>OU696471.1:10007500-11219593 GCA_916048165.1 Spilarctia lutea | reverse complement strand
TGCCTAGTCTATTATTTTCATCCCTCGGTATGATATAAGACTTATCTGGACCAGCTGCATATGCATATGTTGCTACTTCACGAAGACCCTCCGGTGTTGCCATATCACCATAAGTGAGATTAGTGCCAAGTTCAAGTTGATCGAATGGTTGAAGTGACTTATTAGACTCAAATAATTGCAAAAGTCGGAGTTCTGTGAGAGTTTTCAATTCTTTCAAATTATTCACTTCAAAAGATTGTATGTATACTGGATCATTACGCGCTGTATAACCATTTCTATGGAAAATATCTACAACTTCTTGCTCCATCGACAGTCCACGTGAGCGGAAGTAAGTGCTATGCTTGAGTTCTGGATAGAGTCCGACAACTCTTCTTTGACTGGTTTCTAAGGATTTGGCTAAATCAATTATCTCTTGTAAGGTGGGAATTAGAAAAGAACCATCCAGACGAGCATTTCCAGGTCTTATATCTGGAATACGTTCGATAACGCGTAAAGTTTTCAATTCTGCAAGAGTGAAATCTTCAGAGAACCAACCAGTTAGTTCATTTCCATCGACAGTTTTATTGGAACGACGGCAAGCGAATTCGGGACGAGCGGCGACATCTGTAGTTAAACTTAATTCGTTGTCATGGCGAGCTACCAGCTGGTGGTCACTGGTCATGACTAGGTCAGGTTCGATGTAGTCGGCGCCTAGAAACACCGCGAGAGCATACGATGCAAGCGTGTGCTCCGGTACATAGCCGCTGGCTCCACGATGTCCTATTATTAATGGGTGACAGAACTCTGAATCAAGCTCATGCTTTAGGGCTACTGAACTTATATCAACTGATAACACATTTGTTATTCCAATAATCGCTAGGAAAACCATCCATGCATTCATTTTCCTGTAAGCAAAAAAACATTGTTATTCATTGTAAATTACGTGTTTACATGAACAAAGCACATAAATGTACAATCAAGAAATACGTCATTTGAATTTTATTTAAAAGACCTAGTTTCGTCCGCTTAGAGAAAAGCTGCTGTAGATTTAAAGTGTATCTACTGTAGAAACAAATTACTTTCTCTTATCAAAATGATACACATGATATTATAATTAAGTTTACACCTCTCAATATTAATTTACAAAATACATTTAAATGCAGGAAAACAGAATGATCATTATCATTTAAAAAAAAGAAATAATTTACTTACACAAAAATAAAATAAATAATTCCCTCACTTTAGGCACAAAGTACTTTTAAATACTAACTGATTGTCAATGTTATATACCTAATTTAAACAAACGAATAGTAATGAGGAAATAAAAAAAAAAACTCACTTTTACGATGTTTGTTCGACGGTCGTAAATATGATAATATTACATGACATTCAAAGATACATAAAGAGGAGAACTCTTTGTAATCGTGCACCGAGTACAGACGCTTGCTAAAGCGGATCAGTCAGCCTTTGCACAGAACGCGTTTAGTAGTGTTGAGGTCATCACGGCGATCAGGAAAATGCTATGATTTAATTTATTTTTTAGGTCTGCTTCCAACAGGTATCAATGATGAATATCCATTGTAATTTAAAACCTGTATTCCGTTTCTAATGAAGGGAATCAGTCTAGGTGGAGTGAGTAATTTATATTTCACTCACTTTATACATTAACAGCCTTGTAATGGCTATAGGTGGATATAGGCTTAACCATAGAAAAAAAAAGCCCTGCTTTACCTCGCTGGCCGGATGGTATGGGGTTTGTTTCAAGTACTCCTTCTCTTCAGAGTGATGCTATCTTGGATCCATTGGCGACATACCGTATTCTTAATCTGTCACTACTTGGAGATATATAGGTACTCTTTATTGCAAACCATAATATTAAAATATAATGTCGAATATATACAAATAAAAACAGTGGTACAATGGGCGGCCTTATTGCAGACTGCGATAAACAATTCGTCACCATACATTTTCTGCCCTTAATGATAACTTATTACAAGTCTACACATGGTTACAATTAGTTATTAATACAGTATATAAATGCACCTATTTTCCTATAATTTCAAGATTTGTGCCTAAAACAAAACATACATGTGTGTCCTGTTACAGATAGTACCAAAACACATCAGAAAGAAAATAGCGTACTCCTTCCTAAAAGGCCGGCAACGCACTTGTGACGCCTCTGGTGTTGCGGGTGTCCATGGGCGGCGGTAATCGCTTACCATCAGGTGATACGTCTGCTTGTTTGCCCCATTTATAATAAAAAAAAAAGAAAAGATGCCTTTGAACATTTCATGTATGAACACGTTCTTTTGACATCTTTCTTCTCAACGATCTGCGTCATGCCTGGGAGATTTAGTAGATGTCTTGGGCATTTCACGTTTTAAACTACGAGTTGTATGTTTCTCGCCCATCAAGTTAGTTGCCAAACTGTTAGTGTTTAGATATCCTTTCTTTGCATGATATTGTGAAATGTTTTATTTCCTGTCTGACTGTTCCAATTTTTTTGTTTCAATGTGTGATGAACACGTAGACGAAAGTTAATTTCGGATTAATTACAATAAATTACATAATATAGTCGATGGTACTTATCGTATGCGAATTGATGGGAAATGCTAAGACTGTTGATGATCCTTGGTAAAGAATATCATGCAATATGTGATAGCATTATGATGATAACAATACAAAGGAAGCATTAATAAGCAATTCTTAGTACAAGGTCCTAATTTTTCAAGGCACAAAGCTGGACAGTTAACAATAAATTCATATTATGAACCAATATTCAAGCTATTTAGGAGAAAAATAGTAAATATTCTATTTATTTAAGAAAAGTATTTAGTAAGTTTGTTTATGTAGGACGAATTAGAACAGCTTGTAAATGGTTGTGTGAAAGTAGTTTTCATTAAAACTGCCCAAAAAACAATCCTGAACCATATCTGCTGACATTTAACTCTGTATTTTCCCTCCCCTGATATTAATGAGAATTCTGCGTTGTTAAATGTTCTCTATTTCCCATATTTGTGGCAACTTTTACAGTTAAAAATTATTCTCCTAAATACGAATTCTCTTTGCCAGTGTACATACACTTGAGATAAAACTAATACATATGATTTCAAATGAGGCTAGAGTGACTTTCAAAGTGAATATTTTTTTAAGGATATTCTTGACAAGAATTTTCTTTTGGTCGTGTTTCGTGAATGACTTGATATTTTTTGAACAAGAAAATGATCTTTGAGCATGCAGAGTAGCACTGATTCTTGTGTCGCAAAAACAATGGTTTTTCTTCTTTTTACCTTACTTTTTGCTTTCAGTTATGAGCACATTTTTAGTATGACTAGAGACTGCAGAGGATTGGGAGTGATAATGTGAGTAACTTAAAAACATTTTTCTTGCAATTGTTTGAGGAAGCAGTAGTTAGGTCTTAGTATTAAAATGTGTTATCTGTAACATATATAATACTGCTTTTGCAGGCTGGCTGATACAACAATAGCAGACAATTCTATTGTTACCATTAAAAATAAAATTGTAGAAAAAGTAACTTTTAAGTATGCGTCTCATTTCATTTACTGAGAGTAAATAAATGTTACAAAGATGATAAAATCAAAACCTAAATCATCCAAACATGGCAAAAAATTTAAAGACTCATATCTACATGTATGAAGTCGAATATTCGGAGTATCCTAACACTTAAGTTAGGATAGTGTCACTACATGTACGGCTTTGTAAGATATAAAATATCTTAAGTAGACGTCAGTCAGGCGAGGCGGAGAAGCGAGTACGATTGGTCGCATGCCATCATCTTATCCACTATCAAGAGTTGTAGCACGTTCGCGGATGAGGCCAGTAGGTTAAAGGTTATGCAACTGTTTTTACTCCATTTTCTTTAAATGACGTGTTTTGATTCAGTATAATCAGTGGCACATATTTTCGTACTAAAAATCATATTATCCGTTTACCTACATTGAACTGTGTAAATATTCAGTATAGATATCTATTTTTCTTTTTTGCTGCTACTGGTCCAATGAGACGAAAGAAAAACCGCTATCATTTTTTTATTAACGTTTGGACCGTAAACATCTTTTGCGAGCAAATCGTCCTCTTCAAACACCTATTGCGCGGATTGCTGCTTCGTAGAGGATCCTCAGTTGTAAGAATGTAAGATGCCTTTTATGAAGTTCCTCCTTCGAACTTTTTTACCGTAAATTTGCACCAATCGGTCGGTATTTTTGCTCATCGGTGAGAGAATGAGGTTTCCATCGAGAAGCAAACTTGCGGACGGAACGAAACGGACGGACGACAGGCAACTCCCCAAAAGCAACTTGTAAATTGTTTTGAGATTCCTTGAAGTTTAACCCTCGTATATAAACATAGAAAATTATAGCACAAAAGGGAGGTTTGTGTTGAAATTATTTATTCTGTGGCCATCAATTTTAGGCACAACCCAGGTATCTATTATTTAGAAATAAATTGATCCATGCTCATTAAATGAGTAGTAAATTTTAATTATCTTTCCGCTTTAAATTCAACTACATAGTTTCTAAGTTGAATTATTTTATACTTTCAGATTACGGGCTCTTGTCGGAAACTGATGGGTCATGTGAACCGTAACCCTGTTGTGGATCGTTATTCTTTACTATTTGTACAACCAATATTTCCTTTACGATTGTTGTGTAGCTCACACGTGTTTGTAGCTAATTGCAGCTCTTGTATATTACATAATAAATGATATGTATTAATTCTGTCTATTTTACGACAGACTCATTCTTCGGATCATAGAAATACATAATTATTTTAGATCTTCGTGCAGCGGGTCATAGACTACGGGCCCATGTCGAAAATTGAAGGGTCATGTGAATCACCAGGAGACTTTTTTAGAAAGATACAGGGCCATAAAATAATAACATTCAGCACTACGTTATAACTTGTAAGCTGTCCAACAGAGTACTGGTGAAGGGAGAGGGTAGCAACCCTTGATTTTTCTCCCTTGTCACATGATTTTTGTACGGCATTGAGGAATAATGGATTAGAAGAAGTATTGAAATTGTATGGAATCGATGGGAGGTTCTGAAAGGCAGCCTCGTACTTTTGGATAAAATTTAGTGTAGCATAATTATTTTAAGAGTTCAACAAAAAAAACAATACTTAGGATCTAAACTAAACAAGACGAAAATATTTTTCGAGTGTAAGGTATTCTTTAGGTACATCATCATCGTACTATCATCTAGGTGTAACAGACAGCCCTCCATGCAAAGCATGCGCGAAGGAGGAAGAAACAGCCACCCACGTCATCATGGCATGTTCTGGGGTGGCATTATACCGGGCGAGACACCTCGGATCGCCGAGGTCACTTCCAGAAGTCGTCGGCAACGTAAAGGGTCTGCTAGGCTTCCTGGAGGAGCTGGGTTGGCACGAATAATGCCGACCCACCACTCAAAATAGTAATATACTAAAGAATTACGGCAACCCAGCGGGTTTAAGAATAAGATCATCATTTATTGTTGAATTGTATTATTACTGTTTTTAATATAGTTTATTAACTTGTGCTTTTTTATTGTGAAGTGCAGTGTAGGAGCTCTAGAACTTATGGTAATTACGTTTGGTTGGGACCCCACGATACAGGCTTGCCTAGTGTGGGGACCACGTAAAATATCACACCTGTTAAGACCTGCTACACTAAATTTGTGTTCAAATATTTTTTATTAATAGTATATTTTTTTAATCATAATTTATAAACCAATCAATTAAACATAAGAACTATTATGCCAACAGCAGAGTAAAATAGTTTTAAAATTATTTGTTGTCAAATGCTACTTCAAAAAATTTGAAGACAAATAAAAATAACGTTTTTTTTTGGACATCTAACACACAACGCCATCTAGTCCAAAGCTAAGCAGAGCTTGTGTTATGGGTACTAAAACAACTGATATAAATACATATTATTATTATTTTTTTTGTAAATATATACATATTATTCATAGAAAACACCCAAACTCCGAAACAAATATTTGCAGATCATACAAACATTTGGTCCAACACGGGAATCGAACCCGAGACCTCAAGCACAGCAGTCGCATACGCTACCACTGCGCCAACGAGGCAGTCAACTGGCGTCAATTATGTTTACATTACGTATGACGAGATACTTTTAATAGTGACCCTGCCCATAGCGTAATATTAAAATCACATGATAAATGATCATGTATAATATACATTTATTTAATCACAGCTTTCTATCTTCAGTATTGTCAGAATCTGTTAACAATGTCTCCAGAAAAAACATTTATTTTGATATGCCTATTGAGATTATTCTTAGTAGCTTATAAGTGAATGCACTGTGATAAGTTGATCATTCATTAAAAAACTAAAGCGCGATATTAAATAGTTGACTAGAAGGATAAATTGTATCATATTTTCAGTAGTGTTCATTTCTGGCAGTAGCCTAAGCTACTGCGAGCACGTATAGCATCATCAGGCTGGTCTGCAAAGAGACCATCTATTCCTGCATTGAGGAAAGCTCTTATTTCTCCTTCAGCATTACCGATACCATCAGGTGTAGGATTATCGCTTTGAAATTCACTTGGTAAAAATTCATTTTCTGACCGGAATGTATACGGGTGAACCTTTAGACCAACTGCATGGGCATCAACCACAAAAGTAGTTATATTTCCCAGTGTGTTGTCACTTCCACGAGGTATAATATATCGTTTTTCTGGTCCGACAGCGTAAGCGTATGTTGCTATTTCACGCAAACCTTCTGCAGTAGCCATTTGACTGTAAGTAAGACCAGTACCGAGAAGGTTTTGGTCAAACGGTTGACGTGTAGCTGGCGCTGCCAACAGCTGAATTAAACGTATAACAGTTATCTGTTTTAGTTCTTTCAAGTTGCTTACTTCAAAAGATTGGATGATAATTGGTGCTTCTGGTCCATGATAGTCATGATAATGCAGCAGATTTACAAGAGGCCTCTCCATGGCTAATCCTAAACGTTGAAAATGACTGGGATGTTTAATTTCTGGGTATATACCAATTGTTCGTTTTAAACTTATCTCTAATCCTTTAGCTAATTGAATTATCTCTTCCATAGTTGGGACCTCAAAAGCATAGTCCATCCTCGCATTACCAGGTCTTATATTAGGAATACGTTCAATAGCACGTAGTGATTTTATTTCTTCTAGAGTAAAATCTTCAGTAAACCATCCAGTTACATTACTGCCATCGACAGATTGAGTACGAAGACGAGAGGCGAATTCTGGACGTCGAGAAACGTCTGTTGTCAGGCCAAGTTCGTTGTCATGTCTGGCTATTAAATGCCCATCTTTAGTCATAACAACATCAGGCTCAAGGTATTCTGCACCCATAGTAGCTGCCACCGAATAAGCAGCTAGGGTATGTTCCGGAACATAGCCACTGGCACCGCGGTGAGCTATGATGAGTAGTTCACAGAATTCAGTATCGTGTGGACTAGAAGTGTCATTGCTTTGAACGAGGACTACTATAATAACCGCGGATAAAGCAGCGATGACGAGCAATCCAATCACTAAACCAACGATAGTCCATCTGTCCATGTTTTTCTGTACCTGAAAAATAAAAAAAAAAATTATAAGAGCTGAATGTATAATATAAATGTGTGGATATAAACTACACACACACACACACACACAAGAACTACTGATAGTAGCAAAAAAATGTCTGTTTGTGGGTGTTCGCGCGTGCCGGTTGTGTGCGATACACTCGATATTCGATCATTGAAAGAATGATTTCCAAGCTAGGGAAAAACCAGAAATATGGATTCTATTTACGTTGCAGTTTTTAAAAATTAAACGGTTTCCAACGTCTTATATAATCAATAAAAAAAAAGTGCGAGTCGGACTCGCGCACCGAGTATTCGGTACAAACCAGTAGGCATATTATATGATGTAACTAAAAATTTATACTTTCCGTAATTCTTCCTTTATATGTGCTAAAAAACGTTGCTTCGTACCAAATTTCAAGATCCTGAGTTCACGGGAAGTTCCCTGTAGGTTTTGATTCCCTTGCAAGGGTCGAAAATTTGCAGCAAAAACGGCTGTATTTTTTGATTGCGTTGCCTAAGAAGTTCGATTTTTTTACAGCTTAAAGAGACAGTATCCCCTGAGTATTTGATATGATTTTCGCCTTGATACCCTCCACACGCCCGAGAATTCGTTTGTTATTTTTACCGAATTAATGTGATTATCGGAGCCCCAATCCCCGTAATTACCCACTAATTCTTGGAGGACTCAAAGGTTAGCAATGCCTTTGCAATTTAATGGTAGAGTAGTATACGAGTATGTACCATTTTCCATATCTAATGAAGAGATAAAGACTTTGTCAATCAATACAGGGCAAACTATCACATCTATATAAATAAAAATGAATCACCGAAATATATGTACGCGCATGACTTTCGATCCACTGCACCGAATTAGATAATTCTATCTTTTATGTGTTAGTTATTGTTAGGACAAGGTTTGTATACAAGAAAATTTAAAGATTACTGAGAAGCTGAGGTGGGCTAAAGCTTATTTTAGTAATAAATTACTAAAATAAGTTTTTTCTGAAATTAAGAAAATATTTACGAAAGAAAAATATGGCAATACGAAGTTCGCCGTGTTAGCTAGTTTTTGATAAAGACCAAGAAACTGGAAATATACGTAAACCAAGAAATATATTAGTTTGCAGTCCAAAAAGTGAAAAGAACTTAATGGATGAACTTGACCATGAACATGCCCTAGATCAATATTACGTCAGTATAACCATAATCGTCTCCCGTGGGCCTGCCACATAATTCTGCGTACCACTAATGTGGTATCACAGTCTCAATCACATTGAAAGGATTGAGGGAGGCACATCTTAAAATAGCAGGAAATATGTGCAAACATTTATCAGCTTTTAAGATTACAGATTTCCCGAAGCTACATGTCTCAGTAATAGTAGTAGCTACTATGAAACAAGAATATGAAAAAGAACATAATATATTATTAGTGTGGAGTTTCAAATCAGAGACTTTAGATATATTACACGTAAAAAAGGGACTGCGCAGTTTGAGTTACAGTCATAACTGATGATAAGACATGATCAGCGTCAGCTGAAACTTCCTTTTAGGTGACACCTGGATCACTTGCAATAGATGCCTCGAATTACAAGCCATATGATAAAGAAAATAGTTTAAGACTTGGTACAAATATAGTAAATACTAGCTGAACTCCGCGGTGCTACCCGCGGTACGATGATAACTGCGGGCAACGCCGCGAGGCGAAGCTATATCTTTATAAATAGTAGCCTATGTGTTATTCTGATGTATAAGCTATATTGTGGTAAAGTTTCATTCAAATCCATTCAGTAGTTTTTACGTGAAAGAGTAACAAACATCCATACATACATCCATACTTACAAACTTTCGCCTTTATAATAGTAGTAGGATAATTTCACAATACATACTAAAGTGTTATCTGGTCGTATTTAATAATAGTACGAGTACTTTTGTTTTTCTACGATAATGTTTTGGTATGCTTTATTTGATAAATTTAATTCCAATATAAAACTTTAATTAATTAAAAAATGCCGAAAGTAACGTAGTATGTCAATCAATAACAAACCTTCTACGAAGAAAACTGTAAATTGATCGCAATTTAATTTAGAATTACAATATTGTGAACGAGTATTGAAAAAAAAAACAGAATGTTTAGGCGATAAAAGAATTTAGTGTTGTAAAACAACTACAAGGCTAGACTTACATAAAATCTTATTGAAAATGTAGTGTTATTCAAATGTTTACAATTAATTATACTTGATAACAATAAAGATAATGCTCACCTGTAAAGTCATTAAATGCTGATAACTGTTTTGTAGACGTGACGCTACTTACGAAGGTGAAGTAGAAATAGCGAAGTGGCTGACGATTTCCTTATAGTGATGGGCAGAATAGGCTTTAACACAATATAAATATTCGGCTTTACTAGTACCTACTGTGAAGAATACTCGGTAAAGTGAAGTGAACGGTGTTGTGTTCTTTGCTACGGTCTGTGTACCTTCGGTTTTCGTGTCTCGAGTTGTCGTTAAATATAAATTAAGTAAACGTTGACATTAAATTAATACGATAACGTTTTGTTCTAGTTATGTGGTATCTTCTTCTTTTTAAACGATTTTAAAAAAAGTAGCAGGTTCACAGATTGTATGTATTTTTTTGTTTGTTTGTTTTGTCATGTTTTTTTTGTATTCGAATACCCCTAAATTAGTCCCATTATCACTATGTCAGAATCTGATGATGGAATCCCAGAGAAATCGAGGGATACCTTAAATTTTACAAGCTCAATAACGTGTTTTAGCTTGTTTCAGTAGATAAACAATTAAACATGTATTTGCGTTTAGTAGTCGGTATCTCATGTTGACAATCGAAGGGTCCTTGACCTTTAGAACTTAGAGAATAACTTTTTAACATTATATTGATGTGGTTAACCTGTTTTATTATTTCAAGATATTAGTTAGGTGTTTTTACTGTGCACGATAAATAATTATTCATGGGATTACAAAATATTTTAGAAAAAAGATTGTTACGCAATTCTTTTGTTTTTTCTTTTCTTTTATTTAAAAAGACAACTCCCACATTAGGAATAAATATCCTGTGTCGTGGGGGACTTTACAAACATACATGAAACGGACACAAAGAACATCCATACCGGGACAACATTTCGTGGATCACACAAAGTGTTGTATCGCGTGGGATTTGAACTCACGACACTTGGCGCAGTAGCAAGCGGCATGGCGACCGCTGAAACCACTCGGCCAACTGTGCAGTCTTGGCAATGGCAATTGTTTGAAATGTTTGCGATTATTTTTCATTCTATGAAAAGATATGTATGTAACATAAGGTTGAATGCTATATATTAAATCTTAAAAAATGGGATGACCTCTATAGAATAAATATGCAAAACAAATATTTAGGCCGAGTTTTCGAATAAAATATTCGGAAAATGTAACCGAGTATTTAATTTCGCAATCTGCACGCACATTAAAATAAATTATCAGTAAATAATAAACGCAGAGTTATCCTTTTTAATAAGTTTACGACTAATAAATAAAAATACTTATCAGAATACATGGAGATAGTAATACCCACCGATATTACGTATCGCCTTATATCTGATATCGGAATAAAACTATTGATACATATGTATATTTTAATACAAGTAAGTTTGTATAACTATAACGTGTTAGTTTAGTTGGTTGCATGTTATAGTTATTTGTAAAATTTCTGTAGGTGTTTATTTATGCATAGCCTTGTAGACATTACGTATGATATTTATGTAAATGGTAAATATATTTATCGTTACTACAAAATAAAATAAATAGGAATACGAGTATGTTTTTGTTTGTTACACTTTCACACACAAAATACGTCATGAAACGTATATGATACTACAACACCATGTTTTACTAATAGTAATAAAATGAAAATAGCATGTGATAGTCTATCTTTAAAAAAAATAAAATGTTTAGAAAATATAATTTACCGTGGGAGAGCCTCGTTTCGGCATGAAGTATATGCATAGAAGCCTAATAACTACGCAGGAAATATTATAGTGCACAAATGGGCGCGCAAACACAAGTGCACTCTCTGTTCCCTTACTCTTACAATCCGACAGGACGGCTATTCGACACGACCGGGGGGAAATCAAGCGCAGGACCGACGGCTTTACGTGTTAGCTTCTTAATCGGCAGTCGCATACGCCAACCGCTAGACACGCAAATGTTAGTATACAGTGTGTGCCAATAGGATAATTCTTTTCATTCATTTCTTAGCCCTTTTTCTTAAACAAGATAATTGTGTCAATATTCCATAACATAGCTAAGACTTCATTTTTTTAGTAGTTATTATGCACTTATCGTACCTTTAACGAGTCTTAATTATTGAAAATATTCATACCACCTTTTTTCAAGAAATTATCTGATATTTCCTGTGCAAACAGTTTTTTTTCTTTGAATATGTTTCTTTGAATTCCTCTATCATTTCGGTACCATTGAGTGATCATTATATGATCATGTAGATAATGATTTATGTAGAGCTAGCTATTGCGCGCGGCTCCGCCCGCGTGATTGCTGGTTAAGGCAGCAAAGAGTAGCCTTTGTCCTTCGTTAAGAATCAAAGTATCTCTATGCTAAATTTCATTGAAATTGGTGCAGCGGTTTGGTCGTGAAAGCAGGACAGACAGAGTTACTTTCGCATTTTTATATAAGTATGGATTAATAGTAATTGTTAGTAGATTGCAAAACGTTGTTTTAGTGTTTGTTTAGTCAAATAAATTGTTGATTATATTATTGCAGAATATACAACTTTTCATAAATACAAACGCATCTTTGGGTCTATTCGACGCACCAGCCCTCGTGTGTGTTGTTGACATTAGGATTTTATACGTAGGGTTGCTACGCATGGTGGAAATCTAATATTGCTTTAATCGTTTTAATAAGCGTACTGTGATGCACAATCATAAATAATACGGACATTGACAAAAAACATGAATATCTTGGGTAACTTTTTGACATTATAATTTGTACATTTCTAATGAGGGAGGACTATGTCCGACTATGGACTGCATTAGTGTGATGATGATCTTTCAGAGTTTAGGCACACGCACACTTTCTTGTAACTAAAATTATTATTTTTAATGTATCACTCTCTTATCAATCTCTGTAAAAATACATTCAGCGCTCACGTTATCTTCAGCCGCCATCGTAACACGAAGGCCTTCACGCAAATCATCAGCGAGATTGCTCAGACCACGCTTAAACTCATGGAACCATACTTACACAGATGTTATTGTAGTCACAGCAGTTATAAATAATTTAAATAAAACACTCGATTTATAAAGATTGTAAAATATTCTCTTGTTTTAAAAAAATATATATTGTTAATGTATTGTATTATTGAATTGTATTCTTTATTCTGTAACATAAGATTTTATTTTTGTGTGGAGAAATAGATAATGACATTATTATATTTATGGTATACCGGACAAACAAATTGACAGGTAGCCTGATAACTATCACTTTTGATAGTTAATAAGTGATTAATTGTTTTCCAAAGATCCTGGATTCAACTGTGACGCTATAAATACGTTGCAAGACTTTAAAAGGCAGAATACATTGAATAATTCTACAAATTGTTGTACATTAATTGTTGAGATATACCTATAGAGGCGCAAACTTCATTACCACACGTCGCCAAAAATATAACAACTTTGAACTATGACGATGTAACTTTGAAAACATTAAACACTTGAAAGAAAACATACGTATGTCTCACTTACACGCGTTACAAGAACAATAACATCTCTATGATGAGACAAAGACAAAACATTAACTAGTGTTAACTATTCTATGAAAATTTACCCATAAAAAAACAAGAAAAAAAATTAAAATTATTTTAAATTGTGTACTTACATGTGGTATGATTAATAAAATAGCTGTACGTATTTGTTAAAATATTTATTATAAAGAAATACATTAAGTGCAACATTTTTTAAGGTTAAAAATAAAATAACGAGCAGACTTATCGCCTGATGGTAAGCGATTACCCATGAAAACCCGCAACACCAGAGATGTCACAAGTGCGTTGCCGGCATTCGAGGGATGGGGAGTGGGTTAAGTGAGGGGTTAGGGTATGGGCCTCCAGTATCCTCACTCACTCGGTGAAACACAGCGCAAGCGCTATTTCACACCGGTTTTCTGTTCGATGTGACCAAAGAAATCAAGAACTTTTCGCGGGCGCGGGGAAGAGAGTCTAGTCTTTATATTTATTTCGTACAAAATATACACATTTGTGCGGAAGGCCGTCCATGGGATCTAAGCATTCGCCTCCAGCACCACATCTCAAAAGCAGCGATCTCGGCCCCGAATTAGAATATGGAGGATATCATACCAATGATTAATATAAGGGACTTGAATCAACTCTACTATAATTTTTTTTTATTGAAGTGAGCGTGTTACAGATTACATTTGATATAGCTCAGAGCAATACACGCTATCACACATGATTTTCATGTAACTACATTAAAACTAGCCTTCGATAAACGTGATTCTCAATTCGATTCGTCATTTTTATAACAAATATGAGTTGATATTTTATATTTTCACGTTTTAATCAGGTACTAAGTCTATCATAATGTTATTGTATACACCTTGCCAGGGGTACAGAAAAGCTCAAGTTTCACCCATCAAAAGAACGGGGTAGAAGGGTTGTTGAGTGGAGACTGCGTCTCGGCAAACGTAGTGTAGGACGTCCACAAGACAGGTGGAGTAATGATTTGCGCCAGACGGCTGGCAGGAGCTGGATCTGGATTGAACTAAGTGGCGTACAATTGGAAAGGCCTATGTCCAGCAGTGGATGCGATAGGCTGATAATGACGTATATCTACACTATTGGTTTGATTTATAAACTTTATTTAACTTTAAGCAGCGGTTCAGTGTCATTTTCAACTTTAAACTTAAATCCTTAAAGTTCACAATAACTTCGCAAATCGCTGCTTAAAACTAAATAACGTTTATGAATAAGGGCGTATTTAATGCATAAAATTGATAAGACGTTTAAATCATCCAAAAGTCTACTGATTGCTGTTAGTTTTTGGTTAGGCATTTTCTTACTACAACTGATACAACTTTAAATACATGATGTGTCATTTGTATGCCCATACTAGAAGTTCAAAAGTTACATTTTGTTTTCATGGATCTATTCAAGATTATCTACTTTGTGTTTTACGAACGAAAATAGTAGTTAAAGGATCGCAATTATTATTTTTTTGAAAGTTAGGAAAACTGATAAAATAATTATTCTATCAGGAATTACATTACTTTATTAAGAATACACTTATCAAAATTGAAAGGGCGATACGTTGTATAATTAAGATTATAAATTTTAAACAGTTTAGATATCCTTCAGCCACACTATTTAGAGAGTTTAATGTTCTAAATGCTCGTCAACTTTATATCAAAAATATTGTTTTAAGACAACATACTCGAAAAAAACGTACCAATGTATCTGATAGAAGAGCAAATTATGTTATATTTGACGTACCTAAATGCAATACTAGTTATGCTCAGAATTTCTTTCACTTCTTAGGTCCATTATTGTATAATCGAATAAGCAAAATAAAGTCTCTAAAAGATAGGTCAACGTTTGGATGTAGGAAGGCACTGGATGAGTTACTGAGTGATTTGGATTATGAACGAACTGAACATTTTATACAAATTTTGACATAATCTATGTAGTTTATTTATATGATCAACTTTTGCGCTTTATTTATTTGCTTTGGTTTATTTGTATAAACCACACAAAATGGCACAAAAAATATGATCATTTTATCATGCATGATAATTATTTGTACATATTGTTATATGTAGTTTACTTATGTAATAATGTTATAATAATATGTACTGTAATATGTAAGTAATAATGTAATAATATGTATGTGTGTATGTGTAAATAAAGTTATCCGTTAAGAAATGTTAAGTAAAAGCATTATGTATCTTACTTTGAAATGTATCTAATTGTTTGTCTTTTTTTCTTGCTTATACTACATGTTTACATTAAACTGTAACTTGATATCGAAAAAAATTGTCATCACAAAATGTGTCTTTAATCTAATACATACAGCTGTTATTTGTGAAACGAGAATCTTACCTTGCCGTAACACAGTCTTGACTAGCACGGGAGGTAAAGAAACTTTTTTCTTTGTATACCGTCAATTGACATCATATGTTATGCATAATGTAATGTACCTACTAACTAAAACTTTCAATGATTCCTGTTTATTTTCAAAGTGTTAATAATTGTTTTGTGCATTTTATAAGGAAGGAAAGAAAGATAAAGTAAGATTAAATAAATATTAAAAATATTATTAAAAAATTTGTTTCTGCACCCCAAGACACAGGGAATCCTAGTGTGGGGATCAGAGATAGTTTTGGTTCAATAGTAATATTTGCTGATAAACTATGTACCTACATTGTTTTGTGATCAAACTTTATATGAATAAAACTTTATTATTATTATTATTATTATTATTATTACAAAATGTTGTAAGCTTAGGTTATCTCAGCTACTTGTTGTTGCAAACTAGCAACGAAAGAACTTAAAAAGTTTTTTTGCTTAGATTGAGGTTTGGTTTTTTCGGCAGTCGCTCATATCACTAAAACATTGATTAAGATAATGTAGACCACTAATATATATTATTTGCCGCTATCTATATTGCTATATCTATACATTGATTACAGTGAACGACCCAGTTCCGCCTTTCGTAAGTATTTAAATTTAAATAGACACAAAATCATTACGAGGTCTCTCGCTGTCATTAAACCTGCAGACTTAGAATTTTCAAGTCTTAAGAAGAGGGAGCAAGTATATTTATATTGTTAGTTGATGCTGCAAGTAACTAAACATAACAGCTATCTAACAATAATGACTTCGCATACCTTACACTTACGATTTCCAAGCTAGACAGAACCTTTTATTTTTTTTTAACGTGTGGAAACCCCCTCAGGCCGTCACCCCGCCGGGGTTTGCGGCGGGGCGGTGTGTCGGAATCGAACCGACTAAAACCACACGGTGTGCCAACTCTGCGCCTGAGAGGAGAGGGGTCCGGGAACTGCATTTATTAACACAACCGGGACCCTCCCAGCGCCTGCCCGCACTGAAGCGGGCACCGTCTGCTGGTAAAAATCTCAAATTAGGCGACGCACGGCACACGCGTACGTCGCCCCTTCGCGGCTGGCCATTAAAGCGGATGGAGGGGAAAACCCGTCCCCACCATCCGCGGCCACACTCAGGGCGGCATGAGGCGCAGATGGGCGCGCCTCCGCCGCCCGGTTCGCCGGCGGCGGATCGGGTCCGAGTGGATATCGTCCTCTCGGGCCTTCTCCGCCGCCTCCTTCTGCGAAATAACGTCTTCGCAGAAGGATGCGACCGCGGTAAAACTGCTGTCGCTACCGGCCATGGATAGTACGACGGCCGGCAGCGACAGATCTCCTCCGATGACTGCAGTGAGGGCCCGGCGTTGCGCCGCCCAAGCGGGGCAGAACTCCTGCGTGTGCTGGGCCGAGTCCTCACTGCAGTCGCAGTGGTGGCAGGCGGGACTCAATTCCCTCCTAGCGACCGAGTGCAGGTACTTCCCGAAGCAACCGTGCCCGGAAAGCACCTGCGTCAGTCGGAAGGAAAGAGTCCCGTGCTGCCGCCCTGCCCACTCGAGGATAACCGGCTGGAGCGCCTCCACGGTGGCAAAGCCAGCGCGTGGAGCCTCCAGCCGGGACGACCAACGAGCCATCGTGGCTTGGCGAGCGGCTTCACGCCAATCGCGTACCTCTTCGGGCGGAGGACGATACCCGTTCTCCGCCCTATATTCAGCCGCTCGCCGATAAACTTCGGCGAGCACTTCCGCCTCCAAATCCCACGGGGGTGTTCCGGCCAAGGCGCACGCCGCCTCGCTGGACACGGTGCGGTATCCGCGTATGGCTCTGACCGCCAATACCCTCTGAGGGCGCCATAGGCGCGCCTTATTCTGGGTGGTCAGAGCCGCCACCCACACCGGTGCCCCATATAGGGCCATAGACCGGACCACCCCCGTGTAGAGGTTTCTTGTAGCCACGCTGGCTCCACCCAAATTGGGCCAAAGACGCCCAAGGGCGGAGGCAGCGTCGACCAGCTTGGGAGAAAGCTGTCGGAAGTGCTCGTCGAAGAGCCACCTACCGTGGAGGATCAGGCCCAGATACCTCATCTGGGCCCGAACCGGTACGAGGATCGAGTTGACTTCGATGGAGGCGCCGGGGGGTGGACCACGACGGGGCCCATGAAACAACAGGGCCTCCGTCTTATCCAGGGCCACCTGCAAGCCCAGCGCTTCGATGCGCCCAACCACCAGAGAAACACCCCTGGTGGCCAGGCGCGCCGCCTCTTGGAAATTGGTCCCCCGAGCTGTGACCAATGTGTCATCGGCGTAACAAATTACGCCCAGCCCGGGGGGCAGACGACTTCGAAGGACCCAGTCGTACCCCACGTTCCACAGGAGTGGTCCGAGGACAGACCCCTGTGGAACGCCGCACGACATGGGTCGCCGTCTCAAGACGCCATCTCGGTCCTCGTACACGACGGTACGCTCCTCCAAATAGTCTGCCACCAGCCGCCTCAGGTACTCTGGCACCCCATGATACTGGAGTGCTTCCCTAAGCTAGACAGAACCTGTGCTATGGCAACCAAACTGCTGATGAACATACAACATCTATAATAGTGGTCGCCCGGTGCTTTATAAACTTTAGCTACGCCAAATTTCATATATCTCCGTATATAACTTTATTATTATTATTTTTTTTTATTATATAGGGGGCAAACGAGCAGACGTATCGCCTGGTGGTAAGCGATTACCGCCGCCCACGGACACCCGCAACACCGGAGGCGTTACAAGTGCGTTGCCTGCCTTTTAGGAAGGAGTACGAAAACTTTGTACCTATATATATATATAGGTACAAAGTTTTTGATTCACGTATTAATATAAAGATTATTAAAAACCTAAGCCTAAAAAATTACAGCTTATCTACCTCTTGCAATAAAAGAACACTGATATTTTTATGTTATCACAACTGTGTGTAGTTGCCAGCCCTGCACGAGTATTGTTGAAAGGGATCCCCGGGAGTATCCCTTTGCAAAATTCGTTTGTTTTTTCCCCTGTACCCTCCGCCACAGTATGCAGTCTCTAATCCTAGTTGATCGAATTAATAACGTTTGTCGTTAATCATTATCGTAAGCTGTGAATACCGTATTAGACACTGATTACAATAAGGGTGAATAAGTAAAGTTTATTACACTAGAAGATTTAGAATCGAAAGAGTTTATTATTTCGTTAGCTTTCTTTTTCACGTTATTTTAATGTACACTGTAGTAAGACTGAGTTAATCCGTCTTAAATGAGATTATCGCTTATATTACTTTCTAAAGTAAGTATTAATGTTTTTGCAGAAAGAATATAGTGATTTTTAATAACGTACCTACGAGTAATATTGCCTTTTTTCTATTTAGTTAATTTGACAGTGTAAAGAAAAGAGTGAAATTATTTTTATTCTTTAATCAGCGATATTCTGTGTGTGTCGGGTAGGGTTCCGCAGAGTGGTAGTGCTCTTGCCTGGGATCATCAGGGTTCCCACTCATGAGTTTATCTACGAGCTGTGGATGGACCGTGGTACGTTAAGGTTTCAGGGCTTTTCTTTCTAGGGTAGGGCATATCTGTTAGCACCAGCAGGTTACCCGGCAATAGTACCTGAGAGGGTATGCGGTTTGAGTCCGATATAACCACCTGTGGGTAGTCGTTACTGTAAGGTCCAGTAACAGTCGGGGTACCCATTAATGGCAACAGTAAAAATAAGGAGGGTATTATTTTATTTAAAGATAAATTTGAAAATCACTTGTGACTCTTGAGGTTCAGCTCCTCTAAGACGGTGGTTCTCGCTTACAATTAAGCCATAAGGAAGGGTAACATGTTTGGCAGTTTATGTACGTTTGTGTGTTCCACCGTAACGTCTAAACTACTGAACCGATTTTAACGAATGAGGTGTTAATTAATTCGTTATTATGACCCGAATGATGTTATACATTTTATGAAAAGTTTTTAAGTAGAGGGTAATTTTTTTTAAACTTTTATCTTATTCAATGATACAGTAATTACATAGTCATAACCACTAATCTGAACCACACAATTGGTAGTTTTTTAAATGTCAATAAAGCAAAAGTTTCCCACGCAAAACATCCTCAGGGGAGATATTATACTACCCCACAACATCTCTTCAAGAATTCTCCCCAGAGACAACAAAGTTACGAGAACACAGGGGTGGTAATGGCTACATGATCATTGTTTTGATCTAATATTTACCCCTTTGTATACATTCGATGATTAAATAACTTGATACTAATCATTTTAAGTATTGCTTTAACACAATTACACTATCGCATTTTTATTTTAAGCAATTAGATATAAACAAGCGAGTGGCCCTAATCGAGGGTTATTAGTAGGGTGTTTGTCTGACTCATAAGGTATTTTCACGAAGCGCTATGGTTAAATGACCTTATTCATATCATCAAATATAGTTGTCTCGAATATGGATTTCTGTGTGCCTCGCTATTTCCAATATATGTTAGTATATTTAAACAAAAAATTTAAAAAGGACAATTGGCAGATTGAATTGCAACCAGCCTCGTTCCGTGAACTTCCGTACAATAAGGTTTAGTTTGTACTGCTTATTAGTTCTTACAATGTTAAATAGATGGCGTAGTCTACCTTGATTAATTTAGAAAACATAATGTAGAATATGTTTACGTAAGTTTATTTGTAGTCTTTTTTAGGAGAACTTTTACACGTAGGTACAAACAGGTTTATAAGTATTATTTCTACTAGATAAAATTTCCTCGTAAATTATTTTTCATTAAATAATCGCTTTTGTTGCTATTAGATACACTTTTGTCTAGTAAAGCAAAATATATGAGGTTTTGTGTATGTTAAATAAATTACTAAATTTTTTAAAGTGCCGCAGAAGAACCTAGGTCACTGACAATGCCCAAGAATAGGATAGAAAAAAATATTTGTCTTATTTTTTTTCTCAAATTTAGTCAGTGTTTTAAATTTCACTTTGAAAATTAGTTTGACTATTATTAAGCCTATTCATATTTTTCTAAGTTATAGAGACGTAAATGATCAGAAAAAAAAATTATACTTATTCCCTATTGCCAAACTTAAGAGGCAATGGGCGGGCCACAGTTTGGAGTGAGATGTAGCGTGAGTAAGGGCCAAGATTATCCGGCAACAATACCATTATACCATCGGATACTCTGATGTCATAGTGGTATAACAAGCGGTATGCACTCAGGTATAATATGCATTGTCACACGCTCGGCACTGGCAATAGTCGAACGCTGGTGCGTGGACAACGAACTTTCAGTTAACCCAAAGAAGACTAGACTATTATACAATTTAATTGGCCGACCGACCGAATGGTTTTATTACGCAGTAATTAAAGTACATGCTTCCCATTATGTTACTAGATACTTTTGGCATAGTGTTTGCTTTTAGGTGTATCGCAAGAATTCAGAACAAAGAAATTTCACGAAAATATTTAATCTAACGCAGGTCCCATAAGTCAAAATGAGTTATTTCGCACAGAAGTGATGTCTATAAGTGGATAATAAGCGGGTTGTGTATCCCGGGCGGGACTGCCCCGCCCCCTAACATGCAATCCATTTTATTTTTCGAGAACAACCGCACAAAAACTCGCTCTAAAACAAATAATAAGATAATTGTAAATATTCTCAGGCGCCTCAGTGAAATATTGTCCGAGTAAAATGTTAATTTAGTGGTACTTTTTGTTGTGAAACATATTATAAAGAATCTTGACTCTAGTCGTGCGCGAGAGTTGGACGGAAAATGATTTATTGCTCATAAACCCGCGATGCTTAAAGGGATGTTATATTAATAATGATAATATAACATCCCTTTACTCATGACTCGTGGATATTTGAGTTTTTACATACCTACTATTTTTTTTATGCACAGGTTTTGTAAGAAAACCTTCCATTTAAATGAAGCGCAGTAGGCTCAAGAAAGATCTTCGCGAACCTAATTGTACACGGATACTTTATGTTACTCAAACTAATACGTTTAAAGAGAAAATGTTTATAATCACTTAAGGCTGGCTTATATACTTATTGTATATACCCTTGAGTAGGATATAAAGTTCTGTTAAGGACTGCGGTGTTCCCGGACCAATACGACCTTCAAACCTTCAAGAAAAGAGCGTATTCCTTAAAGGCCGGCAACGCATTGTAACGCCTCTGGTGTGCGGGTGTCCATGGGCGGCGGTTATCGCTTACCATCAGGCGATACGTCTGCTCGTTTGCTCTTTGCAATTTTAAAAAAATGTAAGTTTGGCAATATGTTTTATAATACCAAGTGATACTTAGTAGTTATATTGCCATTACCAACCACTTTTTTATAACAAGAATCGTTACTTACTTTTATAAATTAAACCCTGTAAAACAATTTTGGAAAACCTCACGTAATTAAATTAAGACATTCCACCAAAGATACTGTTTAGAATATTAGATAAAAATACTTTTACTAATCCAACCATATATAACGAAATTAAATACAGTAGATACTCTTACATTCTATGTATGATGTTCTATTAAAATAATAAATTATTTACCATGGTTTATGAATATGATTTATATGTAGAGTTTGTTCGTTAGCTTGCACGTACTAATCTCAGTAAGTACTGGTTCGATTTGAAAAGTTCTTTCAGGATTAGATAGTTCTGTTATCGTGGATAGCTATATCAACTAAAAGGGGTGGGGTATCAATAAAAATGTGGCCAAATCGTAAGTAAATCCTTAAATTAGAGAGCTACCATTGCGTGCAATGCGTAAACGGTTCAAGTTTTGCAAAAACAATGTGTAAGAATTGTTTCCATTTAAAAGTTCTGTAAAAAGTCCGCGATAGCGTAAAAAATATCGAACAACGTGAATCTATATTTTACTTTAACTAATACAAAGGGGCAAACGTCATACCTCAGGAAATATTTCTTAAAATGTTAACCATGAATACCTTTCTTTTTTAAATTACAGAAACTATAAGAATTATGAGGTACATTTCTACCTTCATATAAAGAAAGAAAGAATGAAAAAAAACATTTATTTTAACATTCAAAGGCATAAATTATACATGGTACAAATAATGGTAACCCACAACACTTAGCTATCAATCAATTTAACGTTGTAAACTCTAGCACTATTTATTTAAAATCACATTTTATTACAAAACGAGCTCCAGTTTGTATCACCTAACAAACTTTCAACAGTTCTATCACAACACGTTTCGCAAAAATATTAAGTGAGTCGTGTCAGGGGTCACGGCCTTATTAAATTCTTGACTGAGATAACATCGGTCGTCACTCCCAACCCGTCAGATGCATAGCCGACTTTGGCGCCACAGAAATGAAATTCTATTGAAGAATATCGATGGTGTATCGGACAATTGCCCGAAGACTACAATCAACGATCAACACGAATCACCATAATAAAAGCTATTGACGAAATCGTATAAATGTAAAAAAAGACAACAGCATCAGAACGGAGACCAAATTAAAATTACATCTAATAGTATTATAAGCGTGAATTATTAATTTGTGAGCCATTGTTCGGGCTTCAGCGCGCCTTGTGTACGAATAAAAAATTATAGTATCATAACACGTTTTGCTATTTACTACTAATGAACTGTTACGTTCGTTTACATGCTTAATTTTATAATGTTATTGTTAAATGATTTACATTGAGTATTTATGACTAATAAAGTACCTATTGTATGATATCTCATTATACAGTATAGATGCAGTTATCCATTCTTAGTAATTTCAAAAATGTACTCTATTTTAATGTTTGAAATACCACACAGGGACTTGTTCAGTCTGTTAGATAAATAAGGCATAAAATTGAATATTTCCAAAGCACTTCATTAACCGTGACAATCGACTATCAATCATCTCAAAACTCGCAAAACAATAATCACATTATCATTCTCCCATAATAACAAATGCAGGCCCCAAATGCATAAAGAATCCGCTTTGAAACTTTTTACAAGATACATTTGAGAAATATCGTCGCAGCGGAGCCTCGCCGACGAGACCGAACAATGTAAACTTATGAGTGAACGTATTATTTATTAAAAACAAGAAAAACTAAAGCCATTTGACATATTGTTAAGGGTCCTTATAAAATTATTTGCTATCACGCCATCCGGGACTTGTTACAAAGAAGCAATGTTTAAAATGAAACAAGAGTATGAGTTGAGGTATGTACATTTACGAGACGCTGTGTGGGCAATAAAACAATGACGTCTAACCGAAACATGGAACGGATTAATGGACGCTGTGGATTTTGTCTAAGGATAAGTAATTGCGTCTTCTCATTTTAATAATCATATGGAGAGACCCACTTCAAGAGTGCTATTAATAACGTTTTGAATGAATTTTTCGAATTCCCAAATGTCATCCAGCTTATTAACCGCCTTCGTTTTTGTTTACCTTTTATTTGTTTTGGGTTGGACAGAGCGTTTTGGTTTTGGCGCGGTCATTCCGACCTTTCGTTTTTTTGTCTCGCATCATGCAATCTCGGCGGATGAAATATTGTTTAAAGTTAATTAGTTATCCACTGATAAAGTCTTTTTCTATTCAATTGCCTGATTCTGTGTGGGTGTCTTGTGTCGCTTTTTGTCATATTAAGTGAGTCTACATGAGGATGATGCTGTTTGTAATAAAAATGTGGGTCTAATGAACTATTTTGTGTAGGACAACAAATATAGAATTAAATTGTTATACAGATTTAACTAAGGTATAATACATATACCTTGGTTAAATCTTTATTATAATTACTGCGATACAAAACAGTTTTGAGAATCCTCGAATATTCTTGAAAAGTTTAGAATTAAAATATATACACCAAAGGAAATCTATGTTAGGAGGAGGATTTTTATAAAGGCAATATGATTATTGTCATCATAAAAATACTTATCATACATCTAGTAAATAAAATGTTTTGAAGTGATTCTTATAACTTTCAAAACAATAATTAATTAAAACAATAGAATTAGATTAATTTGTATTTGGATAGTTGATGTTAAAATCATATATGACATGAGTCTAGAGAATAAATAGTTATAGGTCTGTTTAGAAGCAACGTCATGATATGAGGTCACGCGCAGGTAAACAATCTTCAAACACTCATATAATTAAAATTAGATACGGTGATTGAAACTATAATTTAAGCTTAAACACGAACGATTCATCACGAACACCATACGTCAAATATCATCCGCAAAAAGATGCCACTAAATGAATAAATTTAGATTCCAATGCGCGTGATCGATAGACTCTTAGATCTGATCTATAGATCATATCGACTTCGAAAATGGAATGCGTGAGTAAGACAAAATATAATTAATGATCGTCCTTCTAAATTCGAATCGGTGTGGTGCAGACATGTTGGCGTCGTCGCAATAAACAAAAGGCAAAAAGTTTTGTTTAATTTTTTCACAATATATTTTTTAAATGCGCGTATGAAACGTTAGTAGATGTGTACGATTAATCATTGGAAGTGGTATTGTTGCATCTGTCGTGTCGGCTTGTACAATTTGAGAGCGGCCATTGTTGCTGACGGACCTTTGTGCGTTTCCATAATTTTAAAAAACATGTAGTTCATAAAGCCACCTGTGGCATTCTAACGGTCTGGTTCTTTTGAATCGAATCTAAATTTAAAATAGATTATGTTATTCAACAGTTAATAACTTTGAAGGATTCGTATTGTTTGTTGACATCATTGTTACAATTCGTCACGAAAACGTTATATATTCATTTTATGCAATATTGTTTTCGATGACCTATGATAACTCTTAAAGAAGCACTTCGAGTACGACCTATTATTTTGCACTATATCTATGCTACTGTTTGCCTCGTTGGTCTAGCAGTTTGCGTATGCGACTGCTGATCATGAACATTGAATCCCGGGTCGGGACACAGCTCGGAGTTTGCAAAGTAGGGGCTTTAGCCCACGGACAGCACGTAAAGCCGTCGGTCCTACGCCTGATCTGCCCCCGATCGTGTTGGATAACCATCCCACCGGATTGTGAGAGTGAGGTAACAGAAAGTGCCGTGTGTTTGTGGACTGTGCACTAAAATATCTCCTACGAAATTAGCATATCTCTGTTTGTCAGAGATTGGCCGCCGTGGCCGAAATCAGTTAGGAGAATGTCATCATCATTTATACCCTCTGTACTTACCTAACTTACCTGTCTGTCTAGCGGTTGACGTATGCGACTGTAAAATCAAGAGGTCTCGGATTCGTAATTCGGGTCGTGCTAAAAGTGTTATTTAGTTTTTCTGATTATAGAAATACTTAATAACAGCTCGGAGTTTGGAAATTGGGGTCTGAACCTCCGTGCCTCGGAGAGCACGTGAAGCTGTCAGTCCTGCGCCTGATCTCTCTCCGGTGGAGTCGGTTAACCGTCCCATCAGATTATGAGAGAGAGGGAACAGAAAAGGAAACAGGAACAGTCCGTGGGAGAGCTATGCTTCGGCATGAATGGGTCGGCTCGAACGGAGTGATACCACGGCCTCACAGAAAACCGGTGTGAAATAGCGTTTGCGCTGTGTTTCACCGAGTGAGTGAGGATACCGGAGGCCCATACAACAACCCCTCCCCCCCATTCCCTTTCCCATCCCCCAAAGGTCGGCAACGCACTTGTGACGCCTTTGGTGTTGCGGGTGTCCATGGGCGGCGGTAAACGCTTACCATCAGGTGATACGTCTGCTCGTTTGCCCACCATTCAATAAAAAAAAAAAAAACGGGGCACTCACTAGATCCAGAGTACATTGCAGTCTTCTTGTCAAGTACACTATTTATAAATTTACCTAAAATAGTATGATTATTTAAATGGGCCAGTGCTATTCCAATTATTATTCTTAATTTATAAGTGATTCCGTAAGCAAAAATTACAACTCTTAGGATATGAATGAAATACTAGAAATATCCTAAATAATTTATGCAGTATTATATGCCGTACTATAAACAGCAAACATGTACAAGTGGTTGAAGAAATTGCACGTTCGGAGATTCGACAGTCAAATGTGTGACTATGGCTAGTATAACCTATTCGAAATGTCAGGCAGCTTGACAAACTAATCGTTTGTATTTCAAACCTACAACATATTCTTAATATTTTTACGAAAATATGTCCAATGGTTTGAAATCCAATATACAAGTATTATATTTTAAATATTATTATACATTATTATGATACATTACATATGTATATAAGTTTTTTGTAGATAGAGGGACTGGTATCCACAACACAAGTTTAATCTTACTATGAATACGCGAGCCTGACTATTACTCTGTACGTAACTAAAGAAAATGCTGTTTGTATCAAAAGAAACTAAACTTCATTTTACATTAATAAATCTTATATATAAAATTCTCGTGTCACGGGGTGCGTAATCGAACTCCTCCGAAACGGCTCGACCGATTTTGATGAAATTTTTTGTGATTATCCGGTATCTATGAGAATCGGTTGTAATCTATTTTTCATCCCCCTAAATGTTAGGGGTAGTCCACCCCTAAATTTTTTTTTTTTTTTTTTTGTCAAAATTTTTAATTTCTATTTTTTTATGATGCAGCATTAGAAAATACATACAACCCTAGATTTTCAACCCTCTACGATCAACCCCTATTTTTCCATCGCGATTTTTATTGACCCACCTCTACAACATATATTCCTTTTTATGGCAAAGCAACGTTTGCCGGGACAGCTAGTATTATTATATTATTCATACTTACGTTATGACCCGGAGAGCGGGGTAGAAGCAATAGAAACAATATGAAATTACTAATCGCATTGTGGTTTTAGGCGTTTCCATTCCACCATCCCCATTCCCTTTTCACCTCGATGAGGTTTTCTCTCTATCCTAACGGTTGTAAATGTT
Organism: Spilarctia lutea; assembly: GCA_916048165.1. Taxonomy (NCBI): domain Eukaryota; kingdom Metazoa; phylum Arthropoda; class Insecta; order Lepidoptera; family Erebidae; genus Spilarctia; species Spilarctia lutea. The sequence continues at coordinate 11,192,045 of OU696471.1, read as the reverse complement.
ACTAGACATTCGTTCATCATCTCGGACTTGCCTCTTTAAAAGCGACGGTTATAGAAATAGGTTTGAAACAATACGCCCGAAGGAAGAGCTGCAAGCATATATTCTATCGATTGACTATTTTCATTTCATCTTAACGCGACCAAAATTTACTACAACGAATCGTGATCAGATTCTGCTAGTTGTACCTTGTCACCTATCTCGCTAATGGGCAAATTATGTTTATTTACAATGCCAAGCGGCCACAGTCTATTCCTTTGGGGATAAAGATGTGAGAATTTGTATGTATGTATGTCAAATGGATTCAAGTGATTGTTTCTTCTGTGGGTCACACATGACTAGAACTCTTGTAAGTCCCTTTAGCTCAATCAAATGCATATACATATATAAATAGTTTCACGTCAGTATTGCCGAAGCAAGTCCGAAAATTAGTCCTTTGAAATCGTTTATGATTTAATATATTTTAGCATATTTTTTGTATTAAATTAGCATCTTGTGGTATAATATATATAGTGTAAGCGGTTGGTTACCTGCAAACACAATCAATCGCAACAGACGATCATGACGGATAACGTGTTCTGTCGTGGAGCGATCCGTCACGGTCGAGAGCAAGCGCAGGCGGCGCGGGCGCAAGGCGCCGAGCTTTTGTTGGACGTGGGAAAAGTATAATTTATCCAAAGAAGTTTCGCTTATTTGTTCGTTGCTGAGGTGTAGTCAACTGCATTTCATAATGAAGTTGTGTGCTTTGATCTTTTTGTTTAGATTGTCAATTCTGAACAGCAGGCATTTCACAACAACAACACACGTCTGAGTTAAAGATTATAGCTTCTTACTTGTCGATGGCAACACTAATACGATTTTGACGTTGTACAAAATGACAACCGATATTATTTTTTAATTTCCGCTGTGCCTTGTGAAAATCCAATCAATAATGGTCAATATTATCTATTTAAAATTGTAATGTAAATAAATATATTTTTTGGTTTTAAAATTCATTTACGCGTCTGTTGAGTTGGCAGGTCGTAGGATCAGAACAAATATTTGTGTGATCAACACGATTATTTGTCTGGGTGTAAATTTTCTATGATATATTTGTATTTATTTAGAAATATTTTAGTATGTTTACGGGCAGCCTGGTTAGCATAGCAAAAGCTCCGCCCAATTTGGAGTCAGACAACCGTGCGTGGAATGTGTAATGTTATTATTATTGAAACTTTATAATTTTCTTTATTAACTCTTTTCGATTTGATAAATATTTGTGTCAAGATTTCAAGTATACCAAAATCGGGAGTGCTACTGAATAATAAAATGTATTAATTCATATTACTTTTAAAAACCTGATAATCAGAGTAATTTATGTAACGTCTTTGATATCGTTAAGAGGTATAAATCCGTATAAGTATATTGTAAGAAGTGTTCACAAACCCAATAGGAGGCCGCTTCCAGTTTGGTCAATTTCTTCAAATAAACGAACATTTGAAGGACAGTAGAAATAAATTATATAATTAATTTATTTATTATATATATATAGGCTGTTTTAAAATCCATCAAATGTTTTTGATCGTTAATCGTTCGGTATCATGCGGTCCAGAAGACATAATGTTAGCAGTTTATTTACTTTTCTTTCGATATTCAAGTTATAGATAAACATATTTATCATAATTAGTTCGAGACATTTAGCTGGCCATCTTTCCTTGAGTTATTATACTTGTTCTAAGAACACACCTCATTTTTCTATTCCGTACCAGTAAACAGGCTAGGAGGGTTAACATATTAAAAAAAGAAACAAACGAATGTGCGACCGGTTTTTTTTCACCTGACAACACCCAACGTTAGTTTTTATATACACCATTTTGAAAATTAAATTAAAGGTTATAATTTTAATATGATAGGTGTGTAATATATTTCTTGAAGGAATGTTTTGAAGAGATTCTTATCTTGTAATAGTATTTATTTTATTCGGATCTAAGTCGTTTCATTTTATTAAATCGTCCCTTTTTTATTTGTATAAAATAGGTTGAGCAGTTAATGAGTACGATATGCGTTTTATAATGTAGCTTATGATTTAATGATGTGTACACCTCAAGCTGTTTGAATCTTTTTAGCCAGCTAGTATTTTCTAGAATAATTTTCAACAAATTATTTTTTTTTAATATTCCATTCACTTAGTTTTCACATACCTAAGTAAGCTTTACGGAGGATGTCAAAACTCTTAATTGAATCTAAGGTTAAAGATTTTAATGTTAAATTATTAATGTGAAACCAATTTTCATGATAATTAAACCAGCATGTTTAACAACTATCATTAAAACTTCATCATAAAACTATTCATTTATTTAAACTTTTGTGTTTAAATGTTAAGGAGCTTCTTTGATATACAAAATATCAGTATCGCGGTATCACCCAAACTTCATTGCTACAAAAGAAATAAAATTCTGATTAATTTTCATTCAAAATTCTTCTGCGAAAACCGACGTGTTGCACGTAGAAAATGTTCAAATGCATTTTTGTATCCTATACAATTAAAAGATACACTGTATTTAGAAATAGTTGTAAATTCAGCACGGCACTTAATTTAATTCACAGTATACCCATGCTTCTTTTTTAATTTCATCTTCACTATTTAGGTGAACTCTTAACTAGGTTTTTTAACCTACTCGGCATTTAAACAAAAGCTTATCTTAACAAGTATCAAGCCATAGACACGCTATAAAGATTTGATCTTCAAAGAAATCGGCACAGATTACAGTTTAAACGTCCATAGCAATTGGGGGATACATTTTTAACGATTGTGTTTTTTGGCGCGCCACGACACAGGCGAAAAAACGCGGCAGCGACAAAAGACGATCGTCACAAAGATCCTCTTTACAGATAAAGGGACCATAAATAACACCATAGTTTTATATTGTTTTTATAGATGTTCCAGGATGATTCCTAAAAGTTGCCGTCATTTGTCAATATATGTGTATTAAAATTATTTTTATTTCTTTTAGACTCATATGATAAATTGAATCCGAACTCGTTTTACCTGATGAGATAAAAGGTATCAATATTTATAAGGATCAAGTTAATAGGTAGCCTTAATTCTAAAATATTGATATGAACATGTACTTAACATTTATAATGAGATTATTAAATAACGTTGGAATGGGAGACAATCGATTTTATTGTCTCCTTAAAAAAAATCCCTAAAAGTAGCGAAATAATTAGTAACTAAGCAGAGTTTTTAAATTTATAGAGTATATAAAGTCTCGTGATATAACTTGTAACTGCACGGTTGGCCTAGTGGTCGTCACGCCGCTTTCTAATACGCCAAGTGTTATGGGTTGAAATCCAACATGGGGCAACATTTTGTGTGATCCACAAATAGTTGTTCTGAGTCTTGGTGTTCGTTATGTCCGTTTCATGTATATTTGTGAAGTCCCCCGAGATCATTTAGCATTATTTAAATTATCTATATCAAGTGTACGCAATAACTTAGTCTACTGTTCTACAGCATACGTAAATACATTTTCGTCACGTCTCAAAAAACCTTTTGCAAAATAAAACCTTCAAAAAAATATGAGGTAATACAGACATACGATTGTTTTGTTAATAGGGTGTTTTACAATAACAAACAACGACAAGTTTAGCATTATGAATTGCCTCGTGGTGTAGTGGTAGCGTATGCGACTGCTGTGCTCGAGGTCTCGGGTTCGATTCGTACCAAATGTTTATATGATCTGCAAATATTTGCATCGGAGTTTAGAAGTTTTCTATGTATAATATGTATGCATTTACAAAAAAGTATATATTCGTTAAGTTCGTTGTTCGATAAGTTTTCTAGTACCCATAAAATAAACACAGAAAACCGGTGTGAAATAGCGCTTGCGCTGTGTTTCACCGAGTGAGTGAGGATACCGGAGACCCATACCCCAACCCGTCCCCCCATTCCCTCTCCCCATCCCCCAAAGGTCGGCAAAGCACTTGTGTCGCTTTTGGTGTTGCGGGTGTCCATGGGCGGCGGTAATCGCTTACCATCAGGTGATGCGTCTGCTCGTTTGCACCTTATTAAATAAAAAAAAAAAAACTCTGCTTAGCTTGAGACTAGATGACATTGTGTGTTAGATGTCCGAAATATTTATTTATTATTGTTTATGTTTTAGACATCGGTCTCATTTCTGTAATAATAACTTTATTGTTTCTCATACAAAGTTCACAATTAATAACAAACAGTAAACATAGCTCATCAGCAGCCTATCACAGTCCACTACTGGTCAGATCATATATATATAATCTGTGTAGGAGACTGGCATCTGCTCTAGGATAGTCTGTATTACAGATTACTTAAGGACTATGAAAATCACTATGATAGTTAAACCAAATGAATTGCCTAAATGCTGATTACATAATATGTCAAACTGTTTGTAAAACACATTTATTTAGCTGTCGTGACATAACATAATACACCTTACATTAAATTTACTGTTACAAATTGTTTTAAAAAAAGGTGCACCGAATGAACGTATATTTATAATACCGGAAAAATATTTGTAAGCATTTCATAGAATTGATTAATGTGTTAAAATAAATTTAAGCTCACTAGTATTAATTAGTTATATAATATACCATTTCGATTTACAAAATTGTAACTTTTCATATGCTGTGTACCTACGTACTGATTCGTAACAATAGTCTTGTTGTATTAAAAAAACGGTTTTTTATACATATCTACTTCATAGATGAACACCTTGATGATGTATTATATACACCGCCAAGGTGTATGATATCTTTGATGTAGAATTATTTTAATCTAGCTTTCTTTTTTTTATTGAATAGGCGGCAAACGAGCATACATATCGCCTGATGGTAAGCGATTACCGCCGCCCATTTTACTAGCGGTCCCGCGTGTTTATCGGTTATCGTAGCAAGGAGTGGCCTATGTCCTTCCTCAAGAATCAAAATACCTATCTATATCTAATTTCATTGAAATCGTTACAGCGATTTCGTCGGGAAAGCGTAACCGACAGACAGACCGAGTTACTTTCCAGTTTATAAAATTAGTATGGCAATATGAATTGATAAAGAATTGTAGTTTTACTATAGTTACATACATGCATTCCCGTAGGTTGTTCTTGCTTTGTTTACTATATTTTTTTTGTGTAGTACATACAATAAAGGGCAGGACTACTCTAGAATTTCCTTGCTATACCAACTCGCTTTTTCTAAGTTAGTTTAATTTAACACTATATATAGCAACCCTATCGCGTAATACATTCGTTCGTCCGTAGAAAAAGTGTTAAACAAAATTGCGGTAGTTGCCCCTACAATGAGGGTGCGTGCCCCGAAACTTTATTAAATCTTCCTTAGAATTCATTAGAGGTCTGTTTCTAAATTAAGTTTCGCACCCCTAGTGTTCACTTTACATTTTATGAGTTGTTTTTGTACAGTGATTTAATTTTAAACGTGTAACAAGATTTATTGATATTTATTAGAGGAGAAATCTGCCCCATGTGGTTATATATACGTCTATAAACTACTGAAAAACAATGTTAAACAAACAAGTTTAGCGTAATATTTCATAATGCTTTCATCTCATTAGTGTACCTATGTTTATTTTTTTAATTTTAAAACAACCTATAATCTGTTATATATATATTAATTATTACATTGTAACTAAAAAAACTTATTAAAATAAAATATTTATAAAATAACATCATACATCCTAATAAAGAGCGCTAAAATAAAATAATGATATTAAACAATAATATTTCGGACATCTGCATCTGGACACAAAGCCATCAAGTCCCAAACTAAGCAGAGCTTGTGCTATGAGTACTAATAGAATACTAGACAACTGATATAAATACATATATGTATACATACTTTCTTTTGTAAATTCATAGGTACATTTTATACAAAGAAAACACCCAAACTCCTGAACAAATATTTGCAGATCATACAAACATTTGGTCAGACTCGAGAATTCGACACAAGAATTCAAGCACAGCCGTTGTATACGCTACACACAGAGGCAGTCAAAATTAAGTCGTATTCGTCGTAGTCGTACACAAATCAGTTTTGCTCCTAAAACATCAAGAACTTCGCTACAGTGTGCTTTAAAAAAGAACTTAGGAGCTACTTACTTAAAATCCTGAACACATATTCAAAATTAAGGTACTTATATAAAATATATTTAAGAGAGATTTCGAGAGAGAGAGAGGTTTACCTAATTTTTGTTATTATTGCGATGTTGGTAATGTAGTGAATCCATCCTTCTACCTGTGGGTGCAAGTTCCAAAATCAATTGACTGTAAAATTGTTATATAACACTAGCTGACCCACGCGACCTCGTTTACGTCTTATATTGCCCGTAGCGTGAAAATTATCCCCCGTTTTTTAAACATTATTCACTGGTGCTCCGCTCCTATTAGTAGTAGCGTGATGATATATAGCCTATAGCCTTTCTCGATAAATGGACTATCCAACACAGTAAGAATTTTTCGAATCGGACCAGCGGTTACTGAGATTAGCGCGTTCAAACAAACAAACAAACTCTTCAGCTTTATTATTAGTATAGATTAATATTGACGCCTAACTTCTGGACTAATTCATTCTTAATTTTATGGTCATCTTTAAAACTGTATAACTTCACGGGTGTAAGAAACTGTCGGAAACTTATTGAACACCTGAAAGTTAAATCCAAGGCTCACAACATTGACTATATCTCCCTTACTTTCACCCCAGTAAGAGTAAATAGGTTTGTTTTTATTTAAAACTGTTGGTGAAGGGGAGATTTCAAATAACACTGTTTGCGTGACTTAGCAGCATTTACTGAAATATGCATTACATTCCTCATTTATTTACTTGAAAATGTAAAATACGGAACACGCATGTCCATAACAGTTTTTCATATTTACATTATTAAATATTTGGTATTATATGTAATATTCACTGTAAGATACACCACTAATGTACAAGCAGTTATAACGAAAATTTATCCTTGAGCACGACTGTATTGATGAATGCGAAAAAGCTGTGTGTTCGGAGCATAATAAGTGGGGATCAATTGTCTCTGCCTATTCCCCTGGGAAATAGGTGTGACAATAAGTATGTATCTGTCACTCTTTATTCAGATAAAAAAATCCCTGTAAATGAAAATCCTTAATTCTAAAAACAAGAAACTTCTATTTTTTATGAAAATGGTTGGTTTTCATTCACTGTAGATTCGATTTAGTTTCCATGCACTTTATTTAGTAGATATGTTAATTATAGCTAAGTGGAAATACATCAATATTCACATATTTTAAGTGTACCTAAGTCGCGATACAGCCTTTCACAGATATTTTCACTAAATGCGCACTGAGTGGTGTCTTGAACGAAAATATAATGAACTTAAATTATATCGAAAGTCATAAAATTATTTGGATATCATTTAATTTTACCAAAGCAGAAATTGAACCCAAAACACTTGGCGTGGCGTAATGACGAAAGAACCGCTTTAACAATTGCACTTTCCCTGCACTTTACTTGGAAGACGTTTGCCATCGGGGCCAGGCGGGCGGCAGTCGGTAGGGCGGGCGCGTCCCGTTGCTATGCGACACACAGTGGGTGGGCGTGGCAATCGATACCACCTCGATTCACAAGGGCTCACCCCAGTCACCTTTGAAACCTTTCTCTGTATCTTCAGTTACAGGGCATGTGATTGTTCAGTGATAGTGAGTTTCAGCTATTTGAAGATTTGAAAAATAATTGTGTGTAATCACGATTTGGCATGAGAAGCATTTGTGTAATGAGTTGTTTTTAATCACGCAAACAATATTATTTAAAATCTCTTCTTCAAGAACAGCCATTAATTTGCAAAACAAACATACCTTTTACAACTTTCCTATTATTATCTTCAGGCGCTTGCACTAAAATGTTGTTGTTTAAAAAATAAATGGAGTAAGAATTATATCTATTAACTTCTTGAATTTTAGGTAATAATAAAATAATAAAAATAATTTATTGCCAAATGAAACATACAGTAATTGTTGTACCCAGTGGCCCCACACTAGGCAAGCCTGTCCTGTGGGTGCCTGTAACGATTACCATTATGGTTGCATAAATGCTCGGTCGACATCAAAATTTCAAATTATTACCTTAACTATAGTTATATTATAAACTTCATTAACCAAAAGATAGAAACGATGCAAGTGAGAGCCATGAATACATAAAGGAGAAATGCACATATTTCTGTGTGACAATGATTAGACGTTTTTTTAGGAATGAGCCTGCCAAAGAGACTCTACTCTGCCTGATGGAAAGTATGAGCATAATCCAAGAGTGGAGGTCACCATACTCATTGCGAATTCAGACAATGCAACTATGCAGCATCATTGAACCAACGAAACATGACACCACGATTATAGTAATTTTAGGTTAGTCTTTTGTGAGAGGGAAGTACCGCCCTGGTCGAGTAGGCACGTTCACGCCAAAATCAGCATGCCTCTGCTACCTTTACTTTAGTGTTAATTGTACAAAGTAGACGATGTATATATAATTTCTTAAATACATTACAAGTTTCTTATTTTGAATATTAATATGATCCTAAATCATCTGAAACTAGACAGAGAATTAAGCTAAGAATGCTAAAAATTAGTTTATGTATGTATGACTTTATAATTACATATGAGTTTAAATGCAGGAGTAACTGTATATTTAAATAACTAATTTTATTCGAAAAAAATCACTATAGAACGCAGACTATCAAGCGCTCAATACTCGGGTAGGGCCAAAAGTATTATTGGGTTTTTTTTACAAGAAATTCTTATTAGCAGTCCAGAGTATGGAAGTTTGGCGGTGTATCACGGCCAAGCCTCGGAGAGCACGTTAAGCCGTCGATTTCGGTTGTCATGAACATCTATGACAATCGTTATAGGGAAGTCTGTGCCCGCATATATACCTATTGACAACTAGTTCAACCTTCGAATTCAGTTCGCCCTCGGGGTTGTGGAGGTCCGAAGCCCGCCACTCCGTGCAAGAACTGATATATTCAGGTAAAACCGGATGTAATAAAGGCTAGTAAGGAAGAGACCAGATAACGCCGGAACAAATGAGTTAAGAATTGGTTTCTGATAGAATTTAATGAAAGAGTTTTCGAACGATATGTTTATTCAAAAAAAAAGTATTGTTTTACTTCCGTATATTGTTGTTTGTGTACTTGTTGATTAGTATTAAAATGAAAGAATATTAACATTTAAGTAATAATTGACCTAGTATCCTGCAAAATTAGTTCCCGACTTCCACAAACAATTCAATGAGTATTGTATCATCTATAAATACTGTCAAAGAACGCACCACACTAATAATATTAGCGTATTTTTTAGGGACGTTTTAAATAGGTACGCAACTTAAGAAGTCCCCTTTTGATACCGTTGATTGAAAATTTACTTACAAAAAGTTTGAACTTGCGTGATAGGAAATCTGATATTACAAATTCATCAAGTCTTTTAATGTTACTGTCAAAAAGAAATTGATTTTCCCTTGCAGAGTGATGTGAGAGTGTGTATAGGACAGGTTCCTTCGACACAGTCTACTATTAGCACACAAAGGTCGGCTGTCGGGCACATCCGATGTGGCCGAGCTACAGAGGGGTGCGAATTATGACCTGTCAACAACAGGTTCGTGTGTCCCTGTTTATACCTGACGGTAATTTGAATGTTTATGTTGATTGTTTTCTTTACGTGGGTAATAATGGGAAACTAAATAAAGTTACGTACTTTTTCGGGCTCCAAAAGCTGAACGAATTATGAGGATTGTTTCGTATAAAGATAAGTATTGTGGTTGGTTAAGTATGATTTTAACTAGATATAAAACTAGTAAAGCACTCAAAACGTTTTACTGCCTGCGAAAATTAAAAAAAAATGTTTTTCTTTATCATATTTTAGAGTTCTTTACCTCAATCGCAATATTGAATCATTTATATGAGCCCTGTTGCTTGTCTGTCTGTTTGTGTTTCAACAACTTTTGCTCAGGAAGCATGCAGATACCTATCGATTTAAAATTAAATGCCTTTCAGAAGAGAAGTTGTAAATATGTACCTACACTGTATTAACAAATTTAACAACACTCAGTCTCATTTTAATATTATTTAATTCATTCTAAAAACACACGCACTAATGGCAAAAGTATAAAAATTAATATAATTTTTTAGCTGATCTAAGAAAATCAATTCGTCTAAGTACATGTTTTTTTTATGTTTGTTAGAGAATTCCGTCATTTATACAGGTATCATTTGAACGAAACTTTTGACATGCTAGACAGAATCGCTTCTTCTTCAACAGGTAACAAATAGATATAGGTATATGTGTTATATTTTGTACAAGATTAAGTTTTAATCATGATTTAACATGGATATATTCTTTCGCAACGAAATACGTAAAACGAATCGTCTTAAAATAGGTAATTCCTTGAACCAATATTGTGCGTTATAACAATAATAAAATAAAATATTTGGATTTATCTTACGAGATTGTCGATATGTGGAATGTGGATTCGGTGATCATTGTTCCGATAGTCGTATCAGCTCACGGATTGATAGCCAAGAGCCTCGACCAACACCTTAAGAGGCTCACGTTAGGGGGCTGGATCAAGGGTCTGATACAGAAGGCAGTCCTTCTTGACACGGCACGTATAGTGAGGAGGTTCCTGTCTTTGGAGCCCTAACCACCGGTTTCTTGGTCCCTGTACCCGAAGTCGGTGGTCTACTATTTTTTATATTTTTAAATGTATTTGTTTTATATGTATATTTAAAAATGTAATTTATGTGTATATACAAATGGAATAAAGAGAATAATAATAATAATATAATAATAATACTTTATTTCATTAACCAACTTTAACATTTTTAAAGGTGACCACAATGACCTTTTAAGCAATAAATGGTGCGTTATTGGTTATTAAATTTATACTCTATGTCAATGGTTGGTAAATCATTGACATGGAGTACAAGAGTACTATGAGAGGTCTAGTAGTGACTTGTTAAAGGCTCTAATGTGATAAGAATATTATTTGAAAGAGTTAAGATTCAATGCTTTACTTTACGAAACCATTTTGCAACTCAAATCGTTATTTTTTTTTTATTAAGTCCGCTAATATTCTCATGTTTTTTTTGTCAAACATCAGATGTCGACCAACAGTTAACCAAAGCTAATTATAAACCTAAGTTATTTATTTGCGTAGCCATTCAAATATACATTTCAAATTCTGTTTATACGACAGAAAGTTTATGAAAACCGCAAACCCTTTTTGCTGGTCCTGTTAAGCTTTGATCAAAGCGGTCTCAAAGTTTCTCATTTCTCATTTAAAGAGTCTCATTTTGTTCATGTGCTCTGAATAATTAAAGTCCTACCGATTTCGCAATTTGATTTCATTTTATCTTTAAACACATTTCTTTATAAGGAATACTTTACAATGTTTGTTTTAAAGATTAAATAGACGAGGTATGCATGTTGTCGCCGTGTCGTGGCAACTAATTAATACAAATCGAGGCTCCGCTCCCCGAGACGTCCATCCTCCATCCCTCCCAAATATATGGACCATAAAACTACGATTACGTTTTATAAACACTACATTTATAACTACTTCATGATTGTATTATTTATTCTACGTAATATATTACGCTATGGAGGAGATTTTGATTTTTTCTAAACTGTGCTTTCAAATATTTAAAATTCCCTGGCACTACACTCCATTAATTTATAGTATTCGGACAGACGGATTAATATGGAACCGACTTTTATTATCAACCCGGCTTTTATAGTGGTATATTGTGGATTCCAAGTTACTTTTTGATATTTATATTGGCTCAATTCTTAAATTGGCTTTTAATTTATTTTATTTAGTTGTTTTTTTATGCCAGCGTATCTTGGGTATGGCAGAAGAAGCACGAAAGTAAAATTAAGAAGTTTGTGTAATGTGAAAATTAGTGACAGATGCAGGAATGTAGTTTTATGAGAACGCTGTGAATTGAAAGATGTAGTGACAAGGATTGAAAAGGGCGTGCTTCGATGATTTGGCCTGGATCCTCTTTAAATGAGAGGATTGACAACAATTTCACTTGTCAATTAGTTTAGAAATCTAGAGCCAGAAATAAACTATTCACGGTTTTTGTAGCACCTTCTCTGGGCGCTTGGCGTTCAAGATTATATCCATAATAATATGTGAGAATTATAACGATTTTTGGAATAATTGGAGTTGCATAACAAACCTTTCATAATACAATTAAAAATTGAGACTAAGTAAAAGATATGACTTTGATCCTCTGAACCCAAGGTGTTTTAATTTTTTATTTAGTAGTTCATATTTTAATTTATTGTTGTCAAAGTATAATGACGCCTACATTCCTTGTGTTAGGTTGCTGCACTTTTTTGTTATCACAATGTAATGTTAATTGGAAACATGTGGTGGCGAGTTTTTATTTCCATTTTTCTCTTAGTGTTACTTTGTAATCTACATGAATAAACCATTTTTGTCTCACTAGTTTAATGTTGTTTCAAAAGTCCGTTTCCATATTATGCAGGTAGTTGGAGCCATAGTGGACGGAGGTTGGCTGGCGTTCGATGGGCCATCGCGACCTGCGCGGACCGGGATGCGCCCGCACTAAATTTAAATATTTTAATCCTTAATTTAAATTTTTGACATTTTTATTTTATGTTGGTATTCGTGTAGTTTCATTTTTAATGTTATTTGTCATATTCAGTGGACAGCGCAGCTCGTGACTGGTGCGATGGCGCCTCGAAGCACCATTTGCTGGTAAAATATCGTCAATGAGACAGACTGACGCAGGACAATTTGTTTGGACATTACCTGTTTTCGATAGCGAAACATTATGGTATAAAGATAGTATTTATGAGCAGGATGGGCGATGCGATGTATACTTTAAATATCCCGGTGTTTTAAATAACTATTAGTAACGGTTATTTCATTCCCAACAAAAAACAAGTTATGATCTGTATTTTCTTATTTAATTAATTTGTTGAATTTTTTATTAAATTAATATTTTTCTTTAAATTATACAAAGGAAGATTTTCACGTACCGTACGTACGTATCGTAATATTTTCACGTACGGAATATTGCAAAAAATATTCGTTATTTTGTTACTTAACAATATGGCGAATTATGTTCTTCGTTTGTTTTGTTTAGTAAGAAAGTAAATAAGACAAACGCAACAAAATAAGTAGCTGTTTATAACATATACATTATTTATGCCACGCGTGTATCGAGTTATATATGTATGTAGGAGAGTGCGATTGGACAGTGCTTATTAAAATATATAAAAGTATGTATGCCAGATGTCATGGTCATCGACATAGCCCACAGAATTAGCAAGCTGAGGGGGCAGTGGGCTGGCCATATTTGCCGCAGAACCGATAACCGTTGGGGTAAACGGGTTCTTGAGTGGAGACCGCGTCTCGGCAAACTTAGTGTAGGACGTCCACAGGCCAGGTGGAGTGATTATTTGCGCAAGACGGCTGGCAGGAGCTGGATGCGAGAAGCCGAGGATCGAACTAAGTGGCGTGCTATTGGAGAAGCCTATATCCAGCAGTGGACTGCGATAGGATGATGATGATGATGATGATGATGTATGCCAGTGATCTAAATCTCTGAATAAACTTTTTCGAAATTATCCAATTGACTCAAAAAATATAAATGAAATTGGTGTGATTATGTACCCTTTACCCTTATTTTAGTGTGTTTTACCCAACAAGCGTACGCAGAATAGGGTAGAAAAATTTTTGTTTGTTTGGAAAATTTACTAAATACAAACTTTTGACGTCACCGTATTAGACTACTCAATTGAGTATAGTCCGGCCACTCAGAGAATGCGTTTCTGACACTTGTAAATTCGTCATGAGTAGTGATGTACCATGAATATCATTAGTAATATTTGGTAACAGTATTTATAGTATTCATTATGCATAATTATTCAATTTAGATATATTTTATATTTCAAACACAATATTAACAAAATTGTTGATGGATGAATTAAATTTAATCGTAATTTCTGAATGAAACCAAGGGAAAGAAAATAAAAATACTGTATTTATTGAAAAATATATATTATGAAATATATCGTTTTAAGATTTCAATAATATCAAATCAAAATTTAATCCGACTCCGATTCGCTTGAGGACTCGCTGTCATCTTCACCAACATGTATTATCATGTTATTATCAATCATAGTGTCTATACGAATATCGCGGTCAAAGTCATCAAATATCATTTTTTTAGTTTTTTCAACCACCTTCATCCAGTCATCTCTTGTGACTTTTTCGCATGCTTCTTTTAAAAGCGTCTTCATCTTTTTTATGCCATATGGTGGAGAAGTATTATGGCGGGCTGCATAACCTTTAATTTGAGCCCAGATTAGCTCTGAGACGACAAGAGACGACTGTTTGTGTATGTTACAAAATGGCGGTCCTCACAACGCTATTTTGGGTTGCCATTTTTTACCAGAAATATAAAGGGATAAAAATAGTTTTTCATTTATTTTTAATTCAGCTGACTGATATCGCGACAATTATTTTCATAAGTTGGTTTGGTCGTACCTATATCGTATTATAAACTATATTAAATATGTATTAAGTACATTATACACACTCTGGAATAATTTCTCCGATGTCCCCAGGAACTTTAATGTCGTTCGTATAACTGCCCAAAACATTTCGGCACATTTCCCTGAAATGGTGACATCATTCGACTGTACGACATCCTTACATACTTTGACTTAACTCATCTTGTTCTACTGTTTTTTTGTATATTCAATAAAGATAAATAAATAATATATATATAATAAAATTAGAACGTTTTATTTAAAATATATCGACCGATATCGATTTTTGGAATCGAATATATTACGATTCCAAAAATACTCAGTTATAATTCAGTATTTTTTTGCCTCATCACTACGAAAACAAACTATTGACATAACCTTGAAACAGCGCAGTTTGACGTCGTGAGACTTTTAAAAATTATTGTTCTTAAATTAATTAATTGTTTAATTGTTAATAACTTTAGCCCAAAATAAAAGGTTTATTGTACATTGGCATGATTATTACATTTTTAATGTTATTACTCATTATTAAGGTTAATAAAAGATATTTAAAATTTTGCCATAAATTGTACGCCAGTTCAAAGTTACATCGCCCATTGGATCACGACGTGTCAGGAACGCATTCTCTCAGTGGCCAGACTATAGTATATTTCAATGCTTATTTGATTAAAAATTTGTAATGGAAATGCAAAGTTCTAATAATTATATTTTCCGAGATGTTTTGTAATAGTCATTTTAATTAAGGATATATCTATTATTATTTATGATACAGTCATCTAACCTATTTCACTACTCTTTTTACCCGACTACGGAGAAGATAAAAGGAAAGCTAATAGTTTTGGTAATTTATATATGTTTAAATGTTCCACAAATGTTCATGTGATTGAAGTGAGATGTCAACAGACTCATAACAATGATCTGGGTGACATAAGCTATTTTACTCAAAGTTTTACGTAGGTATATGATTGTTTTAAGATATAAAAATTATTGTACATCAGAAATATTAATTATATTACTACTGCCTAGTAAAGTGAAACGGGATTCGCTTTAAAACTGGTTTTTTGGCCAAATCTATTTCGAGGCACGCCTATGTGGGGTTCCGCAGTTGTCTATCAGTTAACGGTTTCTGTGGCCTTTAACGTCAAATTAGTTAGCCGAAGTTATAGGTTACCGAAACCGTTAATTGATAGACAACTATGGAACCCCACATAGGCGTGCGTGGA
This sequence comes from Spilarctia lutea, assembly GCA_916048165.1. Taxonomy (NCBI): domain Eukaryota; kingdom Metazoa; phylum Arthropoda; class Insecta; order Lepidoptera; family Erebidae; genus Spilarctia; species Spilarctia lutea. The sequence goes on along the minus strand of OU696471.1, from coordinate 11,176,249 downwards.
ATGACAGCCCGCGTCACCTGAGAATGAATATAAAAAATAACTTGCTCCTTAACTGAAAGTATCCTAAGATTTGTTTTTCCACTTTGCCGGTGAGATACCTATTCATATTAGCACACATTAATAGTCTTCAAGCAGTCCACTGCTGAGCAGGGACCTCTCCCTAAATTTATATTGATTAGTACATACTATTCAATATAAATTTAGGGAGAGGAACAAACATTTGTTCATACGTAATTACAGGTTTCTAGCACTAAAAATCTGTGAGATAATAAATAATAATAATAAATAAATATTTAGTACATCTAACACAACGCCATCTAGTCCCAAGCTAAGTAGAGCTTGTGTTATGGGTATTAGACAACGGATATGGATACATATATATTTTTTTAAATACATACATATTATACATAGAAAACACCCAAACTCCGAAATAAATATTTGTAGATATCAAAAACACTTGGTCCGACCCAGGATTTGAACCCGAGACCTCAAGAACAGCAGTCGCATTCAGTACCACTGCGCCACCGAGGCAGTCGATATCGAGATACGGTGTGGACAGACGGACGGATTGACATAACAAAACTATAAGGGTTCCGTTTTATCATTTTTACTAAAGAACCCTAAAAACTAATTTAAAAATCACTTCCTGGCTTCTTCGGAGTAACGTTACCCAATCTGATGGGCTCATTAAACTGAATCTTACAATAAATACTTCATTTATGTTACACAAGAATATTTACCACTTAGAATAAAATATTTCTACCTATAAACATTAGCTTGATAGGTACGTACATTTCCTACTTTTAAAATGTGTACCAAAAACATTTTGTTGGTAAGTAGGTACTTACATATTAAATAGAATTGTTTTATGAGCACAACGCACGATAAAGGCGTATGACGTCAGAGTTCATAGTCGAGTCGAACTCACACTTTCCACTCATCAAAAAAATGTTACTATCATTGTAATACTTATAAGGGGCCTCTCTAGGTTATGTTACGTAATTTAGACGAGTTTCAACATGACGAGGTGGCCGAGTGGTTAAGGCGTTGGACTGCTAATCCAATGTGCTCTGCACGCGTGGGTTCGAATCCCATCCTCGTCGTATCTTTTTGCTCGTTTATTTTATTTGTAGATCAGTATTTATATAAGTATATATACACCGCGATAAAAAGTTACAATTATTCTTATTGGAAAATTTTAATTATGCGTTGTTTTTTGTTTAATAATTTAATATCATTTAAAGTTATGTAATATTTGTATGTTGAAAGCGTATTCAATTTCTTTAATTAAAAATGGTAGTCCTTATTTTTGCTATATGTAATCTACTTTGCGCATCACATCGACGTAGCGGTATTACATTAAGTCAAAATGTTATCTATTGACGGATTAGGTAACAAAATTTATTTCGTATCACGTAAGCTTTTATTTTATTCATTTGTATTCAGTTAATCCATATTTGACTATGACTGGCCAGCAAGCGTTGTTTATGCCTCATTTGTAATTTTGATGTGATACATTCCATACAGATAACATTAAGAAAGGAATTGTATATGTAAAAACTTAAATTACATAATTGTTGTCTCAATCGTAACAATTTTACACACATGTTTATTTGGTTTTCAAGGACAAAGTGTGTTTTATTTATAGATTTCTGATTAAATGTTCTATGTTATAACAAGGTTATTGACCCTTGCGTTTCTTTTGGACGAACGTGTTTTGTTTTATGTACTATGACTGGGATTCCAAGCGGTATATAGATGGCAAATTTTAATAGGTTACCACATATAGTTAACATCAGTAATGTTTAATAAAGTGCGGTTTTGTGATATGTGAAACTAAAACTAAACTAAACTAAAAAAACAACAGCGATCCATTTTTACGATGAAGAGCTGAGAGAAATTACGCAATATAAAACTTAGTTCGGGGAAATTATCCGTTTGCCAGCAAGTTACTCAAAACACTCGATATATCCTAACTAATATTATAAATGTGATGGTGTTTTTAGATTATTGACATTTTAATGGACTTATTTTATTTCCAACTCCTCCAGTTTTCTTCTGATTAATTTCGTTGCGGGTTCCAAGACAGATTAATTTATCCTAGGACTTTCCGAGTGTCATAACTCGATGTGTTCGTGGGTCACTGCTGTTGATCCTGGTGTACAGGAGTGGGTGGGATTAGCCCCATATTATGTAAATTATTTATATATTTAAAAACTTTATTATCAAAATGTTTAATGGTGGATTTAATGCCTTATAATAGTCTACCATTGGGTGATCTGGAATATGAAATCTAAGTGAATTTGTTAGTTTGTTACACTTTCACGCCTAAATTACTAAACCAATTTAAAAATTATTTCACCAATCTTCATCATTATCAGCGAGTATTACACAACAAATTTTTAGGGAGTTGTAACTATACTGACAGGTAAAAGATAGTTTTTGATAGTTACTTAATATTATATAATCCCATGGATTACGTTTAGTGAACTCCGTATTTAGGAGGTTACTTGTTATCACTTAGGTACAACAAATATACGCGGACGAAGCCTTACTAACTCGATGATATATACATGAGCGTACCTAGGTTTTGGGTCAAACGGTTTAAGACGTTTCCCGTGAAAGAATCGCCCATACGTTAACAAATTTTCACATACACATACACTAAGTACAAAGCCCATTTATTATATTTTTGTTCATATTCGATCTTAGCCATGGTTTTACGCGTCTGATTGTGCTGAATGAACATTTAATTGTGGCATTAGCATAAGATATTGCCTGGAACGTAAACAAAATCCAGTTGCCCTCCACTGCCCTACCCTGGGTGCGCCTATGGATATAAAGTAGTGTCCGACCGAAAGTTCGGTTTCGGTTTCGGTTTCGGCCGAGTTTCGGCCAAAAATCAAGTTTCGGCGGCAGTTTCGGTTTCGGCCAAAATTGGCCGAAACTTTTGCCGAAACCGAAACTAATTTCGAAAGTATTAATTAGTAAGATTTCTAAATATCAATACTTAGTATTTAATGAAACAGTAACAATTAGTGACATGATTATTGATAACTGATGAACATTTTGCTATGACAACTTAATTATAATATTACTAGCTGAACCCCGCGGTGCTACCCGCGGTACGATGATAACTGCGGGCAACGCCGCGAGGCGAAGCTATATCTTTATAAATAGTAGCCTATATGTTATTCTGATGTATAAGCTATATTGTGGTAAAGTTTCATTCAAATCCATTCAGTAGTTTTTACGTGAAAGAGTAACAAACATCCATACATACATACATCCATACTTACAAACTTTCGCCTTTATAATAGTAGTAGGATTAAAAATATTATTAACATTTTTTTATGTTATGGTAAATAAATAATTACAACAAACTTAATATACTGTGTTTCCATTTCATGTCCTAATTAATGCAGCAGAATAATGGGTAAAATGCACCAAATTTCAGTATTTTAAGGAATTTTATACTTGACCACGTGAGTTTCGGTTTCGGTTTCGGTTTCGGCCGAAACTGAAGCCACGGCCGAATATTCGGTTTCGGCCGGAAAACCTGTTTCGGTCGGACTCTAATATAAAGGTACCGCAGGAGTGCCTAAGACCATTTTTTTCCGTGTTGATGTTTTTACTTTGTCAATTTTCAGGAATTAAAGTCTGTTTCGCGTGTACTTACTTTTTATGAAGTATTTAATACTTTTCGTGCGAATCAACTATGTAATCTCGTATCCACATATAGTACCTTTAACAAACTTTGTAATACACATAAATTTAATTTGTAAAAGTCATTGCTCATTTCATCCTTCGAGCAGTTATTGCACAGGACAACCTTAATGTATGAATAATACTGTTTCAGCTCTATTAAACACGCAAGTTATTAAAATCATCTACTACTTCGACGCAGAATTTATGTGGGTATGCGCGAATAATTACATGCGGCGTTGTCATCCGGCTAGCACGCGCTGCCACGTGGCCACTCATCCGCCATATTGTTACCGTTATTTATGAATATTGTTTTCTTCTGTCGGAGGATCAGTGACACGTGACTTGTGTCCTATGATTGATGTTTGGAACTGTTATGATTTTATGAACGACCGGTAATCTCTGAGGTTTAGACTGCGATGGTTAGATGTAATACAAGGATTACATTGCTGAGATTGGTTTATTGAATGAGTGAGCGGGTCAAGTGTAAACGTAATGGGATTATTCTTAGTTGTATTGAATGCTTGTAAGTTATTGGTAATTATAGTTTGACTGCAAGATGTACTAGTGGCTTAAGTGGCCGCCACGCTGCTTTAAACTACGCTAAGTGTTGTAGGTTTAAATTTGTGCGAGTCTGAATGTTCTTTGTGTCTGTTTCAGGTATGTTTGTAAAATACCTCGCTACACAGAATGTACATACATTATGTGGGAATAGTATTCTTAAAACGTAGAAAACCCCTCGTGGTGCCTGGCTTGCTTAATAGATATGTTACTTCAAGGAACCGACAATTGCAGATTTAAGTTCTTAATCAAGCGGAAACGCTGAGCAACTACGAAACATAAGCTTTTGGCATTGAGGTATAATATATTAGTTCAATGGCTACTGGTCACTTTGCGACCCCTCCCGCGTACGCATATGTACTGGTTTATTTTAAAGTTAAAAAATACACAATAGGTAAGTTCATGAAACTTCATTAAGTAATGATTAATAGAGTAATTGTTGCACCAAGGACGGAGTGCTTGAATATTTTTTATACCTATCTTTGAAAATACATCTATATATGTATATATGTATAAAGGTGTATTTTCAAAGGTATAAAGATAGATATCGTCTATAAGACGACAGCACTACAAGAAAAACTAAAATTTTAAAACAATCCTGTCTAGAAAACGTGGTATTCGTATACGAGTCCTATGTCCAGCAGTGGACTGTTAAAGATTGTTCATATAAATACATATTTGATTAGAAATAATAGAATTGATGGAGAAATTTATTAACAAACTAGAAACCTTTTGGTCATTGTTTTATGATATTACATCAGTTATTTTTCTCAATTTAATAAAAGTATTCAAATTATCTTATGTTTAAATCCAAAACACACTTTTATATAATAGATATAAATACAATCTATCAAATCTAACACGCGCTCATATTCCAGTTGCACTCGGTGATTTGAAACAATTACCGAAGGTAAGCAACGACGGCGCGGTCAATACCTGGATGTATGACCGCTGGTGGCATAATACGAGCTCGTACCATGAGCGTCTCTGTGATTCGGAGGTTACGTTAAGCAGTTGGTCCGGGATGTTATCATAGGATAACAGTCATGAAGCTTATTTGGAGGCCTTTGGGAGGCTTAAAAACATCCAACGGTAAGATTACGTAGCCACTACGTAAGATTACGTAGCCTGGGTGGGGACGTATGGCCTTAACCCTCTCCTGAGAGAAGACCCGAGCCCGACAGTGGGACATTATGGGTAGTATGGATGGTGATGAAATACAATCTACTTGCAAAATGTATTTTTTTGTCGCTTTTTAATATGATTGTTACACTTTAATCTTAACTACCTAAATAATTATCTTGCAATGTTCCATGTACATATGTAAGTTAACAGTGGCACAGAAAAATATAACAGAGAAATCCCTGAGTTTATTGGCATTATCTATATTAATACAAGCGAAGCCGCGGGGAGAATCTACTTATCTATAAATAGTCATAGTGTTCGCTAAAGCTGAGCCTCGCCGATTGGTATCGGAAGTAAGGGCGGGATGACGCAGGGCGGAGGCTGAGGGGTGACTTCCGTGTTCCGGCACTGTTCGTCGTGCTAGTAACTCATCATCAACACGCTGCGGGAAGCCGGCTACTCTCCCTCACATCTACACAAAGAAATATAAAGATTTCGGTGAATTATATCCTCCACAGAAAAAGGGGAAACGCATAAAAAATTTTACTTCGCTCCGATGCAGAATTTTTAAATGTGTAAAATAGGGTTTTGTTTATTCAGAATTTTCTAGATTCGGTTTAGTCGTATTGATCTTTTTCTTTTTTTACTTTTACGCACAAAGTATGTCGTTATTGATCTTATAAGTTAGTTATAGTCAAAATTTGTATTCATTGCTTTTTAATTATAATAAGACTAAACTATTCGCAAAATTAAAGATAACTTTATACAAAATTAGGAGAAATTCATCAGAAAACGCTTTTAAGCATTATTTAATACTAGCTGACCCACGCAACCTCGTATGCGTCGCATATTACCCGTAGCGTGATATTTTTCCTTCGTTTTTGAAACATATTTCACTGCTGCTCCACGCCTATTGGTCTTAGCGTAATGATATATCATCTATAGCCTGACTCGATAAATGGGCTATCTAACACTGAAAGAATGTTTAAAATCGGTCCAGTAGTTGCTGTGATTAGCGCGTTTAAGCAAACAAACAAACTCTTCAATCTTCAATGATCATAAAACGAATGTACTAAGTAATATATAAATATAGTACATTCGTTTTCTAATTCGATCCTAGAAAAATTCAAGGAGCTCTTAAAGCGTTATAGCTTGCTGACGAGGATTTTAGTATTTTTTAGAGTAACTCATGCTCATACGATTGGTATAATCACAATGTATTCATTTTAAAGAGGGTGGTCTCGTACGGTACGTGTAAATAGATTCATGCGAAAGTTTGAATGCGAATACTTAATAATATTACCTACTTAGTTTTTAGTTCAGGGTTCCTAACAAATGCATTAACCAATGTTTTATACAATATTCACAGAGAGATAAACAGCCATGGTTTATCTAATCTAATGCAAATGTTTGCTAAATGTATATTTTGTGTAATTTATTTTGTAACTGTACATTTTTGTAACTCGTGTTTGTATTGATTGCGAAACAATGTAGTTCCCACAAAACCATGTCCACAGCCCGCAGCTATTTAAATACATCTTCCTATTTAAATTCAGAACACGAATTTAAATGTTTTACTTTTAAACAAGTTTCAAAAAGAAATTTAGATAAGGTTTTATGTTTTTCCATTAACGGTAACTTAGGACCTGTTTACATTGTTGCTTAAACCGTAATATACAAGCTTTATTTTTTTTTAATTATCATATTACTTGTAATTTTTAAATGTTGAAATTTTAAATTTCGAACTTGAATAATTATAGAATATTTTAAATTTGTAATAGTTTCAGTATAGTTAACTAGGAATCGTTAATCTTACTGTCCTCCTCTCTGTTACTGTAAAGAAGAAAAATTAAGCTCTTGAGACTAAACCAATTAATTTAGTTAGCAAAACAGAATAGACAGAAAAAATTAGCTTAATAGAGTTCCATACGATTACCTATAAAGATAAGACTTTTGAATAAGATAAATCTGTGAAGTATTAAGTGAACCCATAAATCAATATGTTTTGTCTGGTGTAAGGTTTAATAAAGCAATGAGCTAAACTAAATCTATGTTCTCCATATTTGTACAAAATAATTAAAGTAATGTAGTTATTCATACTGTCGTTGTGTATTCAGACAGTTATGGACGGTAATCGTTGTTTTTACGCAATTACACATCATAAGGAGCTCGTTACATTACTTATACACTTGTCAACCATGTAAGTAAAAATTATATTTGTAAATATCATTCCGTTTGATTTTTAGAGGTCCGTAGCGTATGTGAAAGGAACCTTTAGGTATAGATGGACTTACTGACGTCGAGATGGATAACCGAATCACTCACACTGTGAACTGTTATCCTACTAATATTATAAATGCGAAAGTGTGTGAGTACGTTTGTTGCTCTTGTACGCAAAAACTACTGAATAAATTTTGATGAAACTTTACAATAATATACTTTATACATCAGAATAAAACATAGGCTTATAATTTATAAAGATACTAGCTTGCCTTGCGGCGTTGCCCGCGGTTATTGTCGTACTGCGGGTAGCACCGCGGGGTTCAGTTAGTAGGAAATAAAAGAAACAAATGTTTGAAGTATTTTCTCATCAAATGTAAAAAAATATAAAACAACGTTTTAGAGTTATTTTTTTCCACATAAAAAACCTATTTAGGGGGATATTTACGCTCGTGGTATGGTCTATAAAAAATATCATAGAAGACCTCACGACTTTCGTCGCAACGCCGTATTCTGCATTAAATTGGATTACCACATGGTACAAAACCTTGTGTGACTCACAAACGGTTATCTCATGGAATAATTATTTTAGCTGAAGCCCTAAAAAGCGAACTTAGTTGTTTTATAAATTTAGAAAAATATTATTACTACATACCTATAAATAAAGAAAAGATGCTATAATATGTGTATAAATTATTCACATATAAGTTATACTTGCCTTGTCTTTCTTTCTCATTAGAGTTATTAAGTGGTTACTTTCCTACAAATGATGACTTCCAAATTGTTATTGCGTTCTAAAAGTAATAAAGTTACGGAACCTGCATCACGAGAGTCGTACTCGCTTTTATTCATGATATTATTTTTTCTTCAGGGCGGTCTTTCTGGCCGATGAACGATGGATGTGAAGTAATCGTGGTCTGCATATAGTCAAACCTATTAAGGCTATGTGGCTTTACCTGATATCGAAGAAAAAACAAGAGATTGACGGCATAATATAATTTTGAGCCTTGCTCACATACACGACAAAACAAAATGATTTAAAAAATGCCTATGATATAATAAAATGATTAAAATTGTTATTTTATGGCTTTGATAATTTCAACAGTCTGGGTTTTAATCCATCCGGTAACTATAATAATATATAATTATAATTTCTGAAAACATGACATCAAAAACATCATTTTAGCACAAATTTTTGTTCTACGTTAGTAGTGTAATAGAAAAGCGATATCTCAAACCTTTGCAAATTACGGGGTTTCAACTTGATAAAAAAATATTCAAAATTTAATTTAAAACTATATACATTCATACGGCATGATCGGCAAAATTACAAAAATTAAAGTTTCGGTAACATGTATAGATAGCATTCCTGGGCTATATAAATGTCAAATACCTAACTATATTACAGCCGCTGTAGAATTTTTTGTTAGGTTAGGAACGTTTAGCTCTCAGGACAATATTTTAAAGCACGTCTACATCATTATTATCAACAGGCAATAGGCCTACTATATTACGTTGACCAGACAGATAGACGGATGCAGTGCTGAAGTCCTGCGAAGTTGTCCTCCCTTACTCGCTTCTCACGACTTGGTGACACTATTCTTAATCCGTCACCGTATGTACCTCAGTTAAACGAAACTAAAGTATATATAATTCTACCTAGTTGTCGTGTTTCCCCTATAGTTGTAGCTAAAATTAGGTTATTATTAAAGCAGGGATCGCTTCCAGCCTTTGCAAAACTCAATTGAAAACTAATTTTGTTCAAGTGTTTAGCAAAAATCTCTAGATTTTTTAAATTGTGCACTTATTCATAGTTACTTCTCCAATTACATATTTGTACGATAATACTAAAAATGCCCCCCAACCCATCACGTCCCACTGCTTGGGTCTCCTCTCAGGAGAGGGTTAAGGCCATATGACCCCAAGACCGGCAACGCACTTGTAACGCGCTTGTTGTTGCGAGTGTCCATGGGCGGCGATAATCGTTTACCATCAGGCGATACGTCGGCTCGTTTGCCCCCTACATACAAAACAAAAAGACAACGTTGTGGCTACGTAATCTTACCGTTGGATGTTTTTAAGCCACTCAAAGGCCTCCAACTAAGCTTCACGACTCTTATCCTATGATAACAACCCGGACCGACTGCTGCTTAACGTGACCTCGGAATCACGGAGACGCTCATGGTTACAGCGGTCACCCATCCAGGTACTGACCGCGCCGTCGTTGCTTACCCTCGGTAATTGTTTTTAATCACCAAGGGCAACTGGGCTATGAGCGCCTACGTATGTTACGTTGCGGTACGTTAATACTAAAAATGCACGTATCTACCAAATTGTTTTTCAAAATTAAAATCATCAATTTAAATCAAGTCATAGCTTAATATTGTCTCCAATTATAATCTATGGAAACGGGAGTAACTTTTTCTGATACATCAATAACAATGCCATCGACATAAAACACAGAACTTTTATAATTTACCGATTCTAATAAATAAAGATTTCAGTCGTTGCAGAAGGAGAACTCACGAAAAACGACCGCCCGTATTGCATGCATTAGAATGCCCGACTATTGTATTTTACCATACATTCTTTTTTGCACCTCCTTCGAATATATTTGCGATTTTATTTCGATTATATTTATCTGTTCACTTTTTGTGTGATGCTGATTGTGTCCTCTATGCAACGCATTTTATATTCGTTTGCCTTAATATATTCAGACTTTCCTTGTGATAAACCCTATACTTACCGGTTACTATTTGAAGAATAAACAATAGAAAGACGTGTATATCAAACATAGTGAACGTCACGGAGCTAAAATCGATTATGAGAGCTTATAACATATCAATAATAGTTGATAACGATACTCTGTCAAAAATAAGGTAACATACATTTATTTTTTGCTTAAAATGTAGTGATATAGTTTTTTTAGACAACTTCCTCATTAGGAATATACCTGTGTCGCGGTGGACTTTACAAACATACATGTAAGGTACACAAAGTACACCCCGACTTAGAACAACAAATTGTGGATTTGACCCCACAACACTTGGCGCAGTAGGAAGCGGCATGGCAGCCACTTAAGCCACTAGGCCAAACGTGCATTCAATTATTAGTATTAGTTCCCACTAGAAGATGCAAATAAAGAAAACCTGTATTTCCTTTATTTTAGAGAAGTTTATTATCGAACAAGATGTGTTGTCACTTTAATTCTGCAAAAACACATTAGAATTGCATGCATGTTTTCTTTCTCTTTTATTACGACTTTGGTAGTAAAAAGATATTGGCAGGAGAATTAAAAAGGAAAATTAAAAACAAATCTATATCACTCCCTAATGAGTTTGACTTATCCATATATAGTTGTGTTCGAACTTAGTATATTGTAGAATATGTTGAAAATCTATTTCATCGGTTAATCTAGATGATCAAAACCTAAAGATTATTCGACGTGTTGATTTCAGATGGCAACTTCAATTCAAAGGCCAAATCGAAACAGAAACAAAATCGGCTGTGAGGCCGAAGATCAAACAGGTTTAAACTCACGACAATTTAACTAATTTTACTCCTCTCAGCCGCTGTTTAAATCGATAATTATCTACACTTAGTTATGTCATACATGGTTCTCCCTCTGTAAACAAAAAAGGGGCCCATCCGTGCATTGTACCGAGGGGCGGGGCCAGGTGTCACTCGCAGGCTGCAGATCTTATCTTGGTTAGGGAAGCCCACCGCCGCCCGTACCCAAGTAGCTTTGATACTCCTACTGATATTTAAGCTTACCCTTCTTATAATAATTAAACATGCCAAAAGAAAATTTAAAGTTATGAAAATGTTTTCTCGCTTTACTTACAAACAAAACTAAAGAATTTAAAAGTTTCTATTAAGCATTAGTACCTAATTGTTAATAATAAACTAACATTGACGGCAAGTGTTGTTGTGTAGAGTTCTTGGGGAAGCCTATTTCCAGAAGTGGATGACTTTCGGTTAAGACCATGATGATGATAACCAACCTATTAATGATCCTTAATAGGTATATTAACTGCAAACTACTGAGTGGTTTATTTATCTCATTATTAAAAAAAACACTTACTACTAAATACTACTGCGTTGAACCAAACCATATCACGATGTAAGTCGACGTGCGTGCCATCTATCAAGTGCTTAGCACGTTAAAGTTTTTTAATGTAAAACTGTAAGTGCAAAAATTTCGAGTCTACTGGTGCTGGTAAAATAATAAATTTATATAGGCAGCAAAGTCTAAAAACGGATAGTTCTAATAGACCAATTTAAAATTTAACGTAAATAAAAAAAAAAATATTAACGTTAATTATAAGAAATAGTATTATTATCTGATATTAAGACTATTTGTGTGACACGTTCTTTAATACGTGTTGTTATGCGTAATGGTATCGATAAGAATGATAATTTTATGCAAGTAATTCTTGAAATTACATATAGATGGCGCTTCATTCAACGTTGAAACGCACAACTAAGGTTAAATGTTCATGTACCAAATTAAGTTAGGCCAAAGAAAACATAAGATTACAATGTGAATATACGGTCACAATTTTTTTATTTGTTACTAGTTGTTAGTTACCACCCCACACATAAACTGATGGCGGTATTTATAAAAAAAAACAATGATTAAAGTTCCTAGTCAACTGAATCGAACGACACGGACATTTACGAAGTGAAATAAGATACATATGGATTTGCATAATTTATTTGGATCTACTTTGTAGAGTTGAGTATAATTGAAAACTTACCATTCCTTCATTGCACTACCTCTACTACCACTCTTTCCAAGCTAGAACATCAAAAATAGAACTAAAAGTTTTAAGTCCTTTTGCCCAACATTTGGTTCAAATCGCCAAATTCTGGAATAAGCTGCCTGCACCGTTCCACAGTTGAGACGTCATTTTTTTATTATCAATCATCACTATGAGATTTAGGAAAGTATTGATAATTTTGCTATTAAATTACCGTTGATCTAGAATCATGAGGTTGATTGAAATTAGCAACGTAGATTAATAGAAGCTCAGAAACCCATTAGTTACCCATATTATGAAACCGTACATTGCTGTAGAGTCTTTAAACCAATGGTTTTACTCATCAACAGAATACCAGATTTAAGAACACGCATTTCTATTGTGCTAATTGGACTTAACAGAAATAAAAAGCGTCTAGATATTTCTCAAATAAACACTTATTCCCATGTAGGTATGCTGCTTTCAATACATACGATGCCGAATCTAAAACTTAAAAGTTTGTTATGCAAATCTCATAAATTGATTCACAAAATAATACTGAGTTTACAACTCGTATTAATATCGTAATCAATTACTTGTACTTATAAATGCAGGAGCGATGCACATGCAGCCCATATGAGCCTCGTCCGTGCGCTTGCGCATTTACTTAACCAACCAATTACCTGCTATGTTCTTGGTGCACTCGAACTCGGTTCATTCCTGCACCATTGCAATATGTTAACATATTTTTTAATTTCTCCATCGGACAGTTAAAGAGGCAATCGCGAGCTCATGTGCAGGAGTGAGATTTATAATAAGAAAACGCTCCTACCGCGCATGCACCATAAGGATCTATAAATCTTTTAAGTACTGGATCGGCCAATCCCTGTTGAGAAACGATAAATCATCCCCTCGGACAGTAAAGTCGATTCGAATAGTATCGCTCTCTCGCTCACACTTGTGGCTCTTATGCCCTTTAGATCATTTATCATTTCTTTCTCTCGTTTCTTCTCAATGATAAATTCAATTCTCTTTTGGAATATGATTGTTCCTCGTTTTGTTATTGTGTAGTGTTTTATTGTGGGTATCGTCACGGACTTAGGTTTTTGATCGGAATCCGATCGAAATGATCGCGAGAATTGGATTTCCATTGTAGATTTCGTGATTCGAGTGATCAATCTTTTATTTTGTTTTTCTAATTCTGATTGGCTCTGTCAATTAATTACCGAATCATATGTACTATTAAATTTTGGTTTCCAATTATTTCAAATTTGTTTTACAGTACATAATATTATTGAACCTACCACTTTTTTGGTAGACTTTTCTATTTGGTTAACTTTCCGACAGTCCATGGCCCTAATAATGTATCTCGAAACCAGTTAAGGAAAGCTATGGGTTTAGCACCCTTAGCCTAATTAAATGTCTAATTCATGAACTCATTTTTCTTATTTCTTTTTCATTAATTTTTCTACAATTATTTATAATAGATTTCATTTAAGTGAAACAATTTTCACTTAAATGAAATCTAAATCTTATAAGTTTATTTTATTGAATTGTTTATAGTTTATTAATTTAATTTTTTTTATCATAATAGTCACACAATTCCTAATTTATAAACCCTAAAAACTACGTTTTGTCGTGTAACATTTATAGTATGTGTATTATAAACAGAATAAAAATATTTTATGGGCAATTCTCAGTACGTAGGATATTTTAATACTTAGTTTTATATTAAAGTGAAGGCTGAGAGAGCAAGTCAAACCTTTAGGCACACATGTCTAGACAGGCGTTTAGCCTTTAAATACCATACCTAACCAAAAACAAGATTATTTTTAAACTTTTTCGGGCAATCAAGCATATTGTCCAATAATAGGCATATGGTCGATAGAGTGCTGTTGTTTTGTATCTCGTATAAAAAAAAGAAGAAAAGATTTTTATGTCTATGGGTCTTTTAAACAACGAACATGAGCAACACCCAGACACAAGGTAATTATTTATGGATGACATTTATTACTGTCCCGTGTAGGATCAAATATCCAAAAACGAGTAGCGCGGTAAGCATTCATCAATACGCCATTGATGGAGTCGAATTATTAATATTTGACATTAACTTAAAATAAAAATTCGCCATATATATAAGTGGAGGTATTTTGGATATATTATGGATATTCATCGTGGGAGAGCCACGCTTCGGTATGAATGGGCTGGCTTGACCGGAGTGATACCACGGCCTCACAGAAAACTAGTGTGAAATAGCGCTTGCGCTGTGTTTCACCGAGTGAGTGAGGATACCGGAGGACCATTCCTCAACCCGTCCTCCCATCCCCCTCCCTTTCCCTCAAAGGCCGGCAACGCACTTGTAACGCCTCTGGTGTTTCGGGTGTCCATGGGCGGTGGTAATCGCTTACCATCAGGCGATACGACTGCATGTTTACGGCCTATTAATTAAAAAAAAAATACATAAAAATGTTAGATTAGTTCGTATGCGCTTCGTAACGCACATATGTTGACACGATATACAACTCGCTTCAGAAATGAGTTTGGTTAGCATCTCTTTTGTTTATTTTTCTTTATCCTTTATCAATGTAACTACACTACAGCTAGCACGGTACGGCTAGTTGCTTATAATTAATTTGAAATAACAATTATTAGCATATTTATTACAATTTTCAGCAGCATTAGCACCCGTGCACTTACCTAAGATGCAACCATTAAACTTTTCTGTACGTGACAGGTTCAATACATGTCCGTTTATTAGTAAAAGGGTTCTAGGTGAGAATGTAATAAGGAGATAAGTTTTAAATAAAACTATTTAAAACTGAATTTTGCTTTCCAACGAAATTTTTATATAATTGTATTAAGCGGGTCCGTATTCAATTCACTGCAGCGAATTTACAGTCCCGATCTATAGGGGGAACAACAACTTATTGTCCGCAAAGTACACAACATTTAGTATGGAGTTTGAAGATGGGAGCCAATATATATATAAATATATGGGAGTAAATATTTAAATATATTTACTTTTAAGTATCTGCTGTCAAATAATATAAGATTGTTTTACTGATAGGAGGATTCACAAAAAAAAAGTTCAAGTAGTCAAGCTAGATCCAAGTATTTGTTTAATTTATTTCTTGCTATATACACGGCTGTAGAAAAGACAACAATTTCATCTTAAAATAACTTAAAATACATAATGTTCTCAGTCAAATAGCTAGATAATAATAATAGGTACGCTTTTAACCTTTTTATTATCTAAAGGTCTGTTCGTGAAAAAATAGTTCTATGTTCAATATAAATATACATAATATAGTTCAAGAGTCCATAGCACAATGAAGTACCAACCGCATCTGGCTGGATTACATTTACAAATAAATCAAACCCTTATGTCTACTATCACTGGGCATTTTCTTAAAAATATTTTATACATCATTATAACTAACCTAATATACGTATAAACAATTTACAGAAATTTTACAACCTATAAAATCGTATTTTTATTAGATTTCGGAGCTTTGGCCATGCTGATCATTATAAACTTTTATGTTTCAAGTCTCGTTAATATTCGCGATAGACATGTTAATTATCTCGATGACAATGTTGTTCCACATTTAAATTTATTTAGTCTCACTGCATCTCATGTTTGAAATAGGTAATTCAAATTGTAATTCCCCCGGTGAAAAACATGTCATCACGTATGAACACACATCAAAAATTAAAAAAGGTTTGTAACTATTACCATCTTCGTGAAAATTTGAAGATGATCCTCTGTTTTTTATAAAACCTTAAAATAATTTCAATAGCTTAGTAACTCAGAGGGTTCGTGCCCTGTAGCCGTGTTTCAGAATCTTTACCCACCCGTAAGTAAAAAGTAAGTTTACTTTTTGTTACTTTTCTAAAGGAAATTAAAGAAATCATGAATCGATACTACACATAAGTTAAACTCATTATTAGTCTTTTATTTATTTAGTAATAGATCAGTAGATATACTGTTGAAAATAAGAATTTAACTATATTTCAAGTTAACAACAACACATGGACTTAGATAGTTTCAAGAATCCACAAAAACACATAACTTTCATAGTTTACCTATCCTTTTATAAAGCATTTTCGTTTTAAATAATTACGCTGCTTTATTTTCATGACTGTTTCTTTAATCGTGTTGAAACCCTCTCGCAGTATCGTCGCACCGGGGCTCACAATTAAGCGGTGAACTAAAAACCACACGGTGTATTCAATTAGACCATATGGACGAACCATGGTCACTAACGAGAGGCTTTCAGCGTCAATATAACATTCACGAGGTCTAAGTGTTATTTGTGTTGAAGGTGAACGCTAAAGTATAGAGTGTAGTGTCCTATGAGTCTCGCAGAGGTCAGTTCCCGGTTTTTAACGCAGGTTCTTCTCCAAACAGCCTTTGCAAGTTACCTACAGACCGTGAAACAATACAGTTGCTGCTTTAACAGATCTTTTTTGTTAAATATAGTATTTTAGTATGACATTTTTATTCTAAATAACTGTGTACTTTGTACTTTTGATTGTATTCACACAATATTTTATTTTAGACTAGCTGAACCGTGCGGTTATACCCGCGGTACAATAACAACCGTGGGTAACGCCTCGGTACGAAGTAAAAAAAAAATCCTGTGTAAAAATCCTATGTCCGTCGCCTGGTTCCACAGATCACTCACTTGGGGTGATCTGTGATTGGTTCTAAGTCCCCACGAATTTTCAGTCAAAACGGTTCAGCCGTGCTTGAGTTATAAATAGTATAACTAACACAACTTTCTTTTAAATATATAGATATACACTATCTTTAGTAAAAATGTTATACTAAAATTATATTAGTAAGAAGTCAAAATTATACGTTTCATAAACATAATAAATATTCTAGGTGTAGAAACTTTGAGCCTTATTTATACGTGCAGTGAGACTAAATCTTATTAATTATATATGTAATGAATAAGTGTTTGTATATATACTATAATATAAAACTAATTTTATGATTGAAATTTAGTAATACATATTTATTGAATTTGTGTAAATATTATTTAGTTGTTGTTACTTAAGTCAATACAACAAAGCGATATAAACCACAAAACAATTCTCAAATCGTGAAAAAGAAAGACTCTAAATGACCAAATTGTAAGTGAATACTCTTTATTTTTTAAATTTCACAATTAATGTATAAAATTGAACAATGTATGAAAAGATATTGTTTTCGTTGTGTAAAAGTTATATGTTTAACAATGCATTTAAATTTGTTTGTTTATCTTTTCAGATTATACAAAAGCTAGTAATAAATCACTGTCAACAATTGCATTAGGTTGACAATTTTTTTGTTAAACGGTGTAAGATATACGACACAAATGTTTCTAGCTCACAATACTTTAAAAAAAGAATTCTGTTCCGGAAATCATAAGAATAAGACACTTCACAGCAGCAGTATCTTTACAGAAAATGTCAGTTGTAAACAATATCAGCAACGTGCGGTTATTGTTTACAACTGACTTGTTTATTTTTACCATAGTAGACAATAGAAACTTGTGACATTAAATTCTATAGTAAACATTCATTGTCACCTGCTCAATTAATTAACTCTGCTTAACAGTAAGACCCAATATTATATATTTGTCGGACGGCTGACATTTGGCGATGAATTTTAGAAATGGTCGGATTGACTATGGACTAATTAGATTTATTATAAGCGTAACTTTCAATGCAATACTGTGCCCGAGCGCATTAGTTAACTTTTCATTCCACGTTCATATGAATGCTTTAAGAGTACCAATGTGATACAAAGAAAATAATATACATGAAAATGTATAAGTATTCAGTTATTCTAGACAAGCAAATGTTGTGCTTATTATACATAAACTGTCGTTGGTCTCGTGTCAGCCAAGCGTCGAATGAAGAGTTCGCTAAGCGCGGTGTGGTCAGTATGCCGCGGCGGCTCCAGAATGATGCATCAGGTGATGATGATGGTACGTCTCTTGAGTAGGACACCACCATTCGGGGACACCGTGAGGCATAGTCGGTGCAGGCTGCTGGAATTGCGTCCAGTGCCCCCCAAAGCCTAGTTTATTATCCATCACACTATTACCACCTAAGTTAGTAAGATGTGGAGGTTGGTTGTGATGGGGTGGTGCGGGCGGTCGCTCGTATGATTTTTGATCGTGTGGATTTAGGTATTTATCATTAAGACTTTCAAGTTTGTCCGTAATTGAAGGGTGGTGATGTTGGTGGTGCTGAGGTACGGGGCCAGGAGGCGGAGGTAGAGGCGCAGCAGGGCTAGCAGCACCCGCTGTCACGCTCACGCTACCGGCGGACGACGAATCGTCGCCATCACTGTCATACCTCGGCGACTGGTCACCGGCGGCACCGTGCACTTTCATGTGTTTGCGGAGCGACGATGGATGCGTGTATGACTTGTCGCAGCCGTGCACGCGACAGTTGTAGGGTTTGTCTGATGTGTGTACATGGGAATGTTTTTTTCTATCCGAGGAGTTAGCAAACCGACGGTCGCAACCAGCGTACTCGCATTTGAACGGCTTTTCACCTATAAACAAATAATTTGCTTTAGTTACACAGTCCAGAATGTGTTATAAATGTCCCTTTATTAGAGGGTAGCTTTGACGATAACAGGTTTTTTTAGGATACTAATACCGACGTTACATAAATAATAAATATAAATAATAATATAATAACGGCCGGCAACGCACTTGTGACGCCTCTGGTGTTGCGGGTGTCCATGGGCGGCGGTAATCGCTTACCATCAGGTGATACGTCTGCTCGTTTGCCCCCTATACAATAAAAAAAAAACTGAGTAAACTCAAAGAACAAACAATAATTCAAACTCAACTTTAATCCTAATTTGTACAATTTGACAAAGTTGGTGGATTATTACATCAATACAAAACAGCAATGAGTAACACATCCCAAGTTTAAAGCTACTACTGAAAGAAAAACATAAACTCATACGTATCGAAGCCGAATATAGAATCACATAATAAATAACCAGATTTGCTCGTTGTTTATAGTTACGAGCGTAAATAAATATTCACAACAATTGCACGGGATACTTAACACGGTCATAAATCATCTTTATAAGACGACTTTGTCACATTCCCGTGACAAAAGCCTCAACTGAAAACTACCCAAACAAAATTAAACCTTATTGTGATGACAAATGATATGTTTTTTAAATAGACGCTATTGTCAAACGAATCACAACGTCCGTTTTAGTCTTGATAACTTGATGATTAAAGCGAACAAAGTAGATAATCTTCATGAATGGTGTTATCACCTCGATGTCACTTGTTTACTGGATTCTGTTTATAATCTACTAACACTAGCCCGCGGCTTTGCTCGCATTGGAGTTGTTTGTCTATGGGGAATAGTAATTTTGTTAAAAGAAATGTCCTTTATTCTTTTATATACCGTTGAAAATATGAAGGTGTAGGTAGAATATACAATTATCGGTTTAATCGTTAAGGCCTGATTCAAACAAACACTCATATCTGTATTTATAACATCAAGCTGGAACTGGTAGTAGTTGGTAGTAGGATTTAGAATTGACATATCTATTCATTAAAAAAATTGAAAAAAATACATGAAAGAAACTTTTGGGTGGCTTGCTTTTTATAAATTTTATATAATTAAACACATTGATATAATTAAAAGGTTTATTTTTATAAAACGTCTTTTAAAAATTCAAGGACCATACCATACGTAAGTGTTCATTTTCGACCAATTCCTTACGGTAACGCTTTGACTAGTGCACTTAATTAAACGGAATCTGAAAACTAAAATAGTTACGTATAACTTGAGTAGGGTCAAAGTTGAGTTGTGTGATTCCATTGCTTAGCTGCTTATCTATTATCGATGGCTTTTATTAAAAAGTAACTTTTCATAAAACGGCCAGATGTAAACTTACATAAATAATATCTATTTTTAATACAAAGATTTTGAAAATATCCAAATAATATGATGCGGTATTTGCTGAATTCATTCAACTATTTTGTATTGTTAATTATTGGACTGAATTTTAACTAGCGGAACTAAAAGCCATTCACCACAATGCTCATGAGCTGCGTTTTTGTATACAGAAGGTGTAATAGCGTGGATATACTGCAACCAACATAAATTCCACGTGTGACCCTATTTTTTGCTATATTTTTTCCATCGAAAACGAAGTATTGATTCCTCACAAGTTCACCGAATCGTGTGAGATGATATTCAATAAAATACATTTATAAGTAGGCAGACGGTTCGGCACTCGGCTAGTGTGACCGCATATACAATGTAGCATTATTGTCATGTTTACAAATAAACCTCTTCGGTTCTAATCCCTTGTATTGTACTACAAAGCTTGAAACATGAAGATCGCGTTGAGGAGGCACAGATGCTAATCTCAAGTGTCTGTTAACGCTACTATAATAGAGCTTCATAGGCGTTCCCTTACCACAATTTTTGTGAGAACTCAATAGAAGGCTCAAATCATACTTCCTTTCATAAAATATTCGTAGATTACTCTGGTAATTGTCGTTTACATTTCTTAAAAAAAAAAACTGTCCCTGATTTTAAGGAAACCCTTGCTTTCGACATATAAGATTACGATAATTTCCTTAAAACAAGATTCATTGAGATTTCATTTGGTTAAATAAAATGAAATAGATATTTCCGAGTAACAAAGGTCTCTATAAAATGTTAAAAGCGTTAAAAAAGTATGAGTCCAAAGATCGAACACTAATGAGACTAATACAAGACTATATTAGAAAGAAGAAGATAAAAGAGTCCAAAACATGTGTCGTCTCCTCTAATTACTTATCGCGCATCGTATCTCTGATGTTAACGATACAAAAAAGGATCAAAGACAAATTCTATCACAATTTGATGGGACGCCCCAGCACGCGCCGTTTTCATTGTTTAGGGAAGAAATATAAAATGGTTTGGAATGTCATTTGTTTTTATTGTAAATTCTGGAATAAGTATACTGACCGACTCTAAGCGTTAGAAAATCTAGCTCATCATCATTAACAGCCTGTAATATTCTGCTGGACAAACGGCTCTCCAGTTCAAACTTTCTATCAAAAATAAATAAAGGACCGAAGTATAAGTGAATCAGATGAATACCTCACACATGATAAGGTACAAAACAAATCGTGTATAATTAGTTAGATTACCATGAAAAGACCGACCATTACCATGAAAATCTTAATTAGAAAAAGATTTAGATCAGTATTCAAACCGTTTAAAGATGTCCCAATAAACTAACGTTTATTAATAGGTGCGTAAACAAAAATCTTGTTTAAATTGTTTCTTTAAACATTTAGTGTCAAAACAAAACCAAAGCGAACACCACTTGGGAATGCACTTCGTGAATTCGTTGCGTGCCACGCCGAGACACCGGCTAGGGTCAGATGTTTATCTTAAACGGCTGTATCACCCACGGGAGACACTTTTTTGTAACGTTATTATCGATGTGAAACTTTTATATCTTATTTTTTCAACGAAAAAGGGTATTTGACGAATTCAATGCAAGAAGTTACGCGATATACCATTTTCAAATTCGAATGTATTTATACCTAAAATTTTGTGCTAAGTTATGGAGAAGAGCGACCACGTCAAGCGATGCGTTAGTAAAACACGAATAAATCAACAGTTGGCACATCGCCTAGCCCGAATTACTCAGTGGTATTGAGTTACAAATCGCTACTTAAGTGCGCTCTGCTGAGAAAACAAGCTTTTTAGAAATAGCACGAGTGATGTGAAACCCGACACATTCAGCCTTTGCACCAAAATTGTGGTAAATGGTATTAGGTGAGTTTGGAATAAAAACAAGCGCGAACACTGGGTATCATGTTTCGGTCCGAGAATTCTCCCACAAAATGCTATTTGTTCGGATTAAGTACTTAGTGATCAAATGAATCTTTATAATACGAATGGCTGGGTGACTTCTGGCCGCCGACCTGTCATCACCTTGAATAATAATTGGACACATGATATCCGTGCACCTCTTGCTCTCAGAACATTTTCATTAGATGTTAATACGGAATTATCTTAAATCACCGTGACATTAATAATTAAGATAAACAGTTGATGCTAACCGTTCAATGCAGTAGAGATAGATCTATCATATTTATCATACCTAGTAGTGTACTTCATATTCGATTGGATATCTTGTTTTTAGTTCAATTTTATCAAATATGTGTCGAAAATTTGACTGGCGTTGAGCCTAACTTTCTATAGATATATATATATTGTATATATTCTTGCTTATTGCAAGTCTCTAATTGCTTTTGTTAGATTCGTTAAAAATAAAATAAATTATTTGGATCACTGGAAATGAAAACAAGGTCTAGTTGTTTTAAAGTTTCGCTAAATTGGATGAAAAAATTTTTTTTTAACTGTTTCGTTTATATATTTATTATGCATTTTACATAGAACCATAGAACTAAATCATAATTAGTCCGCAAACATTATTCAAAAGCGTATGTTTATTTTTGTGATATTGTGAATTATGATATTTCTTAATGAAATTAAGTTGAGCAGGCAATAATTGTAATGATAATATTAATTTTGAGGGCACGTATACGGAACATTGTTTCAATCTTTATTAAACGTTACATATAAAGCTAATTCAATCTCGGATAGAGAGAGCTAATAAGCGGTGAATGACTGGTCGTTTGCTGGCACAGCCGAGCCGACATGACCACGCGTCATGTTCTTCTGTCTCTCCCACAATACTAAGCACTACATTGAATAAACTATCTTAAATACTGATTTAGTATTAATTAAAACTACACCAGTACAAACTCAAACTATATTTGTCAATAAATTTTACCAAACCTTAATTACATTACATAGTTAAAAAAATATTTTGTAAACTTTTTAATTTCTAGATTATGTGGGATCGGTTAATATTTCAACCGGTTTTATCAGAATATTATTTTCCACGGATTGTGCCTTTTGCTGTTGGTTGTTCCTGAAGTGGTGCTATAATAATTTCCGCAATTAACTGATATGATCTTTAATCAAAACTATTGTGTGCCAAAGCCCTATCGATTGATCAGTCTTTACAATACGTCAAAATTTGGAGTGTAATGCCACTATATAGTTTAAAACGTCCCTAAATGCTTAATATCTTAAGTATAGATTGGATGTTTACCATAAACTGTTATGTTTACACTTCTAATAATATTCAGATTAAAGGTAAATCGATCTAACATTGACACAATGGCGACTGATCGAAGACATCACGACACTTCCACGAAAAAGTTTTCTTCCACATTTGGAAGCAGTTTCGTACACCGTGCATAATGATTTATGATATACCTTTTATCCAAAACGTATTTCGAATTAGAAAGATATATTAATATCTTCATTTTTTCCAATTCTCAGAGAATAAGGGCCCTCGTTCGGGGAGCACAAAAAGAATACTCAGGGTCGGGCGGGCGCATTCGGCGCCCAACGACCGTGTGACAAGGTGCTTTATGCGGACGATTATGAGCAGACCGAATAATGTTCCGATACCCGATAAATATCTGCCAACTCATACAAAAGCATCCCAATAAAAATATAATAGTAAATGTAGCAACAACACGGCCCACAAACTGCACAGTCATATCTCGCTGATAAATATAAATTAAAATGAAAACGTATGACTCGGGAGTAAGAGGGACGGCAAACGGTTTGTAAACGAAAACAAATTAAACTTGATATAACATTTATATGCGCACGCGCAGGTTAGCGTATGGCTAGTGAAAAATCGAATATATGGCAAAGTCGTAGATACAATTTTCAAAAGCAAAAGTAAATTATTACTGGTGATTTTGCATTGTTCAATAATAGCTGTTTGTTTATTTTTGTCTCTAGAATATAACAATTTTATTCATTCGTGCTATTGGGCATTGCATTGCTAAAACCAGTTACTGTAAAACGCTGTTACTGCGTGACTATATAACAATAATCTTTTAATTTGATTTTGGACTCAGACTTCTATTACGTTTCTACGTCTGTAGTGGGCATTCTTAAAAGTACGTGCTGTATTAAATAACGATTCTAATTGATGCCAGTATTACCTTAAGTGTTGGACAAGTCATTTACTGTCTTCATAACTCGTGTAAAAACATTCAAGAATTCATTACTGGATGTTGTCTTACCAAAAATGCAACTGTCGTAGCTGAAGCACGTAATTACTGCTATAAAAAGTAACTACACGATGCAATGAATTTATCGTTCGTTGAAATTTACTATTATACCTTGTCATTTTTATTCTCTATTAAAATAATAGAATATTTCTCAGTATGGGGTGCGTAAATTAGTATCTTGTACTGCTTGGAGTTTAATTCTGAAGGCATTATCAATCCTTTACTGATATTTATCAGCTAAGAAAAAATATTTTTCTTCATTTTTGTGTTAAAGAATTGGATTTTATTTTAACGAGTTTATTAAAGTGTATTTATAGTTTGTTGATGACGCATTTGCTAATAATAACAATAATCGAATTCCTAAAATTGTTACTTTGTTCCTATGAACCTACCGATTCTCTTTTTTTAAACCTATAACACGAGATTTATGTTCTAAAAAGAGAAGCTGATAGTTGGCTAGTATACCTATTCATGAATAAATAACAAAACGCCTTAGTTATAGCATATTATCATATAACTGCATTTACAATCAAATATGTATTAGGTACATGATTAGGCTTGTATAATATGTTATTTATGCGTCAGGTAATTTACATCTCTTATTTATTTTGTTTGAACAAGTAACTTAACGTGAGATGGCCTGTGTATTTAATTTCTCATTAAAACGTTGATAATATTGTTCCCAGACGATTTTGTAGATAAACAATATTGTACAAGGTTGAAGGAAAAACGAACAAAACCAAGCAGACGGGGCACGCTCGTCAATCCTTACGTCAAGCATTTTGACAGCCCTAACCGGCATCATCGCTCCTTTGGATAAAAAATTACAAGAAATAATACCAGAAACTTCACTCTTAAAAAATTAGGTGGCCGTACAAACCTAATTCATGTTCTCGACATAGTCTGTCTTTAAAAATTAACAGTACAAAATCATACATATGTAAACTAAAATATAAGAAAAGTACGTAGTCAAATCTATATGTTTATAAAAGGAAAATTGATTTTCAAGTCTCTGAAAGAAGAAAGTAATGCATTAAGTTATTAAAGTATGCATTAGAAACAAATATGACATGTGAACGTCAGAGCACATTAAAGTGGCTAAAGATTAAGTTATAGCAGGAATGGATAAGTTTGTACAATACGAGTATGTTGTAGGATTTAAGGTAAGCTGGCGCCGTCAGCGAGCGCGTCGTGTCACAAGATGCGCGATAAGGTATCGAAGCGTTAAGATCTTCAAGGAGATGGACGGCACGCGAGCTTTTATGAAATGGAACTTAATTTTGTGAGAAAACAGTGGCTTATGTGTAACTCACACTCGTTCTTATATTTCCATGGGGTTTAAAATAAGGTGATTTCGACTTTTCTGATCGCAGTATGCATAATTATTTTGAATTGAAGTTTGTTTTGAGTTTATCAAAGTTTGTGAACATTTAATTTTGCAGGTGTTGTTGGTATATGACTTAAAGATAGTTATTATTATTATTTTGCATATTCAATTCTTAATAAAAAACCCTTCTCTAAAGAAACGATAACATAGTTTTGAGGACCCAATAGTCCTATTAAGATATTTTAAGTACTACTGGTAAATAGAGATGGTTTATGGTTTATAATTTATATTCAAATTATGGCCTATATTCAGCAAAAAAAAATATATAACATAGTCTCAGTCAACACTTACTACAAACAGCCTATAAACAGGCTCTGAATCACTGTGTTAGCTGTTAGTACTACTCATTGTTAATTGGAATCTAACAGACATGGTTTATTCGTAAAATTTGTCCCTAATATAAATTAAAACTAACTACGGAGCAACGTAACAGTTAAAAAATGACATTGAAAATTTAAAATTAATTACTTATGTCATGATGAACTCGTGTTCATAATAAAGTATGAATATAAGTCACAGAAATGAAGAAACATGCAATGGATACAGGCGAAGAGAATCGTTTTATTAATTGAGTATATTCGTATCACATTTCTCGGTATTTGTGTTTCACCTATAGACGAATCCTATTGTATGGTACTGAGGGACTATGGATGGATGGCAAAGTATGGATATGGCCTAAGTTAATTCAGTATAACTTTAAAGAAATGCCAAAGGCATTAAATAAATCCTATTTCTGTGTTTTAAGGTTAATATTAAAGTAGGATAGATAGTTTAGTAGTTATGACATTGTCACAGTCTACAAGTATTATATATTGAATGCTAAGTAATCAATTTTAATTGCTCGAAAATTATGAATTTAATATTATTTAAGGCAAAAGATTTTAATTTAATATTATTTAATGAATTTACCAGCCTTGCAGTCGTTGTTTGCAAACTTACATTCGCATGAATATTAATGTGTTCACTAATCATAAATATTATAAATTCGCGTTGTATCATGCAGTCCAATAAATCGTTTAGGTTATGTATTTGTTCGAAGACTCGGCATGTCCACTCAGCACCCACGCTGGATCGTGTTTCAGCCCCCGGGCACATTTTTGGGACAAACCAATATTTCTAACGAATATTAATAGTCTGTTTTGTTTTTATTTGTAACGTATTTAATTTTTGTTCAGAGACGCGCCCACATTCCTGGCGTTCTTTACATATTTTCCGAATGAATTTGTAATAAGGTTTTCTAATTCTGTACGGAAATAATCCGTAAAACTTTTAGTGCACAAATTCGTAAAAAAGAAGACACAAATTATCTAGTTGTAGTAGTTGTTGTCCCAGTTATCGTTCATTTGAATAGCGGAGTTTACTGTAGCCAAATTTCAAGCGTTTTTCTTTCTGCAAACGTTAACGCCTAAATTCTATTAAATAACGGCTAATACTTTGTCTAAGATACACGAAAATTTAGGCTTTAACGATTGCAGACAGAAAACGTTTGAAACTTGGCTTGGACCCGAGAGCTGACTGCTAGATAGTTAACAAATTACATATCTATCCGTATAATAGATTTAGAATTGAAGGTATTCACCCTAAAACTGATGAAGAATCCATAAAAAAATTGAGTAGCTGGTTGTTTTTTACTTGGGGAATTTGGCATACACATTCATTTGTCGGTCAGACTGCCGAGTAGGAACGAAGTTAACCGGTGAGTGAATTATTAAGACCTATAATTTTGGACGTTTTCTCTTTAAAGACTTTTTCATTTGTTAGAAGGACGTATTATTTTACACACCTCTTTATTTAATAATAAAGAGAGATATTAAGAAAAAGAAGTTAACACCTTAATTTATAATTTGTATGTATTTACAAAAAAAAGGTATATAAGTATTTATATCAGTTGTCTAGTACCCATAACACAAGCTCTGCTTAGCTTGGGACTAGATGGCATTGTGTGTTAGATGTCCGGAATATTTATTTATTTATTTTAATTGAAATACCTAAGCACTATTTATTTTTATGCATTGATATTATGATTTTTTATCAGTACTATATATTTGTAAAGTAAGTATTTTACAAAACACAAGTGATTCAAACCATTGAAATACAAGTTTTTATCGTTGTGTTAACATTTCGATTGTTGTCTGATGTGTCTTGATGCTCTATCGCCATTTTTTCGCGGACTGTGTTAAATGCACGGAATTCTAAAGGCTGTCGAAACAAGCATAGGTTATTCAGACTGTTTTTATCACATGTAGGTGTTTATTGGCATTACTGAATAAATATAGAGTCAATGGGGAGCGTTTGTGAGCTTGTTTTATATGGAATTGACTCTTTAAAAGTACCCAGTAACATAATGAATAGAGTAAACTACGTTTATAGAGTTGTGGGTAACTTAAAATGTTAAGTAACCACTATTGTATCAAATAATGTGTGAAAACAGAATCGAAACTTGGGATTGTCGAGTACATGTTGTCGGCGATATCACACACTTACATACATATTGATACCAGTGAGGTGTCGACGAAAAAACATATGAATGATTCAGCGAGACCCTCCGCGGTCGCCCTACAAGACGAAAGAATTTCGCACACTTAGGAATCTCAAAGCACAAAAGGTTTTTCTCACTGCACTGGGCATGCCTGATAGCTCCGTTAATTTAATGAGCTGCCTTCTTGGTTACGTAGAAAGATTACAACACTCTGTATTGAAACCATATACAGTCAATCGTTTAGGAAAGCGTAGAACTTCACTGAAACAAGTATTGAAATTATTCGTTTCGTATTAGCAGTGACTACATAAATGTTATGCGTAGACTGGGGTAACATTATAATACAGAAGTGTAACTGGTATTGAATAAATTAAATGATAATATAACGCACTGTAGTTATTACATGATTCAAAGCATTGACGTCGATTAATTCATGTACGATACGATGATTAATTCAGTTTATTACACTGTATTTGTTTATTAAGATCGTCAATCATTCTTCAAAATGCAAAACAATCTATTGACGAAAATATAAAATATATTATATTTAATGCTTTTACAAGCAATAAGTTAAGTTTTAAAAGAAAAAAATAGGCTCTGAACTTGTCGTGACCCGAAATTATTGAATTAAACTTATTACCCCATGTCAAATAATTTCGTTTAAAATTATATAGTGCAGACGAATTTGGGATCCACATACTTTTAAACAAGCTTGGTAAAATGAACTGTCTCTTGACATCGAACAGTAAATAAGTTTCAATATTTAAAAACAAAAAAACATCAGTCAATATAAAATGTAAACATCGATAGTAAAGTGTCAGAGAAACGATTGTAATAAGATAGTCGAGCCAGGATCGGTCGGGCGTAGGCAGAGCGTGGCAGGACGAGGGCCCAGCGCATCCCGTGGTTTCGAAACTATTGTTATGTTGCAACCGTGTGCAATTTATGTTAGCCTGGTACCATGTCTGGTTATAAACACGTGACAGAAATAACTTTACTATAAAATAAACCAATACATCCGCATGTCGTATGTAATTTGTGAGATTTTAATGTATGGTTTACCTTATTAGGAAGGTCCAAGCAAGTTATTATTATGCTATAGTAATAAATTGGTGAACAGATTTAGGTATAATGGCTCAAGTAACGGACTTAAAACGCTCTGTTTGATAAATGACTGTTTAATAATTAAGTTTAGTTAAAGTGTTCAATTGGGTACTATCCTAATTTGTAATAAATTTAATGAAAAGTGTGACAATTATATAGGTTGTGACGTACCTTTAGTGTAGAGGACATAAACTATTTACAAAAACCGTTAACTTTTAATAACGCTTCTTTTTTCGGATATGCGAGTAAAGCAAAGTAGCAAGATCACTGGTTCAAAAATATTAGGAAAATTTTATTATGACAACATAATAAATTAGAGGTATATAACGTTATAAATTACAAAAATTAAATAAGAAAATGATTAGACCCAACACTTTACCGTAACAATCAACATATAAAACCTTAACGATGTTTTGACTCGCTATAATGCGTAAATAAAATCATTGAGATAATTACATTGTCAATAAAAGCTGTCGATGTTCCACGACTAAATGATTCGTGTTGGGCGTGGCGGCCGGATATTACTAATAGCTCCGATGTGTTCCATATAATCCACATTAGTACAAGAACGGGACCAGGTGAAACCGGCTGGTATATTTGATTGATCGTCTGCTCACGATTCTATCTTGTCTGAACAAAACAGCCTCTCGATCGAATTTAAGATATAATTTCATTACCGAATTGTTTATAAATGAGAAGAAAAATGAACTTCAGCTGCTTTTAAACGTTAAATGATGAAGGATTACTGTTACACGGTATTGGAATGCATTGTTTTTTCTTATAGATTAGAGAATTATTTTGGAATCATTTATTCCAAATTAATGTTAACCGAATTTAAGATCAATAGAAGAGACGTCGTGATAATAGATAATAGACAAATATAGTTTCTTTTCTGTGCTAGCTTTTTGGAAAATTGTTTAAAACATTTTAGCGATAGGTATTTATTACCTATAAAGTGTTGCAGTTATTAAATATCTATCACTTTTTGTGAAATCAGCTCGCGAGTCTCTGCATTTTATATAAGGTTTTGGGCGTTCTTGCAATGAATTTGTTTTTACATTGTCATCTTCTATCAGGGTAAACTTATTTTAGGGAATTCCAAAAGAAGTCCGATCGGAATCGGAATCGTATTCGATCTTTTGATTCTGATTCATGTATCTTGGTGCTGCATAATTGTTTTTGTGCGCACTCCGATGGCCTGTTCGCACTAGTCCTTTAATGTTTAGCGAAATTCTTCAAATAACAAAAACTGATTTTCTCGTTTGCTGGAATGTTTCCGTTTCTGCAAGAGCTAACTTTACTTATTCGATTTTTTACTATCAATATAAAATAAAATAGCAACTTGATCGTTCATTGACGCTCTGCCTGCAGGATGTTGTTGTTCGAGGAAAATGAAGAATTTTAATATAAAACACTGCGTTGATACTAATGACGAAATAAAAAGCGTTGCACATGCATATTGTCACTTCAACAACGTATAACAGTGAAGCGGGGATATGTGACAAAGAGATAAAAAATAAAGCGCTTAACGTTCTCATTGTCTACGGGTGTACAATACGGCAGTGTGGGGTAGCAAGTGTATATATGAGAACATGTCAATGCGGAGAACTGTGCACGTGTGTTTATATGTTTGTGTGTCTGTGTATGTGTAATGGGTTTCATATGTGTGCATGGAGGGTTGTAATATTGCTACCAACGAGGGTCAGCCACGCCCATGAAATTATCGTTTGTTTTAACACGAACATGTTAGAATTTATTTATTTTTGGTTAATTTTTTAAGTTAGGTGGAAATGGTTACGATTTGTCTTTGAGAGAAACTTCAAATTGACAGGAATATAGTCATGACTTATAAATGTTATTTAGTTTACGAATATTAAATACTAAACCTAAATAGCTCTAAGTCCTGTATCCGCCATGTTTTTTAAATTCCTGATCAAAGAGTAGTCATGCAAGTGTAATGAATAATTATTAATAAACACTTTAATTATATTCCCTTCGATTTTCTATTTTTATTCACCTCTTCTTAAGCTGAAAACCCCACAAAATTAATGAGCTAGAGCGGTCCAACGTTTCTCATCGAGTGGTGCATTTATTAACAAATAGCATTTTATTTTATTTACATAGATTTCGGATTCCGTTGACAGTAAACCAAGTTTCTAAATAGCTAATATCAAGACCCCCTTTGTAGCTATAACGCACACAAACACAACTTGTATTGTTCGGAACATTTTTTACACAATTTATCAATCTGAGGCAGATGGCCGCCGGATCACATAAACACCTTTCAAAAGTACCCAGATATTATAGGGTTACAACATTATCATATGTGGATAAAATGGCCGACGCGTTAATACTTTATGTATAATGATTTTTTAAAAGTTGCAACTTTTTTTAGGTAAAATGGTTTTTTTTATTGCTTATTGTAAGGTTAAATTGATTGATTAGCTAATTGCCTAGTACGAATAGGTATCCTGAAAATCTATTGGTCTTCTTGTGAGTTTCTACATATTTCCTTGCGTTGTTACATCTGGTTATGTGAATGATTACCTCTTAGCAGTAGTATATTTTCCATAACAGGCAAGTGTAGTAATGACAGTAGACCTTTAAATAAAATGCCCCATTCGGGATTCTTTTGAAAAATACTAGGAATTTACACACTAGTAACTTTTTGTTCCAGTGTTCTCCTCCTCGCGTCGTTATCTTCATTACTGAGGGTCGTGATTCCCCAGGTGTGGGATGATCTGCTGCAGATCTCTCTTTGGCTGAATGAAGAGCAACGTGTACATTGGCGTCCAAGACTGTTCGGATCTGTTCAGTCCACCTGATTGGACATCTTCTTGATCAATTGCCGTCAACATTTACGCTGACTATGAGTTGCTTGAGAATGTTCCCTTCTTTTGTAAGCAGATGGCCTGTGAATGCTGTTTGTTAGTAATCCAAATCCGATTAAGTGCCATAGAAGATGACAAAAAGGTTTGTTTAAAAAAATATTAATCGTTTTTCTGGTCTGTTTCGTCATCAACATCTCAGTAAAACTGCTGAAGAATTAGAAAATTTGTTGACCGATACACGTGAGATACAACATCATCATCTATACTAAACAAACAAAAGAAACTAAGTTGTCTTTAACAAATAAGTTATTGAACAAAAAATAGAGGCCATCAAAGAGACACATGTCAAAATATTTGCAAATTATGAACTACACTTTTCTTATCATAATATAAAATATGTTATGACAAGAAAAGTGTGCATAATAGATAAGTTTTTTCCTTCAAACAGATGTTAATAAACGAAAAGTTATGTTTAGAAGTATGATAGAATATAGAAGTTATGTTAGATATGTACTTACAAGCTAATAAAGCAAAGGAAACAAGAATATGAAATGTTTAAAATTGACGAGTGCACGCATGTTTGCCAATAACCCGCCGTAAGTGCTGCAGTCGACAGCATTGATCACACACAAAGGCGCGGGCGCAGGGGTGCTGCGAAGGGTTCCGTATTGTTTGCAAATATTATGAAAGCGTCATTTTATACGGCATATTAGGCCAGCACTGCGTTTGATAGCCGGGGGACGTCTTCACCGGTAAAATCATATCATCATTAAAGCTTTGTGAGATGTCGACCCCTCTGTTACCGCAACAATCGCATGAGTGCTTCGTGATGCGTTCTATGGTGTTGAAGTGGTGATCAAGTACGTATTAAATATTAATATATCGGTTTCGGATATTGTTTCAATTGAATAATTTCAGTTTTTAATATAAGGCTTATTTATTGTGTTTTAAATACTGCAAAAGAGAAAGGTTTATTTAAAGTAACAGTAATATTAGTTTGCAATTGCAAGAGCAAATATTTTAAATGTTCTAGGTTATCTGATTATTTCTGTACTTAAAGACGAAATATACTATTAAAATTGTAAAAATTGTTTGTCGTTTCCATGTGTTTTATTGATTGAATAAGCTCAATTTAGACTCGAAATGACAAAATTATTGTAATAGTTAAGAAGTGTTCATAAACGTAACGTTCTTACACGTAAATATATCCTAAAGGTCGATCCAGTCACTTTAAAAGTTAAATTTATTAAAATGATAAAAATATTGTGATTCTACGAAAAAATTGTATAAAGTATTTTTTTGGAAGATCACCATGTGTGATTTGACCTTGTGTGTGAAATCAAACAACAACACCAGAATCAATGATGTTCTAGGATACGGGAAGTGTTTCATTATGTGCAAAACTCGCAATATGAGATAATCAAAACACCATAAGTAGATCTATTTTTATGGATAAGGAATAGGACTCGTCTTTCTTTGTTCAAACCGAATGTTACTAATATAAATAATAAATGTGTTACTAATATTACCAACATTTATTGGCATTAATTAAACTTAAAAGATCCCCAGGGTTATTTTGCAGGTGTTTAAATTTAGTGGAAATAAAATGATTGGTTTTGGTCGGGGTGCCGCCGGCGGTTTAACGCGACGAGTGCTAAGTGCCCGGGGGTATTTGAGCACTCGGCATGAGAACTTTCATCTTGTAAAAACCGATATTTTACCTCCAAATATGGGTGATTATTTACGCATCATCACGAAAAGAGGCCGTATAAGTAAATAAATACTTAAGTGTTGAAGGCGTGAAGTTTTTTTTCTATTATTAGTAGTAGATACTGATTTGAGGACTCTGGTTGCCTTGCGATAGCCAGTTCGAGTTGCAAAGCTTGATATTTTGGACTTATGTTATCCCTGCCAAATAAACAGTGTCTCTTTCAGTATCTTTCTTTCACGATTACATTTCAGTTTGCAGCAAAATAAATCGGCTTTGTGGTTCTTAATACACTTCTGCCTTTTTTATTAGCATCTACTTCATGTATTTTTTAACACGTACAGAGAGGGATAACGCACCTCTGTTTCTTGCTACAGTATGCTACTTTCAAATTATCAAGTATAAGTTGTTAAGAATTGATATTCTTTTGGTTTTTTATCTACTAACTGGTGTTCCCGGACCAATACGACTTTCAAACCTTCAAGAAAAAGGCGTACCTACTCCTTTTTAGAAGGCTGTTAACGCACTTGTAAATCCTCTGGTGTTGCGGGTGTCCATGGGCGGCGGTAATCGCTTACCATTAGGCGATAAGTCTGCTCGTTTGCCCCCTATAAAATAAAATTTAAAAAAAAAATCTTTTGCCTCGCGATTTCACTCACGTTAAAGTATATAGGTAGATTTAATATATCAGTTCAGTGGTCGATTTAAATTCAGTATGATACCAATTCAGATTTTTCTTATTACATATACATATAAAAGTATTTAAATGATTAGCGGCAAAATCTGCTGACAACTTGTTTCACACAGAAATTCAAAGATTGTTTGGATGAATATATACTTATATCATTCTTAAAAAATGCAAACCCATGCCTATAAAGAACTGTGGTAAAATAAGACCTAGAGTAAGATCATCGTTAGTCACAACACAACTGAACATTATTAGACTGAATCAATTCCAACATGAGTTTGGTTTCAGTAAACGTTAGGAGTAAATATTCGAGGAAAAATATATCAATATCTTGAAGACAGGGAAGTCATTAATAAAATCTTAAACTAAAATATAAACGTAAAGAGTTTGTTTGTGTAGGGGAACGGGTGTAATGTCCCACCAACACAAAGGGAGGATCCTTCGATTAGGTGAGGTGATCATGCTTGGCGGGCTACTGCCTAATAGTTGATGTTGGGATGTTGTATATATGATAATCGGCGCGAGAACTTTAATTGCGCGATTCAGGATTGGTAGTTTCTTCGTATTGTAGGTTACTCCGTAGTTCAGTGTAACTTCGGTAGATGGCGCTGTAGTATGTTATGTTGTATGTGGAGGTCGCCACATCACTCCCCTCCAAGACTGGAGGTCGATATATGTTGAGTCAGCTGTCTGTGCTCTGATGCGGAGCTTGCCAGTGCCAGGAGTGAGTAGTTCCAGTGAATCGGAACTGAATGCCGCTAGTCCCAGTGAGTAGGGGCTGAAGTCCGCTGATCCCAGTGAGTCGGGATCGCATGCGGTGCGCGGTGCTGCGGTGAGGTCCCCAGTGAGTCGGGGCGGTTGCTGCGTAGTGGCTGGCTGCTGCGTAGACGGGAGAGAGATGCTCTGCTTACATGGACCGTAGGTGCAGTGTGCTGTGCCTAGACGCTGATGAGGCCGTAGGGATTAACCAGGCTGGAGCGGTCGCTTCCTGCGTGTGGTGTATCCCTGTTGAGGCCGAGGTTGCTGGTTGGCTTGAGACTTGCTGTGGGAGTGAATACGATGGTGCTGCTGATCTGCTTCCTTGAAGGCTGCTTCCAATCACGTCGGGGTCACCACTGTGGGGGAACGGGTGTAATGTCCCACCAACACAAAGGGAGGATCCTCCGATTAGGCGAGGTGATCATGCCTGGCGGGCTACTGCCCAACAGTTGATGTTGGGATGTTGTATATATGATAATCGGCGCGAGAACTTTAATTGCGCGATTCAGGATTGGTAGTTTCTTCGTATTGTAGGTTACTCCGTAGTTCAGTGTAACTTCGGTAGATGGCGCTGTAGTATGTTATGTTGTATGTGGAGGTCGCCACAGCTTGAACGAACTAATCTCAAGAACTACTGGTCCGACTTGTAAAATTCTTTCAGCATTAAATAGCCCATTTATCAAGAAATATTATAATATATATATCATCACGCGAAGATCAATGAGAGCGGAGCACCAATGAAGAATGTTTCGAAAATGGGGGAAAACTATCACGCTACGGGCAATAGGAATCGCAAACGAGGTTGCGTGGGTTAAGAGTTACACGTCTTTAAAGCGCATACAGTTCCGTCAGTGGTTATGTTTAATCTATTAGGTAAATGAGACTAATATACATCTGAAGATATTAGTATCTATAGTCTTTTAAAAGAAATGATAGATTGTAAACTCAGTTTTCATTATTGTGGGGAAACGGGTATCATGTCCCTCCAACACAAAGGGAGGATCCTCCGACCAGGCGAGGCGATCATGCCTGTCAGGCTACTGCCCAACAGTTGATGTTGGGATGTTGTATATAAGATAATCGGTGCGAGAACTATTTATTTCGCGATTCAGGATTTGTAGTTACTCCGTGTAGTGCGTTACTTCGTAGTTCAGTGTATCTTCGGTAGATGGCGCTGTAGTAGCTTATTGTTGTGTTATATGTGGAAGTCGCCACATCACTCCCCTCAAGACCGGAGGTCGATATCTGAAGAGTCAGCTGTCTGTGCTCTGTTGTGGAGTTTGCCAGTGCCAGGAGTGAGCAGTTCCAGTGAATCGGAACTGAATGCCGCTAGTCCCAGTGAGTCGGGGCTGAAGTCCGCTGATCCCAGTGAGTCGGAATCGCATGCGGTGCGCGGTGCTGCGGTGAGGTCCCCAGTTTGTCGGGGCGGTTGCTGCGTAGTGGCTGGCTGCTGCGTAGACGGGAGAGATGTGCTCTGCTTATATAAACCATAGGTGCAGTGTGCTGTGCCTAGACGCTGATGAGGCCGTAGGGGTAATCAGGCTGGAGCGGTCACGTCCTGCGTGTGGTGTATCCCTGTTGAGGCCGAGGGTGCTGGCTGGCTGAGACTTTTTGTGGGAGTGAATATGATGATGGCGCTGATCGGCCTCCTTG
This sequence comes from Spilarctia lutea, assembly GCA_916048165.1. Classification (NCBI taxonomy): domain Eukaryota; kingdom Metazoa; phylum Arthropoda; class Insecta; order Lepidoptera; family Erebidae; genus Spilarctia; species Spilarctia lutea. The sequence continues at coordinate 11,139,138 of OU696471.1, read as the reverse complement.
AAGGCTGCTTCCAATCACGTCGGGATCGCCACTGTGGGGGAACGGGTATCATGTTCCACCCAACACAAAGGGAGGATCCTCCGACCAGGCGAGGTGATCATGCCTGGCGGGCTACTGCCCAACAGTTAATGTTGGGATGTTGTATATATGATATTCGGAGCGAGAACTATTTATTTCGCGATTCAGGATTTGTAGTTACTCCGTGTAGTACGTTACTTCGTAGTTCAGTGTATCTTCGGTAGATGGCGCTGTAGAAGCTTATTGTTGTGTTATATGTGGAAATCGCCACAATTATTATATTCGTTTTTATTTTTAATACATGAAGATCTTTTTTTTTCAGTCTTTTTTATTTATATACTGGCTTCAATAAAATGGACTATTAAAACATCATCATTTAAACTTAACAGTATAATTAATCAACAGCTATTAATGATGTTATACGGTGATATAAGACAGCTGCCCAAGATGCAGTTAAAAATAATATATTTATAGTTAATTTATCTATGAATGTAATGTGGTTATATTTTAGTGACCATCATTATTATCTGCGAAGACTAAATCTTTTCAGACTATCCTATCTTTAACTTAACTGCACGGTTGGCCGAATGGTTTCAGCGGTCGCCATGCCGCTTGCTACTGCGCCAAGTGTCGTGGGTTCAAATCACACGCGGTACAACACTTTGTGTGATCCACGTATTGTTGTCCCGAGTCTGGATGTTCTTTTTGTCCGTTTCATGTATGTTTGTAAAAGTTCCCCACGACACAGGATGTTTATTCCTAATGTGCGAGTTGTCTTTCTAAGAAAAAAAAAAACTTAAAACTACCAGGTACGGGTAGTGCCGCTGCGTGCTTGAAATGTAATCAATTTACACGGATGACAAATCATTTTGTAGTCTAACTATTATTAGTAACTAGCTGTGTGTCTCTGTGGGTGACAATAAGTTGTCTATGGCCAATGGGTCGTCTCATTGTCACTATTGCCAACTGCCTTTAACAATCCAATGTTGGACATAGGCCTCTCTGTAGAAAGGAGACTATTGTTACTGTACCGACTATTAATTAAAGATAAGGTATCTATAGGAGAATTAATAAAAACATAACGGTATTTTTATTTATTATATTTATCCTGAATAGAATATTAATAGGTGGATTAATTGCCTTTATCGCATATTAATATAATTTATTTACATATTCTTTTAATCTTTATAATCATGAGTAACGAAAATCATGAAATATATGTATGCAAAAACTATTAGCAATTACTGCCTCGGTGGCGCAGTGGTAGTGAATGCGACTGCTGTGCTTGAGGTTTCGGGTTCAAGGTCTGACTAAATGTTTGTGTAATCTATAAATATTTGTTTCGGAGTTTGGGTGTTTTCTATGTATTATATGTATGTATTTACAAAAAAAAAATAGTATATATGTATTCATATCAGTTGTCTACAACCCATAACACAAGCTCGGCTTAGCTTGGGACTAGATAGCGTTGTTGTGTGTTAGATGTCCGAAATAGTCCGAAATTAAGATGATTTTACCGTTGAATGAATAACGTTGATCTGAACGCGAATAAATAATGGGTATCAGTCATAAATAAGAAATCATGTGGGTAAGCTAGCGTAACAGAGGTAACTATAAAATCAAATACTTTTTATAGTGTGACAAATCTTCATTTTTAACTACCAGTCTTCACTTTCTCGGTATCGAGTTACCTTTGTGATTGTTTTTAGTGATCGTTAACGAAATATTTCTATAACCACGCTTTTGATTAAGACAGTATAGTTTTACTCGGAGACTAAAGTATCTACTATCGTTTTCTCTGTCAGCTTAATGATTACAACTTTTTAAAAATTGAATTTTATTCATCGCTGAGTAAGCCGTGGGAGAGCCACGCTTCGGCATGAATGGGCCGGCTCGACCGCAGTGATACCACGGCCTCACAGAAAACCAGTATGAAATAGCGCTTGCGCTGTGTTTCACCGAGTGAGTGAAGATACCGGAGGCCCATACCCCAACCCCTTCCCCCATTCCCTCTCCCCATCCCCCAAAGGTCGGCAACGCACTTGTGACGCTTTTGGTGTTGCGGGTGTCCATGGGCGGCGGTAATCGCTTACCATCAGGTGATGCGTCTGCTCGTTTGCCCCATATTCAATAAAAAAAAACCGAAATAATATAATAATTTGTACACTATGATTTGATGCTTTGATGAACCATCACTGAAAATCACAAATTACTGATAATTACTTCCAAAGAACATCAAGAGGCAGATAAGTTTCAAACCTAAAAGTAATCTTCAAAAGTGATGAGTGTAATGCGATTGAAATAGATATAAATATATATAAATAAATACAACGCTCTACGATAAAATTTGCACTTAATTGCATTGTAAACAGACGTTGTATTTATTTTAATCATTATACTCCTCCATAGGACTTCCGAAATAGTACAGCTACTTAAATGTCAAATCACATATGGGTTTAGTGATATGTATTGTTGACTGTTCTATTAGTACTGCTATTGACTACGATATACTTGATGTTGATAATTGTAAAAACAGTCACTTCGTGAAAAAACTTGATGATTCAGCAATTCATGAAAAATATGTCATAGGTACAGTGTATTTATGCTACTTGTGCGATAAAGCTGAAAGCAATTTTTTTAAGTGATGTGTCTTTTCTACAACAAAAATGTTTTTGTTATTTAAAAGTTATTGTCTAGTAAAATTTGGTGATAGGACAGCATTGTATTTTTTCACTTTTGTTACAAGTGATTGATGTTGGAAACCTCCCATCAAACACCAATCCGATTTTTTGTTGAACTGACGAGAAACTTACTATGATTATTCTAAGAATTTCATACTTTTTCAGTAACCATAGGGTATGATTAATAATTTATGTACATCCAATATACACATGTTATCTGAATATTTTTACTATACGGTAATCAAACCTGCGTCTCGCCAGTACGGCGATAAAGCGCACTACCATAGTGCCTCATAACTGATATTCATATAAAGCAGAGTTCTAAATATTATTTATAGGTATATTTTCCGTAAACTTAGCACCTGCAATATAAAAAAGTTACGTATTCATACATATACTTATCCATACAAGTAACATACTTGTGTACACAAAGCCCGCTTTTGTTTGCTGTATCGTAGACGATCTGTTCTATAAATCCTTTCGTGTGTCCTTTATTAGTTAGTCTTTATATATAGGCATACCTTGGAAGCATGCCTTTATCAATTTTCTTTATCACTAAATTCCTGACTCTAATACAATACATACTAATATTTACACCATTTTTAGTGAACACCAGTCGCGTTCACTAAAAATGGTGTAAATATTAGCCATATTATTATAGCCACGTTAACAGAACACTGATATGCACAGCGAAACGCTTCTTTTGAACATGCTTATATTGGAAAAGGTGTGCAGGGTACCATTGACCTTATATCTAGCTTTTAACCTAATTATACGAAATAGATACTTAAGAAGATAACCTTAAGTATCTATTTAAAAACACCTAAACTAAACTTCTAAAAAAATATTTGTAGATCATACAAACATTTCGTCTGACCCGGGAATCCAACCTGATACTTCAAGCACATCAGCTGTATTTGCTACCACTGAGCAATCGAAATAGTCTATTCTGAAGTGGATCTATTTTAAAATTAGATAAATGGTCGTTAACATTTGGGTGGGCCGTTGAGTCATAAATATAGGATCAACCTATTTTATGATCTCTTGACCATAGCCTCCATGGCCATATTTGCACTGGTTAATTAAACCCATAATGATCTGGTCCCATCTCCCTATACTTTAACACAACCTTTGGTTTAATTTATAGCCACCCATTAAACAATTCTTCAAAGTTCCACATAAAAAACGTTTTGCCTATTCAAAGCTCCTATTAGATAACAGCAGACAGGGGCACAGGACAAAAATCTGGATGCAACTAGCGATCTTCGAAGAAAAAAAATATAAAACCAGCTGGCTTCGCTCCCCGACGACTGTTATACAAATTCTTAGACTGTGCCTCAAATATCGATATTTAAAGTTAAGTACCAATACTTTATCAATAACAATGGTCCAGTGTGACAGAGACAAGACGCGAGAACCGAGCTCGGCCAACTGGACGTTTTAATTTACGATCATTTTTTTCTATCCAACATACGTAGTTCAGACGAATCTTTCGACTTTTGTAATGAATTGAAAAATGGAGTTCTGGGTTAAAAGGCTTTTTGTCCTTGCCTACTGAGAAATAGACTTCACAAGTCGACGTTAACATTTAGAGAACGCCATTTAGCTCCGTCGTTTGCGCTTGGTATCGCATTACAATAATATTCTTTGATAGTTTGTTGTGTGTCTGTTGTTATTGTGTCCGTTCGGTTACTGTCGAGGCGTGTTCAGATATATCGTAACAGTGGACATCAGTCAGCCGCAGGCGGCAACTGCGGGAGGCGATTCATTATGAATTAATGAGAATCGAAATGTTTCGCCAGATCTACGCTCGTCCGCTTCAATGGCTTTGACATCTTACTACACGAATACCGGACGTGAGACATTTAATTTCAATACGTGACGAATTAATTTCTTCTAAATGAATCTTAATATATGTCCTGTCCATAAAATATTATGTGGATGATTAATTGTGACAGTATTAATTTATTAACTCGTGGTAGTATGTTAGCATAGAAAATTTAAAATTAACTTACCAGTATGCGTTCTTTTGTGTATTTTAAGGTTTTCGGATCTTGCGAAGACTTTACCGCATCCAGGGAAAGGACAAGGAAAAGGTTTTTCTCCAGTATGTACTCGAATGTGATTAACTAACTTATATTTCGCTTTAAATGGCCGGCCGTTCCTCGCGCAACCTTGCCAAAAACACGCGTGTGTTGTACACTCCGGCCCGCCAACATGTTCCACTGTTAGATGCGTCACAATTTCATGCATGCTAGAGAAGAGTTTGTTGCACAATTTCCTTGGTGGCGGCTGCTCAGGATCTAGCCACTGACATCGCATATCTCGTCGTGGTGGTGCCCGCACGTAACGCAGAAAGGCATGCGGTGCATGAGGGTGCGCGTGCGGAACGAGAGGTGGCGCACTGCCCTGATAGTGCACATCGCCTCTCCACTCCCAGCCTTGTTCCAATGGTTGTTGTGGAAAAAGCTCTCCGCAACCGCTGTACTCTCTGAGGTATCCTGGTTGGTATGAGTGTAATGGATAGGGCTGATAGTGTGAAGGGTGATGAGGAGGTGGCGGGTGTGGCGCAGCAGCACGATGCTGGGCGCCTACACCGCACGCCGGTTGGGGTGACATTTTCAGCCCGTAGGAAGCGAGGTGCGCATGGTTGGTTTCTAGAAACGCATTCATGGCGGGGGTGGCCGACGCCGGCGCATAGCCCCATTCGCCCGCCACCATCCACGCGGCGGGTTCTCCCCGCTGGTGACGTTGCTGCAAACCCGCGCCGTTACCGACGCTGTAAATGCGGTGGTTTTAAGTTCTTCAAGTGGTGACGAGTCGATGCTTCTGTAGTTTATTGATGTTTGTGGTTCTGTTTCCTGTCAAAGACGATAAGCATTTTATTAATGTTACAGCTACTTGTACATTTAAAATTTCCAATTGACTGAATCGAATCGAATCGAAAAAAAAAACGAAAGGAAAAAGCCTTAAAATATCATAACCTTCCGAGCCAAATTCAAAATCATATCTCAAAATAATAACATACACTCGTTCACCCGTAACCGGCGACGCACATTTATTTATAGTAAAAAAAATGTGAAGCAGGTACTTTTGGACATTAAATTAAACTGTGGGTAAATTTATAGGACACTTTTATACGCCTGAGACAAAAATTTCGATTGTATTCGTGTATATTTAATTTTAGTTTATTTGTTAGACTGGCTCCAATCTCTTTTATGACCAAGGTTTAGCATCGATAATTTATTAAAATAGTTTTATGAATGATAAAACCTGTTTCATCGTAGTCAGCGTGCAACAACGAACATTTTTATTGCCAACTCCACATGCCTTATTAATTGTTTTGGAGATACCTATTATAACCAGCTCCGTATAGACCTAGGACCAATATAGTCCTTATGATATGAACATTTGTTTATAAATTATATCATATATATACCTTTTATACATACTTATCGGCTTTTGAAATAACGATACGTATGATGATCATATTTTTATAACACGCTTTTTACTGAACATATAAGTTAAAAAAACACTTTACGACGTTCAATTTTACAAAACCAACGAAAGTATAGTAAGTAACACAGAAAATGTACACCTACTTCCTTTGTCGTTGAAAGAAAGTGTAACAATCACTAGCGTACCAATAAATTTTAGGATCAAAATTGAAACACGTAATCAATCCTAGTTTCATAAATCAATTAGATTTCGGTTAAACTCTTTCTATCCAAAACACAATGGTCCGATTCCCGCCCAGCACAAATCTTTGTGTGACGAACATTAATTAATGAAATTAATTCCGTGTCTAAGTGTAATTTATTAATAAATGTATATATTTAGAAATATCTGAGTATATTAATCAGTAGCCTGGTTAGTATAGCACAGGCTGAGCCTAGTTTTGGGATCAGTCGGTCGAAATGTGTGAATATATATATCTAAATTATGCATATAATAGCCAATCAAATTTAAAATGTAAAGAACCGTTACTATTGGTTGAGTAAATTGAATATTGACTATCCCTCACATCACTCCTAACATTAGGAACAAGTTGAACTGTCAATCAAGAGAACTGTATATTCTTTGTTGGCGTCAACATAATCGCATTATTTGAAAATAATGTTGTTTATGTATTGTTTAACACACTCGACGCAGCCAAAAATCTACCTGAGTTTGTTAAACAATGTGATACCTTTCAGATCTCCATCTAATCTGTACATTATCTGCGCGACTCCCTGCCGCGTGGTCGCATCACCACAAAGCAACGGGTTGACAGATCTCAACAGACGGTCATGGAGCAATAGGATTACAAAAATAAGTCGTCTTGCATCAACGTCATCTGTTAAGGCATTTTGCATCCTAATCCGTAAGTGTGAAATGTCAAACTGCAGTTTTGTAGCGGCAAAAACATGTTAGGAACAATTTGCAGCTGTCTCAGGAATATTTCCAAAGTTTTGTGGAATTAGTCATAATCTCATTAGGCTCAATGGCTATTGGTTTATCGTATTTATTTCTTACGTTGAGGCTAAAAACAAAGTTGATGACTTCAAAATCGACTATTCTAGTCATTCATTTTTTTTATTCACGATGATCTTCTTAGGTATATAACCGATTTTTTTTTTTAAATGTGTGTTGTTTGTAGTGTGCCTAATATAGAATAGTAAACATCACGGTTAGACTTATTAAAACCAATAGCCATTGAGCCTAATGAGAGTATGACTAACTCCATAAAACTTTGAAAAAGTTCTTCTAGTTTAATATAAAATCTTATCGTACTCATATTAAATGTTCAGTCTTTTGTATCTTATTATATTGGTGCCATAAAGACAGTCTAATACTGCTTTTAAAAAATTTTGGGAATAATAAAGGCTAGGCTTCTAATACCTCCATGTGTACAAAGTTTTATGATGATCGGTTAAGTAATTTTCGCGTGAAAGCGTAACAGACAAACTTAGTTTAGAGCTTTATTTTACATGGAATAAATAAAAAACACTTTGATCCGTTTGGAGCACTATAACTTTGATCGTGATACTGAGTGGTTATGATAAATCTTAAACGAGTCATATTTTTTGTTCCAGGCCAATTCATTTCCTTTTCGATATTTTTTATTAGTAAATGCTATTAAATATTTTACATACATGTATGCATACGTATCAATAAATTCTCCCGTTTCCTTCGTCTACGCTCATAAAACAGTTGAATAGTAATGATCATAAATATATACCTACGTTGTCTCTCTACATCACTCAGAGTGCAACAAATTCAGACGGAATTTACAGACCTTTCTGTATTAAAATTTGGTTTTGATTACTGAGAGAATCGGGGTTTGAATATGATCTAAATTCATAATCTACGTATGTGATATTAAAAAGTTTACAATACCTACATATAGTAAGCTCAAAATGTTAGTATATCACCAGTCACCGACAGCGTTGTGTAGTAAACCAAAATATTATTTCTAAAGAGAGGCATATTTCTAGCAGTGAAAAATAAATGCTCTTGATGATTACCATATTCATGATTATCAAAACACAGTGTTGGTTCATGAGCTCCAATTTATTAGTTTTTCAGCAGTTGACTTTTTTTGTATGGGACAAATCTCGCCCACACGCTCGCCACTGTAACTCGTGTACACCAGGATCAACAGCAGTGACCTACGAACACACTGAGTTATGACACTCGGGAAGTCCCAGGAAAAAATAAACTGTCTTGGAACCCGCAATGAACTTAACCAGAAGAGAAACTTGTTGGAAATATGACAAAATGAAGTTAAACTAGGCAGACACCGTTTTGAAACCGGGTAGCACCAAAGATAAAATATTATGGGTTCTAAGTGAGCTATATTTGATTTCTATAGTATGTATGACAGAATCGTCTAAACGAACGGAAATTCACCGCAGTTGACATAAGATCCCCATAGTATAACGCCCCAGATACATTTGCTGTTAGAAAAGCATTCATTCGGTCTTTAACCGCTTTGGAGGCTTTAGAAAGGTTGTTAATAAGGAATCGTGACAAGGTTTTTAAAACAACAATTGGACTTCAATATTTCATCACTATTAAAATATTTCAAGTAATATCATTTACATAATTTGTTATTTGCGTTTGAATGATTTGCACGGGTTATAGTTTGTTATTTTAATGACTTTTATAAATATTCGACATGCAATTTAATAGACATAAAGTATGACACGTATTTGGACATTAAATACAAAGAGGACATAGCATGATAATCTTATTTATAATTTTTAATGATTAACGATTTAAAGATTGTAATTATTAAAATAATATTTTAGAATTTGTATTTTGTAATTTCGTATCATAACTTTAACTGTATGATTTTATAAGCTTCCAATTTAACAAATAGCGGTGGTAGATGCATCATACATTTTCCTCTATTTTTGGGGAGAATTCCTTACACTACCACACTGGTATATCCATGTACCTACAGATGATAGGTTTCAGATGTAAATATTTTATATAACCATTAACTTTTGATAAGTTCATAAGGCGAAGCCTGTCTGGTGTAAACTTGATTAAAATCGTGGAATAAATACAAGTAAGTTTAATTCTATTACCGCATATACACTCACATGCATTTCATGAAAAGTCATATATGTATAGATAATTTATACTAATTTTATAAAGATAAAGAGTTTGTTTGTTGGAACGAGCTAATCTCAGGAAACGCTAGTCCGATTTGAAAAATTTTTTCAGTGTTGGATAGTCCATTTATCGAGGAAGGCTATAGGGTATATATCATCACGCTACTACTAATGGGAGCGGAGCAACAATGAAGAATGTTTCAAACACGGGGAAAATTTTCACGCGACGGGCAAATAAGACGCAAACGAGGTTGCGTGGGTCAGCTAGTGTCATATAAAAGCGCGAAAATACGCCCTTCCAAACATTAAAATATATTTTATGATATAGTTGCACTGTTCGGAATTTTTAAGGCCTTTTGTACTGAAACTTTACAAACTACATTTAATTCAAATTCAATCACATAAACTTTCAATTGCGAGGATTAAGGATCGGTTGGATTAATTCAACCGTGAAACTGTGTAATATATTGAATCTATTCGAAAGAAGAGACCAAGAAATCTCCAAAGACAAGACTTATTTACAATTGCAAATTAATTTTACAGATAATGATAAATTTAAAAGAAATCCCAAAATCTGAGTTTAACACTAGCAAATGTACAGGTCTTGATAATTATGCGTTCACCAGCGTTATTTTCTAAACCATCAACAATGAAGCCATTATAATTTACGAGTATTTACATCACTTTATTGGATTTGTTTGTGTACTATTATTCCTTATGTTTGTGTTACTCATTCTAAAAGACAAAATAATTTTCATAAACAATTTTAAAGTCCTCGCATCTATTAATACCTATATTTGTAGTTATTATGTCTTTGCATTATACGGTGTAAAGGGTGCAGCGTTTACTAGCTACGTTATTGTAAATGTGACATTGTTACTTGACAATAAATGGTAAATACAGTTGCATCGCGAGCTTAATTTAAACAAACAAATTATTGTTTCCGTAACTGTCACTATGTTATGTAAATGATATTTGTTTTACAATTGTTCGTTGGTTAAATATCGTAAAACGGATAGTCGATGCTCAAGTATGTTTATTATTATTAATTAATTTACAAATATAACGAAGAACTTTTAAAAACAATTGGTAATTACCTATTTTGTTTTTGTTTTTCGTTAATGTCACATGGAAAGGTGATCTTCCATACATCATCATCAAACATTTGCCTTTTTCAATTTTGGTCTGTCTGCTTGTTTGTTCCGTCTAATCTCGGGAACGGCTTGAACGATTTTGACGGGGCTTTTAGTGGCAGATAGCTGATAATATAAGGAGTAACTTAGGCTACTTTTTTTAGACTAACTTTGCCCCGCGGTTTTCCCCGTGATTGTTGGTGTACCGCGGGTAGCACTGCGGGGCTCAGCGTGGTTTTAATAAATTATACTAGCTAGAGTCACATATTTTATATTTTGTTTTATAGGGTTCTGGTAGCTATGAGTACTAACGGGACCCCACATTTGGTCCGACCCGGGAATCGAACCCGAGACCTGAAGAACAGCAGTTGCATACGCTACCATTGTGCCACAGAGGCAGTTTATATAGTATGAGTCTGTTTAAAACTTAGATAATTATAATATGATTAACTGTTGCTTTGTGATCTTCAGATATGAAGAGGTTCTTATTTCAACAACAAGATTATTCTTCTCTACGCTATTGAGTGATCAACTGACATTATGGTGGTAAGTGAAGTAGATAGAATTCTACTACATATAAATAGTAAGATCTAACCTCCTAAACATATAACTCTACCACAAATACCTATATACCACACTATACTTTAAATAACCTAACCAGACGATAGCGTACCTACACGTTACTTAAATAATATTTACACAAAAATAAAAAGTTACAGTTGTCAAATAAATTTATAATCAAAACTTTTACACTATCGTTTTACCAAATGAATAATCTATACTAATATATTTAAAACTGAAGAGTTTGTTCGTTTGCTTGAACGCACTTATCTCAGGAACTGCTGGTGTGATTTGAAAAATTATTTCAATGTTAGATAGCCCATTTGTCGAGGAAGGCTATAGGTTTTATATCACCACACCAAGATTAATAGGGGCGGAGTACCAATGAAGAATGCTTCAAAAACTGGGGAAAATTATCACGCTACGGGCAATAGGAGACACAAACCAGGATTCGTGGGTCAGTTAACTATATAATAAATAAAAGTAAATTATTGCAATATACCTAACTAAAAAAAATAACAAACACTTAATGCATTCTCCCTTAATACCTATGTTTATAATTAAGTTGTTTTATGTACGCTTTAAAACTCAAAATGGTATGCTCCGGTAGAGCTCAAAATTTGTCACGCTATACCTACAGAGCTATTCAACTCTCAACATGATTCAACATGACTGTCTCGGTGGCGTAGTGGTAGCGTATGCGACTGCTAAGCTTGTGGTCTCAGGTTCGATTCCCGGGTCGAACCAAATGTTTGTATGATTTGCAAAAAATTGTTTCGAAGTTTCGGTGTTTTCTATGTATAATATGTATGTATTTAAAAAAAAGTATATAAGTATTTATATCAGTTGTCTAGTACCCATAACATAACCTCTGCTTAGCTTGGGACTAGATGGCGTTGTGTGTTAGATGTCAGGCATATTTATTCAAAACGTGCCATTGAGAAACGTGGCCCATGACTGTGGTACAACTGATATTCAATAAGGTTTTTACCTTCATATAATACTAACCATAATCTTTACTTAAATAGAACCCTGCAATGTTTTCTCAGACAAGATTTTTTTAGCCACTCTTTGTAATATGTTTGAGGTGTTCAGGGCTCATAGATAAACAATGACTAGTTGAAGCTCTTAACACTAAACCTACTAGTATCAAGCGAATAGGTACAGCTTAGTTATAAGTCAGTCCGTCGAGTATTAGGTTTTGTTTGTAAAATATTGATTGTAGAGTTAAGGCACAGCTTGTTTTATTTTATTTTTTTTAAGTAAAATCATTTCCCGCACTAGGAATAATTTCTGGGTTGCGGGGGACTTTACAAACATACATGAAACGGACACAACGAACACCCTGACTTAGAACAACAATTTGTGGATCACACAAAGTGTTATTCCACGTGGGATTTGAACCCACAACATTTGGCGAAGTAGGGAACGGCGTGGCGACCGCTTAACCACTAGGCCAAACGTGCAGTCAAGTTGATGGTTTTTATGTTTTACGTACAGTCTATTAAGACCGAGAGGAACAAAATATTTTATTAGATAGGTAGTGCTATAGCTATTCTAGAGGAACTCCTAAATTTGTTTTATACTACTGCATAGAAAAATTCAAGTAATAATGATGACAAATAAAATGCAAGTACATAGAAATGTGTTACTTATTTTGATCTAATCTTCCTTGTCTTGTCACAAATGGATCTCCATTATATCTATTTATGTTATTAATTTACAAGAAAGATACATACACTGATCAGATTTTAAAATTAGACCACTTTGAATTATAAACAATATACTTAAGAAACGAAATTTAGATTTAGCGGTGAAATTGAAGCTGGTAATAAATGCAAAATGAAAAGACCATATACCTACTACTATCTACCTTTATTGTAATAATACAAATAAAATATAATTTTGTTACTTCTATAACTTTGTAATTCATCTGTTGTTATGTTTTTAATTTTGAGTATACAATAAAGATATAAATAAAATAAATAAATAAAATATATTTATGAGTTAATCACCAAAATAGTGAAATAAACCTATCTACGGCCCCTGTTATTGATTAGTATTTTTTGCTCTATTAATTTTTAACTTAGCAAATATAATACTAATTAAATATGTACATTAATGGCTATTTATAATAAAAATTAATATAAATTTTGTACCACGTTAATCAAGTCGAGTTATAATCAGCTGTACCCACATAGAAAGTCCCTGACCGGTGTTTTGTTCGATCACTTTAATATTTGGTATAAAATTGTATTCTTAGGTACCTACCAGCTGTGGCTAGTCTACGCGAGCAACCTTATCGACCATTTGTGTTTTACCTTGGATTCTATTTATAATTTTAACTGTGAACGTGCGAGTGCAAGTCGTTAGTGGAATAAGCGAATATACCAACACTTTTTTGTAACTATTAGCTAATAAATTATAATACACACATTTCCCAGGCATATGGCAGCTTAATCTCTAGGTATAGCCTGTACTATTAGACTGTTAATAAACACACTTATATATTTCTAAATACATAGGTACCTATAGGTTTTTTTTTATTATTTTATATACTAACACCTCCAATATTTATTTGGAGCCTATTCTATACTATACTATTCGTTCACTCCAGTTCTATCATTTACTACATCTCGTTACTTTCATTCTTCATGCCTTATCTTTCTTTCATACTTCTTTTTAAAATTTTCCAGGTGGGATTCCTGTTATTCTATATCTTATCTATTTATTTATAGGTACCTATATGTTATAGATCCTATACTACACTCAAATACAGAACAAATAATTTTGCTTATTAGGTTGGTACACAAAATTATTTGTCCTGGTTGGGTTAGTAAATGACCATTTTGTGAAGGATAGAAGAGGATAAAGTTGGTGGACATTATACATATATGTAAGGCATATTATGTATACAATATGTTATCTATATTCATAACACTAACGTGAACATGTGCGTTTCACGAGTCATTTGTGACACGATTTCTAGTTCTTACAACTTTCTCCAACATATCATTATAATTTTAATTTGTGTTAGAACAAAATAAATATCCATTTACATGACCTAAATTGAAAATGCAGTGTTACTGTAAACTATGTTTTTTTTTTAATTTTGTCAATTTTACAGCGGTTGAATAAATATTGTTTTGTTTTAAATTTAATCTACAACAGGATACCTACATATCAATAAGCGTTCTGGATTTCATACACTTAAACTTGGCAAAGTGTACTTGTAAAACAATACTTAGAGATCGCTTGCTTAGTGATAAGTTGATGGATGTTGGAAGATGTAACAGCATCCTGACCAGTCCTTTGACAGATACACCTAGTAAATATACTTACAAAACCTCAACAATGCTTAGAAGTATATTCTTAATTATTTAGAAAAGTAATGACTTGTACTGTTTACAACAGTCAAATCAAATTATGTTAATTATCAAACATAATAAAAACAATAGGTCGAACAATTCAAAATATAGTAGTACAACTTTACAAACACACTGATCTAAAAATAATTTATGTAATTAATCATTAGATTCATAACAAAGTCTGTTGCTTTATAAGAATTTGTGAGTGTCATCACTCATTAACGAAAAATGTAAGTAAATAAAACAAAAAATTTATTGAGTGTATATTATTACTTTACCCACATTTTCTTTTGTTTTAGGTGATAATTAGGTAATTAAAAAAGGACCATTACCTTTTCAATTTTTGAAATCCAGGGTTGAGTACATCTACGCAGTTATATGAGAGAAACACTTCTTAGTTTTGTAATATTTTAACACAAGTAAATATCAAACACTTCACTGAACATATAGGCATGTATCTAAAATAAATTTCAATATCCTCATGTAACTACAGTAATTATTATCACAGTTGTTGGCGCATCGTTATAACGATCTCGTGTAGGTCTCACAGCCACGTTCTGCGATAACAGGCCGTTTACTTGGTACCATATGTTTTTTGGACAAATTGTCGAGCAACGATTTTTTCTCGAAACGATGAAAAGCTTCGCGACGTGTGTCCTCTGACTCCGCTGAGACTCTCAGCATGACTGCGGGCTCCCGCGTCGACGCCCCTCGACACAGCCGACATACTGCTTAGAAAATATTTCGTTCGAACCGGGTTCCGACGCGCGAACGCAGCTCTGCTTGCGGAGAGAAGGGCGGGTCGACAAACATTTTTTCACCCAATAGAGCCAGCTTTGCAGTCAGAACGGGTCACATAATGCTGTCTTATTCTAACTTATGTTTTCCAATCACATACGAGTGAGAGATACAATTTTTGGTGATCTCATAACGATGGTATAACGAAGAAAATTTCTTTGTATTTGTGTCGTAATGCGTTCGCTTTATCAGATTTACGTTGAAAGCTTGTTGTTAGCTTTCGAGGGCGCTGTATCAGTGGACTTTGTCAGAGTTATTTTAAGTTCGGCGTGTGCGAGAGGGATGGTGTCAGCCGGGAAATGTTTGAGCTAATGTATTTTCCTGTGGGAAGGAAAACACATGTCGTCGCTTTTAATTTAATACGCGTCACGCAGCGTCGCAGTGTCGTGCGGACCAAGCACTTAGTTTTGTTTTTCAAAGTTTTTTATTCGAGCCATAAATAAAGACTTATCTACTTCGAAAAACTAAAACGTATGTAAGCTAAATCTCAATGTTTATAGTTACAATTTTCTAAAACTGAAAAATATAAGAGTTTTATGAGATATTTATTCAAATCTGAAACTAGGATATAAGTACACTAGTGTTTTCAAAAAATATTATTTTCAAATAATACTTATAAATGAAAATTCTGTAAAAAAGGTTGTCGGCTTTACACTATTTTTAGTTTTTTACAACGTGGGTATTTTAATCATATTAATAAAGTTTAAGTACCTAAATCTTGATTTTTATTTTTAATAGAAAAGTATTTTTGTTTATTTATAAAAAAAAATAGCGCAATGGAGAGGTTGACCAATATTTATTTTCGGATTAGAAACTTGAAATACAAGAGACATTTAGGTATTGTTTTATAAAATAATTTTATTCCCAGGCGCATTAATTAGCAACCTAAATGTACCGGAACGGAGTGTGCGCGCTAAATAATTAACTTAATTAATATGAAATTAATATATATGACCAAGACCTACGTTTGATACCATAGTTCTTAATTAAGTACATATTATTTTGTAAAAAGTCGCGTGGAGCGTAGGCGCGGACGTTCAAGTGGCGGGGCGGACCGACCGGCGCGCGCGCCATTGGCGGTTGTGTTTGCGCAACTTGTCGCGCCTCCCCCACTTTTATTCTTACAAATATTTATTTTCATCCACGGCACGAACGCTCTTGATTAATTTAATATATTTTTATCGACTAACTTTTCACACGCAATTCACTTTTTGCAATACTTAGCCGTGACGATCGAAAACAAAACCTTTTTTTCCTACTTAAATCAATGTTCTGAAGCTGGAACTAGAATGTTCTTATTAGCATTGGACTTCCAGTTCTTATGAGACTGTTTGGTGGTATTTTAATTTTAAAACCAGTGGCATAGTGGTAGCGTATGCAAATGCTGTGTTTGAGGTCTCGGGTTCGATTCCCGGGTCAGACCAAATGTCTATATGATCTGCAAATATTTGTTTCGGAGTTTGGATGTTTTCTATGTATAATAAGTATGTATTTATAAAAAAAAGTAAATTTGTCTTTGTGTCAGTTGTTTAGCACCCCTAGTAGGTACAAGTTCTGCTTAGTTTGGGCCTAGATGGCGTTTTGTGTTAGATGTCCGATATATTATAATTATTATATAACTATATTCATGACCCTAATTACGGTGTACCTATTTTTTTCATTAATAAGTTAAGACAACTATTGCTATAAACTTCTATCACTCACGTTCCACGAATTTGATTAGCTAAAGAAGGCATTTTGTATATATAATACTAATTATAAACCAGTTACTTGAAATATTAAACTTGTATCATATCTTTTCTTAATAAGTTCCTCTTTAAGTTGTTTCTACTTTTTGGAGCCAAACTCGGTTTAAATCAAACTCAAAATATTTTCGAATAGAAAAAGAAACCTATCATTATTTGGCATATTTCAATGGTTCTGGTTTTAATTAGAGAAATAGGTAATGAAGAATACGACTTGTATTATTATCAATGATTACCTGTAATGTACTAGTTTTTATAGCTTCTTACTAGTAATAGTTAGTCTAGGACGAAGTGTCAGGGGTCCGGTCGTGTTAATATCAGCAGTTCCCGGACCCCTCCCTTCTCAGGCGCAGAGTTGGCACACCGTGTGGTTTTAGTCGGTTCAATTCCGACACACCGCCCCGCCGCAAACCCCGGCGGGGTTACGGCCCGAGATGGATTCCAAACGATAAAAAAAAAGGACGAAGTGTCAGAGCAAAGATAGTAGAGTCACGCTAATTTCAGCACGAACGGCTCAACCTAAAATGACAGTATTCATGCTGCCGTGTTTCGTTGGTGAGTGCGAGACCGGAGGCCCAATGATGAAGGAGCTAGGCCGCCATGGTGTGGGTCACCTTGCCTGCATTAGCAGTAAGTATGGTGATCACCACTCTTGGATTTTGCTTAGGTTTTCCATCAGGCAGAGTATGTCACTTTAACTGCCTCTGTGGCGTAGTGGTAGCGTATGCGACTGCCGTGCTTGAGGTCTCGGGTTCGATTCCCGGGTCGAACCAAATGTTTGTATGATCTGCAAATATTTGTTTCGGAGTTTGGATGTTTTCTATGTATGATATGTATGTATTTACAAAAAAAAAGTATATAAGTATTTATATCAGTTGTCTAGTACCCATAACACAAGCTCTGCTTAGCTTGGGACTAGATGGCGTTGTGAGTTAGATGTCCGGAATATTTATTTATTATTTATTATTATTATTATTATTTACAAAAAAAAGTATATAAGTATTTATATCAGTTGTCTAGTATACATAGCACAAGATCTGCTTAGCTTGGGACTAGATGGCGTTGTGTGTTAGATGCCCGAAATATTTATTTATTTGTCATGCCCATACACAAAAAAGTAATCGAATTGTTTAGGAATAATTATCAGATTATACATTACAGCAATAACACAACATCACAGTTGGACTGCAGGTAAGAGCACAATGGTGCACCCCCTCTCTACAATACCTTCGAGGGCAGATATTTCATTAAAATAAATAACGTTATTATTTATTTGAGTATTTTTCGGCAGTGATGTAAGCTACAAATTACCGCGGACAATACCTCCGCGGGACATCGCCTTTATTAAATGTAGCTCACCAGATGGCGAGAGCGCCCCGGACTTAATAAAATAGTATTAAAAAATTCATTGAAATAATCCCTAATATTGAAAACATTAAGGTTGTTAATTAAATAAACTTGTGTAGTTTTGTTAATTAAAAGTTTCTAATGTTTAACTGTGAATGTTTAGTGCACGTTATTATTATTTCACATTCTTCATACTGGTTGCAGCTTGTTATCGATTTGTGTTGGTTTAGTAATAATTATCATACTTTCGGACATTCAACTCACAATGTCATCTAGTCCCAAACTAAGCAGAGCTTGTATTATGGGCACTAGACAAGTAATATAAATAGATAAGATATATATATATATATATATATATATACATATATATATTTGTAAATACACACACACACATATAAAGAAAACATCCAATGTTTTCCATTGCTCTGAAACAAATATTTTCAGATTATACAACATTTGAATCGACCCGAGGATCAACCTTAAGACATCAAGAACAACAGTCGCATACGCTACAACAGCGCCACCTCGGTTGCGCTGTTTGATTTTCACCTATGACAAATATTAGAATGTCATTTTAATACGACACTGTCTATATTTTGTCGGACTAAGAAAACAGATTGGTTAGTTAGTTAGCTCAGCTATTGTAATACCTTTACAACCGCAATAAACATCGCAGGGCAAAGCTAGTCTATAAACAGTTATTTCTTATTACATCGACTATCTGCCAGTGAAAGTATCGTAAGAATCGATCTAACCATTCCCGAGATTAGCAGGAACAAACAGACAGACAGACCGACAGAGAGACAAAAAAAATGGTAGGTGCACTGTGTATGCACTGTGCAAATGCATTTATTAAAAAGCGGTTACATTAAAATTCCAAAAATACACTTAAATTTTATTTATTTGTATAGATTAATATAACAATTTTCAACACAAATGTTTTACCCATGTACAATACATATATTAAATTTCTTGAACTTCTGCCACTTTACAATTTCAACAAATGCTAAGGAATGCTAAGTGTTGGATTATTCAAGAAATATATCCTTTAGCACACCTTATGTTCGAATGAGACTGTAATATGATAATTTCATGATTATTAAGACTTGCTTATCAGACCAAGTCAATTTTATGAGTACAGGTAAACCATAATCCAATAATTTTAATGAAATTTACATGTTTAATTGGCATGTTCGTTATTTGCGTGTACGATTGAATTTGTATTCAGAAAATGAATAAACTTATTAGAGGACTGGAACCTCCTGATAAAAATATATATTCATATTCAAGATACGGTTAAATATGTAATCTAATGTCATCTTACAGTGCATAAGTATCTTCAATATCATTTCTTTCCATAGCAAATGTTTTTTAATTTATCTTTTTCTGCCAATAAACTCCTAGTTTATTTTTACTTTTTAATCAAAGATTTTCTTCTCGTTATTCTAAAAGTGTCTAATAGCCATGTTCAATAACCTATCTCTAGTTAAAACTCTAGATAGTATTCTATTTTTCCATTTTTGGGTTCCGTACCTCAAAAGGAAAATAATTGGAACCCTTATAGGATCATTTTGTTGTACGTCCGTCTGTCTGTCTCTCAAGACCCTTTTTCTCAGGAACGCGTAGAGTTATCAAGTTTGAATTCATATCAAATACTAAGGTCTAATTGCGTTTAAGCTGTAAAAAAAACTTTAATATATCTACAAGTTTGTACGAAACCCTCGGTGCGCGAGTCCGACCCGCACTTGGCCGGTTTTTTTCCTATATGATTGATCCAATACTTTTAATTGATAAGCAGTATCAATTTCTTTTCTTTCTTTTCACAACTAATACTTGTCAATGAAAGAACAAATACTTTTTTGAAGAGAAATTCAGACCGTTGTCAACATCTTTAGTTAAGACTAGAGTCTATATCCAGTTTTATTGAAGATGGCCTTTATTTATACCATAAAATGGGTGTTTAGTATGCCTTTACCTTTCCCACATGAAGATTGTGCTTCCGCAGGCGTGAGTATAGGTTGGTATATATGTAAGAACTACTAATGAATGCTCTTAAGCGTAACGTGGAAATGCTCAATAATAATTAGTAGTACTATCTCAGCCAGAACGGAATTTATATAATCTGTACAAGTGTTTATTTATTCAATTATTCTTCTTATTATTTCTCACCATGAAATTAACAGTTAACCACTTAAAATATCTACCTAAATAACATACATATACACCTATGTACAAATTAATTATTAAAATATTCTGATACACATTTTAAATCAAAAGTTATGATGCTTGAAAATCTTAACAAGAAACGTGATATGATCACGAAGCTCGTTGATGTCTAATATCAAACGTGTAGTGCTACGAACGTAGATATTCCCGATATCTCTTAATAAATGGCTTTATTCTCATGATTTTTGATTTAGATAACATAGTTTGATAATTGTTTACATTTCAATTTACTATTATGTGAGTGAAGATTAAGGGGCTTTTTGATTTACATTTGGAGGAAACTCATTTCTACCAAGAAGCATCCTGGATATGAATTTTCCTCATTTGAGTTCGAATGCGAAAAATATTTGGCAATATGATTTATCAATATTTGAGTTCTTAATTCAAATAAATATATTTTGTGTTATCTACGCCTTCTGGAAACCTATTTCATATTTTTTTATATTTGTAATATTTGTATGAGGATCAAATCCTATTTAAATTTGAATGAAATATTCTAATTCAAGTAACAAAATGAAGGTAAAGCAATACCGCTTAGTTATAATTTATCATAGTTTTACCGAACTTATTTATTCTCTAATTTACTTAAACGGTAATTATTTAAAATTATTCAAAGTTATCTGTATGCGTAGATAAGAAAAAAGGCCATCAAATGAATGTGATGAATTGGTTTTGCCAAAAATCTTAAAAGAAAAATATTTGATACTAAGTTATTACTATAGTACGTTATACATACTTTGACGGTATATAAAACAAAATTAATGACACACTGGCAAGAATCAACCACAAAATATAAAAAATCCACCTGTTCACCTCTTGGCCTTAACTGTAAGAGTAATTAATTCGATTCCGAGTCAGACACGTCATCGTACACGATGACTATTGATATCTGTTCTCTGAAGAAACCGACACAATCGGATGTGATCGATTTTTTTACTCGAGCATTCAAATGAAATTAGATTCGGATTCGTAACGTTTTCCATTTGTATGTACATATGTACCTGGTATTTACGATAGCTTTTGAATGCCATTCACTCGTATGTCGTTTAAATGTTTAGGATATAATCACGATCAACGCTAGTTCCAGTTACGAAACAGTCGGCGAATTCCTTACGTTGGAAGCCCAATAATCATAAAAACTAGTATCACGTCTCTCTATAAGCCTTTGCTTTTAGATAGAGACGCACCAGCATAACCTAGGAAGAAAATTCTTTAATCTCTGTAGATTCCAGTAGTTTTTTTCTTTGGAAGTCGGAGACGGTTTCGCAGGAGACGAAATTCACATTACTCTTTAGATTTATTATGTTTAGATGCCTTGTTTCTAATCTCAACTCTTAAAGATCAGATCTCACAAAGATCAGAATGTAGCTAGTTGCGCTACCAGGTATGTAAATGTCTATGCCGGTTCCGGACGGCTTATTGTCTTCCCTTTTTCGTATGTTTATTTAGCGTATCTACATTATACTCGTATTATCACGTAAAGACGATTTTCCCACCTACAGCTGTCTCGAGGTTTTTTATATGGTTTGGTGCTCTTTGTGGCCTGGTATACATTATAATCACATCAGGAGTCACCCTCTCGGTACTCTGAAACATCTTGAATCAACTCATTTTCATAGATGAGGTGATTTGAGATATTTCTAGATGTTTGTTGATGTTTTTTTGAGAGCAATGGCAATGGAAGAAATGACTTCTGAATAATATAAAGTACTAGTTGAACCCCGCGGTGCTACCCGCGGTACGTCAATAACCGTGGGCAACGCCGCAAGGCGTTGCTAGTGTCTTTATTAATTGCAGCCTATGTGTTATTCTGATGTATAAGCTATAATGTTGTAAGGTTTCATGAAAATCCAATCCGTAGTTTTTGCTTGAAAGAGCAACAAACATACTCACTTACATACTAACAAGCTTTCGTGTTTATAATATTAGTAGGATTAGACACAGCTCATTGTTGATATTTCAGTGTCATTAAACTATTTTATAGTTCTTAAATATAAATGCTATTAAAAATGTTACGTAAAGAGCTTAAATCTAATAAATCAGTTCTTCTATCGTAAAAAGCTTGAGTCCTCATTTGTTGCCTAACTTATTAATTGATTACATTTTATAGCAATCGTATCATACTTCGACATCTTTTGATGTACATATGATGCCGCGCTATAGCCAAGTTATTTAATTTAACTAAGAAATTAAGATGTCTAATATTGATACGTTAGTAATATTGATACGGATGTCAAACTTTCTTGCCGAGTTATTTGAGATTGGTCGATTAACAATAAACGCAGTATGTAATTAAGGAAAGATTTAAAATTATTTTTTATGTTCTTCAACAGTATTTCATTTTATAAGTAAATGTTATCTTCGTATAATAACTATTCCATAGTTAATTCTACCTTTATAGAAATATTTAATCTGAAAAAACCCTTAAAATAATTCTAGTCATAGATTACTTCATATTTTTTTTTTTTTTTTTTTTTTAAAAAGACAACTCCCACATTAGGAATAAACATCCTGTGTCGTGGGGGACTTTACAAACATACATGAAACGGACACAAAGAACATCCAAACTCGGGACAACAATTTGTGGATCACACAAAGTGTTGTACCGCGTGGGATTTGAACCCACGACACTTGGCGCAGTAGCAAGCGGCATGGCGACCGCTGAAACCACTCGGCCAACCGTGCAGTTTTAATAGATATTATAGATAGATGCATATTAAAGTACAATAGGCATTATTTATGTAGATATTCTAAAGAGGGAACGAATACTCACATAAGCATAATTAATGAATAAAAATTTAAATAATTATCCATTTTTCAGTATCATACTCGTACCATACATAGTATACATTAAATTTATTCTGAAATTAGTGTTGGGTAGTATACTTATACAATAATATATAATAATTACCTAGCTAGTCAATTTTTTAATAGTAAATTTAAGACTCTTAATTGAGTAGTGCATACTGTTTAACTAAAGAAAGTCAATAAGTATTTATTCTTTTTTCTTTTTTTTTTCTTTTTTTTTCATTCTTTTTTCTTTTTTTAAAAGACAACTCCCACATTAGGAATAAACATCCTGTGTCGTGGGGGACTTTACAAACATACATGAAACGGACACAAAGAACATCCAGACTCGAGACAACAATTCGTATAATATATATATAATATATAAGAGTAGTGGTCTCCATCCTCAATGCGAATAAGAACAATGGTGACCCCCACTATGGTGGCGTAGTGATATGCTTTTTCACGCTCCGCTTAAAGGACCCGGGTTTATAGTGGAAGGGAAACACGTGCGCTGGTAGTGAGTTTCAGGTTTTGATCGCCCGGCCCAAGAAGAAGAGCCGAAGTGATGAGTACGAGAGCGTATTTCTATATATAGATGTTTTTTAAATAAAATATCTTTATGTTTTAAATAACCAACTGTACTAAAGTACGAAGTATTATTTTATTCTTATTTTTATACTCATGATATATAACATAATAGGTCACACCGTAAATTCGAAATTTGTATATAAATTTACAATAGTTCTAATTCATAAAAACAATATTGATTCGTGAAGATCTCTCTCATAAATCTTTTTGATGATCTCTGCAATTTGAACATGTTATAATTGCGCATGCAAGCAACCCCGCGGAGGCAAGCGTATGAAGGTAGCCGAACAACCCACATACATGGTATGCGATAATAATTTTAATATGCTGTTTGCTCCAGACCAAATTGAGCAATTTATACACGCGGGCGTACAATGTGCATTGCGTGTGCGCAATGTAATGTATTCTTATAAATACAATATCGAATTACATTTAGTAATTATTTGTCTGTATAGCAGTGAAGTTCATCAGTATCAATGTCTTAAGGCATAACGACTTTTAAGATTTAGTTATAATAGACCTAAAAATCAAAACCACTGTTATTGTGGAGTGGGAGAGCCAAGCTTCGGCAAGCATGGGCCGGCTCGACCGGAGTGATAACACGGCCTCACAGAAAACCGGTGTGAAACAGCCTGCGCTGTGTTTCACCGAGAGAGTGAGGATACCGGAGGCATATACCCCAACCCCTTCCTCTATCCGTCTCCCCATACTCCAAAGGTCGGCAACGTACTTGTGACGTTCTGGTGTTACGGGTGTCTATGGGCGGCGGTAATCACTTACCATCAAGCAATACGTCTGCTCGTTTCCCCTATTACATAAAAATAAAATGTTACAATAATATCTATTAAATCACAAAAAAATAATGGAATACACGGAATGCAGTTTAAACAGTGTAAGCTAATTACCAACTATTCACTCGACAAGATGAACCAAGAAAAAAGGGAGTGTTGTTTTTCGTATCAATTAAAGGTTATTTCGTGAAATTAGAAGCTTTATTGGCATATTTATGGTTTTAAGTAAGTATGACTAAGCCTATACTACTTAATAATTAGATTTACCTGAATTTAAACTAGTAAAATAAACTAGCTGTAAATATGTAAATCCTATCAGGCACGAACATAATTATATTTCTCTAGATAGTCATCATTATAAGGTATCACAAACGTAAGAATAAATTGATGCTGACTCAGTACCGCATCAATACGTGCTATTATATCTATCTATTATTTAGATATTTTAATTAAGTCGATAGTTGTTAGGAGTCGATATAAAGAAAGCTAATTAATAATAAGAGTGAAGAGCGATCGGTCC
Organism: Spilarctia lutea; assembly: GCA_916048165.1. Lineage (NCBI taxonomy): Eukaryota > Metazoa > Arthropoda > Insecta > Lepidoptera > Erebidae > Spilarctia > Spilarctia lutea. The sequence continues at coordinate 11,113,970 of OU696471.1, read as the reverse complement.
CTCATGCTACGACAAAAAGCGAATGAAATCGAACCGATTAGAAACGGAGTCTATATAATACAACTGATCTCCGATTCAGCCCTTTTTTCCCCTCTCCCCAAATATATCTTCGATGTTGGTGATCATCAAAACGATGCAAACAAAGGGAGTCGGATAAACCTGTCGAAATAATTCATTAGATTTTTTTACAAGTTTTTGCGATCACTGACCACTTTGAAATTTAAGTAACATATTTTTTTATTCGAATAATTAAATTATTTTATTCATAAATTTTTATCGAAGGTGTATTGAAGATTTTACTGCTTTTAAAGTTACTTATAATTAGATTTAATGAATTGCCATTAAATTTATTATGCCTACATGATTGTAAGAAATCCTGTCTTTTATATGAGATAAAACTACAAAAACGAAAGTATTATTCTCATCTGACTGATTAGTATGCAAATATAGCGTTACAGGTATTCACCTCTACACCAGGGGAAGGATAGTCGAAATGTGAAGAAATTTCTAAAGTCATCAGATCAGGCAGACTAACTTTTGTTAACGTGTTACAGTACGTTTTGTTACAGTGAGAAAAAGGGTAGTGAGAGGTCTAGGTATTATTATGTCCAAGATATTAACAAAAACTTTGTAACATCGCATTTCATGATAGCATGTCAGCAATACTATGTCAACTGAACAATTACATAACGTACTCAAAATAAATTTCGTGTGACTTTTAACACACAAATAAATTTAAATAATTACGTTCCTACATATCATAAAAGGTTCAAAGTAGGAAGGAAAACAAGGCCTTCTGCGCTTAATGGTTTGGGGACCTACGGCGGCCAAGGTCTGACTTACTTTCTAGGATATACCCGAGTTCTTTGCAATCCTACTAATATTATAAACGAGAAAGTTTGTGAGTATGTAAGTGAATTTGTTTGTTTCTTTTACGCAAAAACTACTAATTGGATTTTGATGAAACTTAACAATAATAAAGCTTATACATCAGAATAACACATAGGCTTCAGTTTATAAAGATACTAGCTTCAGCTCGCGTTATTGTCGTACCTCGGGTAGCATTGCGGGGTTCAGCTAGTACACTTCGATGAGACGGAACACCTATCCGATACAACACTACTTCTCCGCAAGTTATAGTAAAGTGATGACCACAAGAGGTTTCTACAGAAAGCACGAATACTTGTGATACTTTAAACTAATAAAACTTACAATTTATAAAATTTCGGTCTCGACCTCGGTGACCACAATTTGTATAAATTAAAAAATATTAGACAATAAACGTTTCTATAGCGTTGGCATCAAAAAATATGTTACACCGACAACGAGAAGGTATAAGATATACGCACATATAAGTGTATAAACTTGTTTTTTACTAATTTACATTAAATATTAAGTATCTACAAACACTTATACATACCTGCCGATATCTTAGAAGCATCTAATAGTTTGATCGTTTCAATCGAGTGGACCGCGGCCAATCGCAGCCGGTGAGACGCCCACAAAAACAGTTCAAAGCAACCGCGCAATACGAATCAAACGCGACAAATTGCTTCCATTTCCAAAATAGACCAATCGATTGAAAAAAATACTCGACTAGCAGTGCGGCCTCACGAGAAACATACCACGACTAATCGGAGAGTTTAGTGACTACACGCCGGTATGGTCATAGCAATCGTTAAAATGAAATAAAATAAGTCAAACTCTCATTGCTAGATACAATTGTTCATTTTATTTGTCCTAATAACTGGGACTTACTTTATAATCGATTAGTAGACTAAATAAATTGTTTGTAGTTGCATTTTTAAGTGAATTTATTGACATCCATATTCCTAATACTACAGTAGTTGATATATAGCAGAATAGACTAGAAAATAGGACGAATGTAAGACTTAAGAATTTTTTATTACTACAGCCTTATAAATCAAACAAATATTTGTCTGTCTTAATCGTAATTCTTGCGAATGTCATATTTGTAGTATTAAATGATTTGTAAACCTAAAGGTGATGTCATTTTATATTTAAATATGATCTAATTGGCTTATTTGGGCAACATATAATAATAATAAGCATAAATTTTGAGATATATGATATATAAGCTCCATGGACCATACAGGAAAAACGACTTAACTTTCGCGGTAAATAGGTACATATTTCAAAATAAAATATTTAAATTTTGTAGTTTAATTTCATTCGCCCTCTTTATTACTTACTTCGTCAAAAACCTTTTACAGTTAACTCCTCAAAATAGGCCTCTCTTTAAAAAAGAGTTTATGGCCGACTATACCATGCTGGCCAGATGGGTTGGTATAGCGTTGTTTGTTTTTTTTTATGTATGGCTCGGTCAAAATGGCTCTACTCTGCCTGATGGAAGCAGAATCCAAAAATGGTGATACCATACTCGTTGCGTATGCAGACAATGCAACAATGCAGCATGGTAACCCAAACTATGGCCTATTGAGATGCTACTGCATCATTGTGCTTCCAGTTTCGCACTCACCAACAAAACACGACAGCATGAATGCTGTCATTTTATGTTCTGTGCGAAGATAGTACCGTCCCGGTCGAGACGCCCCGTGCGTGCTGAAATCATTGTGGCTCTACTACCTTGAAAGTTTTCAAGTTTCAAATTTTCCTCCTCTTTACAGTGATGTTGGCCTGCGTAGTTTGCTTCCTTGTCGCCTCTTACGATATCTACGAAATGAACAGGGGTGCCGACACTCCGTATTCTTAATTCATCGTCAAGCAGAGAATTACTTATTATAAGCTTTACAGCTTTAATTTTTCAGTATAACCTGCCGTTAAAAATGTTTATTTGTTTTCTAAGTTTCTTATTTAAACATGAATGTACCCGTTTATTATTTTAGAACATCCTGTTTATTATTCCTTCAAAGATCGCTACTGCTCTTGTAGGTAATAAATACTAATGTACAGAATAATTTAATAAATTACTGACGATGACATAGTATTCTCAAATTTATCGTAATTGCCGTAAAATTACCAGTCAGACTTGAAACTCTATTATTCGTCTTTAACGTCTATTTCTCTTCAAACCACATTTTAAGTATTATTAATAATTATATAAATCGCAAAAATGTATAAATAATTGCCTTGATTTGATGAAATTGATGATATTTGTGAATAAACAAGAGGGTAATCACTCACAAAGGTGAATCAGCGGTTAGAAGTAGTTACAATGGTTTGCAGGGGTCCTTATCGAGATTTGCGCAATCAGCGCTATTGAGTACTCTGAATAACGAATAGTAATTATTTTGATCGTTTCTGATAACAATTATATTTATTGATAGAAAACGATAATTTTCTGTACAAAATTCAAAGGGATGTGATATAAAGATTTTGTTATATTTTGTTGATTGGCGACTTACACGTGAATACATCAAGGGTGAATATCCGAGGAAAAAGATTTTATCTCAATCCATAATTTAACGCGGGAATGAACAACTTTATGTAACTAACTATTCTTCACTACAGAGTTCTTTGCAAAAATTAAAAGAAAAGTAACATGCATTATTGAATACGTGTCAAGTTTTTTTTTAAATGTGTTTACACATTTCAAACTAAATTGTGAAAACAAAAACTAGATATAAGTGGCAATGCCATTTGCGGAGCCGGTGTGAAGGCACGTACTTTTGAAGTAGGTACAGAAATAGTCAGACATCGGTACAAATACTTTTGGTTACTGAGAACTTTTTCTCTTTGGGGTTATTAATACATAAGTATAACCCCCGAAAACGATTCCATACCAATTCACTAACAGACTTAACTTATACTAAAACGTGCGTGTTTTAAAAATATATAAGTACGTAGATTTTAGTAAGTATGGTAGATTTTTTACCCTTCAGCTTGGATCATTAAAACAATGCGTCAATTAAAAAGGCCTACTGAAAGCTCACTTACATTTCAATATATTTCTTGTCAAATGAAATCGGTTATTTCAAACTAAATTGTCAATAAAATACATCTAGAACTATATAACAGATATGTATGTAATATAAACACACTAACTGTTAATCGAGACTTAATTGCTTTTGTTGGTTTTTATGAAGAAAAATGTGTTATTGATAACCGTGGAAGCGTTAATAGGCCAGCGGTCGATGTACCACGCCCGAGAACGCCCCCACACGCCCATATAACACTGGTATTATTTCTGACAACAATTTTAAGTATTAATAAATATAATTTGATGTTTTGGTTGTCATTTTAACAACAGCTTGACATGACGTTAACAGTTTCATACTTTCTTTTGGTTATAATTTTTCATCACATTATTATTAGATTATTATTAATTAATGTAAATCACTAGTTCATGCGTAAAGCCTATGGGAGAGACACAAGCACTAAAATTCATATCATTCAATAAAATATATTGATGTTACAAAAAAAAATAAAAACAGAAATTAAAAACGGCCAGTCCGCCTGTCATCATAGCCAGATCACTCATTTAGTTTTGAGTACCTTACTTTTTAGTAAAAAATATATACACAAGTAACGAAATGATTGAATGAATAATAAGATTGTGTTGTGTTCTGTAATTTTACATCACTATCCAAACTTTTTAAGTCCCACTTTCTATCCTACTAATATTATAAATTTGATATTGAGCATGGATGTTTGTAACTCTTTCACATAGAAATAGGTAAATGGATCTGAACGAATTTAAGCATGAAGATAGATTGTAGCCTGGAATAGCACACAGGCTACTTTTATCCCTAAAAATCTGTTCTCGTAAGCTGACTAAGGAACGGCAAAAACCGCGGGGAGCACTGCGAGACGCAGCTATATCTTTAAACATTTATATTGTAGAGATGTCGTACAAAGAGAACTTCTATTTTAAAACTTTGTATAAATTGTTAGCAATCAAAACTCAATGGATCTACTCATCGATTAAGGAGAAAGTAGAAACCAAAAGGGGAATCAGTCTGGCGCTCGACTTGAACAGCTGCAACACAAACCTTCTTAGTTCAGTTTTTCAGTGCCGTTGAAGAAGAAACCTATGAAAATTGTAGCCAACCAAAAACTTCTGCAATGATGGTTAAGCTACCTGTCTAAGCTACATATGTTATAAACAGTACAGTGTTTAAATTTTTATTTCATACAGTTATTTTATTTATAAATACCTATGTTGACAATGCTTTTATTATTTTTTTTATCACAAAATGCTAAAAAATATCGCCGTGTACAGCGTCACAAATTTACTAAAAGCCATTTAAAGGTCATTGTATCTAAAATGGCATGTTTTGAGACTTTTGTTTGTGTTTTTATTCGGCGATCGCATAAAAACTACTAAATCAATTTTCAAGATAAACCATTTATAAAACAAAAAATAAATAAAAAATACTTTGATAAAGTTAGCCAGACTTTCATAGCATCGGTAATACCTACAGTTTTTGACGAATTCTGCCTCTGACGCATATAACGCAATAAGTCTCGGCTAAAATTTAACAATAACTAAATATATGTAACTGAACGAAAAAATATCTAAAAACCTTTTTGGCTGGAATTCGTTTAGTTATTAATTTACCGTCCCATACTAAATACATCATACTACAACCCTTACTTTGAGGCAATATAGCCTTGGTAGTGTTGTAGAAAGGCACTTATGGGCCTGGCGCGTTTTTCCCGGAGTTATGGCGGCTCCCGCGGAGCTCCACGGGGCTCCTCCGCCCCCACTTAACGCAATTTATTGCGCGACCCTTTAATAAATAAATAAATAACCGAGGAAAATTCAATGATATACAACCACGTGCAAGGCGCCATACTTGTTCTCCAGCTGAAAGACTGGTGAAAAATTGCTTCAGTTTCGTAAATTATTTTTCTTGGCAATTCTTTAATAACTACGTAAGTAAACGTACATCGTGTATAGTTTTGCTAGCTAGATTTTTAAAGGTCCTAAAACTTAATAAACAGTCCGTCCGTAAAACAATAGCCTAATAATTTAATTAAATATCGATTAACGTTCCTCTATTTTAGACGTTTTATGGGTAAACTAATAAAATTAATTTCAGTTCCTTTTTAAAAGCTTAATAAATTTTTGCAGAACAATTTATACAACTGTGGAAATAAGTAGAATAGGATTACTTACCTATGTTCTTCGAAATTAGTGGTTAAGGCCTTTTTTGCCATTTTTATTTTTTTTTCATTGTGCGGAAATCCCCGCGGATACCACCTGGTGGCATGTCGGACTCGAACCGACCAAAACCGCACGCCGTCTCGGGTACTAGATGCCGGGGAATCAGGTGCACCCTAGAAAGGAAAACCCTGGAACCCCGACGTACCTCGGGCCACCTGCGCTTTGTAGATGGCCCCCTACTGTGTGAGAACCCCAATGTTCCCTTTAATAACCCCCAGGGCGCGCACGCTCCGCAGCGTCCGCGCCATCACCCGGCCTGCTTCTACTAGGGTGACACATGGCCTCATGTGTCACCCTCAGGCTTGCGCTTATGGAGGACGGAGATCGTTCTGCGATCTCCGGCGCCTGAGTCGCCTGCGGTGCCTGGCCCGTTCCCGGGCCCGGCGCGCCGGGAGAGTTCTAAACCTCTCCCGGTTCCGCTCCGCCGTCTCCTTGGCAAGCATAACTTGCTCGCAGAAAGAAACGGCGGAGTTCCACGCCCTCTCGCTCCGCAACATGGCCGCAATCATGTTACCGAGCGAGAGAACCCCTACCCCGATGGCCGCCACGAGATCACGTCTCGGCTCCTCCCACGCCGGACATTCTGCCAGCGTGTGGAGCGCCGTGTCCACGGTCTGGCCATCGCAGTGGTGGCACTCAGGCGTTGGCTCTTTGCGGATCAGACACAGGTGATCTCCGAAACATCCTTTTCCGGTGATCACCTGCGTCAGCTGGTATGAGAGGCTCCCGTGATGCCTCTCGAGCCAATCCTCCATAACGGGTCTTACCGCCGCAATAACGGCGTGCCCAGCGCTCGGTTGCCCAAGTCGCTCCCTCCATTCCTCCATAAGGTCCCAGTGGGGTTGGGATTTCTGATCGTCGATTTCTCGAGTCTCAGGACTTCTACCCAACTCCCGCGCCTCCTTGCGCCACTGGTACAGAGCCGCAAGGGCTCTCGCCTCCAGGTCCCATGGTTGAGTTCCGTTCAGGAGACTCGACGCCTCAAAGGAGATCGTGCGGTACCCCCTTATTATCCTGACAGCCAGCACTCGTTGCGGTCGTCGCAATAGCACGATATTACTGGCTTTCAGGACCTCCGCCCATACTGGGGCCCCATAAAGGGCCATGGACCGCACAACCCCCTCGTATAGTCTCCTGCAGGAGTCATCGGGTCCCCTCATATTTGGCAGCAACCGTGCCAGTGCACACGCTGCGCTAACCAGCTTGGTGACCAGACTTCGGAAGTGATGTCCGAAGTCCCATCGGCCGTCGAGTACGAGCCCCAAATACCTCATAGGGGGCTCGATGCCAATGCGAATGCCTCCTACTATGAGGCTGAGTCCTTCAGGCGGCTTACTCCGAGGCCCGTGAAAGAACAAGGCCTCGGATTTGTGCAGAGCCACCTCAAGACCCAGCCGCTGGATTCGTTCGACGACTTGAGCAACCCCGGCCGTGGCCCTCAGGATTGCCTCACTGTGCGTCCTGCCACTCGCCGTCACAAGCGTGTCATCCGCATAACACGTGACGGCGACACCATCTTGGAATGCACCGCGAAGCACTCAGTCGTAGCCAATGTTCCACAGGAGCGGCCCTAAGACCGACCCCTGCGGGACACCGCACGACATTTCACGTCAACCGAGACCGGTCTTACTCGGGTAGATCACGGCTCTCTCCAAAAGATATGCCCCGACTATGCGGCGGAGATAGGGAGGCACTTGGTGATACACAAGTGCCTCCCTGATGCAACTCCAGGGCAAAGTGTTAAACGCGTTGGCGATGTCCAAAGACACCGCCAATACCACTTCGCCCCGGGAAACTGCCTCCTCCGCCAGAGCCTTCACGCGCATGATCGCATCCACGGTGGAGCGCCCTTGACGAAAACCGCACTGGTTGTCGGCCAGATCCGTCCCTATCCTGTAGAGATGCTTGACGAGGCGCCATGCAATTACTCTTTCAAAGAGCTTGCATACCTCGTCAAGCAACACTATGGGCCGGTAGGCAGACGGTGAGTCCGCCGGGCGCCCCTCCTTTCGGATGAGGACCAGTTTCCCCGTCTTCCACAATTTTGGAAACTGGCCCTAGGCTTTTTTTGCCCTAACTTCTTATCCGATCTTTATATAATTTGAATTCATCTTTTCAAGGAAAATAAAAACACAAAGAGTTCATTTTCACGTTCTCAAATTAACACTAATATTATGCAGCTGAAGATGTTGCTTGTTTGGTTGAACGTGCTAATCCCAGGAAGTATTAGTTCGATTTAAAAAATCTTTCAGTGTTAGATAGCTCAATTATTGAGAAATAGCTAAAAATTCAAGCGATGCCGCAAATAAAAGCTAGCAAGTAGTGATGTTAATTGCTGATATCCTATTCTACCAATTTCTATTTTTTATTCCACCAAGTTTATGGTACGCCTAAATTATGAATTATATTACATATATCTACATACACATCACGTAATTTATTAAAACTATTTTTAATTACCATCTTTTAATTACGTACCTATATAAAAAAGAGTGCACTTCTGTTCGTTGCGCACTATATTAACCCTGGTCTTCTGGTTTGGTCGGTTCGAGTCCTACGTCTTGTCTTTCGGCCACACCGAGGGTTACTCACTGCCTCGGTGTCGTAGTGGTAGCGTTTGCGACTGGTAAGTTAGAGGTCTCGGATTCGATACCCGGGTCGGACCAAATGTTTGTATGATCTGCAAATGTTTGTTTCGGAGTTTGAGTATTTTCTATGTTTTGTATGTATTTACAAAAAAAGTATATAAGTATTTATAGTCTAGGACCCATAACACAAGCTTTGCTTAGCTTGGGATTAGATGGCGTTGTGTGTTAGATGTCCGGTATATTTATTTATTTATAGTAAGTATAACGTAGCTACATGAATGTGTCACAAAACACTTCTGCATAGCAATAACGATCCCAGTAAGCAAGTATTATCCAAGTTAATTAGCAACGTTAATCGCCTGTGGAAGAAAACCCCCCCAGTCTAGTCGTGATGAGTCCTGATTTCATCTAAAGAACTAAAGCTCATAACCATAACGTCTCGACTCATAATGACTCTAAAATATAATTACTAAGTAATTTTTATCGAATAGCTTAACGCACAGGATATATATAAACAGTCACATAATCATTTAAATAGTCAAAAATAACTAAGATAAAATATATTGGACAATCACTCGCCGTCACCTGTGTGTTCATTTATTAAATAATCTTATTAGTTTTATGTTTGTATATTAATGTCAGCTCAACAGATAAGTCCGACGCCCACTGTGAAAATGTATGTTTATCTATGGATTTATTCAGGGTAGGTGCCATAAAAAACTATTATGTACTTTATAAGCAATTATAATATGGAAAAGAGGAACGATGTTAAAATAATTACCTTTTCTCTTTGGTATTTTACATATTTTGAAATACATAACTGGTTAAGACGATATCGGACTTGTTTTATTCAAAATCATGGTACGGTTAGGTATGTACATTTATGAACAGATTCTTTTTATTAGGTAGAACCACACACCACTATTTATACATTAATTATAACCGCATTAAAAAGTTAGATACTGGTTATCTTATTATCAATTCAATGAATGATATATATTCCAAAACAAATCTTAATATATAAAAGAAAGACGCGCTACTCACACACAAAATATATCTGAAAAACGGATGGACTGGTTTTTGTGAAGCTTTAGTGTACAAATTCATGCAGACTCCGAATATCAAAATAACTATTAAAAGATTCCCAAAAATACGAAAAAAAAAATTTTTTTTTGTATAATTTTGTATGAAACCGAATGGAATAATATAAAAACGCAAATGAAATTACGAGTTATAATTTAATTATAAGTGACGAAATTATTAACAAAACGGGGGAGTAGGCAGTCCCCCTGCTAGGCGAACCATTGACCCGGTGATGGTAGCTAGAATGGACTGTGTACTAGCACACATTGGGCGAGACCAATAAGCCAACGAGACCAACAGCGGACTGCTACAGACTAATTGACTGACCAAGTTTTATCAACACCCGTACGATAATTTCTCTAATAAAGCTGACTATAATAAACATTTTTTTTTATTGAATAAGGGGCAAACGAGCAGACGCATCACCTAATGGTAAGCAAGTGCCGCCGCCCATGGACACACGCAACACCAAAAGCGTCACAAGTGCGTTGCCGACCTTTGGGGGACGGGGAGAGGGAATGGGGGGAGGGGTTGGGGTATGGTCCTCCGGTATCCTCACTAACTCGGTGAAACACAGCGCAAGCGCTTTTCAACACCGGTTTTCTGTGAGAGACATGAAGAACAATGTATATAAAGGAGTGATAATAATTACGAAAGGCAGTTTTGTTTGCGCAAACGCAAATTGACGTCTTTCTTTTTCTTAATGCAAATAAGGTTGTATACTTAGGCCCAAACTCATTTACATGTTAGTGTCTTGATGTTTATCTCCTGTAATAGAGGTAATAACTAATAAGTCTAATAACCCATTCTGTGTTACAATAATCTAGTGATGCAGAGTAGCGAGAAGTCTAGAAACAATAGTTTGAGACTTTGTGAGAGAAGATTATATTTGACTCAGGAATTGAAATTCACACATTATATTTCACAAATTCATAGCATTTAGTTCCTGAATTTAACGTATAAACCCATCGTTTTTAAGTAAATAGGTATAACGTTTAGCTTTATGACACAAGAACGTTTAATTCTAGTCGTCGAGGTTTCAATAATATATAACGGCAGACCGGAATCCCGATACAAATGGAGCCCGTACAAAAAGTACAAACTCATTAGTAAGGCCCGACCGGGAGCACAAGAATTAATGAAGGTGAACAATAATTTAGGGTTTAATTAAAAGTGCAGACCCCCGCGGCGGCGCCTCCGAACACCAACCGTCTCTGCCCGCGTCCGCGGCCCAATTACTATTTTCTACATAATTTGTGAAAGCAGTAATTTAATAAAACTCACCAGCCTGTCTTACGAGGCTTGGCTAATAAATAAGATGTTATGAAAATTGTTGTTGAAATCTTGAGAAGGTTTTCAGAGAAAAAATACATGAACTGCAAGCCGGTTAAACTTAGTAGGTACAGTTAGTTTACAAGAAAAAATGCAGTTAGTTTACAGAATTCTGGTTAGAATATTTCATCTTTAGGGTTCCGTACCCAAAGGGTAAAACGAGACCCTGTTACTTACACTTCGCTATCCGTACGTTTGTCTGCTTGTCTATCCGTCCGTCTGTTACCAGGCTGTTTCTCATGAACCGTGATAGTTAAACAGTTTTTATTTTCAGAGATGATGTATATGATGTTATCTGTTGCCACTATAACAACAAATACTAATGAAATATTTAACGGTCACGTAAACTATAAAAAAATCACGTTTGTTGTGTGGTACCATTCAACAAACGTGGTTTTTGCTATTTTTTTTGCTCTATATTGATAACAGCAACAGGTAGACGCTTGTTACGTACGGGACCCTAAAGGGTTGACGTTGACGGTGCATATTATACGACAACCAAGGATATCGTCGTCTGCTGTGCCGACTCAGCAGTTACCATGCTACCGAGGACGGCGGAAACTCACCACTGACGTCAATCGCAATACGAAGGGCCGACACAGCAAAACTGGACACATTCGTAATTAACAGAATTATATTTATTTCATTTTTCTAACATCGAATTGGTTTCACGTCTTATAGTTTGTGATTTCTATTCATTTTATTAAATTAAATTATAGATAACTTGGGTTTTTTTTCGAGCCTCTGGCTGCAGTTAACGTAATTCTCTTGAAATACTCACAGAATGTTTACATATACATTCAATTTAAAAACTAAATGATGAAATTAAAACAAAACAAATGTTTAAGAGGGTTACAAATACAAAAAACGTGATTTTTGCTCGTTTTTGTTAGTCAATTAATGGTAAAGGGTTTTGTACCGTTCGTCCGACTCGCACTTGGCCGGTTTTATTATATACAATACATTACATTAATTTTAAATCCTTTCGTAATAATAGGTTTTTTTATATCTAATAATTGATTTAAATTTCAGAGTTATTACGGCTCGTGTTCTAGCTCATTTTATCATAAAAAAATAATAATTTACCACGTTTGTTTGCTTTCCTTGAAATGTTGAAAAGAAACCAAATAGTTCTAAAAGACACAGAGGCCACAAAACAAACAACATTTTAACAATTCTTTTCATAATAGATACAACAATAGTGCCTACTTTATTACGCAAACAATTTTATGATATCTTGTCAAATTAGCTAGCTACCTGCATTTTGTACATAATTTACAACTTACTCTTGACAACAAGTGATTTACAATTACTTAAAATATTTGAGTAAACAAATGTTAAGTGTGAACGTCTTTTCTCACAGGTATCGTGTGGAACAATGCCTTTTGTACAACCCTGCTTTAAGAGAATGACGATTATTCACCAAATGACTATTATTACAGCACCTCAATAGTCTCGATTAACAAAGGGCACACATAATAGCAACGAACTATCGCCAATCGAAATGGATAAAGTTTTTGCTAGAATGTTCTATAATATTAGTTAAAAATGCCATGAATTAAAATGAAAATCTCGTTAAACTGGACTCGCTGTTTCATATTAGTGACTTCAATAGTATATAACTAAAGCTTAGATGAATCATTTATATTCATTAAAGAATTTCATTGAATGAACTAAGTAGGTATACTTAGGCAGTTACAAATGTCAAGCCATTAAAGCACACGTGTCTTCTGAACTTTTTCCTTTGCTTACATCTAATATTTCTCGGACACTTGTAAGTATAAAAACAAAAATTCAATCACAAATAACAAAAGTGGCGTGACAGTACGTGGAGGCCGAGCGCGGAGAGCGCACGCGCACCACCCTTGACGCACAAAACAATGGCACTGTTCGAAATACGAAACCGAACGGAAGTGCGCGGACCCCCGGGATGCGGCGATTTTCTTGCGCTCGCGCTCTTAAAGCTGTTCAACTCAAAGAGGGCTAATGGGCAATAGCATTTTTGTTATCGGCGACGCATTGAAGTCAACTCCGCGACGCACATTGTTCAAGCGTATAATTATCCGCGCATTCTTTTATTGTTGCGCATAAAATCAAAGAATATGTTATATTCATTTTCCCCTGACTTTTGACTTGGAATGAATTGAGCAAACTTAAAGACAGACGGTTAAATGTTCTCACGGCTTAATTATTTTTTGAGTGTACTTGTGAATATAGATGAAAGGAAAATTACTTTACAATAAAACTAAGTGTGACGTATCTAACAAAAATTTAAAAAACGAATTATATTTTTTATCTTATAAACCTTTAGCCAGCACTGATGGCGTAGTGGTTTTTAAGCGGTTGCCACGCTGCTTTTCATTACACTAAGGCGTTGAGAGTTTAAATCCCGCATGGCTCATGGAATCACACTTTCTTAGATTCACAAAATGTTTGTTTTGAGTCTGGGTGTTCGTTCCGTTCTGTCCGTTTCATGTACTCGTATGTTTGTAAAGTACCTCACGACACAAGACATATTCCTAATGAGGGAATTAGCATTTTCTAGTCACATCACATTCTAAGTTGTTGAAAAATAAAGATACAGTAAATATATTACCTACCACTAACGTACTTCATTTATTACATTTGCTGCTGTTTTTGTGAACTTTGAAAACCTTATTATCATAATTTAAATTATAACAGTACATGTTACTGTTGTTATTAATATTATTATATATCAAAATAATTGCAGAAAAGAAAACCACGTGTACGTATAACTTGAGATTCGTACCCTTGGTATATTCAAACGCAATTTCCCTCTACTGAAACGATTGTATTATTGCAAAGAAAGTGATTTCCGTTATAAATGAGTGCATCATGACTATTCATTATCAGAAAATTTAAGATGATAAACGAATTTCTTTTTAAAACATTTTTTTGCTCACAATATAGTTTTATGACTCAATTTGCTAAAGTAACAGACTCATTCAATAATTTGAGACACGATTCCAACCGATAGTCTTCTTGTATTAATACTCAATTGAACGCAGACTAACGATTAGTAGTTCTCGAAGTCAAGTCCTGCATTGCCATATGCTGCCTTTAAGTACCTTTAACAAAAGCACTTGATCCCCTGCAGCTACAATGTTCGTCACGTGCCCGTCAAGAGCTCGATAACGCCTCCTCACAAGATCATTCGTTCAGAACTCTTGAGCCACGAGTGTCCTTATCCAGTAGTGCTGTTGTTCGGAGAACGTGGATCAAGATGAAGTGGGTATAGATGAATAATTTCAATATGAATCATTTCATATGTAGATGTTATTATACTATGGTTCACACACACATTTCACATTTGCCGTGTGGCTGCTACCTTTAGCATCTAATCTATATTTAATTATCAGGATACGCATCAATCGAAAATTATAATATGATTCCAAACTGTTAGTATTTGAGAACGCAACCTTTACGTTAAATTGGTTTAACTGTATTTGTGGTGTTAGGTTAGTAACAATTTTCTTTTTTTTTTCTTTTAACGCTTTTATTGCGCGGCAGAACTCTTGTAAAGTTCTACTCAATTTACGATCTCATTTTTACCATATTCGAAACAGTTTTATTTACTGACTGACCAATTTATATCAACGTGGTAGCTCAGGTTGTTGACTAAAGTGTAAACGCAGTTAGAATAAATCCGATTAGCGTGTGTTGAGTCTGCCGGTTAACCTTAACAAGATAGTTTTGTGAAAATTTGTTAAGTTTACGAAGAAAATGTCTAACACAAGCCACTATGCGTTTCACATTGATAGAATCGTGGGAAGAGACAATTATGCTACATAGAAATTCGCAGTAGAAGCATATTATAAGTTAGTAGATTTGTGGAGTTGTGTTGACATAATCAATATGGATGAAAAGAAAACAAAGGCACGATCAAAACTCGTATTATTGCTGGATCGCATTAACTACGTACATGTAAACAGTGCGAATACATGTAAGGAAGTCTAGCAACAGTATTTACAACAAGCTTTTGATGGCAGCGGGTTGTACTCGAAAGTAGAGTGACCTTATTACAACTACATTGTATAGTTCTCGGGACATAGGTGACTATGTACTGAAAAATATACATTTTAACATTGATGATGAATGGTTTGGAACTTTAATGTTGGCTGGCTTACCCAAAACGTATAAGCCAATGATAATGGTTTTGGAGAGCTCCGGAATTAAGATGATTGAGACTCAATAAAAGCAAAACTTCTGCACGAAGTTAATTGTTCAGAGAGTACAGCATTCTTAATAAGAAAACCCATCATTCATAGAAATCATAGTGCAGCTAAGGTCCATTATAAAGGGTCCCGATGCTTCAATTGCCACAAGCCTGGTCATATGGCCAAGACTTGTCGTGCGAAGAAGAAAAACACAGTAAAGGAAGATAAACAAAGTTTTATTGCATTTTTTTAAGTATCTTTACTGTCAACGAATCCGGAACTTTCGTATGTGGACTCAGGTGCCTTCATGCACATAACCAATAGAAGTGATCGGATGTATGATATAACAAGTCCACCGATACCTTTTTTTTTACGTGTGGAAACCCCCTCGGGCCATCACCCCGCCGGGGTTTGAGGCGGGGCGGTGTGTCGGAATCAAACCGACTAAAACCACACGGTGTGCCACTCTGCACCTGAGAAGAACTGCTGTTATTAACACGACCGGACCCAAGTCCACTTATGCCTACCATAACGTAAAATGTACTGGCCCAAAGTAGGTTTCTTTCTTTTGTATTACACCGGAGTATTTTCCTTTACACTATAGGTTAAGTTTGTTCGTAGTCTAGATCCTGCTGCAGTTAGCTGAATTACCTGAGTTTTCATTCCATAAAATATTAGGGTCCCTTTTTGTTTGTAACTCAATTATGCACGAAAATAACAACGGTTAACCAGGTTAACGTACGTATTCGATATATACTGTGTCGCCTTTTCATCATAAGAATTATATTTTGAATAATTAGAAATACTAAACGTACTTCAATCTCTTTAGAATTATTAACACATTGTACAGTTTAGAGTTAACTATGTTAAATTCTATGAAAGAATATGAACTAAACTTTAAAGTAACTAAAGTATAACATTTAAGTGTAACGTACCCATTGAACAGTGCAAATGTACGAATCGTGTTAAATACGTTAGTGCATTAACAGTCCCCTGTGCAAAAGCTATTAAATACAAGAAAAATCACCCAACGCTCAATGTTAAGTGCAGTAAAATGGTTTTGTATCTGGTCGTTTTGGTTATTTCACGTATACGTTCCTATCCATAGTTTTCTAGAATTATATTATTATATTAATGTAACAAGGCAAACATCTAGCCTTTTTTCCTATTGACTACATTTTCCCTAATATGAATCTTGTAAATCTTCAAAATCAAGAAAACAACAGTTGCTCAATGAAAGATTTCCTCAACCTATAATTCTACATTTAGTTTCGTAAAAATTAAGCTCAGGTGAATAAGTCATAGTGCTAAGGTTGGTTGAATTATGGGTGCCACTCTGTTATCATATTTGTAGCTTTAGCTATGATCTTTAATTACCAATGGACTTCTACATATATAAGCTTTTTTTTTCATTGTATAGCGGGCAAACGAGCAGACGCGTCACCTGATGGTAAGCAATTACCGCTGCCCATGAACACCCGCAACACCAGAGGCGTTACTCGTGCGTTGCCGGCCTTTTAGGAAGGAGTACGCTCTATTCTTGAAGGTTTGAAGGTCGTATTGGTCCGGTAACACCTAATTGTTTACACCATATATTTTTAAATACATGTCAACCTGCCTCTAACAAAAACAAAATAAATACTAATAGTGAACATATCTAGCTTTTAAGTACCTAGTTGATAAAAATTTACATTTGGCAGCTGGTGAGTTAGTAACACATTTCGACATTATAATTCAGTACAATTTGTATGTAGAGTTATTATACACACTATGACCACGGGCGGTTAAATCTGAGCCCAGTAGTAGACGTTTTTTACAAATACAATTTGTTTTATTTGTGCAAAGTGAATGGTTGGCAGTAGGTCTGTATTACGTCGGCTTAGTAGCATTGTTTGATGCTCGCGGGTGTCCGCGGAACCCCGCTATTTTACCGGCAGGGTTCTGCTAAAGACCAACTCTCATGTTAATTCTAAAGTCACCAAATGCGCTGTTAAATTTGTCATCAATGAATGGACTCTTGCCCTTTGAACGCTATCATTATTCGCGGTCTAAACAATGCGCCGTGAAGCGTTGCAAAGCTTTATTGTACTCAAACACGACTTGCAATCGTGATTTTTAAACTTAAAAATTGCGATGTTGCAATTTTCAAGACTTTTTCCGTTTGATAAGCTGAGTGACTTTAACGCGATTGAAAAAATCTATATCTTATAGTGTTAGAAAACAAAATTATTGAAGCGAGGTATTTCTTCATTAATACCTATTGTATTGATGTCCCTTCGTATAAGTAGCTATCATTTAAGCTTTAAAAATTGTTGCTTTTATATATAACTGATTTCACATGAAATATTCAAAATATGTATATCTATTTATAGATTTGTTTCCCGTAATATTTAGTTGATACTGTTATGACTGTCTAAAATCTTATTTATTTCAAAAATACATACTTGTTTAAAGAATCAAATTATTGAAATTATCTATTCTGAATTATTCTGAAAAGCCAATCTGAATATTCTAAAGCCTATTAGAATTATTATACATTTTTCAATGAATTATTGTAATGAAATGTAATTACACTTAACACAAGCTCTGCTTAGCTTGGGACTGGATGGCGTTGTGTGTTAGATGTCCGAAAATATATTATTATTAAACTTGGATTAATTGAAATGTGATGACAGCGCCATCTGCTTGCGGTTAAGGTCGTTGAAAGTTGTACGTGTAAGTCATTTATAAATTCATTTTGAAAATGTTGGTACATTTAAGATTATCTTATAATGAAATTATTTAATTCATGAAAGACTGTAGATGCTCTAAACGTGTTAAAACATATGTCGTAGTGAAACGACACATTTGAGTAGCGTTCGTAGGTATTAGTAAATAATATAGTTTTATAATTTTAGGGAAATGGCTTTTAAAAGTTTTAACTCCACTGAATTAGCAATTGCATTACCAATTGCAGTATCTACTAAATGATAATGCCAGATTTTGTATGGACACCGTCCCTACCCTCCAACAGACATAGATTATATATCAGTTTGTGTAGGTATTCCTACGTACAAAAAGACAAAATAGCTGACTTTGTTGTAAAATCATTAAGGTTTTCGTATGAATGAAATAAAAGTTATACAAAAGCAAATATTTATCTACACTAATATTATAAAGAGGAAAACTTTGTTTGTTTGTTTGTTTGTAATGAATAGGCTCAAAAACTACTGGACCGATTTTAAAAATTCTTTCACCATTCGAAAGCTACATTATCCACGAGTAACATAGGCTATATTTTATTTTAGAAATTAATAGGGTTCCGTAAGATATTTAGGTTTTTCGGACACAAGGTGTAAAAAATCAACCAGAAAAGTTACTTATTTTGCGTACGCTGCCTAAACTATAAAAGATAGAACCATAAAATGTTCCAATTAATCGTAGATCTTATAAATATCTACAAACAAGTCCGCGACACACTATACCTATCTATGTCGAGTAAGGCACAACAACCATTTTTTTTATTTAAAAATCTTGAATTATTTTTGGACTATATTTATTCCCGTTTATTTTACTCATGCTATCAATCCTTATCAAACTAAATTATTTCATCACTAACTACAGTTTATCTAGATCATATTTGGTCTTTCAATGATAAAATTGGACGTTTGGTTTTGAAGTTACGGCAAAATTAAAATATTACGATTTCTGCTGCACGGCCCATTGCGAAGTAGGCGTCAACAAGGCGGGGAAGCGCGTGCGGGAGGGGAGTTTAGATCTATAAATTATATACTAATAATAAAGCTGAAGAGTTTGTTTGTTTGAACGCGCTAATCTCAGGAACCGCTCGTCCGATTTGAAAAATTCTTTTGGTGTTGGATAGTCCATTTATTGAGGAAGGTTTTCGGCTATATATCATCACGATACTACTAAAAGGAGCGGAGCACCAATGAAGAATGTTTAAAAAACGGGGGAAAATTTTTACGCTACGGGCAACATAAGACGCAAACGAGGTTGCGTGGGTCAGCTAGTAATATTATAAAGAGGAAAACTTTGTTTGTATATTTGTTTGTAATGAATAGGCTCAAAAACTACTGGACCGATTTAAAAAATTCTTTCACCATTCGAAAGTTACATTATCCACGAGTAACATAGGCTATATTTTATTTTGGAAAAAAATAGGGTTCCGTAAGATATTTGGGTTTTTCGGACACAAGGTGTAAAAAATCAACCAGAAAAGTTACTTATTTTGCGTACGCTGTCTAAACTATAAAAGATAGAACCATAAAATGTTCAAATTAATCGTAGATCTTATAAATATCTACAAAAAAGTTCGCGACACACTATACCTATCTATGTCGAGTGAGGCACAACAACCATTATTTTATTTAAAAATCTTGAATTTTTTTTGGACTACATTTAAACGCGTTTAATTCACTCATGCTATCAATCCTTATCAAAATAAATTATTTCATCACTAACTACAGTTTATGTAGATAATATTTGGTCTTTGAATGATAAAAATTGGACGCTTGGTTTTAAAGTTATGGCAAAATTAAAATATGTTTTGCACATGGGCAACTTTACTTTGCCCTATCACGGGTCGGGGCTCCCGACTATCAGTATATTTTGTTACCTGAAAATAATTTAACGTCAAATGTTGTTTATAGAGAAGCTCTACAATAACCGCTTTAGTTATCTATCCTAAAAAAACAGGTTGCACTCGGGGACTGCCGGGAGAAGTGAAAACTTAGTATTAATTACATTTAAATATTTTCCTCATTAACCACTTTAACATCCAGAGAAAGACAATCTGTGCAGCCTGCGGATAATGACTGCGTTGTCGATGTTAGTGTCGGTGTCTGTGAATTGACCTGGAAATCATATTGCTGACCGTGTCTTTTCTGGGTAGGCTTTTTGCAGCGGTAACCGACATCCACGCGGGCGGAGCCGCGGGCGACCGCTAGTTTTTTATACAAAGATTTCCTTTATAATTAGATTATAATCTGTTAGTATATATTACTACATATAGTCATCCATAACATTATGATCAAGCATTTGTGCTGGATTTTCGATGTGTTCTTAAGCAACAATAACATTCATAAATATACGGTGTTCTTGATCTATTTCATTATAAACTTTTTTTTTTTTTTGCCCGAACTAGATTGAATCTGTGTCTCGGGCGGTATTCTTGCCGTAATAACACCATGATTGTATGTCACACATAAAATTATGGTGTTATTAAAAAATCTGTTTTAAAAAAAATATCAACGTCTGTAAATGCAGAAACCTCAAATAAATAGTGTTGTCCATTTGATTTAATATATTTAAATACAATTAATATTAGTCATTATATCATATTTTGAACGATTATTATTATAACTTATTCTAATCACTCTAAAATTAAATTAAAAACATGGATGACTTATATTCCTATTTTCCCATGTTGTAAAATGCAAATTAGTCGTTGTCGAGAAACTTTGATGCAAGCTATCTTGTATAAAATGTGTCAGCTCTGCCTTAGAACAGAACGCGGACACAAAACATTTGTTTTCTGTTTTCATTGTTTATTATGCCATAGCCTTGCCAAGTCAATCGTAAGGGTGTTCTTAGTCAAGCAAAAGCATGCCAAGGTAGTGATTTTCCCGAAACTTTCAGTCGCGCACAACATAACTGTGGAATGAGCTGTCACTTGCGGTGTTCCCGGACCAATACGACCTTTAAACCTTTAAGAAAAGAACGTACTCCTTCCTAAAAGGACGGCAACGAACTTGTAACGCCTCTGGTGTTGCTAGTGTCCATGGGCGGCTGTAATCGCTTATCATCAGGCGATAAGCCTGCTCGTTGGCCCATATACTCGTAGGTACAATAAAAAAAAAATTGGTATATGCGAGTCTGCGTACGCTTAGTGGCATGCGTTCCATGAAGTTCAAAGCTGCTTTTAGGCACCTTTGTAAGAATCTCTATAGTTATAATGTATTTAAATTTAAATTAGGTACTCGTTCTTCATTGCAAACAAGGTAAATATGTAAGTATTGTGCTTCGAATGACACCTGTTTCAAGTATGTTGGCTGGTGACGTTTTTACGCAACGTCCTTTGCCAGTCATATTATTAAAACGAAAGCACGCGTGAGAGAGCCACGCTTCGGCATGAATCGGCCGGCTCGACCGGAGTAAACTGCGGCATCACAGAAAACCGATGTGAAAAAACTCTTGCTCTGTGTTTCACCGAGTGAGTGAGAATACCGGAGGCCCATACCCCAAAACGTCCCCCCACCCCGTCCCCCCACTCCCTTCCCCCAAAGGCCGGCAACGCACTTCTGACGCCTCTGGTATTGCGGGTGTCCATGGGCGGCGGTAATCGCTTACCATCAGGCGATAGGTCTGCTCGTTTGCCACCTATTCAATTAAAAAAAACTCTAAGTTTTATATTAAAAGGTCGATTTAACAGGCGGATTCGCACTACGCACCTGGACAACAACCTCTATAATATAGTAATTTTTAAACTTTTTGGTTTCATGATGCTTAATTAAATTATGTACTCGTATATTACGAGACTTAACACGAACACGTAATAAGTCTACATTCCTTTGAATTGCGTGACGTTTTGTTTTTCCACGTTCGGAGGGTCCACGACTAGCAAATGCCTGCATGATCGCATTAATTTCTGTACATACACCTAATTATATAACAACGAAATATTTAGTAAGGTTATCAATAATTCATTGATGTTATTTCGTGGATAGACGAACATCGGACGAGACGAAACTAGAAGGGTTACTTTTTTGCCATTTATACCCTAAACCTAAAAATTATATGTAATTGAGGATCCGGGTGTCCTAATAAGGGAACTACTTTTATCAAGACATCTGGACGTTAGTAGAGGTGGCAAAAAATATAACAGCCTACGGGCAACAAATCTGTGAATCCACTCACGTTTTCTAATGAAGAAATAAAACTTTACTAACTACTACGAACTAAAAGGAATCACAAAAAAGTTTTAATATCCTTTTCTTGGTGTTACAAACTTTGGAATTTTCCTGTATTCTCTTAGTTTTAGGTATGCGTTACTCATGTTGTCATGTTGGACTAGTTACAAGGAATTATATGATCTGAAACTCGAAGGGCTTAATAGCAGACAGTGAAAAGTTTTAATCTCAACAAGTTCATAGGTACTTAATTATAAGATTATCTTATGAACTACATATCAAAACAAAATTGGAATTCGCAAAGACTTAGGAAGGAAGTAGAAGTTAAGAATTTTAACCTATATTGGCATCTGAATTTAAATTTCTTTTCGTACGTAATTGGTTACTTAAAGGTGAAGATATTAAAAGTGTATTAAAAATAAATGAGTGGGTGTCATGACTGTCATGGTCACTACGGAACGAATCGTCGCAGACGTGCCCCCACTGTGCTCACTGGTCTCAGCACGAATCTGTTATTGCGGTAAAAATACTGTTATCATTTTTGTAATATCTATTTTTATCCTATTTTTAAAGTATGAATGTTTTCTAGAGTTGTTGTTTTATATTGCTCCATTCCCTTCTATTTTCATTTTTTCATTTCATTGTATAATTATTCATATATTTTTACGACGGGTTTACGTTGACGTTTCTTTATTTTATTTAACGTGACAATATAAAGTATCTGATTGTATAATCTAATGTAAAATATATTATTCGTTACATTTTCATTGAATCAATCTTACTAATGAGCACACGACCAAAAATTGCAAATTCTAGAAGGTTGAATTTGTATTACTCGTTAATGTTTGCGATACTACCACAATTTTGATTTTGATTCAATAAAAACATAAGTCAATAGATACTTACTACTAGATAGGACCTTCATTAATTGTTTATATATAATGTCAGTAGTTAAACAATGGTACATTGTTTTGAAATAGTCACTCCCAGTCTTGATTCACACAGATAAGATCTAGCAATGCTGACGAGTGGTGATGGATTGGAAGCTGCTGTCTCCTTCTATGAGAATTTTATGCTCCGGAAGCGTAGAACGGGTAGTATCCGATCCCACTGGAAAGAGGTGGCGAAGGAGACGCAGTAGAAGTGACTAGCTACGTAATCGTCGCGCAACAGTTGCTGTTGTTGTGACCGTTGCAAACGACCCAAGACTGGTGATACCACGGTGCGGTCCGTGGAGTGTCGTTTGTAGTGGGGTGCTGTTCCATTCCAGGATGTATCGTGGTCGTGACGCCGCAGGGAGAACTCCAGAAATTCTGGAGCTTCTCCCGACAGTCGAGGTAGGCCGTCGCGTGGTTTAGTAGGTAAAATGGTTCTCCGGGAGACTCACACACGCCCTTCGAATCCCTTACGGAGGTGTGAGGGATACGAAGGGCGTGTGCGTACGTTGCAAAAAAATTGGTTACAGAAAATATAGGTTACATCTAAAAATACAAAAAGAAATAGTTTCTTTATTACTATCAGCTAATAAATATGATTTTGAATAATAATTAAATAAAAACGATTGTCGTTAACTAAATCACATTGTTGTTGTAAATTATTTTAGTTTTATAGAGGTACAAAAGTGGTCCCTACAAATGCGCCAGCGCACGACTTAGGGCCAGCAGGGTGCCAGCAGCCCCTTGCATAAATACAACAAACGTCAAAAAAGTATATTTGAATATGTATGTGTTTTTTTTTTCAATAACCAATAAATTAATTTCTAAATATATGTTTCGTAAGTTAGGCGGTTATTTCTATATTAAGGATACACAATAATTGTATACAGCAAGTAAGGAATAAAGCAAACTAACTTTAATATTACTTAGAAAAAAGAGGTTTAATGACTTAATACGAAATCCTTACATTTTGGCCATGACCGTGCATCTGTTTGTCTTAAGAAAACATTCAGAGATAATTATAAACTTAAAAGTTCTAATGTAACGAAACTCAAGTGACTCTTCCCCCATTTTTTTCCAAGCGGAATACTCCTTTGGATAACACCTCCTGGTGGCATGTTGGACACGAACCTACTAAAACCGCACGCCATCTCGGGTACTAAGAGCCGGGGAACCAGGTACACCCTAGAAAGGAAAACGGGGTTCCAAGACCCCGACGTACCTCGGTTCGTCTATGGTATGTAATCGATCCCTCCTACAATTAACATTACGCGTAGACCAATAAGCATGATTAAAAGGGGGGAAAAGAAGTTGCGTTTGTCAGCTAGGTACTATATATATTATTATACCTATCGAAAGTTCAATATTTCATGCCTTTTTGCTGTTCAGAAGCATTTTTGCCTATAGGTTTCAAAAGGCACACCCACCGCTAGCTAATCGCATTAACGTTGCACTATGTAGTAAAATGCCTATTTTTCGGACGCCTTCTTTTTTATATTAATTTAGAACGCAAACGTAAAACTCCGGAGTAATAAATATGATTAGTCAAGTCAGGATAAAAATTTAAAGTTTTATAAAAATTAACCCGAATAAAGTTAAGAAATAATTTGAACTGATAACTAAAGGGTATAGAAATTTTTGTCCTGTGCTATTCAAAATTGCTTTAAAAGCTTTTTGGTGTTATTTTTTAAAGCAGATGTAGTATAAATGTGGTATAGTCTAACTTTTGCAGAAATATAGAAGTAACTAAACTTATTAATCTCTTCTTAAGTAATTTATGATGAAGTTAATGTCTAGTTTCCGCACTCAAGCGTCGTATACTGTGACAAATAGCTCAATTAATCATTGTTTATTGTTACTACGATCGTCTTATCGGAACTCAGAACATATTGTCTACGTGTAATGTCTTTGTAATAGTTTGTGAATATCGCTTAACTTACACAGCAAAATTTGTATGTACGACAATTAATGAGCCGCTTTCTAATGTATAGGGACTTCTGTTTTTTATGTTGCCATTGTATTCAGTATGAACAGAAACATGAAGCTCAGTTATTGTATATAAACTATTTGTTAATACAAGCAATAAGAAAGAGGAATTGTTAATAGTACTGGTAATTTTAGATTTAAGTATCTACACAAACGTAGATAAACAGCGATAAACAGCAGTCTAGATTTGCAGGTTGTTGCCAAAATATGCATTTTAAGGTGTTGCCACTAAGCCGTCTTGGTTAGTCATAAATAATCAGGTTTTTTTTTAAATGAATAGGAAGCAAACGAGCAGACGCATCACCTGATGGTAAGCGATTACCGCCGCCTATGGACACCCGCAACACCAAAAGCGTCACAAGTGCGTTGCCGACCTTACCTTGGTATCATGACTTTGTGGTGAATATAACCTCAACTGTAATAATCGTATTTACGCAAATACATTTAACATACCTACTTTAATCTCGAATTTGATATTTTGTCTAAAAACTTCTATGTTCAAATGCTAGATAAACAACTGAAATAGGTAATATAATACTTACAACTGTAATACATATTTTTCTCTATGGTTTAAAAAGACGATAACAAATTAAACAACATTTCTCTTTTAACATTATTACATAAAACCTCTCACGAAACATATTACCGGCAAATATCGTTTATTTACTTCTTTTGTTATGTAGGCGAGGGCATAAAGGCCAGTAATTGCAATAATAAATATTGCACCTAAGCCATTTATAACCACTGAGGGTCCATCTATTAGACAAGCTGTCGGTACCCTATTTTCACTTAGATATTAGTTATTTACCTTTATGTTGTTTACTGGTTGTAGGAGCGAAGAATTGTTTCGCTTCAAATTTGTGGGAAAGCAAACATCTGCACGTCTGTTACAAAAGGCTGTGTGAGATTAATTTAAGGAAAGCGATGTTAAGGTTCTAGCAAAAGGAGGAGTGATAATAATGTTTGAAATTTATTTGAAGAATTCAAGGAAAGAAGTATAAAATATATTTCTCTGTATGTAATTATGGAGGTGATTGCGTAAAGCACTTTCTGCGGTTCTTCAGAGAGCTAACTGACAACAATATTTGCCATTGGTTATCTCATATATAAACTGAATGCACCTACTCTATGTAGGGTAGTACGCTATTATCATATCATAATCTCTTCAAATTTTCATTATATTTAATGAATCAACCTCAACAAAAACCATTGACTCCGTGTACAGATCTTAGTCATGACTGATGTTTGAAGGACTTAGAATTCTGATCCACATAGATTGCGAACCAGATTCCGCCATAACAAGTATGTGTATACCTGATGACGAAATATCGTTTTAGACATTTTTTTATGTATAAATTAAAATAAAACTATGAATACAATTGCTGTAATAGTTTTTCCACAATAGAATTCGATAAATTACCCTTAGTTAATTTGCGTAAAGTTTTATGTTTGATGTTGATGAAATGTGTGTGCATTTTTGTCTTTTCGGAGCTATAATTCCAATGCTTAAATAAATAAGAAATGAAGATACTGATAAAGCTAAAGGCATAGCAGATACTACAGATAGAACTAGCTGACGCGACGAACTTCCAATCGCCATGTTTTTCTCTGGTAGCTTTAACTTAGCCTTAACTAAGCTAGCAAAAAAGCAACTTTTCTGAGTAACTTTTAGTTTTCTTCTATACAAACCTTCTCTTAACAATAACGAATACATAAAAAAAAGAATTTTCAAATTTTGTGCAGGAGATCGGAAGTTACGTACATTTTGGCGATTCATTTTTATTTATAAACTAGCTGACCCACGCAACCTC
The DNA here is from genome assembly GCA_916048165.1 of Spilarctia lutea. Taxonomy (NCBI): domain Eukaryota; kingdom Metazoa; phylum Arthropoda; class Insecta; order Lepidoptera; family Erebidae; genus Spilarctia; species Spilarctia lutea. Next base: position 11,086,998 of record OU696471.1, on the reverse strand, counting down.
GTTTGCGTCTTACGAGTATATTGCCCGTGGCGTGAAAATTTTCCCCCGTTTTTGAAACATTCTTCTTGGTTTCTTGGTGCTTCGCTCCTATTAGTAGTAGCGTGATGATATATAGTCTATAGCCTTCCTCGATAAATGGACTATCCAACATCGAAAGATTTTTTCAAATCGGACCAGTGGTTCCTGAGATTAGCCGGAACAAACAGACAGACAGACTTACAGACAAAAATTTTAAAAATATATATTTTGGTATGTATACCGTATATACATTCATATGCATGTAGTAGAAAGAGGTTATTTTAATATTACAAACAGACACTCCAATTTTATTTATTTGTATATATAGATAGATGTAGGCAAATAAGTATTATTAACTTTATATGCTATGTTGTGTTATGCTTTTTAAATATTAATTTTTGTGGTTAATTTGTGGTTACTCTATTACGGACCTTGAAAATATTATTCTTAAAGTCCCTAACATAAAATATTGGGTTAAGTTTCATGCTGTTTGTCGTCGATCGGTTCGGTACCTTATCGACTGTGCCTTGCCTTGCATGTATGCTTTTAAATGCGCTTTAAAAACATACTATAAGAAACAAACAACCAAACTCCAAATTAAAAATGAACGATTATTACCTTAAAACATCTATAATAGATGCAGATAGATATACAATAGTCAGATTGTTGGAAAAAAGATTATTCATGACGCATATATATGTAGGTATGTTACCTATCCTTGCAACAAAATTGGTACTAAGTGTACCTTCAAATCGACCCTTGAACATTTAATAAGTTCCTAAATTGTATTACTCAGATTGTGATCTACCAAAAAAGGTTATTTCGATACAGAGACATCGGGATATTGTACCCGTGTACAGTGAAAGATGTCAACCGAAGTGAATAGTACTTAAATCCTAGAAAGATCTCAGATGGATAATCAGCAAAGTACTATTGAAAATCTATTAATTTCACGACTTATGTTCTGAATTTAAAGAAATACAAGTAGATATGCTAAGAAAATATACAGCAACTGCACTCTACTATAAATGACCCTAGTTCATTACAACTTATGTTATTTATTGTTATTTATTTTTACACTAGTATATAAAAGGCTTATATATGTCATCATACACATAGCGAAAGTGGGCGGAACTAAATAAATCCAGGCGTGGCTAAATAAAGCCCTTCCTTACACTCACACACTCCCACTTACCAAACAGGTTTGCAATTACGTCGCCGAAGTTTTAATAGGCTGTATATACATATATACTTAAATATTGAGCGTACAAAATACAGAAAGGCTTTTATATCGTAAGATGTGTATACAATATATATAAGATAGTTCCACTTTCTGCCGCGCACAGCAAAACTGTGGAATGAGCTGTCGCCTGCGGTATTGCCGGACCAATACGACCTTCAAACCTTCAAGAAAAGAGCGTACTTCTTCCTAAAAGGCCGGTAATGCACTTGTAACGCCTCTGGTGTTGCGGGTGTCCATGGGCGGCGGTAATCGCTTACCATCAGGCGAATTGTCAGCTCGTTGGGCCCTATATAATAAAAAAAAAACTCCATTTATTAATTTTCTTCTCATGTGTTTTGTTAATTACCAAGCTTCTGAAATTACCCTTCTCACCATAATTAAGTGGTTTTGCTGTTTTATTATACAACACTATTTATAATGTTTGGACCAATTTATAAAAAACTAGCTGTCGCCCGCGGCTCCACCCGCGTGGATGCTGTGTTGTGCCCGCTGCAAAAAGCCTACCTTAAGCTTTTTGCAGGGGGCACAAAGACACGGTCAGCAAAATGACCCAGGTCAATTCACAGAAACCGACACTAACATCGACGACGCAGTCATTACCCGCAGGCTGCACAGATTGTCTTTCTCTGGATGTTAAAGTTGTTAATGAGGAAAATATTTAAATGTAATTAATACTAAGTTTTCACTTCTGCCGACAGTCCCCGAGTGCAACCCGTTGTTTTAGGATAGATAACTAAAGCGATTAATGTAGAGCTTCTCTAAAACAACATTTGACGTTAAATTATTTTCAGGTAACAAAATATACTGATGGTCGGGAGCCCCGACCCGTGATAGGGCAACGTAAAGTTGCACATGCGTAAAACATATTTTAATTTTGCCATAACTTTAAAACCAAACGTCCAATTTTTATCATTCAAAGACCAAATATTATCTACATAAACTGTAGTTAGTGATGAAATAATTTATTTTGATAAGGATTGATAGCATGAGTAAAATAAACGCGTTTAAATGTAGTCCAAAAAAATTCAAGATTTTTAAATAAAAAAATGGTTGTTGTGCCTCACTCGACATAGATAGGTATAGTATGTCGTGAAATTTTCTTGTAGATATTTTTAAGATCTACGATTAATTAGAACATTTTATGGTTCTATCTTTTATAGTTTAGGCAGCGTACGCAAAATAAGTAACTTTTCTGGTTGATTTTTTACACCTTGTGTCCGAAAAACCCAATTTTTTTTCCAAAATAAAATATAGCCTATGTTACTCGTGGACAATGTAGCTATTGAATGGTGAAAGAATTTTTAAAATCGGTCCAGTAGTTTTTGAGCCTATTCATTACAAACAAACAAACAAAGTTTTCCTCTTTATAATATTAGTGTAGAAAAAATTGGGCGTGCTTTTGTTTTGAACGTGTTATAACAATCACGTTCAAAACAACAAAACATCAGCTAAGAAATGGGGATCTCTTTTGTAATTGGCTCTCGACCAATGTATGCATTTCAAGTAAGTTTTTATCTCACAGAACCAGTCTGATGAATAAATTGTCACCTGTGGTATTTCGGGACCAACACCATCAGAAATAAGCATGCTCTTGAGTGATTGTGTCTCTGGATTTGAAAATGATTAAATAACAAAAGAACTATCTAATCATGAGGTCAATTGATTGATCATTGACATTATTCATTATACGTAACGTACAAAAAAATCGGCCAATAGAACTTGCACACGAAGGGTTCCGTACCATTATCTATAAATTACCTGTTTCCGTTATCTAGCAAAAAATTACAAAAAACACGTTTTTTGTATGAGGGCCTCACTTCAATTTTTATTTTATTCTATGTTTAGTACCTATTTGTTGTGAAATTTTAACTGTCTATCACGTTTCACTAGATACCTACAGTATAGTGACAGACAGACAAACAATGGAGTTTTAATAATAAAGTTCCGTTATTACCCTTTGAGTATATGATATATATTATTAATTTATTGTCCATCGAATGTTTGATCCAATTTTAGCCCATCAAGTGTATGGCTTCAGTAACTGATTTCAGAATGATCTCGTCTGATTTAACCCTTTTACTTTTTTATGACAGTTAATTCTTAGAATTAAGCATAAAAGTTGCATGAGTACCACCAGTTTTTATGTCAGAGTCCCGTGTAATTTTATGGCAGTCGCTTTGTTCCCGTGAGCCCGACCTATTATGACGCAAAAACAGTACAACACCCGTAACACCAAAGACGTCACAAGTGCGTTGCGTATCTGTTTATTTTTTACTTTTCTTGCATATAATGTTCTCTAAATGAGTTGGTGAAGTGTATTTGAGTTCACACACAGTTAGTCATTTCTGAACATAAATGCTACGTGTTCACGGTTTCGACTTTTTCTCAGAGGGCGACAGCTGCAGTGAGTGTTTTATTAACCCGTATAACGGGGTTTATGTCACTTAATTTATTGTGTTATTGCTATACTAATGTTTATCTATTTTATCTTTGTTATACGAAAAATATTTGATGAAAATCATCAAATAATTTAGTAAAATAACAATCATAAATAATGATTTCGGACTTCTAACACACAACGCGATCCAGCTTCAAACTAAGCAGGACTTGTAGTATGACAGCCAGGCTGACTGATCACCCAAACTCCAATACAAATATTTGCAGATTATACTAACATTTGGTCCGACCCAGGATCGAAGCTTAGACCTCAAGCACAGCAGTCGCTACGCTAATCACTGCGCCACCGAGGCTATCAAAATGAAACGATAGGTATATTAATTTTGTATAGGTATAACGATATCAGTGACTACAGAATTTGCACAGTCTAATAGTTGTCGCCATAAATGCCCTTTCGGGGTGATGGTGAGTGGGGCGCGTGCAACCACAGTTGTCGACGGGAGATCACAATATGTGGTCGCGACCACCGCAGCGCTTTGGTCGCGCGCCGTCAAGAATCCTTCACTGTCATTAATGCACGGCACGTTGAAACCAGCTGTCGATCTCGTATCTCAATAAAACCGCAATAATAATTCTTATGCATGTAGTTATGGTTTAAATTTAGTATTGTACTAAACTGTCTATAACATATTTTACGATGGCAACATAACGTAGATATGTACGGCCTAGTTAATTGGCTACTTGTAAATTTTTATAAAAGTGTTGATTATTTTATTATAGGGGGCAAACGAGCAGACGTATCGCCTGATGGTAAGCGATTACCGCCGCCCATAGACACACGCAACACCAGAGGCATTACAAGTGCGTTGCCGGCCTTTTAGGAAGGAATACGCTCTTTTCTTGAAGGTTTGAAGGTCGTATTGGTCCGGGAACACCGCAGGCGACAGCTCATTCCACAGTTTTGTAGTGCGTGGCAGAAAGTTTCGGGAAAATCGCACAGTTGTGGACTGCCAACCATCTAGATGATGGGGACGATGGCGGAATGAGGCGGCAGGGAAATAATTCATTTTTTTATTTCAGTTAAAAATATCGTAGTAGGAATGTTAAAAGCTGCATCCACGAACAAATAAAGACATTAGCAAAAAATCGATCAATATAACATTTGTTGAATACGTATTCCTTTCTACGAACTTGGATACAACGAAGAACTGACGAAAACGTGTATCTGACCAAGGGATGACATTAATTACGAAAGTGATTTATGACTCATCTATTATGGCCGTTCCACCCGTCACGGTGGGCCACACATTTAACAAACAATTACTTCTTATAAAGTGTTTTTAACAATGTTTCTTAAACGAGATGTTTAGTCTGTACACGTTGTCCCCAAAAATCATTGTTCGCGAGGGACATTGTCTTTTTATGTGATTTTGACTAAAACTTAACAATATTTCACTATAGATCTGTTTTAGTCAACTGTGTTAGGTCCTTTTAGAATATTATACATACAGTCGAGAATAGCTCATGAATATTTTATTGACTCCAGTCCATTTATGATAAATCTGCATTGATTTTGTGCACAAAAAAACTTAATTTACAACTTAATTTATGACTGGTTAAAATACTTTAAACAGAATGATTTATTGTCATACAAATATTTTCAATCACTATTAGTGCTATATAATACCTAGGAAATTATGGAAGATTGTAAAAACATACTGTGACAATGTATGTCTTACATTAGATTTGATTCTTGGCTATTAGAAGAAACAAAAGAAATTGTATGTGAAGCTCACACATATCGCACTTTTACAGATTGAATATTTAATAATAATTGATACTTTATTCAATGGGATTAGCTACAGATAAGCCCGTCCTAGTAGCGTTTCCAAACGAAGCATGGAATAAACAGTTTCACGACTACAGCCTCTGCTAGATATTTCATAATAATTTCAAACACGTTCAAAAAGCTATTAATTACAATACAGATTAGAGATTGCATTAAAATACTTGGATCGTTTATACACGGATAATTAATTAGAACCACTGTAAAAACACTTCAACACTTTATAAATATTCGTATAATTATGTTTCGCCAAAATACTGAACTTTTCAATAATCTGAACGCCTGCGTCATACCTTACAGCAATCTCTTTAGATACTTCTTTAAATAACAACAATGTAATATCAGATGTGTAATCTATAAACTCAGGTTATAAAATTATTATCCTAATAAATAAAATAATGTCATGAACATGCAACATATAAGGATTGTCTACTTTCAATCAGTCTTTTGTAGATGGTTTAAAAATTATAACCTCTCATAGTCATGAAATAATGATTTTAAATTGTGCGACTCTGCCACTGTCTTTGAAAATCGTTGCAACTTTATCATTTATTGCGATTAATTTATGAGATGTAGCAGGAACAGAAAAAATAAAGAACAAATTACAACTTTCGTGAGATCAATTGAATACTTAACATAATTTCATAATTTATTTATACTAAAACATTACAATATAAATTATTATATTATTCTGTGGCGACTTCCACATATAAAACAACAATAACCTACTACAGCGCCATCTACCGAAGATACACCGAACTACGAAGTAACGCTCTACACGGAGTAACTACAAATCCTGAATTGCGCAATAAATAATTCTCGCGCCGATTATCATATATACAACATCCCAACATCAACTGTTGGGCAGTAGCCCGCCAGGCATGATCACCTCGCCTGGTCGGAGGATCCTCCCTTTGTGTTGGTGGGACTGATACTCGTTCCCCCCACAATTCTACTATAACATTAAGTTGAGTTCTGGTAATCAAAGAAAGATTTGTGTGTGTTATGGGTATCAGGATCACGCATTCCTTAGTATATATTTGAATGCTCTTCGGAGATTTAACACACAACGCCATCTAGTCCCAAACTAAGCAGAGCTTGTATGATGAGTAGAGTTGACAACTGATATAAATACATTTATACTTTTTTGTAAATACGTAAATATTTACAAAAAAGCATACATTTTATACATAGAAAACACCCAAACTCCGAAACAAATAATGGCAGATTATAAAAACATTTATTCCGAACTGGGAATCGAACTCGAGACCTCAAGCACAGCTGTCGCATACGCTACCACTGCACCACCGAGGCAGTCAACGTGTTATACCATAACAAACAAATAATGTTCCTATTTACACGTAGTGAATAAGGAAGGAAATTAATCCTTTGTATTGTTTTGGGCAAACGTTATCTAATAACAATGTATACTCACTGATAACAGATTATAGGACGATGATGTACCTACATACTTCGATGTGATTATCGATGTGAGTGTTATTTTCAGACAAAGGGGCCATTATATTAAAAAGTATTCATTATGAATTCGGAAGTAATTTATATCATTTCAGTGCTTAAAACACAAAAAAGGTTAAAACCATAGGTCATCTACGTAAACACTTGATGAAATTTATACAGTTTATGTCACCTGAGTCATAATTACGAATCTTTTAACACCTCATTCGTTAAAATCAATTCAGTAGTTTAGGAACTATGGTGAAACATATAATGAAACTTCGAGTGCCAAAACTATAACACTTAAAATTTTATAGAGTACAAGTTAAAATTTGCATTTATAGTAATGATATAGAAAATCTTAAAAGTGTGTGGGGAACGAGTGTCAATATCCCACTCACAAAGGGAGGATCCTCCGCCCAGGCGAGGTGATCATTGCCACTGCACAACAGTTGATGTTGGGATGTTGTATGTATGATAACTTCTATTGCGCGATTCAGGATTGGTAGTTATTCCGTGTTGTACGTTGCTCCGTAGTTCAGTGTAACTTCGGTAGATGGCGCTGCAGTATGTTATGTTGTATGTGGAGGCTGCCACAAGTGTAAGGCATTCAACATTGTTACACATTATTGAGATCCTTATGAATATATTTAATAATATATTTTAATATATATTTTTTAATATTTTAGATATTTTGGACATCTAACACACAACGCCATCTAGTCCCAAGCTAAGCAGAGCTTGTGTTATGGGTACTAGACAACTGATATAAATACTTAAATACTTTTTTTTTGTAAATACATACATATCATACATAGAAAACACCCAAACTCCGAAACAAATATTTGCAGATCATACAAACATTTGGTCCGACCCAGGAATCGAACCCAAGACCTCAAGCTTAGCAGTCGCATACGCTACCACTACGCCACAGAGGCAGTCAAATGTACTTTATATTAGTTTTAGTGTAAATAAATGTTTTTTCTCTTTTTTTTTTTTTCTCTTTACAAAGACAACTTCCACATTAGGAATAAACATCCTGTGTCGTGGGGGACTTTACAAACATACATGAAACGGACACAAAGAACATCCAGACTCGGGACAACAATTCGTGGATCACACAAAGTGTTGTACCGCGTGGGATTTGAACCCACGACACTTGGCGCAGTAGCAAGCGGCATGGCGACCGCTGAAACCACTCGGCCAACCGTGCAGATGTGTTGTGACGTGCAGGTGAACCTAAATAAATAAAAAATTGAGAGGTGTCAAGGGACACCCGGATGGAACGAAGTTCGAAATAGAAAGACGAAACGAAAATATCTGTCTTTCTTTCTATAAGAGAGAGAGAGAGAGAGACCGACAGAGAAAGGGTAATGATTCCTGACAATTGTAGGGTGTGCAAGGGGGGACTAAAAAATGTCTCCGAGCGATAGTTTCGGAGATAGAGGGGGTATCTTCCTTAAGGGATGATTTTAGGGAGTGGGGGTGGAAATGAGTAACTTGCTAGTTAAACGTGATATCCAACTAACGGGTTGAAAATATGTGCGGTCCTAGTGTGGGTGGGGGGGGGAAAAGTTACTATCAGTGGGTAGGAGAGGTCAGAAAATGACAAGTCTGTTGGGGCGAAAGGGTTGGGGGTGCTGTGCTCGTTAAAATGAGTCCAAGCACTAAAGTGCTGGGGTAATTGGTTCAAAAGTTAGGTTGAGGGGGGGTGAAGTATTTTTGAAAAAAAAAGGAGGGGTAAGGCAAATATTGAGTGCTGATTCCTGATAAGTTCAGGGGTAGCAAGGGGTGAGTAATAATGTCTCCGAGCGATAGTTTCGGAGATTGGGGGGGTGTCTTCCTTAAGGGATGATCTTAGGGGGTGGGGGTGATCAGGGTAGTGGGGTGAATGGATTGGGGGTGCTACGCTAGATAAATAAGCCCCAAAAAAGGGGTTGAAAATATAGGTAAAAGGTGGGGGGGGTGAAAGTATTAGGGGCGGGGGGCACCTCGACTGAGAAGTATGGTGGTATCGAAGAACTCGACTTCATGATGTGACTAAGTAGGCGATCCAGGAATATGTGGGGAAAATTTAATCCTCCCTGTGGTATCACTAAATTTCTTGGGTAAACACAATATGGTATATAAATTCGTCTTGACAAAATGTGTCGTTGACATATGTTGAAAGTGTCCTTACAATTCTGTCTAGCCCCCTTCCGCAACGCGCGATAAGGAACTTCGTTCCAATAAATTCAAGCCACGCTGATTTCAGCACGAACGGGCCGACGCGATCCGGGCGGTTCTAACCTCGAACAGAAAATCAACGTCAAATGACTGCTGTCGTTTTTCGTTGGATGCGGCACCATGGCGGCCTAGTGATGCGGAAGCATCACTAGGCCGCCATGGTGCCGCATTCGCAATGAATATGGTGACCACTACTCTTGGATTCTGTTTATGCTTTCCATCAGACAGAGTAGTTTTTAGTAACACGTAATATAAAAAAAGATTTATAATCTTGAAACGTAAAATACCAATCATTTGTAATTTATTCAATTAAGACACTAAATGACATTTATGAACGTTAAATTGAAGCTACAGTTAAAACTATAGCAAAACGGTAAGTTTTATCATAAAAGTACCTTAAACAAAATTATAGATCATAAAATTATCTATAAAAAATGTAGCAGTACTTTTTTACCTACGAGCCACCGTTTCTGAGAATTAACGATTCAAAAAGTTATAAAGTTGTTATCGTCATAATATGAATGAGTACGCCACGTATATACATCTCTAGAGTTGTTATATATATATATATGTATATATTTTTTAACGAAGTATCGTTAAATACATGAATACGAAGAATAGCTAGAAATCTAATTATTCATATATTTGGTGTTTGGATAGATAGGAATAATAATTGAATAATTTATAAGCTGACAAGAAACTGAATATTTCAATTTGCTTTTTAGAGCTGGTTGCAATCATAACACAACCAATTCCCGTTGTTTTATCACTATACACGATATATTACATTAACCATTCAAAGGTAGCAATGTCCGCGTGCCACTATGTATACTATGTATTTAAACTTTGTGTACATAAATGAATCATTGAATTATTTACTCAGACAAGTAGCAGAATCCCATGCAAACGCGTAGCGACACATCGTGACAAGCCTTATTCGTTGCTCACATTCGCATGTAATCATAATAGTTTTGAGTGTATTGTTAGTTGGTCTAATGGTTTGTTGGGAGCGGCTGTTCAGTGAAACGTGTTCACAGTGGACCAGTGAACCATCATGTTCCAACCGCGTGTGATGCTTACCTTCGTGGAGGTACCGAAATCAAAAGAAGAATTATCTACACCTGAAGAACGTGCTATTTTGTTACAAAGGCAAAAATACATAAATCCTAAGGTATGTTTTCCTCATAACGTTTATTTTTTATCACCTTATCGTAAAACCCACAACCTTAAATATATATTAACCTTCATGAATTTCAGTTTTGCTTTATATTTCACGTAATTCTGATTGCAACATGTTAATATTGAAAACTGAATTATTTAAGCGTTAAACAAAGTCAATATTTTTCATGCAAAGTTCTTCTGAAATTGACCAAGAGAAGATTGTGTAGGGTGATTTTATTTAAGAAGGAATAAAATATTTTACGTTTTCGTTGACATTTGGAGTCCAATACATAATAGAAGTTACATAATAGACAAAACTAGTGACTCATTTCAATAATGTATACGCGGTGTATTAAACTTTACAAGGTCGTTCTACAGAAAAAACAAATTAATTAAGATGTTAGATTGGTCGTACTTGCAATTCGTAGGATTCTTAAAAATAAATCTTAATACATACTTGAATGTTAATTTATAAATTTAGTAGTGATAATTCAGCCTTTTTTTATGGGAAAGCCCATTTTCAGCAGTGTACTGCTCGAGGCTGTGGACGAATGCAGTTAAAGAGTTAAAAATCTAAGAAGAATGTAGTTTTGTTGTTGAAGAATCAAAGTATGTATAAATAATAATCCGACTGATTAGTCGTTTTAGGAAAACTAAGTTATTTTTAAATATCTTACGAAATATACTTTTAAGACTACATAATTAAGGTAGATAGATATAATATAAGTATTTTTGAAAGTGAAAAAAAATATCTATTTACTTCAATTTCGGATTTTGCGTATTCACCCGCGTTTCTAAATTCCAGTAAATAGTATCCTAAGTGATTAATTGAGAATGAAAGTACATGCATAATTTCACTGAAACCAGTGCAGCAGTTTAGCTGTTAAAGCGTAACAGACAGACGCACCATGTTACTTACTTAATAATATTAGTAATGGATTAAGATTTGAAAGTTCGTGTAGTGACGAATTAGTAATATAGAGTGTCACCCGTTGTCTTTCCACGGGTGTCGTAAGAGGCGACTAAAGCGGCGTTCCCACGAGGCGTTAATCACGACAGTGAACCACGCTTTCGTGAAATACACTTCTGTGTGAACGCCCTCACGAAAGTAAGTTTGCTTTCGTGAGGGCGTTCACACGTGTGGTTCACTGTCGTGATTAACGCCTCGTGGGAACGCCGCTTAATGGAATTAGCTGCGCAGAACAACATAACTGTAAAGAGAAGGAAAGCTTGGCCAACGTGGTGTAGTAGACCAAAACCGCTTGCTGTACATAGGCCTTTCAATTGCATACCGGCTGGTTCGACCCGGCACACGGTTCACATACCTAGTAGAATAGAGATTAAAAAAATTCTATGATTCGGCTTCCCTAGATAACCAAGACTAGGCAAAACGGTTTCCTACAGTAAAAAGGAGACGTGCAAAGTAGTTTCTCAAAAGATAACAAGCAATCACGGCTTTTCCTCTCTCAAAACCGAGCTCATTAAGTAAATGATCATTATCAGCACTTTAAGGTGAAATACTTCCTCAAATATACATATACCGCACCCGATTTACGGAACTCCAGTGGCAATATTTAAATAATAATAAATAAATATTTCAAACACCCAAACTCCGAAACAAATATTTGCAGATCATACAAACATTTGGTCCGACCCGGGAATCGAACCCGAGACCTCAAGCATAGCAGTCACATACGCTACCACTACGCCACCGAGGTAGTCTGTACAAAAAAGTGAGAAAATACTAATTAAAAGTAATAACCCTGGTATAATTTATTGAAATATATATTTTTCTTACAATAATCTTTCCGTACTAATATTATAAATTCAAAAGTAACTCTGTCTGTCTGTTCATAGCTATGGTTTAATGAAATTTGGCATGGAGATACTTTGATTCTGGAGTAAAGACATAAGTTACTCTTTACCGCGATAACCGATGTACAGGCAGGCGGAGCTGCGTGCAAAAGCTAGTAGCGTATATGTAGACTATACCAATATAAGTTATAATTTATCATAAAATCGCTCGCATTTAATATAAAGTAACAAGTGTGTACAAAGTTTCATGATGATCGGTTAAATAGTTTCCGCGTGAAAGCGTAACAAACAAATTTACTTTCACTTTTATAATATTAGTGTGATGTTGTAAAATATGTAGTTGATCATTTCATCGCATATGGTGATTGACCTTGTATTTGAAGTTAAATCTCAAAAGTAGATCACTTCTTGATCGAAGTTTAATATTATAATCTAGGTATGTATGTGCTACCGTACATAACAATGTTTAAAGTAAGAAGTCAGCATCAACGATATAAACCAGGTCTTTGGAGGTCAAATATTTTCGTACTTTAAAAGTAAGGATATTTTATATAACATAATAACAAAATAATATATAACAAAAATAAAAATAAACAAATAAATAACAACGCATAATTTTTAAACTTTAATTTTTGTTGAGACAACTTTGATAATATTAAATTCAAAACCAAGTACTTGTCTCAAGTTAACAACATGCGAGCGAAAACATTGTTCAATAGCTAGATTTGATAAGATATCTGTTCTCATACAGTGATTAGATGACGCCATTAAATTGTTATCACATTAATGTCCATTATCGATAACTCCGCCTAATCCTCTGAACCAATTTAGATATTTTTGGTGCATAGAAAAATGCTTCCTTTTTAAGGAAGTTTGTATAACGGAGTGCCATATCTTTTTCCATAATAGTATTTACTATTTATATACATTTACTAACTGACCCGACAAACGTTGCTTTACCATAAAAAGGAATATATGTTGTAGAGGTGGGTCAATAAAAATCGCGATGGAAAAATAGGGTTTGATCGTAGGGGGTTGAAAATTCAGGGTTGTATGTATTTTCTAATGTTGTATCAAAAAGAATAAAAAAAATTAAAAAAAAATTTAGGGTTGGACTACTCTTAACATTTAGGGGGATGAAAATAGACGTTGGGCGATTCTCAGACCTACCTAAAATGCTCACAAAATTTGATGAAAATCGGTCCAGCCGTTTTAGAGGAGTATGGTAACTAACATTGTGACACGAGAATTTTATATTTTTTACAGCATATAGCATAGCAACAAGCCATTACATTTGTTAAAGGTGTATAAAATCAGTTTCTGCTTGCAGCTTGATTATGTGTAAATATTGAGGTTCAACTCGAGAACATCCCTGTTCTTCTACATGAAAAGTACTTTGGCTTTTTTAGGATGATAAATTGTGATGGCACGATGGTGAATTCTGAACTCAAACTCAAACTCAAATCATTTATTTCCATAGGCCCCAAAAGGCACTTGAACACGTCAAAAATACAAACATAAAAATATAAAACAAAACTCCTAATACTAAATGCACTGAGATGATTTAAATTGCCGGAGCTTAGATTGATTTCGATTCAACTCAAAGGTTTAAATTGAAATCAATCCAAGTACCAGCTCCGATGGGTATTGCATTCATGAGAAGAGCTGGTGAGAAACTCATGTGCACCATCTTTTCAAATAATTCATACAAAGCTTGTTTGTTTATTTGTTTGTTTAAGTTAAGGGTAAAAATGTAGCAAATAACCAACTCACTTCCGCATTTATAATATTATGAGAATGGCAAATGTTATCTAATCTACAACTAATATATAACTCACTACAGTTTATAACCACAACGTTTGTTTAACAGATAACTATTTCTAGTTAGAACTTTCGTTTACGAGTAGTCTACACGGATATAGAATCAAAGTCTAAACTAACTATTCTTCATTTTGTTTAAAGTACCCATAACTATCCATAAGCCCCGCACTTTCTTATTCATAATTAATATTCTTAACCATTACTTAACTTAGTATTATATTCTTCTTATAATATAAGAGGCAAACATACAGACAGTGTGGTAACATGTCGCATTAAATAAAAAGCAACGAAAGAACTGGATCATACCGATTTGGCATTACGATAATACCTACACAGATAATGATAGTCGTCGCATAATTACAACTCTCACCACAACACTTACTGAAGTGTTCGAAATCCTATTCATAAGCTGTTAGACCTACGATTTTGGTACCTAAGGAATACTAATTCGGTTAATACTACTGATAACACCGACACCGAAAAATACAGCTGCTGTGTGTATCTACTTTATTTTTCGACCAAGGTCGCAACATGGCACACGTAAATCAGATATATATTCAATTAGCGTAACCCCGCGGTGCTACCCGCGGTACGACAATAACCGCGGGCAACGCCGCAAGGCGAAGCTAGTATCTTTATAAATTGTAGCCTATGTGCTATTCTGATGTATAAGCTATATTATTTTTAAGGTTCATCAAAATCCATTCAGTAGTTTTTGCGTGAAAGAGCAATAAACATACTCACTTACATACTCACAAACTTTCGCGTTTATAATATTAGTAGAATGAGTCTACATCTATGTTTTGTTACTAACATGGACCAGGTAGCAAATAGTCAATCGCAATTCGTGAAAGCTATCGATACCTAAAAGTAAATACGACTCTATGTGTTAGAGTGATAGAGTTAGTATCAAAACTCTAAAAATAGTCCCAGGTAAAATAGTCTGCTACGCCTCATCGATTCTATTGTAACCTTGAAATTAAACTAACAAAAATTTACAATACTACAATACAATGGTAACTGTATTGCTTAAACATACAAATTTAATCAATTCATTCATTCTATGTTGTGCACTCGGCTGTCAAGAAATAACTGCACGAATAGCGTAGTGCTTTAAACAGTCACATCGCCGGTTCCTACTGCGCTGAATGTTGTGGGTTCCATTCCGACATGGGACGACACTTTGTGTGATCCAAAATTTGTTGTTCTATGTCTGGGTGTTCTTAGTGTCCATTTTTTGTCTTTCACTAGTTCCTAGTAAGATTTAGCTAAAAGTTGTAAATATATCTATATATTGAAACAAATTCTACATTAACCTATTTCCCCTAGGGTGGCATATTAGGAAAAATCTTTCTGTCTAATGACAGTTCTACGTACAGTAGTAAACTTTTAAAAGTTGTAAATGATTTGGGAAAAAATGGTAAATTTGCGACATAAGTAATTTGGTGTTGTTTATACTGACTTACTTCCACATACTACAACAAAACACACTACAGCGCTATCTACCGGAGACACACTGTACTACGAAGTAACTACTAATCCTATAAAGATATAGAAGTTCTAGCGCTGATATAGCATGTAAACAACATCCCAACATCAACCGTTTGGCCGCGGCCCGCAACGCATGATCACCTCGCCTGGTCGGAGGTTCCTCCCTTTGTGTTGTAGAGACATGACTCCCGTTTCTACACATGTCTATTCAAGGACGAAATCTGTAGTTTATCTGACATATGGCTTATAAATAGCCTGTCAGGGACTTTATCAGCGAGTGGTCACACTGGCCTTTAAGCTCTCAAATGAATAAAACCAATTTGAAGGGAACTATTATAGTTTTTTTAGCCGACTACGGCGAGGCCAAAAGGAAGGGTAAGTTAGGCAGAGTTAGTATGTTCCACCGTAGCGCTTAAACTACTGAACCGATTGTAATTAATAATGTGTCAATATAATAATAATAATAGATCACTTTATTGTACACCAGATGCATTACAAGGTTAACTTAAAATTAGAGAAGTACAATTGGCGGCCTTATCGCCCGGAGGCAATCTCTTACAGGCAACCATTGGATGGAGAGAAAACAAAAATAGATTAAGAGAGTGTTGGGTAGTGTCTGGTGTAAAACTAGGTAAGACGAAAAATAAATAAATAAAGCAATAAAGATTATTATATACCGTTATACTAATACATAGTGTGGGTTATGAAATAAATACAAATAAGGAATAAGATAAATATATAGTTCATTATAAACTTAAATGTAGTAGTGTGACCCAATCAACTAAATAAATAAAATAAGTAAAAATCAATAAATAAATAGCAGGTTAAGGGACGTTGATATCTCCCAAGTAATGCTCCTTTACAAGTCTCTTGAATGCAGTTAGTGTTTGTGCTCGTCTAATCGCGACTGGTAGATCATTCCACAATCGAACTGCTTGAACACAAAAGGAGTGGTCGAGAAATTTAGTAGAATGGCCAGGCATTTTCAGTTTCAGGTTCTCTGATGACCTTAGTGATTTGAAATGCGAGTTGTGTAAAATAACCCGGGTGACACAGACTATATGAACTTGATCAAAAGTGTTTACGCAGTCGGGTTATAGGTTGTTGTATAGTTATTTTTACATTGCTTTTTTACATACTTTTTACGTATTATTGATTACCTCATATTTGATGACTAAACTCTTGTGATACCTTTGTTGTTGCGGTAATCACTTACTATCAGGTGACACATCTGCTCATTTTCTTTTCTCGTTTTTTTCTGCGTCCTATTCTATAAAATAAAAAGTAACACATTTTCGATAAGATTACAAGTAACAATCGATTTAATCCAGAGGATTTTTTTATTGAGTTGAAAGTTAATTTAAAACATACTACACTTATGTGAGAATTACATTTATAAAGTTTAACACATACAGTACATATACATACAAATTCACTATTAATATGTAAATTTTTTTGTTTAACATAAATTTTATCATTTTTATACTTTAAAAACTAATAGACATTTTTTTAATAGTAAATATACCAACTTTTCTTTTTACTACGAAGAAATGAAAAATGGAAACCTAAATGTCTTTCAATAACATAAATCGTTTTGTGACTATAAAACGAATGATTGACTAGTAGTATATCGTTGATAGGTATTCGTCAGAAAGAGATCTGCTATAAACAATAAGGGCAAAAAGATAAAGTCCCTGTTGGACTATTTTAAACTTATCTGTCGGTTAACTACAGATTTCGGTTTTTCTAATATCATCGCTGCAGTTCACTACTGGACATAAGCCTCTCTCAAGGAACACCACAGTGCCCGGTCTGTTGCTTTTTGCATCCAGTCGCTGCCAGCCTCTTACGTTAGTTGTCCCGCCATCTGGCCAGAGGGCGTCCCACACTATTTTTGCCAAACGCAGTCTCCATTCGAAAACACGCTTACTCCAGCGGTTGTCTGTTCTGCTTACATATGTGACCAGCCCATTGCTACTTCATCCTACCAACTTTCAGAGCTATGTTGGTCACTTTGTTTCTCTAACGGATTACTTCGTTATGAATTTTGTCCTTTAGAGAGACTCCTAACATAACTCTTTCCATGGCACGCTGAGCGACTTTGAGCTTCTGGAATAATCCTAGGGTTAAAGTCCACGTCTCGGCACCGTATCACATTACAAGGAGGACGAACTGGTTGAAGACTTTTGTCTTCAGGCTCTGTGGTATATCCGACGATAATATGTTGTTCAAATTCCTGAACGCTGCCCATCCCAACTGGATCCTCCTATCGGCTTCCTTCTCAAAGTTGTATCTACCCAACTGTATTAGTTGCCCGAGATAGATGTATTCCATGACAACTTCGAGAGGCGTGCTATCAATGTCTACTTGTACCGGAGTGACGAGGCTTGCTCAGAGACAAATTCGTTGGGAAGATTCATTTACGCTGTGCAGCATCTCCTGAACTTCCTGCAGCGATTCCGCCATGATAACGATATCATCGGCAAACCTTAAGTGCGATATGTGTTCGCCGCTTATATTGATGCCCCGGTCTAGTTTAGAGTCTTAAAGACGTCTTCTAATGCATTTGTAAACAGTTTCGGGGATATCACATCCTCCTGTCTTACTCCTCAATGCAAAGATATCTGTCTTCTTTGACTATTCTGTACTTGGATGGACAAGCTCTTCAGCACCTCGATGTATCGAAAATCAGCTTGCACCGCTGCAAGGAGTTCAGAACAGATCAGGTCTCGGCAGTGTCAAAGGTTTTTTCATAGTCCACAAAAGCTAGACACAGAGGCTGATTGTACTCCTATGTATTCTGTATGATCTGCCTCACAGTGTGTATGTGGTCTGTAGTGCCAAATCCTCCGCAAAACCCGGCCTACTCCGGTGGTTGGAAGTCGTCCAGCCGTTGCGTCAGCCTATTTGCGATAACCCTGGAAAACAACTCGTGGACGTGGGTCAGGAGCGATATAGGACGGTACATCTTGAGAAGGGACTTGTTTTTTTTTAAATAAGACTACCATGCTCCTCCTGGAGTTGAAAATGTGTTGCAGTTGCTTAAGGACAGGAGTTCCCCCTGCTCTCAAGAACTCAGTTGTAACTCCGTCTTCACTTGGGGCTTTTCCGTTTTTAGTTGTTTCAGGGCTAACTCAATTTTAACAATGCTGACGTCGGGAAGTTCATCGGTATAGTGTCAGACTAAAGCAGCTCGGGGGTCAGGTAGCGAAGATTGCGAGGCATACAACCGGCCAAAGAAATCTTCCACCTCGGAAATAATCTCCGGCTTAGAGGAGACGACTCGACCGTCAGTGGCCGTCAGCTCGACATATGGCTCCTCCCTTGACGCTTCACGAATACTTTGGATCCTCGATTTTGTTCGAACTCCGAAGATCCCGCGTTACTGCTTTTCGAATGTATTTCGTAAGTGCTCGCTGGTCGCCTGCCTGGCCTGTATCTTTTCACGTCTGTCTCTCATGAGTCTCATCCGGAAGTTTAGAATTCCTACCCGTATGCGTATTCCGACAGAACCTTCTACACAAATCCCTCATGACCTCCACTACTCTACGCAAGTCCTCGTCAACGTCGCACTCGGTTTCCAGCGCATCGAACCGGTTTTGAAGTTCCATTTGGATTCTTTCAGAGCCAGCAACAGTTTGGAGCAGAGTAGGCCGGGGCGTAGACTTTGTCAGACGGGTGCGTTCCAGTTTGAAATTAATATTCAGAGTGCCTCGAACAAGTCAGTGATCACTGCCGGTGTTAAATCTGTTGATCAATGAGACATCTCTGAATACATGTCTCTTATCCGTCGTGATAAAATCTATCTCATTTTAATCACGCTTCTTCTTGAAGGATGAATTCATCAAGAATAGCCCTCCTCGTTCCAAAAAGTTGATCAGCATTTGCCCCCTGTGATTTCTACTCCCAATACCATGTGGCCCCATAACCGCGTGTGTCCGTGCGTACTCCAACTTTTGCATTGAAGTCCCCCATGACAACATTTAAGTGTGCCCTTGAGTTGTTGTGTAGGGCTTTATGAATTTCTTCGTACAGATCTTCCACATCATCGTCAGAGTGTGTGGTAGTTGGCGCATATATCTGTACGATCTTCAGAGAGTATCTTCAGTCAGTTTGGGTACGAGGTACGCTACTCTTGTCGAAACACTAGATATTTCTATAATGTAAATGCCAATGCCAGTGAGGGATTTCTTGATAAGAAATCCGACAACACCCTGGGAAAGGCTATCGCTTTCTCGGAAGTAGAGTAGATGGCCTGATTTCAGGGTCACTGAGTACTTTCCCTCTCTTCGGACTTCAAATAGCCCCAGAATATGTCATCGTATCTTGTCTAACTCCACTTTGAATTTGGTCAGATGTTTGTTAAGCCTCAGAGTTCGTCCGTTGTACGTAGCCAAGGTCAATTTGTTGTAGATATGATAGCTGGCCGTAACCCGGGGATTCTTAGCACCCCGCGCCCCACCGATGCTATGACCACTACCGTAGCCAAGCCTGGTGGGGCGGTCGGGTACTAGGGGCCGTTGTTTTTGTGTTTCGCCATTGAGAGGTATCCAATCTCGACACTCACAGACAATAATAGATATGTCAGCAACCCGTATACGTATAATAGTATACATGGGAGATAACTAGCTGAGACTTTATCAGGAACTGGCTAAAGTGGCTCTTAGTAAAGATTGATTTGTGTAAAGTATTCATGGTTTACTACTGGAATTTTCATACAAATTTAGGGCAGTTCTAGAAATTGAATAACAAATAAATAGTGTTACTGCATGGATGGCGTACGGTTTTCAACGGTTGCCTCACTGCTTCCTACTGCATTGAGTGTTGTGCTTCCGAATCATACACGGGACAACGTTTTGTGTGATCTACAAATTGTTGTTCTGAGTTTGGGTGATCTTTGTATCCGTTTCATGTATTTTTGTGTAGTCCCCCAAGACATAAGAGTTATTTATATATAAAGCTGGTAACTGAAAAATTAAGAATAAAAACAAAAATTTATACAAAAAAATACGGTTTCGAGAACACGGGAAGCACAAACTTTAAAAAAAAAGGATCATCAGAATCGGTTCACCCAGTCAAAAATTCCGAGGTAAGAAACGTAAAAACTGTTGAATTAAGAACTCTATAAATTTTTTGAAGTCTATAAATTAAAAATAAACCAAAATTTGCTTTTGCCCGCAGCTCCGTGGACGTGAATGTAGGTCCACGCGGTTAAGAGTAGCGTATGTCCTTCCTCAAAAATCAAAGTATTTTCCTGCTAAGCTTTTTTGAAATTAGTGCAGTAGTTAAACCGCGAAAGCGTAACAGACAGACAAAGTTAATTCAAATTTATCGCTTATCAAAGAAACAGTGATAAACACATTCAGCTTTACCATATATGGCCAAATCGCCAATCACATCGATAATAATTTAGAGAATTGTTATCTATACAAATAAATAAAATTGGAGTGTCTGTTTGTAATACTCGTATTAAAACAACCGCTTTCTACTACATGCATATGAATGTATATATACGGTACACATACCAAAATATATATTTTTAAAATTTTTGTCTGTCTGTCTGTCTGTCTGTCTGTTTGTTCCGGCTAATCTCAGGAACCACTGGTCCGATTTGAAAAATTCTTTCGGTGTTGGATAGTCCATTTATCGAGGAAGGCTATAGGCTATATGTCATCACGCTACTACTAATAGGAGCGGAGCACCAATGAAGAATGTTTCAAGAACGGGGAACATTTTCACGCCACGGGCAATATAAGACGCAAAAGAGGTTGCGTGGGTCAGCTATAATTTAATAAATTTTGGGCTTAGAATATGGGACATAGTGATTGAATGTACCTTAAGATTCTATACCATTGTGCGTTTACAGTAAATCAGAAAGCAATCATTCTAAAACTAGCCTTGTCTGCAATTACAAGGCAATCTATTTAATTTCTCTTAATGGTACTTTTAATTTAGAATTGGTTATTGTTGTTGTAAATAAAAATGGGTCTATCATAATTTGTTGTGCTCCTTAAATTATTTTTTATATTTTATATATATATAACATATATAAAATAAATAATTATTTTTTAAGTCTAAATTTAAGCTAGTCATGCAATTTTATCGTATAATATCACGGAAACACGATAGACAGATATCTTCTTTGAGTATTACGTCACACCATTATTGACCGTGAGTGTCAAGGTCTTCTGCTAAGCTTTTTTTAAATTAGTGCAGTAGTTAAACCGCGAAAGCGCAACAGACAGACAAAGTTAATTCAAATTTCTCGCTTATCAAAGAAACAGTGATAAACACATCCAGCTTTACCATATATGGCCAAATCGCCAATCACATCGATAATAATTTAGAGAATTGTTATCGATGTGATTGGATTGGATGATACAAATAAATAAAATTGGAATGTCTGTTTGTAATACTCGTATTAAAACAACCGCTTTCTACTACATGCATATGAATGTATATATACGGTACACATACCAATAGACAGATATCTTCTTTGAGTATTACGTCACACCATTATTGACCGTGAGTGTCAAGGTCTTCACAAAGCTTTAGTCGTTAACCTATTTTTGTTACGCCAGATCCCGTGTATTACAGTATTCACTTTTACGTCCAAACGTGAGCTTTATAATCGAATGCTAAAAAGATAATTCAGATCCGCATCTTTCATTATGAAACATGGTTTATCACACAGATAAAATGATAACATATCAAGTGTATATAAGTTAGTTGCGATCGAAACAGGCCGCGCAATAACCGTGTTCTGTTATTATTTATATATAAAATAGTTTTCCAAAATCTTCAACATTTTGTGCTTAATAATTAAAAACTAATTGTTTAAAATGAAGGAACCTGAAAATGGCTGGGACCGTAACCTGGAAGATAAGGATGGAAAACCAAGTGACTTATCCAGAGTGCAGTTCACAGGAGGACCCTCAGACACGTAAGTTTAATTGAATCACTTTTCGCTTTAAGTCACACAAACATCGTTAGACGAACCTATTGATAACTGAAACTATGTTGTAACGACGAGTGACAATGAAAATAAATTGTTTTCAATTGATGAACAATTATGTATCAAGACACAAAACTATGTCCACAGCTCCATTCTATCATAGATAGTTCCGCACGTGACGTAATAAAACCAATTAATTTGTTAAATACTTATTCCCCTGAAGGAATTATAAAACGTGGCACAATTTTAACGATAGACTGGCTAGTAATACAAACATTTCAGTTTCGGCAACCATGAGATATAAATACATTTGCTATTTGTGAGTTACTGGCTTTTGGTAGGGCATTTTTACCAGATTTTTGAAGTTATTTGACACACTAATACGTAAAAGAATATAAAACTTACAGGATATTACAATATAACACGCCAATTATAGGAGAATATCTTGAAGGAACAATATTAGGCTTCTGTGGAGGTTATGTCGTAATTTTACTTACAACTGTTGAAATACCTTTATTTGTGTAAGTCTCTAGACTAAGATTAAATCACAACAAATTTAACTATTGTCTATGTTTTCTCGGGAGAAAATTTCATTGATCTATTTGTGACGTAAATCAAGTTACACATTTCCAGTATAAGTTGGTCTACCATTTTACAAAGAGATTGTTTGTACCACGACAGATATATGTTTTGTGCAAGTTTTAGATTTCTATACATCTTCTAGTTATTAACTGTATATTATAAGCTACCTTTTTAATGAAATACGATGTGTCTCTTCTGAGTTTCAAGTACATTTTCCGTGCTTTAAAAAATGATACAGGTAATTTTCTTGACATTTCATCATGTAAATATTCAAAGTATAATCATTTTAAACAATTTTAAGCAGTCATGTCTTTAAGTTAAAACTACGATTGACTTCACTTTTATCTATCACTAGCTGAACCTCGCGGTGTTCCCTGCAGTTAGGTATTAGTTTACATGTTGTTTATTTTTATTTATGTGTGTTTTTTTTCTTACAATATTATTTTTTTCTTAAAATAGCCTATATTAATCAGTGATAATGTAGCAATCAAATGATGAAAGAAATTTTAAAATTCATCCAGTACTTTTTGAGCCAATTCGTTACAAACATACTTACATACAAACTTTTCCTCTTTATAATATTAGTATAGATAATTAGGGTATTGTCTGTCTGTATTGCGTTTGTCTACTTGTCCGTGTTTGCATATCTCGTAAATATCTCTAGTTGATCATTGTGACACCTTATCAAAGTATTTTTATAACCGATTTTTTTTTATTCTAATCCAAGTTATACAATAGTTATTAGTCATTTGTTTCGATTCTCATTAAATTGACAAACAATGTTACATGAGACGTTCTTATTTTTATCGACAATGACAAACATGTTATAACATTAGGAATGTTACGTTAATTCATACGAAGTAATGGTAGTGATTAAGCTGATTAATTTGCTTTTTAGATGGCGAATTGAGGATTGCATATTATCTTATCTTAATTGTGCCACAATATTGAACAAAAACATCTTACTGACTATATTGAGGCTTTCTCAGTCAGTTTTTATTTGGTATTATTCTTAGAACTACAAATCAAAGTCATATAAATAAATTGTAGGACAAAAATATTTCGCACAATAGTAAAATCAAGAATTATGATAACTAAAATGAGCATATACCCGACTCAATTTAATAATACCCACTCAATAATATTAAGTAATCATATTAAGTAACAGCTATCGACAATATTCGATTCTACCACGTCCGCATCAATACAAGCTCCTATATCCGCAGTAAAAGAAAACTCGGGCTACGAGTAGTATCGCACCGTCTACCTCCCCATGCCGTCGAGCCTTACTCTAAAGGACAAGTGACGTCACCATGCCACGCCTGTTAAAGTACGTCTGTCCAGATATTTCTGCTTGTTGTGAAAAACTCTCTAAAAGATATTATTTCATTTAGTGACATTAATCCTCTAGAATGCGTGCACATGTAGAAAATATGACTTGCGCATTCGTACACATGGTAGATAGGTTGAGGAGGTATACATTTTTACTTCATTTAATATATAATATTATGAAGATTAAATTTACATAAAGTATTTATTTAGATTCAAAACTATCGCAGCTTTCAACTTCAGTGTAGAAATAGAGAATGCTCGAGAACAACAAAACAAAAGACCAACGATTCAACACGTTTTGATTAGAAACTAAGTAAAAAGTAGAAAAGGGTTCCATTACCATTTCTTTTCACATTCTGGACTCTTGATACCGATTTAAATTATGTAATCCATCAATTTATAACTTCAACTTTGGTCATGTTTGCTGGGTGTATTTAATATCTCCTGTTTTCTCTAATTGCGCTCCAAGATACGATCGTTGTTTCGATTCGAAATTTTAAAGTAGGTTAAAATTATTTAAAGGCTATGTACAGCAGTAGATTATTAAACACTATTGATAATGATGATTTTAATCTTTAACTTTTATGTTTGATTGCATTCCTAATAATTTTTTAACCTAAAATGTTTAATAAATGTATTATAAGACACGGTGTTAGGATTCCGTTTCTGGGTAAGTCAATATAGAACAAAGCCGATAGAAGTTTGTGTTTATTTAGGTAATACTAATTGGAGTGGACAGTAAACAGCCCGGACCTTAATTCAATGTAGCAGAATTGGAGCACGCTCGAACGTCATATCCCTCCCTCGCACATGCTCCGAGAGTTCCCAATATTCCATAACGCCTTATAAAGTAAACTTGTTGTATAGTATATCCCATGTTGTAAAACCGCAGTAATGACAACATGTAAAACTAACCAGAAAAGCACTAAAAAGACTGTAGCAAATTATATGTGTCTCGATTTTTCTTTTTTTGGGGAGAACTTTCGCATACAATTAAATCACAAAGCTATCATTCTTGATGTTGAAGATTTAACTCGAATTTATTGTTTTTTCTAATATGAAATGCTGAAAATTTCGTACAAATTATACGTAGATGCGAGTATTTACATTATAATTATACAGATACTAGCTGACCCGGCAAACTTCGTACTGCTATATTTTTCTTTACGAAATATTTCCTTGTCTAAAAAAATATTTTAGTGCTTAGGCCCGCTTCAGTTGAAACAGGTAGTGAAAAAGAAACTTATAAGGTTATCTTTTTTCTTCTATATAAACCTTTTTTTTTTTTCTTTTTTTTTACGTGTGGAAACCCCCTCGGGCCGTCACCCCGCCGGGGTTTGCGGCGGGGCGGTGTGTCGGAATCGAACCGACTAAAACCACACGGTGTGCCAACTCTGCGCCTGAGAAGGGAGGGGTCCGGGAATTGCAGATATTACACTACCGGACCCCTCCCAGCGCCTGCCCGCACAGAAGCGGGCACCGTCTGCTTTTAAAATCTCAAATTTAGGCGACGCACGGCACACGCGTACGTCGCCCCTTCGCGGCTGGCCATTAAAGCGGATGGAGGGGAAAACCCGTCCCCACCATCCGCGGCCACACTCAGGGCGGCATGAGGCGCTGATAGGCGCGCCTCCGCCGCCCTGTGCGCCGGCGGCGGATCGGGTCCGAGTGGATATCGTCCTCTCGGGCCTTCTCCGCCGCCTCCTTCTGCGAAATTACGTCTTCGCAGAAGGTCGCGACCGCGGTAAAACTGCTGTCGCTACCGGCCATGGACAGTACGACGGCCGGTAGCGACAGATCTCCTCCGATGACTGCAGTGAGGGCCCGGCGCTGCTCCGCCCAAGCGGGGCAGAACTCCAGCGTATGCTGGGCCGAGTCCTCACTGCAGTCGCAGTGGTGGCAGGCGGGACTCAATTCCCTCCTAGCGACCGAGTGCAGGTACTTCCCGAAGCAACCGTGCCCGGAAAGCACCTGCGTCAGTCGGAAGGAAAGAGTCCCTTGCTGCCGCCCTGCCCACTCGAGGATGACCGGCTGGAGCGCCTCCACGGTGGCAAAGCCAGCGCGTGGAGCCTCCAGCCGGGAAGACCAACGAGCCATCGTGGCTCGGCGAGCGGCTTCACGCCAATCGCGTACCTCTTCGGGCGGAGGACGATACCCGTTCTCCGCCCCTTCTATATAAACCTTGTACGAACGAACGTAACGAACACAGAAAAAATAATTATCAAATTTGGTGCACCCAATCTGAAGTTATGCGTGGTGCGGTGCGTACATACATTTCGGTGATTCATTTGTATTTACATGGATAAATATCTAAATATACAGATATCAATATCTATATATATATTTATTGAATAGGGTCAAACGAGCAGACGTACCGCCTGATGGTAAGCGATTGCGATGGGCGGCGGCCCATGGACCCTATACCCGCAACACTAGAGGCGTCACAAGTGCTTTATCGGGCTTTTAAGAAGGAGTACTCTCTCTTTTTTTGAAGGTTTAAAGGTTCTATTGGTCCGGGAATACCAGAGGCGACAGTTCATTCCACAGTTTTGTTGTTCGAGGCAGAAAGTTCCTAGAAAACCGCACAGTAGCGGACTGCCAGCCATCTTAGTGATGGAGGTGAAACAGCTGTCGCGTAGGACGATGGTGGAAAGATGCGGCAGGAATCAGTCTGAACAATTCCTCGGAGAAATGCCCAAAGTAAATGTGGTAGAAGATGCATAGTGAAGCCGCATGTCACAATATTTTACACAATATTAATATCATATTTCACAATCGATAATGCTTAATGGAATGTTCATCTATTTATGAGTAATATCACTGAGTTATTAATAACAATTACTTAAATTGTATAAAGATTAAACCATTGCCAGAAAGTAATAAATAAAAAATTTGAATAAGAAAGATTATTATCAGACATTAGGTCAGAGAGGTAGATTAGGTTACTATTTCTGGATTACCTACAAATATTTCTTCACGGTATTCTATAATCTTTATTACTTTATTTATTAATTTTTCGTCTTTCCTACTCTTACACCGGACACTACCCAACACTTTCTCTTACTCATGTTTTCTCTCCATCCAATGGTTGCCTGTAAGAGATTGCCTCCGGGCGATAAGGCCGCCAATTGTACTTCCCTAATTTTAAGCTTACCTTGTAATCCATCTGGTGTACAATAAAGTGATATTTTATTATATTGATATGAAAATGGATAAACTGCCACTGCTAGAAGTTAGCACTCTATACTTATTTGTAACGAATAGTGTCGCCCTGCAGTAAAATTTTTAACATCACCGTAGACCTTTAAATTAACTAATGAAATAGTGAAAATCATCCGATTAGAAGTAACAAAACTAGCGGATAATACTGCATCATGTTAGAAAGTGATGAACGAAATTAACACAAAACTGAAACTGAATAGTTAACGCATGGTGTAGTTAGGCCATCTACGCAACTTTATTGATTAAATATCTATGGTAACATGAATACAAACAATTGCATATATGAAATATAAGCATTGAGTCAGAAATAAAAGTCCGTTATCAGAAACGGTTTTGTTAAATATACTATGGCTTTTAAATGTACCTAAACACTAAGAATGTTAATAGAAGTGAGTAAATCAAAAGGCACTATTGTGCTAGGAGTTGCTAGAGAAAAAGTTTCAGAAAAAGTTAGAAATGTGTACCTTAAAAAAGTAACAGAAAAGAAAATTGTGGCAATTTAGTACTATAGCAAAGCGTGTCATATTTTTTTTTAAACCGCTATTTAACGCAAATCCTAAAATGAGGTACGTGTTACATTATCAGTTATCTTCGTAGATCAGTAGGTGAAATAGTTATCATTAATGTTGTATTAGGTTCAATGTGTTACACAAGAGTTATTACATTTTAATTATATTTTGAGTAGGTTACGAACATTAGTTGCCATGTGTCTTGTTCATCAAAACAGACAGACATATCCTTTCAAACCACTAGGTCTCGTAGAATATAGATAAACAAACCATGATTTCACTTTAACACAATACAAATGTTATTTTACAAAAAAGACGCAGAGTTATGCATACATTTACAGTAAGTAAGCTTTCGTCGGAATCGAGCCGATCATCGTCGATTGTGTCGTTGAACATTGCCACAAAGCACAAACGAACCATTGCAACTAACTACTGGTATCTGCTGAAAGTTTACATTACACTGCAGCCTAGGAATATCCACTATAATGACTTGAGTTTTGATTGGATTTACTGTAAGCCCATAGTCCCTACTCCAGTTGCATATTTGCATCAAATCTCTATCTATAGTATTTACTGCCTGTGCCAAATTATCAGGAGTAGCTTGGCAGTAAATTTGAAAATCATCTGCATAAAAGTGGTAGAAAAAAAGTAGTCGATTTGTGATAGAGTTTATAAAAACTGCATAAAGTAACGGTTATAAAACACCGCCCTGAGGTACGCCCACAGATGTTTTGCACCAGGTTCCCCTGATTGATTGTGATTACTTCCGTAATCATTATCAATACAAGCACACTGCTGGCGACCGTATAGATAACTACGAAACCAGTCAATTGCCGATGGAGGTATTCTAAGGGAACACAATATACCTAGCAAGACATAAAAATCAACAGTGTTGAAGGCATTTCTAAAGTCTAGTAAAGCAAAAGCCATTAGTTTTCCTTCACCCATGCCCGACCTAACATCATCCGTAACATGTATTAAAGTAGTGGTAGTGCTATGACCTGGACGGAAACCTGATTGGAAAGGATTAAGGAGACATTTTTTTAAGAGAGATGAGGTTAATTATGTGTGAATGAGACGATGGAGGACTTTGGAGAAAAAAGGCAGGACAGATATGGGACGATAATCTGATATCCTTACCTTATTATCGTTTGGGGATAAAAATGACTTGAGCCTTTTTCCAGGCGTTTGGATTTAAATTTCTTTACTCAAGTTAAATTTTGTCTTGAAATTAATGGTTTACAAATCTTTCTGTCTGGTATTATTCTTACTAAAGTACCTACATGTATTTTCAATAGTGTGCATGACATTCTTCTTGTTTTTATGCTTAATTGATCTATGTTGTTACAGTGAATCGGAACCAGATACAAAGGATAAGGATGAAGTACCAAGCATCAGTTTCTTTACCTTAGTAAGTTCTTTTACTTTCCTTCGATTCAAATATCAAACTTAAGCTGAGACTCAAAATGAAAAGTTTTGGTTGGTAATGTGTAGGTTACAGATATTTAGTATATTTTTTGTAAAGTAAAGATTGGTAGTTACTAAAGTCAGTGGCAACAAGAAATCGTGAATACATACATGGGCTATTCCAACAATAGTTAGTGAAATGGGAAATAGTCAGAATATAAAAAAAGATTAAAATCGCCTGTAACTAAATTTGTGCTGTACAGAAGATGTCTATAGTTCTGGCAGTAGTGTGAGCGAGCGCGTTATCTTGGTGAAAGGTGAAAGTATACAACGAACGCCGCTGCTTGGGTGCTCGCTATCCAACTCCCCGAAAGCTTGAGGCAGACAAACTTCGCTATACCATTCAGTAGAAACTGTTCTACGGTCTTCTAGCAGAATTACTGCTACTGGTTCACTGCTTAAAAAAAAACCGCTATCATTTTTTTATTAACGCTTCGACTGCGAACAACTTTTGTGAGCAAATTGTCTTTTTCAAGCACTCATTGCGTGGATTGCTGCTTAGTGAGAGGATCGTAGCTAAATATCCATGATTCGTCAGTTATAAGAATGTAGGATATGTTTTGCGAAGATCCTCCTTCGAACTCTTCTAACATAAATTTGCACCAATCAACACGGCATTAATGCTCATCGGTGATAGAATGAAATATCCATCGCGAAGCAAGCTTCCTAACTTTAAGGTGGTGATGCATTATGGTGGGAACTGCCTGTGATCCAATATTTATTTCAGCCAATATCTCTCGATGTATAATATGTCTATTGTCTAGCAATAGCCACTCTACCCTGATGACGTTTTCATAAGTTAATGCAGATGGTGGTCGGCCTGGTCTGGGGTCATCGTTTAAGTTCTCAGGACCACGTTTAAATTTACGAAACCAATAAGTAGTTTTGCTAACGCAGGAGCAGACTTTCTAAAAGCAGCTTGTAAATTTTGTTGTGATTCTTTAATGTTTAACCCTCGTTTAAAATCATAGAAAATCATGGCACGAATAACTTCCCGCGAGACGTCCATTGTTGCAAACAAAAGAAGAATGACAGATAATTTTTAAACATATAAAAAACAACACAGGTGGCCAGTACTTTTCACAAAGGAGGTTTGTGTTAAAATTATCCGTCAATCCAAAATGTTGCTGTGGTTATCAATTATGGGAACAACCTAGATACGAGTACTATAGCTACAATTTTTTAGATTCCTATCAGCAATATGCCTTTTTTGGTAAAGAAGCTAAAACGTATTGTTTCTGTATCTTAGATAGCGATGTCGATGAGAGATGTATATGCTACATATAGCATATACATATATGACAAGAACAAAGCAGGGACAGCAACGCTTGATAACAAGTGAAAATTATTTATACGTTATACTCGTATTATTTCCAACTAGTTATCTGAGTAGATATCAGCTTGAGATATAAATGTTAATATAAGTACATTTATATCACTCTTTCTATTGTCTAAGCTCTAATCATAATCCATCGACATACATTTGTAAAGGTATTAATTTTCTATTACATTAAGACTTTCCGAAATTAATGAACTGTAAATATTTTATTAAAGTATATAGAATACCTATATTAAAGTATTATTTTTCTGAATTTGTATCAGAAGATGAAAGTACGTAATACTCACAAAAGTATCATACAGAAATCCAAATTGAAAATTTAAAATGTGTTAGTTTTAAATGTCATTACTTATAAAGCAAACTAAAAACACGTGATCACAATTATCACACGAGGTCAAATACCGACTAGCCACAAATTTTATCTACCAATAGAAGTAACAAAACTATTGCCAGGTATAATAGCACTCTTGCAGCAGGTATTGACTAACATTTTGTGGTAACCTAGGTCCACAAAGGAACAAACTATAATTGTCTATCAAGATATTTGCCAGAGATTTGGCCTAGCTTGCCTTCTCTGATCATTCTTATTCTTTATTTTATACTAGGAAGCATCTTTTCTACTTCTTTAGACCACTGTTGCCTTAATACTAATACGACTGCCTCGGTGGCGTAGTGGTAGCGTATGCGACTGCTAAGCTTTAGGTCTCGGGTTCGATTCCCGGGTTGGACCAAATGTTTGTTTCGGATTTTTCTGACCTGCAAATATTTGTTTCGGAGTTTGGGTGTTTTCTATGTATAATATGTATGTATTTACAAAATAAAAGTATTTAAGTATTTATATCAGTTGTCTAGTACCCATAACACAAGCTCTGCTTAACTTGGGACTAGATGGCGTTGTGTGTTAGATGTCCGGAATATTTATTTATTTATTTATAATTGAGTAGTAAGCTACAAATTAGTAAAAGTTTAGTTTAGTAAATGTAAATCGACACGAAGACTATTTGACAACTACTCTCTGTTATGTTCATTCAATTATATAAATATTTTAATGTACTTAAGTCACTGGTAAAAAGGGTTCGTTTTAACGTTGTTGTTCTTTGAATGATAAGGCAAGTGGGAATCTGTGTCCGAAACCCAGAGATAGTCATGGCCTCCTTTGAATAAATCCAAACATGTCAAACTCACTATTCCTTTTAAATATTGCCATCATAAAGCCTTATTATTTAAAAAACTAAGCCAATTACAAGACATATCATGATGAAGAGTTGACCCACTTTAAATGCTAGTACTAAAATATATATTTTTTGAAAATTTTATTGTAACACTTTGTCGGTATGTTTTGTATGTATGTTCTAGTGAAATTACAGGTTCCTAGACATACATTTCTATGACCCTGTGAAATTTCGGTGTATTATTTGCATGAATACTTATTTACGATAATGAAATGACGTCATAAAAGCACTTGAAAGGTTGCTTTGTTGTTGTACAATACATGTATATAAGCTCTATATCAATGCAGGCTAAGAGCATAACGTGTTTTAGTGTGTACTCAAAAGATTTAGAGATTATCACTTTATGAACTTGTATTGTTACAATTCTTGCTCCACTTGTAAAAGCACAAGCTGTCCAAAGATATCTTTGTTATTATTTTTCTTTCCAAATTTCTAAGGAGTCCAGCCGAATGTCCTGCAGTGTCCATTGCTAAAGGTTTTCATGAAATAAACTCTATATGAGGCCACTTTCTTTACTAATTCTACTAATAAATAATAATAAATAAATATTTCGGACATCTAACACACAACGCCATCTAGTCCCAAACTAAACAGAGCTTGTGTTATGGGTACTAAACAACTGATAGAAATACTTATAGACTTTTTTTTTGTAAATACATACATGTTATATATAGAAAACACTCAAACTCCAAAACAAATATTTGCAGATCATATAAACATTTGATCCGAGCCGGGAATTGAACCCGAGACCTCAGGCACAGCAGCCGCATACGCTACCACTGCGCCACCGAGGCAGTCAATAATAAATCATGCTGGGCTTAGCTAAAGCGTCTTATCCACTAAAATGACTTATTGTCAATTTAACTACGAAATTAATCATTAGGTTCTCACCCAAATATGTATGTATGAGTATGACAGTGTAATATATTTATTCAATGTATTTTTACAGTTCAGATTTGCTACAAAACTGGACGTCTTGTTCATAGTAGTGGCACTCATCCTCTCAGTGATTGCGGCAATTTCAACACCACTTAACACTTTGATATTGGCTCAACTACTACAAGATATGGTCGATCTCGGAACATCTATATTCTTAGGAAATCCCAATTGGGGTGCCTTCATGGATGCAGTTTACTGGTTTGCCGTTTACAA
Source organism: Spilarctia lutea (assembly GCA_916048165.1). Taxonomy (NCBI): domain Eukaryota; kingdom Metazoa; phylum Arthropoda; class Insecta; order Lepidoptera; family Erebidae; genus Spilarctia; species Spilarctia lutea. The sequence continues at coordinate 11,053,735 of OU696471.1, read as the reverse complement.
CAGTATTCTGGGAGCGGCACTTGTAATATTGACCTATATTTGTACAACGTTAATGAATATGGCTGCATATAATCAGGTAATTGCAAACTTAGCAGATATATAAATATGTCACAGTTGTTTAAAGTAATACCATAATTATACCAAACACTAGCGTTTGTCCACGGCTTTATGTTTTATAATGTAAATTTTTTCTCCAGACTATACCAACAAACAAACATCCACTTTCACATTATCATATTTTCACAGACTGCACGGTTGGCCGAGTGGTGTCAGCGGTCGCCATGCCGCTTACTACTGCGCCAAGTGTCGTGGGTTCAAATCCCACGCGGTACCTACAACACTTTGTGTGATCCACGAATTGTTGTCCCGAGTCTGGATGTTCTTTGTGTCCGTTTCATGTATGTTTGTAAAGTCCCCCACGACACAGGATGTTATTCCTAATGTGGGAGTTGTCTTTTAAAAAAAAAAAATAAACAGATGTTTTAATTTACTAGCTTTTGTAGTTGCACTTGTTGCACGAAATATGAATGAAACCACTACTTGCTTGTTATTTACTTGCGTGTTAATTTTGCTGAACTCGTGACGTGTAGTATTAAAATTTGATTAAATAAAAACTTTCGTATATTTTAGGCATATGTTATACGTCAAGAGTATTTAAAAGCAACACTCAATCAAGATTTCGCATATTTTGATGTCCACAAAACGGGAGATATAGCATCTAAAGTTAACAGGTAAGTAATTACGCCAACGGTTTTAAAATTGTTTAACAGGATTGTAATGTGTAAATAATGAGTGAGTTTATTACAGTGATGTTTATAAACTAGAAGATGGAATTGGAGAGAAGCTGGCAACATTTATTTTCTACCAGGCGTCGTTCTTGAGTTGTGTGATCATGGCCTTGATTTTGGGTTGGCAACTGGCCTTGCTTTGCCTCATATCCTTCCCCGTAACTATGGTTCTTGTAGGAGTTGCCGGTCTGGTAAGACTTACGTCACTGTTTAATTAAACATTGCTGTAATATTCTGATTTCAATTTAAATCAAGCGACTGGTACTACTTCTATAAGATTATGGTTTGACAGGCATTTCGGCCTAGTGATCGTAGGTACATAATATTCTCAATCAGAAATAATAATCCTATGATGAGCATGAATATTTGCTCTGTGTCTGGTTGTAATTGATCAGTCAACACTTTTTGGCCCACCCGGGAATCGAGTCCGAAATCTATTTATTGACATTGTCAGACAAGATCAGATAAGATAAAATGACAGATAAATATATGTAATATGTATGTATTTAAAACTTTATAAGCTCTGAATATATTGTGACCTTGTAAGTCAGTAATGTGATCTTCCTGTTTTAAAAAAAATTGAACTCAAAGCAAAGCAAAATTAACACAGTTACGCTTAAATAGGAACAATGTTCGTATAAATGAACTTCCCATTTATTAGATTGCTTCGAGATATTCTAAGAAGGAAGCTGTAGCATCAGGAAAAGCTGGTTCCATAGCAGAAGAAGTTATATCGGCTATCCGTACCGTGTACGCATTCAGCGGTCAGAGAAAGGAATATGATAGATATGCAGTTCATCTTGAGGAAGCCAGGAAAATCAATATAAAAAAAGGTATTGTTTATATTATAATTAATATACCTACTCAAAAGAACGATTCAAACTAAATGAAAGAATGGATTTATTGAATATAAACAATTTCAAAAACATTATGGCAGAACATATATAATTATGTTTGTGGCTACATTTAGTCGTTTCTTCTGTTTTAAAGTGTTATTTAAACATTTTATGATAAAAAAAATTAACACCTTGTTCAATGTCGATTATTCCATTAATAATAAGTTATTAATGAATAATATTGTTCAGCCGAACTAAAATAGTTACTGTCTATATTTTGCAGGTTTCTTCAGCGGTTTGGCAATGGGGCTGCTGTTCTTCTGTATTTTCGCTGCCTATGGATTGTCTGTATGGTTTGGTTTCCAGTTAATGATAGAGCAACCAGAAAATTACGACGTATTCACTATGATGGCTGTAAGTTACAACTTTATAATTCCAACTAGATAAATTGAAGTACATAAAGCTTTTCTCAAACAATTTAAACATAAATGTTGCGTCTATAATATTAGTTTATTTTAACTGTGTGAGAGCCACACAACAGAAAGCAAGTCTGTTGCAGTCAATTGAATATAAGGGAGTTATGGAAGCATTTTATGAGAGAAGGTATACTATGAAATATAAGCAATAACTTGAGGTCAGAATCACATATCAGTAACCTTAACCTTAACTGCCTCGGTGGCGCGAGTGGTAGCGTAAGCGACTGCTGTGCTTGAGGTCTCGGGTTCGATTCCCGGGTCGGACCAAATGTTTGTATGATCTACAAATATTTGTTTCGAAGTTTGGGTGTTTTCTATGTATAATATGTATGTATTTACAAAAAAAAAGTATATAAGTATTTATATCAGTTGTCTAGTACCCATAACACAAGCTCTGCTTAGCTTGGGACTAGATGGCGTTGTGTGTTAAATTGTCTGGAATATTTATTTATTTAACTATTACGAAATATTTACGAGCAGCATTTTCCTACTGATATCCTATATCATACACATGCTCCACTACCAATTCACTTGGAGTTTTTAAAGATTAATTAGTGACTGCACTGACTAGTTCATGAACCCCAATAAATTGACACAATTTTTTGTACAATATTTCATAAGGACCTTACATGTTCACTCACATTCACAAGGACTTTACAATTGAAACTATGAATGAAGGTTGTAAACTTATCTATATTAACCTGAAAACACTTCTCAAAACACTGCTATAGTTGGAAATGTTAACAAGTAGGTATACCAATAAAATATAAACTACATTGATAGAATTGAACTACAATCTTTTGATTGAAAAATAAAACAGTAGGTAGTTGAAATCTCAAGAAAAAGAACACCGGTTTATAGATAACATCGTCGTGTATGGGACACGAGGGGTCATCTATAAACCCAGGGGTCGAGGTCGAGGCAGAGTTTTCCGTTCTGGGGTATACTTGATTCCCCGGCTACTGATATGATAATACACTGACATATATTTGACCCCCGTTACACTGCAGGTGTTCAAAGTAAGCATATATAATAGTATTTTACCATCATATAAATATATTTATACATGTATATCTCAGTTTATTAAGCTGATTGAGGCAATGACATAGCACTAATATATCTAATAAAGAGATAACGTTATTTATATTGACGTTAATATTGTACCTAATCATGTTATGTTAAGATATTTCAAGAACACACTCAGGTATTAAATGATATTCATGCGTAAAATACTGAAAGTCAAAGATAGGTAGATAAGATATACTATGGAAAGAGAGGGCACGTTATAAAATAATCGCTTTTATATTAGTTTAGTTTAACTAGCTGTTCCCGTGACGCTACTTGCGACGCAGATAGTCTAAAATAAAACTAATGTCAGTTACTCCTTGTAACATCATCAACCTTTCAGTGAAAGTCATAACAAACTTGGTCCAGCCGTTCCAGAGATAAACAGTATTAAACAGACAGACAGAAAAGAAAATTGTAAACAGACAGAATACACAAACAGTAAAAGTATAATTAGATACCGTATACTTTCATAGATACTTAAATTTTAATTTACTTACTGCCTCGGTGGCACAGTGGTAGTGAATGCGCCTGCTGTGCTTGAGGTCTCGGATTCAAATCCTGGGTCGGACCAAGTGTTTATGTCATGTACAAATATTTATTTCGGAGTTTGGTGTTTTCTATGTATAATATGACATATCTACAAAAAAAGTATTATATGTATTTACATCAATTGTCTAGTGCCCATAACACAAGCTCTGCTTAGCTTGAGACTAGATGACGTTGTGTGTTAAATGTCCAGAATATTTATTTTATTATTTGTACATAAATAACATACACCATGCTATTGGACCTATTATGCTATACACGCATTGCATTTTTTTCTGATATAGGGGTCAAAACAGGCCAATTCCACGTCGTGTAACATTGAATTAATTTTAGGTCAAATATTTCAACTCATAGTTCTAGAACGAAACGAAAAATTTTAAAAAACTTGAGAGGTGTCAAGGGACACCCGGATGGAACGAAGTTCGAAATAGAAAGACGATACAAATATTATATTTACTTCAATATTTTACGTAATTTCTAGTTTTATGATTTATGTGTACACAATAATATTAATAATAATAATAATGATAATGATGATAATGGTGAAAATGATGAAGATGATGAAAATGATGAAAATGATGAAAGTGATGAAAATGATGAATTGATGAAAATGATGAAAATGATGAAAATGATGAAAATGATGAAAGTGATAAAGATGATGAAAATGATGAAAATGATGAAAGTGATGAAAATGATGAAAATGATGAAAATGATGAAAATGATGAAAATGATGAAGATGATGAAAATGGTGAAAATGATGAAAGTGATGAAAATGATGAAAATGATGAAAATGATGAAAATGATGACAATTATGAAAATGATGAAGATGATGAAAATGATGAACATTATGAAAGTGATGAAGATGATGAATTGATGAAAATGATGAAAATGATGAAAATGATGAAGATATGAAAATGATGAAAATGATGAAAGTGATGAAAATGATGAAAATGATGAAAACGATGAAGATGATGAAAATGATGAAAGTGATGAAAATGATGAATTGATGAAAATGATGAAATGATGATTATGATAATAGTGATGATAATGATGATATGTATATATAAAAGTTCGAAATCTTATCTATCTATTATATATATATATATATATATTATATATATATATAGATATATATATAGTATCTGGGTTGCTTCAAGCAATGAAAAATAAACTAATAACAAATAAAATTTAAAATAGCAAAAAGTGTCGTGACAACAAATTATGTCGCGACAATTTCCGTCTAGCCTCCTTCGTTTTTTCGTTCATATCGCGCGATAAGGAACTTCGTTCCAAAACTTCGTTCCAATACAAACAAATACATATACTAACATATACGCATAATGACTAAAAGCCAATAACATATTATAAAGTTCCTTTCCTCTACGGGGGGACGGAATGTAAAAATTACTTTACGTCGTTTTATTCTTGATGGTCTTTAAATAGCACTGTGTACTATCAGGCAATCCTGAATGATTCACTTTGCTTTGTTACATCGATGTTATATATTGGAAACAGATATTAAAAGTTATCTACTTATTAACAATGATAAATGTTTGGTTACATCAGCTTCAAAGACGTCATAGTTTCAGTACGACATTGCATGAATAATGGATTTAAAAAATTGAGGCGTAGGTACTATGAGCAACTAAAATTCACAAATTACATAATATTGGTAGACTTAAACTAGCAGTTTTATCAAGTGATTTTCATTACGAATAAGTAAATGGATACCCCGGGGAACAAACTTCTGTAACACTTGTAGCACCAGTAGTGTTACACGTACATTTTCTTTCGCATAAATAACACAAACTGATTTAATATTGACCGCATTCAGACAGATGGTAGTTACCTTACCTATTTAGTAGGAGTTAGTAGTTGTAAATCGGACGAGACCTGTCCCCACCAGCAATCATCGTTGCCATGCTGGCGGGTGAGGAGGGCTGGGACGCAGTGGTCTCTTTCTGTGAGACAGTGATGCTCCAGAAAGAGACCGCTGAACGGGATCGGGAGAGGGCCGATCCCGAGCGTAGGCGACGTCGCCGGCAACACCAGCCGCCGACAGTACCGCAAGCTGCCAGAGAGTGGGGACCTCTGGTAGCTGATTGATGCGGTCATAGACAGAGGAGCGTCCTGGTCGCGAAACCGCGGTCAGGCTGCAAAATTTAATGGTTGGGCCAACAGGCAGGGGGAAGCCCAGACTTCCCCCAGGAAAGAGTCTTTTAGACGCGGTGCCGTTCCTGGGGGGGACCTGAAATATCTTGGTCCGGGTCCTCCCCAGAGCAGGGCGCCTGAGACCGGCCGCCGGGGTGGTTTTTAGTGGACTCACCACATACCTGGCTCCCCTTCAGTCCCCGAGGAGCCGGAGATCCGAAGGGATTTTTCCACCCCGTCAACAAAAAAAAAAAAGGAGTTAGTAGTTGTAGTACTAACGTTATGGTTATAATCCCCTATATAGGATAAGACTTTGTTTAACCCCAAAATTGTATTGTATGTATGCTTGTCAGACAGAATACATTCCAAGTGCAGCAGTTTTCTTTAAAAAATAACTGTTGTTCGATGCAGGTACAATTTTAATTGCGTTTTATTAACAGGTATTCTTTGGTGTAATGACTGGATCTGCAAACTTCGGTATTTCATCGACACTTATGGATGTGTTTGGCTCCGCTCGAGGCGCAGGCGCACAAATCTTCAACATGATTGACAACGTTCCAACTATAAATCCTCTTCTTGATAATGGAATGAAACCCAAAACCATTGAAGGAAACATTGAACTGAGGAACGTTGTTTTTCATTATCCTTCAAGGCCAAATGTACCGGTAAGTTTTTCTTTTTTTCTTGATTAGATGGCAAACGAGCAGACGCATCACCCGATGGCAAGCGATTACCGCTGTGAGTTGCCGACCTTTGATGGATAGGGAGAGGGAATGGGGGGAGAGGTTGGGGTATGGGCCTCCGGTATCCTCACTCACTCGGTGAAACACAGCGCAAGCGCTATTTCTCACCGGTTTTCTGTGAGGCCGTGGTATCACTCCGGTCGAGCCGGCCCATTGAACAGAACGTTAAATTAATACTTTTAAATGTAAACACTACAATTCAGAAAAGCTACTTAAATGACGTTGATGATGTCTCCTAACCGATAACGGCCACGGCGGACAGTCTCAACGGACACATGAAACTACGCAAGAGTATTATAGTGCACAAGTGAGTGCTCAAACGTAGGTGCACTCTCTGTTCCTTCTCTCTCTTGATCCGATGTGATGGCTAACTGACACGATCGGGGAGAGATCAGGCGCAGGACCGACAGTTCTACGTGCTCATACTTGCTACATACATACATACATACATACTTAGAATAGAAAACATCAACTTACGTTATGAGAAAATTAATAAACATTAGCCATGGTTAATCAAATTACATTTCCTTATTGAATTGAGATGTTCGTTTGCTATCTTAAGCCAGTTTAGGATTAGCCATTCTTATCATGTTTGAGATTTGAGCACCCATCGTATAACGCAAAGTGGGGATTTTGAATGAACTTTATTTTAGTCTCAGTAAGTGTCATAAAAACGAAATATAAAAGAAGAAAAGAGTAAAATATACGGGAATAATACAAGTTAACCAAAAAGCACCGTGTCAAAGGAAAAACCGTGCCATCTATGCCATTTTACGTCTACTGTTTATTTTATTTTGTCTTGACCAAAAATGAAGGAAAAGTAAGAGCATCGCTGGGAACTAAAATCTGTGTACTGACGCAAGAACGTAAACAAAATTAAAATCACCTTAAAGAGTAATCAGTAACACAGGTTAATAGTAGTGTAAAAATATTGTTCTTTTGACTTGTATCTTATCAATAAATTTTAATTATTTCTTTAGAGATTAATAATATCATATGTACGTGACTGTCACTATCGTATAAATATGCTTAGTTTTAGATGTTTTCGACGTAGATTTATTTAAATCTCATTAAGACTGACTTAATAAATATGCGTACTTTCAATACGTTTACAGAACGAAGGACATTGGATAGATGTTTTCGCATTTGTGCTGAAGATTCTTCAGGTCCTTCTATCTTTAAGAGTATATTGAAATAAAATTAATAATATCTGATTACTATTTAGTATGATTATTTACTATAGTTGTTCAATTCGACTTATCGGACATACATGTGTGTAACATAAAATTTAATGATCACTTATAAAACGAGTACAATATAACAAATCGTCATCACAGTAGTCTGTGATCATACACTGGTTTATTTTAGGTGTCATTAATTTTTTACATGTGCATAACGTAATGTGAAATCTTATCATGCGGATACGATTACGGATCTAACAATATTATTAAAACACTTTCATGCTACTATTCTGCTTAATCATACATATTTGCATTTATAAAGAAGACAAAACTATATTTTTATAGACATTAATAATAAAATTATTTTAAAGTTGTCTTTTAAAGCGAAAGAAATTGTAGTCTAAATTTATTCATATACATTCTAAAATATAGTGGCTGTCATCATCCATAGAACTACGTAGTTACACGTATGTACCATGTGGAGATATATACACCAGACAAATATGTAGTAATTCTTTTATAGCTGATATAACGTTCATTTGATTGTAAAAAGCAGTCATAAATTATATATAGAGTAATGATATGAAAAGCAATACTTGCTTGTAGGTATGAATTTTCTTTTACCTTGATTCTAGAGTTCAAATAGTGTTTCAAGTTGTTCTTTTTAAACTAATTGTCGTCTAATTTGTACTCAGTACTTATATAAAATTACATTATTGATGACAATTGACTGCACGTTTGGCCTAGTGGTTAAGCGATCACCACGCCGTTCCCTACTTCGCCAAAGTGTTGTGGGTTCAAATCCCACATGGAATAACACTTTGTGTGATCCACAAATTGTTGTTCTAAGTCAGGGTGTTCTTTGTGTCCGTTTCATGTATGTTTGTAAAGTCCCCCGCGACACATGAATTAGTCCTAGTGCGAGAATTGTCTTTTTTAAATTAAAAAAAAAAATATTAATTTTGATTATTATAACATGTTTTATCTCTACTATCTTGGATAGCTTCTCAATGTAATATGTCCGGGATTTGTTGCAGATATTAAAAAGTGTCAGCATAAGCGTTAAACGTGGACAGTCAGTGGCATTGGTCGGTCACTCCGGTTGCGGCAAATCAACAATCATTCAACTTGTATCTCGGTTTTACGACGTTATTAAAGGATCAGTAAGTATTGTACACGTATTTCTTTTTTTATACTCTATTGTCACCCATTTATCATCTTTTAACCTGTGTTTATCTTCCAAAATATGCAACATTTTTAAATGATGTTATTGGCAAGACTTTGAAAATTGACAAACACCACAAAAATCAATGACAATCAAAGACTAAATAATAAATCTATATCTTTCTTTCTTTACTATATCTAATCTTTAATCGCAAACCTAGAGAAAAGTAGGGAATAATTTTTGATACTCTCAATTAACCGTCAATTAATAATTTAGAGACTCTTTTAAGTTACAGTTACCTATAGTTAAAAGGATTATTTTTCTACGAACTGATTACATGTGCATCGATTTAATATGCTATGCATAATAAGAATTATGCACTGCTATTGGTGTACCAGGATACCATAAAAATAGGGATAAAAATTACACTTAAAAAGACTGAAATCAAAGCGATAACAAAGTTTCTAGGAATGTCATTACTGTAAAGTAATCACATCGCAAAAATCCTGTTAGCGATTGTTAACAAAACACTCACGACGCCTTGTTGCAATTACAGAAAAACCAAAATTCGTTTCATGGCTAACGTGTTACGCGACATGAACGCATCGTGGCAAGTGATACTCATAATAGTCGTTTTAGAAAATAAATTGAAACTAAACATATTTAACATCCGTTTTGTAAATTATCCGTATTGCAGATAAGATATTGTAGATAACACTTGTATAGGAAATCGCAAAATCTCAGCAGCAATTGGCAAATCTCTTCATATGACATGATAGGTGACACTTGACATTGTGCAAAAGCCTTGAAATACCTATACTTGCATGTTTGTCTTTTATCATCATTGTCGTGTTTGTTAGAAAATTTTCTCACTGAAGTTACTAATATTACTGACTCTAGTCAAAAGTATTATATTTCATGTAAAAAGAAAACTGCATTAAAACCTATGCGCCTAAAACTCTATATTCATATTTACTTATTGACTGCCTCTGTGGCGCAGTGGTATGCGACTGCTGTTCTTGAGGTCTCGGGTTCGATTCCCGGGTCGAGCCAAACGTTTGTATGATCTACAAATATTTGTTTCAGAGTTTGGGTGTTTTCTATGCATAATATGTATGTATTTATAAAAAAAATATATAAGTATTCATATCAGTTGTCTAGTACCCATAACACAAGCTCTGCTTAGCTTGGGACTAGATGGCTTTGTGTGTAAGATGTCCGAAATATTTATTTATTTATTAGTTTAAAACAATGTTTGTTTTTGTTTGTAAAAATTATATAGAAACACCTTTTTGAAAAAGTTTTGTGGATGTATATGATTGTTTTTTGCTAATATTTATCCAAGTAATTTGGACAAATAGACTTTCTCACCATGGAATGTAATTGCTGTGGGTTTTTATTTTTCATTGTCTATTATTATCAAAGGTCACCATCGATGGCAATGATGTTAAGAACCTTTCGATCCGGTGGCTCCGTCAGCAAATCGGCCTGGTGGGCCAAGAACCAGTTCTATTTAATACCACAGTCCGTGAAAACATTCGTTACGGACGTGAAGATGCTACAAACGAAGAGATCGAAGCCTGTGCACGACAAGCTAACGCACACCAATTTATCATGAAACTGCCACAGGTAAAGAAAAGAAATTGATGTATTTATATTAGTTCTGGAATTGAAAAATAATACATACCACAATAATCCTTATTGCTTGGCTTTTTATACTTTTCATTTTATACATTCTATTTTTTTAGGGTTATGACACATTGGTTGGAGAGCGTGGTGCGTCTTTGTCCGGCGGTCAGAAACAACGTATAGCTATAGCAAGAGCACTTGTGCGAAATCCCAGTATTTTGCTTTTGGACGAAGCTACTAGCGCCCTTGATACGACTTCCGAATACAAAGTACAAAAAGCGCTGGACAAGGTAAATTATTTGTTCTTAATAAAGTATTTTACCTATATTATATCTATCTTTAGCATTTAGAAAGTGGTTATATAACTTTTGGTTTCTAAATTTAATACTTATAGCAAGATACAAATTTTCTAAGATAAACACTGTGATCCTTCAGGCTCAGGAAGGTCGTACTACGATCGTAGTGGCTCATAGATTATCCACAATCAGGAACGTAGATGTCATATACGTATTCAAGGCTGGTGAAGTTGTAGAAAAAGGTAACCACACCGAGTTAATGAAGTTAAAAGGACATTATTATGACATGGTGATGTTGCAAGTAATGGGCAATGAGGCAGCAGAAGGTAATTTTCGTTTTATTTTCTTATAATTTGTATGATTCTAAACAGGAACTTTCCATGACCGGGATGGTCGACGATCTTTGGGGGAAGCATTCATTCGGCAATAGAGAGCAATAGGCCGAAGATGAAATAGTGACTAAATGCATATTCCAATCTCTCCACGAACACAAATTTACAATTTCGGTTCCGAAAGATTACTATTATTCGTATCATTTCGCTTTATGAGTATAATTTGTAAACCTTTATGAACCTAATTGCCACATGCAACATCAGCCTTCATGGTGACTATGGGTAAAATCAAACTAGCTAAGATGGCTCTAGTGTGGTGTGAATCTTGAAGTAATAATGCTGATTTAACTATTTGTGACTCAACATTTAGGTTTTTTCCACATTGTCATAAAAAAGTCAATTTATTTGAAATATCGCCATTATCTCTCTCTCTCTACGTATTTCTAAAAACTTTTTGGCACTAAAGAATTCATAAAACTTTACTAACTAAAGTAATAAGATAGTTTTTTTGGCCTTTCAATTCTTTTTTTTTATGGAATGTAAGCGATTACAGTCGCCCATGGACACCCGTAACACTAGAGGATAGTGAACGGGATGGGGAGAAGTTGTGGTATGGGCCTACGGTATCCTCACTCACTAGGTGAAACACGGCGCAGGCGCTGTTGCCGGTTTTCTGTGAGGCTTTGGTAGAGGTGAGGTTCTGGTGAGACTGGAGTGATCCAGTCGAGCCAGCCTATGCATGCCGAAGCGTGGCTCTCCCACGGTACAATCTCTATCCTCACTTCCTCTCCAAAGCCACTAAACGTTTGATCTATACTCAATTTTTCAATTTCCATTCCAAGAACCTGCTCCTGAACTCTCTACAGTCTGGTTTCCGACCTGGCCACAGTACCACCACTACTCTAATTCAGATTACCGAAGACATCAGAGATACTATGGAGAACGGCGAACTTACGGTCCTAACACTCCTCCGTATTTATTAGCATCATCACTAATGATCTCACTCCTTCTTACCACCGATATGCAGATGATCTATAGATTTATTTTAAAGTACCACCAGTTAATCTGGCTGATGCTACGAGTATTGACACAATAAATGCAAACCTGGATAAAATTTGTAAGTGGAACGTTTCCTACGTTCTGAAGACTAACCCAATCAAGATTCAAGTCATAGTTGTTGGGAGTTCGAGACTGACAATTTCCTTTAGAGATAAGGTAATAGTCAGTCTCGAATAGAAGATCGTAGAACGATTTCCGTCCTCCATTAGCGCAAGCCAGGGGGAAAGATGAGGATGATCTCACCCTGGCAGAAGCAGGCTCATGTGGCGGCGCGGACGCTGCGAAGCGTGCGTGACTCGAGGAACAGTAACGGGAACATTGGGGTTCCCACACAATAGGAGGCCACCTACAGTTTGTGTACAGTTTGTAGGTGGCCAGAGATACGTCGGGATTCCAGGGATTTCCTTACTAGGGTGCACCTAGTTTCCCGGCTCCTAGTACCTGAGACGACGTACGGTTTTAGCCGGTTCGGTTCAACATGCCATGGAGGGGAATTCCGCACGAAAAAAAAGGCATTTCTCTCACACTCTTCTAAGTTTTTATTTAATAATTCACATTTTGTCTAACTTCCACCTTATATATCGTAAATAAATTTAAAGCAGTTAGTTTCCCCTTTACAAACAATCTTTAATACACTAGACACAACCCTCTAACTTTGCTATTTTGTTTTCTCTCCATCCTATTATTGCCTGTAAGAGATTGCCTCCGGGCGATAAGGCAGCCAATTGTACCTACTTACTTTGCAATGACCTGTCGTGGTTTACCCGGTAAACAATAAAGACATTATTATTATTAGTTGCGACTTCAATACTATTTAAATATCTTAAGAGAAAGTTTTATATTCCCAGCTTGGGGTTTTCGTGCGTCGTGCCGTAACTTAGCAGACTATGGTGAGAAAACCAAAGTGCTCGTTAGTGTGGTGTCTTCTGAACCATCTGACTATTTAATCAATTACTCTCCTATTGGTGACACTTTCAGGGGATGACTTTTATTTCTATTATGGCCTTTCTTGTCAATAGTATCTATCTTCCATCCGTGATAAACATTCAACACTATATTTTTTTTTGTCGTCTTACCTATTTCTGATTTACATTGTATTGCACAGCTGGTTTTAAGCTGAATTTTATTATTTATATTGTTCGTGACCATACACGTTTGGGTTGAGGATTTTGTATATTATTTCTTCTTTATTGTCATGTCTTGTTAAGTAATTCAGTTGTTAACTGCTACTGTTTATTTGTTTCTTTTATTTCAATTTAATGTGATTGATTGAAATCTGTTATTACGATTTCTTTGTTTTATGTTATTTTTCTTTGCCGTTTATTTTATTATGTAAATATGTAGGTATATCTTTTCCTATCGGTAAAATATGGTAGGTATATATATATATTCATGTTGGTTAGGACTAGACCTATTGGACACTATCATCCGATAAGTCTATTCGCAAAAAGAATACAGTACAGTACAGTACACATGACGGGTAGTAAAGGTATTTTCGGGATTGATGAAATGAATTAAAATAGTAAAATACCTATGTACATTTTGGAGATGTAGTTTATCGACCTGAACATAAACTCTCCTTAACATGAAACAACCAGAGTGTTACTGGTGCACCTTGTCCTCATTATGCCTTTTTTTCCATAACACGAATGGTCATGTATAATGACAGTCTCACTAACTGCATTATTGAATTATAAATAACAAGTACGCAATAATTAATGTAGATTATAAAGGTTACTTTCTGTAAGTCCGTTTGCCAGTTGGCATAGGCCTCCTCCAACTTGCTGCAACATAGATTTTTGGCAAACGAACTTACAGAAAGTAAAGAAGCATCAAATACGTGAATAATTTAAAATGGAAAAAAAAATACATGTATTATAGTGAATTAGTTTAAGAAACAAATTGTAAATCTGTTGTCCGAATAAAAGGCTTTATTATTATTATTATTATTATAAAGGTTACTGAGTTGTTGTATACTATATAAATATATAGTATAAATTGCATCCGTTTTGATAGTATTATTCTCTAGGCTCAAAAAGCAATTCCTACTTTTATTGACGTTCGAGATATATTTCTGTTAAATTTATCTTATTAAATTGACAAATTATAATTTTCAGAACCATCTAAAATGCTTACTCGTGAAATGTCAGTGAAAAGTGCTCACGAAGTCGATGACGAAGAGATCCTTGAGCTAAAATCAAATGTAAGATCATATTGAACTTAATTCCTAAAAAAATGTAATTGAATTTTAATAACTTTTTTATTAATAACGATACTCTTCCATTTTTAGTAAAATAAAAATAAAACAAAAATTTTAACGTATTTACAATCATTAAAAACTAGCTTCCGTTCGCGACTCCACCCACGTGTAAGGTCCAATCTATCTCTATACCAAAGTTCATTAAAACAGCTTCAGCGGTTAAGACGTGAAAGCATAACAGACCGACAGGCGAAGCTGCTTTCGAATTTGTAACATTATTATGAATGACAAAACATTAATTAAATTTTGCTATTCCAATTACCAGGACACTAATGAGAGTGATGAAAAAGACACAGACGTATCATTCTGGAGGGTGGTTAGGCTAAATAAACCCGAATGGAAGTCAGTAACACTAGCCAGCATTTGTTCCTTGATGAGTGGATTCGCCATGCCGCTTATAGCTGTCATATTTGGTGACCTATTAAGTGTAAGTATATTATCTACTTATTTTATATTTACTCAATTACATTGGCATTCCAAGGCACAATCATATACCGAAAAATTTTCATAATAGTAGTTGTAATGGTTATTCTAAAATTTGATAGAATTAATCTAGCTTTACTCTAGAACAATTAAAACCTTGTTGTCTTGTTGTAGCATCATCTTGAAGCCACGGTTCACGAATGATATAACATTGTGTTCCTATAGTTAGTTCATATACGACATTTTCGATATTTTTGCTGGACGTATCCACATGATTTCCTTTGAAAAGAACTTTGATATGATATTTACTAATTACTTTTTTTTAGGATCTGTCAAGCGAAAACCTAAATGATGTTGTAGACCAAGTGCGAGGATACGCGTTAATATTTGTCGGTATTGGCGTATTTTCTGGAGTCATGAACTTCATAACAGTAAGTATCCCATAGTAAGAGCTCTGTAGTATAGAAGTAGTTAAATGATTGTATTTTTAACATACTTTATTGAGGTTTCTATATCGGAACCTGCTTAAGACAAAGATTTGATGGAAGGGGCATTTTTTTTTATTTATTATGTAACGGACAAAGGAGCAGACGTATCGCCTGATGGTAAGCGATTACCGCCGCCCATGGACACCCGCAACACCAGAGGCGTTACAAGTGCGTTGCCGACCTTTTAGGAAGGAGTACGCTCTTTTCTTGTTGGTTTGAAGGTCGTATTGTTCCGGGAACACCGCAGGCGACAGCTCATTCCACAGTTTTGCTGTGCGCGGCAGGAAGATTCGGAAAAATCGCACAGTTGTGGACTTCCAACCATCTAGATGATGGGGCTGAAATTTCTGTCACGTAGGACGATGGCGGAAAGATGCGGCAGGGATCAATCCGAACAATTCCTCGGAGCACTCCCTACGGTAAATGCGGTAGAAGAGGCACAGCGAAGCCACATCTCTACGCAGCGCCAGAGAGTCTAGCCGAATTGGAAGATCCTGGCAATCGACGATACGAGTCGCCCTTCGCTGAATGCGGTCCAGAGGGAGGAGCTGGTAATGGGGTGCCCCTGCCCAAAGATGAGGACAGTACTCCATGTGAGGCCGAACCTGCGCCTTATAAAGCCGAAGGCGGTGGGCCGCAGTGAAATACTGCCTCGATCTGTTTAGCACACCAAGCTTTTTCGAGGCCAATTTGACCTTACCCTCCAAATGGACTTCACTCGATATGTCAACACCAAGTACCCCAATATTGGCTGAGGCAGATAGGGGAGTGTCTTCAAAACGAGTATATACGACCCACGGTAGCTTTTTAGCGGTGAACGGGCATGTAGTTATTGCTAATTTATGACAGTATTCTTATTTTTAAGGTATTTTTCTACGCAATTGCTGGTGAACATTTGACGGAGAGGCTGCGTCAGCTCCTCTTCGAAAAAATATTACAACAAGAAGTTGGATTCTTTGATGATAAAAGTCATTCTACTGGAGCGCTTTGTGCCAAGTTGGCAGGAGAATCAGCTGCAGTACAAGGGGTAAGAATTAGTCATAAGTATTTCTTTAAACTTATTATGTATACAATATATCGCGTAATTTTTTTAAGTTTTAAGGTAAAAAGTTAACCGTTTTTTATGGAATAAGGCAAACAAGTAGACGTATCGCCTGATGGTAAGCGATTACCGCCGCCCATGGACACCCACCCGCAACACCAGAAGCGTCACCAGATGCGTTGCCGGCCTTTGGGGGATGGGGAGTGGGATAAGGGAGGGGTTGAGCTTATGGGCCTCCAGTATCCTCACTCACTCGGTGAAATACAGCACAAGCGCTATTTCACACTAGTTTTCTGTGAGACCGTGGTATCACTCCGGTCGAGCCGACCCATTCATGTCGAAGCGTGGCTCTCCCACGGAATTTACTTTGATATTACGTTCGTGCTGTTGGATGGGAGCAGTACAGGACCGCTTGATGTGGAAAACCTTACGGCAGGCCTATGTCCAGCTGTGGACGTCTTTCAAACTTAAATCTGAGACATCATTCTAATTGTCATTCATGTCATCATTAGCAATAACAACTTAACAATTGTATAGTTTTAGATAACACATTATTGACACGCTTTTATTAGTTAGACCTTGTTTGTATCCGACTTTTTTATAAGTGATTTTTAGTTTTGAAGTGAAACTTATTTAGGCGCATGAGGGTAAAATTTTTACGGATGAAACGCGTCACGAAGATGTGCAGGGTTTTTGTCGAG
This sequence comes from Spilarctia lutea, assembly GCA_916048165.1. Lineage (NCBI taxonomy): Eukaryota > Metazoa > Arthropoda > Insecta > Lepidoptera > Erebidae > Spilarctia > Spilarctia lutea. The sequence continues at coordinate 11,036,551 of OU696471.1, read as the reverse complement.
GAAGAGGGAGAGAGCGATTGAGACCGATTGAGAGAGAGTGGCCAAGGTCGAATTTTAACTTAATATTCATCATCTGAGATTTTACTATATTATTTTAATGTATTTTAATAATTCTCTTTCATTATTTTTATTAATAATTAGTTTGCTAGTGAAGTTTCACTTCTGTCTGACATGTGTACTTTGTACGCATGCATTTTTTTTTAAGCTATATTTATTATTATTCTTAAACTGTATTTACCAGCAGATTTTTTTTACTTATAAAGATAGGTTTCAGTTTTATTGAGGTACGAGTAAATTTTCCACCAAAATGACATAGTTTTTGCATTTCAGGCCACCGGACAAAGAATTGGTACAGTATTACAAGCAGTGGGTACATTTTCGTTTGCCTTGGTGTTGGCTCTCATATATGAATGGCGAGTGGGACTGGTTGCTTTATCTTTCGTGCCTGTAATCATGGTGGTGTTATACAAACAAGGAAGAATGACTTACTACGAGTCGGCTGAAACATCGAAAAGTATGGAGTCTAGCTCTAAGGTATTTTGTTTTACGTATTATTTGACTTTTATGCACTATTCGTGTTGTAGGTAAAAATCATTTTTTCCGAGCATTTTCTGATTTGGCACGAAATTAAAGTTAAATTAACAATAAACCAAACTCTTCAAATTAGGGAAATAATATTTTCACAATATTATTGGTCATTGTAAAAGATAAATAATTATCCGAAGTGATTAACATTATGAGGAATATTTCACCCACTTAAATACCTATTTAAGAAACAGACTTTTACTCATGGCTCACGCAAATTGAACATTTATAAAGTTTGTTAAATAAAGTAAATATAGGCAAGTTCACAACAATATGGGCATAGTAGAATGGAAAAACAGAGGAAGAGATTTCATCCGTATCGCACGCGACTGTACGGCAACAAAATAATTATAAAAATTACTTATGCCCGGTTCCTATATTTAACGCATCGTCATCGTTTAAAAATTTTCTACAACCGACTACAAGTCGTAAATACCGTTCCTCAATTTATTTTTATAGGAACCATTTTAGCTTACGCTCCGTATAATATACTACTATTCGTACCTAGAACGGATCGTTTTTCAAATATAGGAACTGGGCATTAGCTGACCGCTATCTACTAATAATGCGTCACTACACCATTTACCATCTTATTATTTCATCAGCTGCACATATACTGGTATTACGGTTTCTTTCTCAAAACCTTGAAGTTTTACATAGCTCATATATTTTCCTTCGTTCGTTTAGATTGCCGTGGAGGCTGTGGCCAACGTAAGAACGGTAGCCTCTCTGGGCCGAGAAAATACCTTCCGTGAGGAATACGCTAAAAATTTGAAACCAGCCCTTGACCTTGCCAAGCGCGCTTCGCACATGCGAGGCCTTGTATTCGGCTTGTCTAGAGGCATCTTTAATTTCGTTATGGCTGCTGCTATATACTATGGAGGCACACTTATTGTCAATGAAGAGGTTGAATTTCAAGTCGTTTTCCAGTAAGTTTTATTTTTGGAAATTCCATCTTTTAAATATAAAATTTGTCTACCTTCTTATGTTCCTTTATAATTAAAGCTTGTAAAGTAAACCACGCCTAGCAAGATTGTGATGAAAGTTCTGTTTAACAACGTAATTTCAATTTTAGATCTGCTCAGGCACTACTCATGGGTTCGTCTGGAGCAGCGCAGGCATTCGCTTTTGCTCCCAACTTCCAGAAAGGTATTCAGGCAGCAGGCCGGATCATAACGTTGCTCGGTCGCCAGTCTAAAATCGTGGATCCCGCGAACCCAGCGGTCACTAACTTCGTAAGCTTTTTTTCATTTGTCTTTTATTATTTTTTTATTTGGATTTCGGTATACGTTTTTTTACATCTAGAATAATATAAAGTACAGTTTACAACTCAGAAACTTTAACCTTAAACTGCATCAATATTCATGGTCTAGCATACCAAAATTTGTGATATAATAAAAGAAGAAAACCAGTTTACCATAAAATTATTTATTTTTCAGAGTGGAAGCGGACAAGCAAGCCTACAGAACATCCAATTCAGATATCCCACGCGACCCAACATTCAAGTCCTAAAAGATTTCAATCTAGAGATCGAGAAAGGCAAGACTGTTGCCCTGGTTGGAGCCAGCGGGTGCGGCAAAAGTACCGTCATTCAATTGTTGCAGAGATACTATGACGCGGATGAAGGCATTGTGGTACGTGTTCCTTATATTTATTCACAAATTTAACCCTATTAACCAAACTGTTAATTACTTTGGGTCTATACTATCAATATTGTTTTAAAGCTACATATAGATATATGAGTACAAAAGTATAACTTCCGAAAGGAGCACATTATACAAACACCACAATTAAAACGTAATACACAGATTTTTTATTTAATAGATAGTATATTGTTACACAGTTACAAAAATAGAAGATATGCCAATAAATTACAAATTCCCAAACAACGCACTGCTACGTACTACAAAAAATATTTCTGTATGGCGATACGAATGTTCCATAAGTTACCAAATTGCCTCAAATGTCTTAACTTAAACTAGTAAAACGTAAATTATTCGACTTACTTTTAAGCAAATGTTATTATACTACTAACGAATTTCTAAGTGATAAAGATATATTATTCAATGCTACTGTCTAGACCGAAATAAGTATAATTATAATGCTATTGTCTAGACCTAAGATTAGTTCATAAGATTTAAAATTTGTGCACCAGAAATGGTAGAATATGAGGAACGTATTATAATGTGATAACATCTTTTGTACTCTAACATATAAACATTTCTTTCTTTCTTTCTTACATACATTATCTGACGGTGCAACTTTTTGTGTTAGATGTCTCATTATCAAAAAAATCCTGTACCTAAACTAAACGACCAAACACGTGTGATTGGCGTTTCTGATTATTATTATAGTAAGTAGCGTCTTATTTTTGTACCTACAGGCTCAAGACGGTATACCTCTTCCAAAATTAATGCTTGTCGATGCAAGACAATCCATTGGGTTCGTTCAGCAAGAACCCATTCTATTTGACCGCACTATCGGAGAAAACATTGCTTATGGCAGTATCACTAATGCTACCATGGACAACATTATAGAAGCGGCTCAACAGGCAAACATTCATAACTTCATCACTTCATTGCCACTGGTAAGATCAAAACTTTGACAATACTTAATGAGTACAAAAACTAAATTCCAATATCCAATGATGCAGAAGCATGGCGGCCTAGTCGCCATAGTGTGGGCCATTGTTTGCACGAGCACGAAGAATAGTGACCACCATTGTTGTATATAAAAAGTACCGTGGGAGAGCTATGCTTCGGCATGAATGGGTCGGCTCGACCGGAGTGATACCACGGCCTCACAGAAAACCGGTGTGAAATAGCGTTTGCGCTGTGTTTCACCGAGTGAGTGAGGATACCGAAGGCCCATACCCCAACCCCTCCCCCCATCCCCTTTCCCATCCCCCAAAGGTCGGCAACGCACTTGTGACGCCTTTGGTAGGACTAATAAACGGCTCGTAAGTGCGATTGTACAAATAGGGTAACAGAAATGTGGTCCCGCCTCCTGCTTAGTATAAGTCTTTAAGTCCTTGTTAAAATAATTCGGTTTATATTTTGCTTATTTCGAAAAATATATAAAAGTAAATTGAATTTGTAAAATGTTGAAGGTACCTGAATAAATGCACTTTACTTATTTGAAGGTCAGCCTTCGTTAATCCATCATTATAGAGAATGACAACTAGAGAGTGGCAGTTTTTATTTCTTTATTACTATTTATACCTTATATATATTACGCCTCAGTAGTTTTTTCTTTGCATATCTTTTGCGAAACAAACGAAAAAACATCGTTTACCATAAAAAGGTCTGTTTGCTATTAAAACTCGTTTTTATCCCTATAGGGGTATGATACAAACATTGGATCAAAAGGAACACAGTTATCTGGTGGTCAGAAGCAAAGAGTGGCTATTGCAAGAGCTCTGATACGGCGCCCAAAGATGTTACTTCTGGATGAAGCTACAAGTGCTCTAGACACTGAGAGCGAAAAGGTAAAACACTTACTATGATATGCATCATTACTTGTCACAGTCGTATCATATCCTGACTTCTCTCGATACTAAAGTCAAACGGAACACAAAAATAGTAATACTAAGTACTATAAAAAAGGAATAGCACCTCTCTACTACCTAATAGAGAGGCATACTTGTTTATAATTTTCTTGTCACCCAGGCATATAGATACATTGAACACTTAGCCGGATCACCTCCAATGCTGAAAATTCCATCCTTCTGTCTCACCTCTCGCCTATATGTCTTCTGTCTTTCTGCATTCGGTAAAGAAACCTCTTCTTAAATGTTTAATATAATAACTTTATTTGTGTCCAGGTTGTACAAGAAGCATTAGATGCAGCCAAGGCAGGTCGCACGTGCGTCATGATCGCCCATCGCCTCAGCACAGTTCGAGACGCTGACCTAATCTGCGTAGTTCATGACGGACAAGTCGCAGAAATGGGCACTCACACTGAACTATATAAACTTAAAGGGTTATACTACAATTTGAATAGGGTTCAATATTCTTAATTTAGATATCGACAAAGCATTAGCAATCAGTGTCTTATTAAACGGCCTGTGCTGTATTTATTTCTGCTATTTCTTGTAGCAGGCAACTGCCAAAAAGTAACTATAAAATATTAAAGTTACTATGGACCAGAAACGTAAACATGTAGTTGTAATTTTTACGTTTTATCAACAATATCTGAAATAAACAGTTTCCTGACGAGGAGACATTTCAAGATGGTCCACGTAATCTTCAACTATCAACTAAAGCTATTGTTAGGTATTCTTCTATTTGGGAGAACCCGTTCGCGCTTAGTTTTATTTTCTAAATAATTACAGAAGAAACAATTAAACCAAACCATATTCATGAAAGTACTTAAACAAGTTAATTTAATCATTTAGTAGGTACCTGGATGGCCGAGCTTGATCAGATATGTATAATCTGAAGCACGGAAACGGCTCCAATGACTTCCATGAAATTTAGAGAATTATTAAAAGATTATATTATTAGAGTGATACCACGGCCTCACAGGAAACCGGTGTGAAATAGCACTTGCGCTGTGTTTCACCGAGTGAGTGAGGATATCGGAGGCCCATAACTCAATCCCCTCCCCTCCCCTATCCCCCTCCCCATCCTCCAAAGGCCGGCAATGCACTTGTGACGCCTCTGGTGTTGCGAGTGTCCATGGGCGGCGGTAATCGCTTACCATCAGGCGATACGTCTGCTCGTTTGCCCCAAATTCAATAATAAAAAAAAATGTAAAATTAATACGCGTGCCTACATAGACAAGAACGGCTTCAATAAAGTGAGTGATATAGCTATGAAACGTTCTTTAAAACTGAAACTTATGAACTTAATTCTGGACCATGTTTTTTATAATGAAGAACGTATGGAATTCTTAGGATAATTGTAAGATTTTTGCTACTATCAAGTATGTGCTTTATTAGTTTTATTACTGCTATCAAAATTATCCTAGTATATGTGTAAGAATATTATATACGTGATATGATATAGTGACTTAACATAATGTACACTAACCTTTTATTCACCTGCGTGCATTTAAATCAAGTGTGTGATCAGTGTCTTAACAAGTTAGGTACTATCCTGAATTTACTAGCGATCCCTACACTTTATGGCAAATGACGTCGACTTTGTCACAAAAAATCAGGGAGACTATGTTATTTTATATGATACATTTTATTTATATAATTACGACAAACTGTCTTACAGGCGGTTGCCGTACAGGCTAGAAAGAGGCTACTCATTCTTAACCAAAGACGTAGCACTATCAAATGAAACAACAGACCAGGCTGCGTTAAGGATTACCTATACATTTACCATATTTAAGATAGTTGTATACTTGTATTATAAGTTATTATTATTAAGTGATAATAAATTTTATTTACATACATAATATACATTTGAATTTTACTGTTTTGTTCAAACTTCCATCCTTAAATTCTATCTACTTACCATAAACATCAATGAAATCTTTCTCAGGTGGATAAATTGACTTAAACAAAATATTCAAAGAAGAATACGGACGTATCAAAAACTAATTTAGCGTATTTTTTTGATTTACCACAAATTTTGTTAGTATTATTGGGTACTAGATGACCCACGCACACTCGTCTTCGTCGTTTATTGCCCGTAGCGTGAAGTTATTACGCGGAAACAAATTTGTTTCCCATAAAAAAGGTTTATAGTAAGCCAACCTCAAAACATAGACACATGCCATCACGGACTTTTAAAGGAGAACAATTCTGTCATACATGATTTTAGCTAAAGTTTAACTCAAAAGGAAAAATAACCGATTTTGAAACACTCTTCATTGGTGCTCCACTCCTATTGGTTTTAGCGTGGTGATATATAGCCTTTCTCGATAAATGAACATCGATCAGAAAAATATAATGAACATCGATCAGAAAAATATGGGACTCGGCTTGTTTATAGACCTCAAAAAGGCTTTTGACACCGTGAGTCACCAAATTCTTTTACATAAGCTGAAAGGAATAGGCGTATCAGGTGTGGCTTATGGGATGTTTGAATCGTACTTACCTAATAGGCCTCAAATGGTAAGAATGGGTGAATACCAAAGCAAACCCCAAAATATCACATTTGGAGTTCCCCAAGGTTCCCTGCTAGCCCCGCTATTGTTTCTAATTTACGTCAACTCCATTCACAAACTCTCGCTATATGGTTAAATATCACAGTACGCAGATGACACGTGCTTCTTTTATTTTGGAAGTTCCATATCTGAAATGACAAGTCATACCCAACAAGATCTACTTAAGACTTACTACTGGTCTGGTTCCAACAAAATCTTCTCACAATTAATGCATCTAAATCAAGCTATGTCATATTTCATGCCAAAGGTACAAAAGTCCCACCACACCCTGCCCTTAAAATGAAAAATCAAATACTTGAACTCAAACAACACGAAAAGTATCTAGGTTTAAGACTGGATTGCCAACTGGGTTGGAGGAAGCACATTGAATACATAAAAGCCAAACTTACATAACTTTTGGGTTCCCTACGCAATGTTGTACTTTGCTTGCCTTTCAATGTACGACAGCTTATTTACAATTCACTTGTAAAGCCGCACATTTTATATCTAATTGAAATATGGGGTAATGCAGCTAAAACAAACCTAAAGGACTTGCAAATAGCACAAAACAAGATCATCAAAATGCTTTTTTATTATGACTATCTGACACCTACAACCAAAATATACAAAGACACAACACTCATGAATCTCAAACAACTACGTGTGTATTTTGTAGTTGTATACTTATACAAAAAATACATTCTCAGTTATCTTTTACAAAGATAAATGAAATGAGTAACCGGAGCAGTCGTAGAAAGGATTACATTTTAGTACCTCATGTACGTACTTCTCAAGTCAAAAAAACATTGTTATACGAGGGAGTGCAACTCTTTAATAAATTTTCCCATGGACATTAGAATTTTTTTTTTTTTTTTTAAAACTCCCACATTAGGAATAAATATCCTGTGTCGTGGGGGACTTTACAAACATACATGAAACGGACACAAAGAACATCCAGACTCGGGACAACAATTCGTGGATCACACAAAGTGTTGTACCGCGTGGGATTTGAACCCAAGACACTTGGCGCAGTAGCAAGCGACATGGCGACCGCTGAAACCACTCGGCCAACCGTGCAGTCAATGCGAACTAGTTAAGTATTTTTAAATGTAAACTCGAAAATCATGTCCTCGAAAATATCTCAGTCATCTAAATATAATACAATATTAAGTTATACGATGTTGCGAAATAAAGTAGTACTACTGTTTTATTAACTATACTGTGACCACGAGTCCGCATTCTTAGCAAATATGCGAGGGTATATTCGTATACTCGTCTTCACTTGTAAATAAGTTGAGTACCCACATAAACTGATTTTATTGTATTAGTATCAAAATATTAATGTTAGACAGTTTAATCTTAAGAATGCGAGTTTTGGCCTGTTGAATTGTTTGTTATTGAGTGCTGTGGTGTATAGTATGTATAATGTATCAAGAATCAAAACATATTCTCAAGTAAGTGAAATGTAAATTTCTTTTTGAGAAAAATAAATTCTTTACCCACAAATGGGCTATCGTAGTTCCTGAGATTAGCGCTTTTAAGTAAACAAACAAACTCAGTTTTATACATATATTAGTACCTATAGATTAACTTCAGCCGCGGTTGCATGGATGTCGGTTATTGCGGTAAAAAGTAGTCTATGTCCTTCCTCACGAACCAAAGTATTAATTAATGCCAAATTTCTTTAAAATCGATGTAACATTTTAGCCGTAAAAGCGTAAGAGCGTATGTTCAAGATGTTTCTATGATTCTGGATATGTGAATTAATGACGTAAAGTTAAGCCATTTTTGAAGTGAAAACTTCTTTAGCGGCGCTGTGTACTTTTTTGGAATGGGTAAAAATGTATACTCGCGTCAGGTCACGTGACCTGATTGAAAATTCGTAAGACGGATGGAGAGAGGACGTATAAACTCGCGTCAGGTCACGTGTCCTGATCGAAAATTCGTAAGACGGATGGAGAGAGGACAGGCGGCGCAGGGCGCTTGCGCGAATGTTCGTGTGTGTATGTAATATAATTTGTCATGTTTGTGTACGATAGCGCAATAAATGAATATTGTATTCCACCACATAAACAATAGTACTTTTATACTGATAATGAAAGCAATTCGTACAAAATTATTCTCTAACCATTCCAAAATATCAAAAATGCACAACGTTAATATTCAAGTTTTCACTTCTGCCGGCACTCCCGGAGTGCAACCCGTCGATTTTTTTTGTTGTGTTTTACTGACTGAGCGATGGGCCGATGCGGAGGCCCAAATGGCCTTCCCCAAAACTCCCAGAGGACTTAGTTTATTTGATAGATAGAAGAAAACAAACTCCAACTGTTAGCTACTAAGTTCCTTTCCGCTGTAGCTGTGTATCCGGTCTTCTTGGTGTTGTGGTGACCTCCACATACAGCGCAACAACAACCTAACATATGACAGCACTATCTACCGAAGATATGTTGAACTACGAAGTAACGCACTACACGAACTAACTACCAATCCTGAATGGCGCAATAGAAGTTCTTGCGTAGAACACATACATACAGCAACCCAACATCAACCGTTGGACAGTGGCCCGTCAAGCATGATCATCTCGCCTGGTCGGTGGATCCTCCCTTGGTGTTGGAGGGACATGACACCCGCGCCTCCACAGTAACATTCGATTTGAGCGCACACCAACATAGATTTATATGTATATCAGCATAATGAAGTTATTCCTTGTTTTTAGTAGTTTTTACATATCATCTAGACAAGAGAAAAAACGCATAAATCGCTACCAATTGTATATAATAGGTTTTATTATACTTACGTACCATGTTACTTACCTACTCTCTAAAAATTAACGAGCCCACATAAAAATAATATTGGGAGAACTTTGTAGGTACTAGAAATAAATTAATAAAAATTGTTAGTACCTACGTAAAACAATTGACGTCCAAGGGAGCGTCAATTAACTGATCAAAATCATCTTTACTGACGATAATAAATTAATTGTTTTATTATGTCACATCCCTAACACGATAAAAAACCCGACGAATTACTATAGAATTGAGATATCCCGCTATCAGCGTTAATAGAATCGTGAAAGTTTAACGTATAAGAATCGTCTTAAGATAAAATAGATTCTATCGAAAAACCAAATTGGTCGTGGCCTAACTTTTTTGTTAACCTCAGCATGAGCATTATGCTAATGAAACCCAAAAACAAACATTGTTATAAGGCAAATATGTAACATACGATAAAAATAAATTAAATAATAAAGGGTATCGTTAAAATGGAAGAAATGCCCGTAATTTATCCACGAGTCACCTTTTAGGCATTCCGTGGATGCCATCGCGGCGGGGTCCCTCTTGCTCTAGACGCGATCTTCAAATAAAAAGGCGCCACAAAAAGACATATTCAATAAGCCGTTGGCCATTACTGAATGTAATCGATGACATAAATTAGTATTAATAATATATCTTTGGTCGCGCAGACGAGTTTAATAAGTTTGTAGTAGTGATACTTACAAAGTCCTTATCTACCTAATTATCTGAATAATATTCTAGTAATAATAGTCCTTAGGGAAAGCCCCATCACACACCTAAATGCTACAGTTGGTCTAAATGCTTACTTAAGTAACTGTAATCGCTTCGTTTTAATCTATTACTCCTTATATTAAGAGAGTAACACAAGTTTCCATTGAATTGAAGATGAGAAAGTTGAGTAATATTCAACCAATTAACTTAAATAGAATATCTTTTTGGGTAGACATGGACTGGGACCAGAACAACTCCATTGTTTAACAGCAGTCGATTTTATTAGGTACAAAAATTGTTTCTATCTACGGATTTTATAAACTTTGAAACCATCCTACGGTTTTAAGAATATTATTAGCAGTCTGCTAACCATAGTACAAACTTTGCCTGGTTTGAAATTAGAAGACCGTGGATGCGACAAACGAATTTATATTTTCCTCTTGTAAAAAGTAAAATAAGTGTATTTTTTAAACTTTAAACAGGTGACGGCCAGTCTTCAGTTCTGATGAAGTCCGGAATGTTCTTTTCTAACCATGATTAGGTCGATCGAGCTAAAATCATCATCATTCTTGGTTATTAAACAGGGTGTTATCAAGGGGCTTAACTACCTTGTCAAGAATGGTATCATGATCCACTTGTGCCGGTGTTTTGATACCTTTTACACAAAAATATGGCTGTCACTCCTTCATAGCTAACACCCTACAAAACCCATGCCCACGTTGTACTTTGTTAGCTAATTGGGAAGCTTCAATTGCTAAGTGCTAAGTCATCTTTTGAAATACGCGACAGAGTGAAGTGGGTGGTGATCACAATCCTTATTCTGAATAATGCTTTTTCACGCCCCGCTTATTCGACCCGGGATCATAGTGGGCCGGAAACACATCTGTCTAGGTGCTATCTTCGTCTCCCAAGATAAAATCTTTTGCTTTCAGACAGGATTTCTTCGAATATGCTCCCTTACTGCTTCGATCGCCTTTTTCGTACGAACACTACATGGATGGCCATATCTTTTTCTGTCACAAACAGACGTTTCATTTTACCTATCAATATGGTCCGATACACAAACATTTGACTAATACGAGTATCAAGCGAATGGAGGATTCTAAAAATTGTATTTGACTCCACTGCAATCACAGCGATTCGGTTCTTTTTATCACCCCGCACCACTTTAATATCAGAAATTATTTTACAATATATAGGCTATATATATAGGCAATATATAGGAAAATAAGAAAACTTCTTTTGACGAAATGGCAACCAGCCGGATCACTTGGATCAGCTATTTCTGCCAATGTCAAGTATTTATAGTCTTCCATTCGTCGTCGTGATGAAATTAATGATAAAAAATATATAAAATGTGGATGACATGAAATGGGGACCGTCTTTCGAAAAAACAAAAAACGATCTCCAAATAAGAAAACACAATGTACAATCGTATAAAAGTATATAGCTGTTATATAATTTATGCATAAATACATATTGTATGTATGTCATCAACAACCCATAACGTCCCACTACTGGGCTCGGATCTATGTATTAATATATTTTACTGCATAAATCAATGCCTATACTTCTATTTTTTTATTATATTCGTTTCTCTACCCATTATGTATGTATGACTGTGAACATACGTTTCTCTGTTATTCTTTATTCACTCAGGGTTTGCTAATAAAAAACTCAATTTTGTATCAAGCTAGCCTTTAAACATGACATTTCCTTGTATCTTGTACTTAGTCTAGCCATAAATAGTGTTACAATTAAAAATAAACAAAATATTTTTTTTTTGTTTAATATTTGAGAAGAGGGTTTATGCCCAACGGCCTATAAACTTTCTAACCATTAAAGCGTTGGATGGTTTCCAAATTTATAAAGGACATAGAACTAATTTTAGTGCCTGAACAAATAAATAATTGGTTGTTGTCTAGTCCTAGTCCATTTTCGGAATCTCTTTTTTTTTTTAAACATTAAATTAAGTGAAAATCATAAAAATACAAACATATGTTGCTCTCTTACTTTAGTAAGAAGAAGAGAGATTTTTAATAATAAAAATTGTAGCGTAAAAATTTACAACATCTATCCCATAGTTGTTGTAATAAAGCGATCTTTAAATTTAAATGTGTATTTTAAAAACCTACTAATAGTTTTAGTGGTAAAAAACTGTTTTAGTGATGGGCGTAGGCTTGGGCATAAGCCATAGAGGACCACTAAAACAGAATACAAATGAAAAATTTTAGCAACCCATATTTTGTACCAATATCACAAATTCTGATCAAGGAATTTGTGATAGGTATTGATGACTGTCTTCTAATTACATAAAAATCATTTAAGTGCAATTTTTTTTTAAATATTAATTTATTTTAGAAGTTGTATATCTACGAGTAAAATCATTTTGTGTTTTAAATACTTAATGTTTTCATATAATATTTTTCTAATTAGTATGTCAGCTGTTCAACAAACTTTTTAAGTAGGTATCTGGTGGAATAGAAAATTAAACCTATTTTGTCTCTCAGGTCAAATAATTTGAAACAATGTTGTTCTTCCGTAGAATTCAGATATATCAATCATCTATAAATTGTTTATACGTAATTGCGTATTTACCTATAGTGCAGCGAGTGCGGTGCACACGGGCGCAGCGTTGCTAGGGGCACCGCGGCGCTAGCTAGCTAATAAATTGAGTATTATAATTGAGTAAAAATGTAAATATGTGGTACATTGACAGTAATCGGTAATCTTTACTTTTGATTTAAGCAAAAATGTCTTGCCATATCAGCTCTCGAAGAGTATTCCAATAAGGTGCTTTGGATTCGCTCCACTCCCACATCATCCCACGACTATTGAATGTGAGCTACGTGCCATAAAAGGCTTTAGGCCCACATCCCATGCACTGCGCATCCCTCAACTCCCACACCAGATCAGCACACTCGCCTAACTCCACTGCTTCTCATCCATGGAAACGTTATGGATGGACGAATTCCACGTGACCAACTATAGACCTTTATCAAACTACAAAACTTCCTCGGGTAAAGCCAAGTAGGAGGGATTCGCAGCAGGTAAATAATTTTCGAGATGGAAAGGCCATATGCAACTGAACAATTGTAACAAAAGCGGACAGGATCTCTAAACGTTTGTGGGTAGTTAGGAGATGACGTATGGGTTTATGACCAGATAAATGATATGTATTTTGTAAGTAAATTTTTTAAATATATTTTACACGTCGGACTTTACAGTTAGAAGAGACCGGCATTTACTAAGAATCACTCTGGGAAGAAATGCCGAAAAAACCCACAGAGGTGTCTTTCTTAAGTCCGTGAACATTGATTGGAATATAATAAAAATCTAGGCGAGTACAGTACCTACCTATAGGATCTGGGTTGGCCTTTTGAAAAAAGGATCATAGTATTTAGTCAGCCTGTCCATACAGACGGACAGAGTGAAAAGAGAATACATAAAATATCGATATGTAGAGTACAAAGGGCGGCCTTATTTGCTGGGAATTGATGTAACCAGGTTATAAGTAACGCTAAACGCTGCCACATAAGTCAAAATTTATAAACCTCATCACCTTCCAGTGTGTGGGAGTGCCTTGGAACACTAGGCATTGGAAAGCAACAAAGCCCTGAGTTTAAGATGACAATTAGTTTAGTTAGATGATATCAACCGCCATTTCTCAACTACGCCTCAGCTGGATCATCACACCACGAGTCAAACCTTGAGCCATATAGCTAGTTTAAACCGTCCTAATGTTGAATATTTTGAATTTTCGTATCGTAAATTATCTTATCGTAACGTATCACCTGTACGCTGACGACTTACAAGTGTATACGCAGTGAAGTGTTGAGGACATATCACACGTCACTGACAAAGTTAACAAAGATTTGCAATCTACAAAGAGCTGGTCGATGAGGTTTGGTCTGGCGGTAAATCCACCCAAATACCAGGTGATCGTCGTAGACAACAAACAAATGTTAGGTAGATTGGACATGTTGGTCGTTCCACCAGTCGTCTACAACAATGTGACAATACCTCTTAGTGGAGTGGTAAAGAACCTTTCGACTCGACCCTTGATTGGCGGCCACAAGTATACACGTCAGCCAGAAAGTAACTCCGTGTCTTCGCGCGTTATATCGTTTAAAGAACTCCCTTCACGCTAAAACTAAAGCTACGTTTTTGCAGTCCTTAATTTATGGCTATATGGTGATTTGTGTTATTTTATGCTGAACGCACACCTTCTCAATAAACTAAATAGTCTTTTCAATAACTTTTAATCTTCACTAACATGATCACATGTCTGTTTTACGTTCTCAATTGCAATGGCTCCCAATTCGCCAGCGCCGCAGTTTGCGAGCACTGACCTCTATTTTCTTTCAAATCTCCATCGGTACCTGAATACCTTGCTCCTCTTCTCTCGTTCGTTTCTTATGCTCCAACCACGACCGAAATCTTCGTTTCACAAACTATATGCTACTTCTATGTTCCCCTCACACCTCCGACTTTATCCATTTTTCCTTCTGTGTGCAGTCTGTACTTCTCTGGAATGCACTCTCTGCCAATTGTCTCTGCTTATACACTATATCAGTCTGTGATGTCTTATTGCGTATCTGTCTGGGGCGGAGCATGCTCTACTAATATGATTAGAGCCGAAAGATCACAGAGAGCTGTTCTGAAGGTACTCACAGGTAAACCTCGAAGATATCCGACAAAACTACTATATGAAGAGTGTTCGGTATTGACTGTGAGGCAGCTCCAGATCACGTTGCGCAAGCATGTGCAGCTTCCATATGTACGTAGTGATAAGCGTAGAAAGGACCGTATCTGTTAAATTAAACCCCACAGAACTGCTGTTGCTAGCAGAAGCTTTTCCGTGAGCAGCTGTCGCCTTTATAATCGTATCAATGGGGTTGTTTGTATTTATCTATTGACGGTGAAGAAATGCAAGAAGTCTTTGGAACGCTGGCTTTTGACTTTGGACTATCAGAAGATCGAAAATCTGTTAAAATGCATATCTTGATTTTTAGCTGGTGCATATACACCTACACTTTATATTACGGTATATAATAATAATAATATTTTTATTGTACACCAGATTACTTTAAAAGGTAACACAAAACTAGGAGGTACAATTGGCGGCCTTATCGCCCAAGGGCAATCTCTTCCAGGCAACCATGGGATGGAAAGAAAGACGTGGAAAGTATAGGGTAGTCCCTGGTGTATGAAAATTGGTTGGAAAAATAAGTATATATATGCATATTATATAAGATAACAGTAAGAACTAGTGTGGATGATTTAATAAATAAATAGAGATATTATTAAATAGCCATAATATTAATTAATATACACTCCATATCTACTCAAGTGGAATTTATGACCCATTTGAGAACAAGATCGGTTACAGGTCGGTGAAGTCTCCCAGGTAGTATGCCTTCACCCGTCTCTTAAAAGAAGCTAATGTCTGCGCACGTCTTATCGTTACTGGTAAGGCGTTCCACAACCGAACTGCCTGGACAGTGAAGGAGTGGTCAAGGAATTTTGTACTATGTCCAGGCATTGTCAACTTCAGGTTCTCCGACGATCTCAACAATCTAGGGTGTGTCATGCAGAAAAGTGAACCTTGATTTAAGGTAAAGTGGAGTATGAGTATTGTATAGGTTATTATAAAGAAGAGAAAGAATATGAGCATTCCGGCGAAGGCGGATAGGCTGTTTGCGATAGTCGGAGACATGATCATCTTTGCGTAATCCAAATATAAATCTTATACAGAGATTTTGGAGTCTCTCAAGCTTATTCAATTGGTCTTCATTGAGATCTAGATAACTGGCATCAGCATAATCGAGGATAGGAAAAAGAAGGGATTGTGTAAGAACAATCTTGGTTGATAAAGGTAGAAAATTGTGTAATCTGCGCAAAGACCCTGCAGCAGCAAACATTTTGCGACTCAGCTCTTGTATCTGAGGACCCCAGGATAAGGTACTATCAATGTAAATCCCCAAGTTCTTCACCGTACAGTGGTACGGTATCAGTGAGCCTTTGCAAGTGATTCGAGGCAGTCCCGTCCAATCAATTTTGGAGATCATTCGCGAGCTCCCAATAACTATCACCTGAGTCTTGGATGGATTTATTTTCAGGCCGTGGGTGCTGCAGCTACAGCAGCTAAGTGGGTATATAGTGTATATACTACCAGTCCTACAATATTCATGCTCATTTTGCTTACAAAAATCATAACTGCAATAATGCTCGATATTTTGATACAGGAGTAACTTTGATACTTTGTAATGTAACATTATTTGTAATCCAAATAAGTAACTGTTTGGGTTGTATTTGCTACCACATGGACTAGGGAACTGTCCAAGAATGGTGAAGGGCGCTGGCACCTGTGATACTATTTTTAAATTCATTAGTATAGGTGCTATCGTTTCACATTTTAATTGTTCCATTCTATACTATAAATATTATTGTTTGAAGGTTTTTGATTTAATGTGATAATTTTGTAATTAATATATTATTATAATTTACAAAATGTAATCTCTTTGCACCTACCAGATCTTATTTCTACATCACCTGTAGGTCGCTGGGAGAGAATGCCTCAAGACATTAAGTCCGTTTTTGTACAATATGTCCAAATATTTAGAAAAAATATTAGTCTTATTTAACAAGTAGTAAATTTTAATAAAACGGGGAAAAAATCAATAACATATATGAATTTATAATTAATATTATAAAAAAAAATTGTGCTAAGTGAAAGTTGCTAAAAAAATTTATTTGTATATAACAGTACTAAAAATATAATATTATAATTTAATGATATTTTATAAAAATTAAAATCCCCAATCAAATCTTAACATTAATAAAAACGGTATTTTTACTGCTTCTGGAGCATTACACGCACACAGATGCAAGTGTCCACAGGTCGTAAAGCGAATCTGACTTTAAACGAATTTATCCTAAAGCAAACAATGGCTTGAAAATAATGAAATTAATGTCATAGCATATGCCCAGTAAGACAAAAACTACCTTAAGATTTTTATATACTCGTAGGCACATACATATCGTATAAACCAAAGAGGATCCGATGAGTTACTATGCGTAACTTCATAGTTCTGTGGCGACTTCCACATAACATACTACAGCGCCATCTAGCGAAGTTACACAGAAGTACGGAGTAACGTACCATACGAAGAAACTGTCAATCCTGAATCGCGCAATGGAAGTTCTCGTGCCGATTATCATATATACAACATCCCAACATCAACTGTTGGGCAGTGGCCCGCCAGGCATGATCACGACACTCTTTCCTCCACAGTTCCACGAAAATGCTTGAATACCCCTGAAATCTTGATCAGTACTCGGCTTTATTACAACCGTCTACTTGGGGAAGGTCATGGTCGGATCAACTCTTTTTATCTATACTCTAAGGCGAAATAAAAACCAAATTGTCCAGTTTCTTAATTTTTATTGGTAAATTCACATTCAAATTATAGATCACGTCGAAGGTTTACATCATGGGCTCTCTACAGATTAAAATTTAGTAATTATTTACTATGATACTGTATCGGTACTTTTCAATTTCTAAATCTACTATTCCATTAGCTACATCGATTTTAGGGTGCGTAAATGCTTCAAAACGTCAGTGTTACGAATTATAATGAGATTGACGGAAAATAGAAAATCGAAAATACACATGGTTCACTAACGAATTCACGATACAGATCAGACATCAAAAATATTTCTATATTAATTAATAGACTACATTCACATAATCGTTAAAAAAGACAAAACTCGTGCGTGTCACGGCGCACAGCGCACGTGACGCAAACGAAACTGTGACCAAGTTGAATGCAACGATTACTCCATTAACGGTCGCGAACTACTATAATCGCGGTGTTATTCACAGTGATTAATTTATGTATGCAGACAAGTATGCAGATAAGAAACGAAGTGTGCGGCGTCGGCGAGCCGCACACTGAGATTCCCGGCGCTGTCTGTCGCACCGCTCTCTCTATTCAACGAACATCGTATTAAACAGTCACAGGTCAATTTCAGTCCAACTATCAGTTTACGAATTAAAATAAAAATATATTAATCTAAAACGTTTCACATCGCTTAAGTTACGAAAGGGGGGTCGGGGGTCGAGTACGGTAGTCGCGTGCGGTGCGAGGGCGGAGGGCGGAGGGCGCAGGGCGGAGGGCGGAGGCGAGCGCTTACGAGTTCCACCAGTCGGGGCCGCCGGAGCTGGCGCCGCCACTGCCGCCGCCGCCGCCGTACGATCCGCCGTAGTTGCCTCCGTACGACCCGCCACCGTACCCGAAACCTGCCAAAGAACACTCTCATCGATCACCATTACGTCACGTTTTAACTTAAACAATCTACTTCAGTTTACAGTGCCAGAAAAACATTTGAATATAACAATTATATATTCAAGCAACACTTGACATACTCGTATCACAAACTGACGTAAAAATTTCAATAAACACGTATTTAAAGTTCACGCAACTCGTAGAAACTTGGCTATTAAAGTTGTGAGGCTGTAAGTGTAGAGCGATACATACCAGAGCCAATAGTGGAAGGTCCGGCGGACCGTGGCGGCTGGCGCGGCTGCGTACGGAAGTCGCGCGCGCCGAAGCTGCTGCTGTTGCCGCCGAAGCGGCCGCCGCCCGAGCGACTGCCGGCGCGCCGCCCGCCGCCCGCCGCGCGCCCGTCCGCCGCCGTGCTCGTCAGCCAACTGCAATGCACACACTCGCTTATATTATACCAATCCACCACTGACAACAATACATTCAGAAACTGAAAACCTTGGAGAACGACGGTGACGTTTCGTCGAGACCGATAAAACTGTGAATGAAAATGTGAGTAGTAAAAAAATGTCGTTCGGTAGCGATAAATCAGTAATTCTTACTTGGGCACGTCTTGCTTGGCCTCGACGAGGAGCTGGATGAGTTCCCGCGCGAGCCCACGGTTGGTGTCGTTGAAGAACGACGTGGCGACGCCGAGGTTGCCCATGCGGCCGGTACGCCCGATGCGATGGACGTACTCCTCCACGTCCGAGGGTAAATCAAAATTAATCACGTGACGCACGTGGGGGATATCCAAACCTGTGTCAAATTAAAATTAATTGTTATACTTAAATATTGCCTATCACAGATGAGTCATACATTTTAATAAACAATTTTTCTGTTGGTTAAACACTAATGTCACATAATAATATGAATTAGCAATTTATCAAAATTGACAGTTTTAAAGTTTGTTACAAAAATTTGAAAATGTTAACTAGAAAACATTAAAAGGTAAACTTTTGAATATTGTAACTAACAGAGTAAAGTCCTGTAAATAAATATCTTCTGAAAGCACTAAATTATTATTTATTAAATGGTGAATAACACTTCAGAAGGTTTATTGTGTAGAAAAGTTAGCATATTTATGATTGGCCAGCTAATGTAACAATAGTGATGTGGTTGTATACTAGAAATGAATCGAACCTCTAGCTGCCACCGCAGTCGCCACTAGGATGGGAGTCTGTCCGGTGCGGAACCGGCGAAGTGCATCTTCGCGTTCACGCTGTGTTCTGTCGCCGTGAATCGACGTCACTGGGTATCCCATACTATCCAAATATTCTTCTAACTGGTCGGCACCTGCAGTTAGTAACCATCGTTAGCAAACATTCAATCAAAATGTATATACATATTTTAAATTTATTTTGAAAATACCTTTCTTGGTCTCGACGAAAACTAAGACAAGTTGATCCTCCTCATTGGGCTCCTGCTGTAGTATATTAGATGCGTTCAGCAAATCCAACAAGAACGAACGTTTATCCATTTCTTCCACCCACACCACCTGTAAGTTCAATACATATATATCAATTGTATAATCGAGTCTCATATATATTTTAAATGTTTCGATGGTTCAAATATTATTTATATTATAAATAAAACTTCACATTTTAGATGTACTGATTGTAAACAACAGACACTATTGCATATAAAAATGTGCAGCTATTTAAAATATTATCGAAAAAGAATGGCAGATCCTGTGATATTAAATGGATGATTATGATATTTATGCCATGTATTTATCTTATTTTTAGAGCTTTGTTGCAAGAATTTTAATTCAGTACAAAAAGTTGTTAGACTTGCAGTAACAAAACGCATGCCTACGTTTTCTAATCATGCCGTACTATCTACTTAGTTTGAAAACTAAATGAAGTTGTTGTCAGATTGCCGAAAGTATTTATAAATGAGCTTACTGATGGATTTAGAAAAAAGAGGAACATTTGATTGACGGATCAAGAAAATCGTAAGAATTTTGACTGTAATCTAAAAACTGAAATAACTTTTTAATGCAAAAGTCTGTGAATTTAAAAAGTTATTGTCGTTGATATATTGATATGACCTGCCAAATACTCGTATATACAAAAATTCCTGCATTGAGATACGCAAAGCGCTACAACAGTCCCGTAATTGTTCCTGTCATTGTCCTTAAAACCCAAGTTTACTAAATAAGAATGTTTATCAAAGTTTGTAATAAAAGGTCAATAAAGGTTTAAAAATAATTACCTTTTGAGTGATATTCTCAGAAGTAGATCCTACGCGCCCGACCGCCAGGAAAACATAGTTGTGCAAGAAATCTTGCGCTAAAACTTGGATCTGTTTGGGGAAAGTCGCAGAGAACATGAGCGTCTGGCGCTCGCCCGTCTTAGGCATCGTGTGGCTCTCGACGATGGTGCGGATCTGGGGCTCGAAGCCCATGTCCAGCATGCGGTCGGCCTCGTCTAGCACCAAGTGGCGGCAGTGGTCCAGCGCCACGCGCTTGCGGTCCAGCATGTCCACAAGCCGCCCCGGCGTTGCTACCAGCAGGTGACAGCCGCGCTCTAGATCGCGGACCTGTTCGTGCACGGGAGAACCACCGTACCTGAAACGTCACAACCGTTTTGTTCACACATACCCATTCAGCTTTACTTCAGTCTGGACAAGGATACGCCTTTGGCGGTGTAGCGATCATATACATATTTACTTTCACCTGCATTTGTTATCACAATAGCACGATCGAGACGCTCGTGCATCTTCGGTTTTGTTTGTACGATTAGTCAAATACATACTGTGACGCCGAGAGGCCGCTTCTCGCTTGAGCCACGATACCGACGCGTATTTGTATTGTGATATAAAATATATGTTTATAATAATAACTTTCAGACTTTCATTGTGTATGATAAGGTGCACCCCACAGCGGTAAACACACTGACGATCTGCTGTTATACGTCACCTCTGGTATACCACAAGGATCTCATTTGGGCCCTCTATTCTTCTTAACATTCATCAACGATCTAGCAAAAATATTGACGATTTAAAATCTTTACGTCCATAGAGAGTACTTTAATCCTTACAATAAGATCTTCAATCTATATGAAGATGGTGCAATTTAAATTGTATGTACTTAAACATAAATAAATGTTCCGTCATTACTTACGTGTCAAGACCACCTAATGAGTATATACTTGAGAATCAAACACTTACTTGTAAAAGTGTTGCTAGGAATCTTAGAGTTATATTCGATCACCGGCTGTCTTTTCGTTAACATTATACTAACATAACAAACAGAGCTTTGAAAAGCCTGGTATTTTAAGCTAGAACCACGAAAGGTTTTAAAGGTTTTTAAATATCCTGTGTTATATTGGTGTACAACTACAGCCTGGTCAGAAACACTTTGGAGTACTGTTCAGTAATATGGACACCCTTGCTATGCAGTGCATTCTGATCAGTGTTGGGCATTAATCAATGTTTTTTTATTTAACAAATTAATTAACTTTAACACACATGCAATTAACAATTTTTTAAAAAGAAAAAAAAAAAAACAGATTAAAAAGTTATTGATATTAAATTAAATGCAATTGAATTTGTCGCAATTAAACATTTAATCGCGTATTACAATTAAATTATTTATATTAATGCACATCAATTGCAAAACACAATTAACATAATAGCAATTGACACTTTTTTTTATGAAACAATTTAAACTATCAATTAACTTTTTGGGGAATTTTGTTGAGAATGATGGTCTGAATAAGTCCTGGAAGTTACTGTGTGTGTGTCACTGAAAGTGTAGTGACTTAGTACACGTATTTGTATTTATTATGTAAATTATCATTATTTATCAAACATTTTAACTGTCAATATTATGTATATTATATACATTCCTTACCATTAAATAATTTATTTCGCTGTGCTAATATTTGCTTATCCTTATATGTTTTGTACAAATTGTCATACACTAAATACTAACTCCTTCTTTATTGTAGTATCATTTCACTGTGTGTAATTTCTATAATAATTTCTTTCTACTACGACTAAGGTTCTTTCTAAACACCTAGATATACTTACTACAAAATTAAATATAGGTAAACATATTAAGGCAATCATGTGTACGAATATGGCGACGAAAATAAAACAATTTATAATTTCTTTTACTAAAGTTTTTATGTCATAGACTTGGCCAAAGAAAATGTATTTATTACCGTAACTGTAGTAAATATATTTGACTATATATTATATTTGATATTTGACACAAAGTGCACAATACTAAAACTAATATAAAAATAATTGTTAATTTTTTTTCGAAAATAACTAACAATTGATCAATTTTTAGTTTTTATTGTGTAATTTTCACAATTAATAAATTTTTAATCGCTAATTGTTTATACAATTAAAATTTGCCCAACATTGATTCTGATAGAATTAAGTGTTTAAAATGGATTTAACATGGAACGTCTGGTTAAATTTAAAAATGCGTCCCTATATGTGCGTCGTAAGCAACGGGACCTAATTAGTCTTTATATGATTCTTTATGGTACGCTTGACTCTTCGATCGAATCTTAACACTCGATATCACAGATCACCGAGAACTTTTTCACTAAACCTTATCAAAAACAGCACCTCGTACTGTAAACCCTATAGTCAGAATTTGACGTCTTAAAATTAAAATTACGTAAATGAACGATGTTAAAGTCAACATCTTCAACTCAGAGCGACTATTCTATTAAAGAAATATTCCCGCCCTATCGCTTTAAAAGTGAAGTAAAACCATTTATCATTGTATCTGTTTGGATCTAATTGTCTAAAAATAAATTTCCTGTTAATCTTACTTTGAATATCATGTTGCGTGGTTACGGAAGGGGGGACCAATCAGTACTGAACCTATATTTAACCTAATAAATAATGCCTCGTTTGTTACCTGTTGTAACTACCTTAATAAATAACTCACAAAATGTAAATATAGAGAATTATACTCACACAACGCAAGGGCGAACGCGAGAACGATAGGCAAATTTTCTAGCCTCATCATATATTTGGGTAGCCAACTCGCGCGTTGGGGCAAGTACCAATCCCAGAGGATATTGTTTACGATTCTGCTGCCGATTGTAGGGCCTGTACAATTAAAATAAAATTTAGATATATATATTGAGATAACCATACGAATTAAGTGGTAAAGTTTACTTACCCCATGTGCTTGACGGGTCCTGCTTCATACATCTGATTGAGTATAGGTACGAGAAAAGCAGCCGTTTTACCTGAGCCTGTCTGTGCACACGCCATCACGTCTCTATGCCCCAGCACTATAGGGATCGCATACTTCTGCACCGGAGTTGGCTTGTCATAGCGGGCGAGCGCTATATTCGAACGCATTATTTCCGTCAGGTTAACATCCTCAAACTGTAAGGTTAAAAACCAGTCATGAAAAAATGTAGGCAATCCACCGAATAGTAGGTTGGACCCTTAATAAAATCCGTGAGCGAATGTTTTATTCAGATATCAAATGTTCGAGGAACTATAGTCGTTCCAATACTTTATTTAACTTTTGACAGATCACGCACATAAAGTTTTGTAATAATTTTTGATACAATGTACTACAGATAATACTGTACTTTATGGGCGGGCTCCGCCTACTTAGGGATGTGTCATTCGTAATTAATGACCACAGACTATAAAAACGGTTTTGAAATAAATCGATTATCGATTATATTAATAAAACATACAATAAAATTATTGTGATTATATTTTATTTCAAATCACGTAAAAAGCTTTAATATTTTGCATTAAAATGCCCTAAATGTCTCTGTTTCAATGCATAAATAATTTGCGTAATGAAAACAGTTCCATCGTACTCGTACCTAGTAATGGGATCGAATGTATTCGCCGCAAATTAATGAATCTAAAATAATTGTTTAGACATACTATAGTTGGTTCAAATAAAAACTACCTGCGGTACCTACTTGTAATGAACAGGTACAAAATGTTGAAATTCGTAGTAATTTACGGATTAAAAATAAAACAACCAAAAGAGGTACTGTAATACTAATTTTAATTATAAAGAATCGTCTTCTTCGTATGACCAGGAATCATCATCACTTGAGTTCTCAGTAATATTGATTATCATTTCTTGGATAGATAAATTGTCGAATGCAAGATCCCGATCCCAATCCGACATTATCACCTTCTTTGTTTTTTCTACAACATTCGCCTAGTTTTCTGGAGTTACTTTTTCACACGCATTTTTCAGTAAATTCAGCATTTTTCTTGCGGTGAAAGGAGGAGTTGTATTGTTCCTCGCAGCATATCCTTTAACTTGTGCCCAGATCATTTCAATTGCATTATATTGGCAGTGATATGGGGGAATTCTGAGGACGGTATGCCCATGCTCTGCTGCCATTTCATCTATGACGTATCGTTTTGGCAGCTTCTTTGTTTTTATTTAATATCTTTACTAACTCTACTTTTAGTAGGGACTCATTCACCTCTTCGCCATTGTCACGGAGCCAGTTTATAATTTCATGTTTTTTGTTGGCCTGTGTTGGTATTTTATTAATTTGACGAGAGTGATAAGGTGCATTATCAATAAATATTATTGATGGCTCTTCGAGTGATGTAAGCATTTCTCTGAACCACTTTTCATACACGTTCGAATTCATCTCCTCATGATAATCTCCTGTTTTCTGGGATTTAAAAGCTAATAGAGCGCCTGGCACAAATCCTTTTACTGTTCCTGCATGACAAATAATCAGTCGTTCGCCTTTTCCCATTGGTACTGTAGAAGTGGAGCCAACGGTTTTGTCAGTCCAAGTTTTTGACAGCGTATGATTCGCATTGAGCCAAGTTTCATCTGTGAAAACAACATTCGACCAATCTTCTATTTTTTTTGCTTGTCTTAAAAAATCGCATCTATACAAAGCAATATCATTGCGTTCCATTAAAATTTTTCGTTTGTCACATTTTTGGAATAACATTCCAATGTCTTTCAATATCTTTGTCAGAGAAGATTTTTGACCACGGAACAAACCACTATTTCGAAGAGATTGTGTTAGTTTTTTTAATGTTGGAATCTCTTTTCTTTGGTAAATAGAATAGCATCAGCGTCAAAATTGTCAACGGCTGTAACTTTACTAGGCGGACGTTTTTTCTTAGGTGTAGATAGCTTATTCTGTTCCATGCCACTGCTGCCGTAGCCTTCTTTTGTTATTTTTGCCACTGTTGGGTTGGAGCACTAATACCTAATGCTCCTGCAACACGGTCTCTAACTTGAGTCACTGGTATAAGAGGCCCACCATTACGGCTTTCCTTTTCAAAGTATTCACGAAGTCGCAAGACAAACTCTCTTGTTTGTCCTTTGAGTACTTTCTTTTTTGGCATTTTGACAGTAACAAAGGCAGGAACGATACGCTCAACTCAACCAAACGTGAGAATTCACAAATAAATCAATACGGAGGAATATAAATACTCAACTATATTGAAGGTTACTCATTGAAATACTGTAGATTATTTTAAAATAGACATAGAGAGATTTAATAAAGATCATCAATAGTTTAACAAATACAATATTAACCACTGAATTACAACACAATACAATAATACATTTTGAAAATTCAGTTCCTTTTATATATTTTTTCATGACATAGAACCGTCATATTTGAACAACATTCTTTTAATCCATTTCTTCTTTATTTTGACAAAGGAGGTCGCACATTGAAACACATAGAAATATGAAGTACGAAATTATCTATAAAATAATGAGTTTGTTAAATCGATTAAAACTTCTTAATGCATAAAATCGATCGATGAAAGAAATCGAATAGGTAACGGGTCAGGGTATCACTATTTGATTAAGTATTAGAGCTGTCAAAAGTTAAATAAACTATTGGAACGACTATAATAATTGGCCCGGAACTACGTTATTCTTATCACAAGGACCAAATTACAACTAAAATACAACACTGTTTTATTATGTGATTCATACATGATTCAAGTAATTGGACTCTCTGCACTCACTCAACTAAACTAATTGAACAACATCAAGTTATAATAGAACTGAAACTTGGATATTTAATACAATACTACAGTAAAATAACACTCATTGAGGTAATATGTTGCTACTTACACTGGTGATGAAGTCCGGCACGCGGTCACCGCTAGCCTCAACTGGTATGTCCTCATACTTCGAAAAGTTGATGCCTGTATTGCCAGTGCCAAACAAGTCCAACTCCTGCCGCTCGTCGCGAGGTAGCGGGACTGTCCAATCATTCTACAACAAATTAGTATTTATAAAATATTGATAATCAAGAAACTTTGGACACACGGCACGACTTTAGATAAGGACTGAATACCTTTCACCCGTGAAAAATAATATCAACTAGTAGATGATCATAATTATGTCCTTACGTAACTGCATGAATGTGTGATAAAGACCATCAAATTTTGTATATAACAATGATGTTAGGGAAAACGAACCTCGTCTCTGCGGGTGCTTGTGCGACGCACGTCGTCAGAGGGCCAGCGTGAGTTGGAGCGCTCCTCAGCGCGCGGCTCCGGCTCCTTCCAGCGAGCGTTGCGCGGCTGCGGCGGCTCGTTGAAGTCCTCGTCGCGGCGCACGTCACGCGACTCGCGCGAGCTTGTGACGCTCCCACCTCCGCCATTGCCGCGTTCACGATCGGCCCACCTTCTATTATTGTCTGATTCTGCAAAGCGCTCTGAATCGCCATTTTGATGACCTAAACGATAAATTTCTCATACAGGATTGATTTATGGGAGTCTATTATGACTTTTGGTGGGTTGGAAATTGATAACACAGAATTAATGTTATAATAATTAAATCAGTGTGATGCTATGTACGGGTATCATGTAAGACTTAGTGGAGTTTACGAGTATATAGATACAAGTTATTATCTACTTAGATAAGTAAATAACAGATACTATGTGCATATGAACTTGCATAAAGCTGTAAGAATTCAATTATATTTATATACTGAAACTGTAAGAGACCAGAGAGGCCCAAGGATGCAGAAGCATTTCAATAGGGCGCTATAGTGTGGGTCAGTATGCTGCATTGTTGCATTGTCTGCATTCGCAATGAGTATGGAAACCACCAGTCTTGGATTCTGTTCATCCTTTCCATCAGGCAGAATAGAGTCACTTTGGGAGGCTCACACATAAACAAATTGTGCACTATTATATATTAGTATATATAAAACGCATGATCGATTAAGACGTGGTTGGAATGTAAATGTATGTTGGTGAAAGTATTATATACATACCGCGGTCCCTGCGCGGGTATCGCGAATCGTGGGCGCGATCGTTTTCACGTTCGCGGTCACGGTCGCGGTCGTCGCGCCGACCACCACGGTCGTACGTTCTAGAGTTGCCTCCCAATGATGAACGGCCGTCCCGTTGATCGTTCGGACGAGTGTCTAAGCTTGGACGCTTAGACTCTTCCCCTGTACCAATAGATTATCATTCAATCAGTTTAGTTTTTTATTCAAGTTCTTATGTCATCGTTGATATCTATATATTTATACAAGCAGCAAAAACTTCGAGCATGAATTTTGGCATAGTTAAACAGCCCTTGACCTCCTCCATATTAACTTTAACTGTGCCAAATTTCATACTTCTATCTATACAAATAAAAAAATAAGAGTGTCTGTTTGTAACATTAAAATAACCGCTTTTTACAAAATACCATATTTTTAAACTTTTGTCTGTTTGTTTCGGTTAAATTCTGGAACGGCTTGACCGATTTGGACGAGGCTTTCACTGGTAGGTAGCTGATGATACAAGAAGTTACAGTACAACTTAGGCTTTTTTAGACTAGCTTCGGCCCACGGCGTTACCCGCAGCACGATAATAACCGCGGGGTTCAGATACGTGTTCCCATAAAAAGCGGTATTAAGGGGCCGGCGAAAGCTGAATTCTCCATAAAAATTTAATACCAAAATAATTTGCAGTGAACATATTTCCACCGTATTATGGTGATATCCAGATTTAAACAGTATTTATCCAGGCTCCTATTGCCTTTTAATTTAAAAAAAAATTACCTAAAGTAAAGTAAAATCGAATTTAGTTTTGCATATTTTTACGACGTAAATGGCATGTTTTAATTTTGTTTTTTCTATATTATAAACAACAATACGTATAATATTGATTCGACAGAAGCATAGCTTATATTATCAATTTATAATATAACTAGCGGTCGCCCGCGGCTCCACCCGCGTGGATGTCGGTTACCGCTGCAAAAAGGAACCCAGGAAAGACGAGGTCAGCAAAATGATTTCCAGGTCAATTCACAGACACCGACACTAACACACTAACATCGACGACGCAGTCACTATCCGCAGGCTGCACAGATTGTCTTTCTGTGGATGTTAAAGTTCTTAAAGAGGAAAATATTTAAATGTAATTAATACCAAGAGTTCACTTCTGCCGGCAGTCCCCGAGTGCAACCCGTTTTTTTAGGATAGATAACTAAAGCGATTATTGTAGAGCTACTCTATAAACAACATTTGACGTTAAATTATTTTCAGGTAACAAAATATACTGATGGTCGGAAGCCTCGACCCCTGATAGGGCAACGTAATGTTGCCCATGCGTAAAACATATTTTAATTTTGCCATAACTTCAAAACCAAACGTCCATTTTTTATCATTCAAAGACCAAACATGATCTACATAAACTGTAGTTAGTGATGAAATAATTTATTTTGATAAGGATTAATAGCATGAGTGAATTAAACGCGTTTAAATGTAGTCCAAAAAAATTCAAGATTTTTAAATAAAAAAATGTTTATTGTGCCTCACTCGACATAGATAGGTATAGTGTGTCGCGGACTTTTTTGTAGATATTTATAAGATCTACGATTAATTAGATCATTTTATGGTTCTATCTTTTATAATTTAGGCAGCGTACGCAAAATAAATAACTTTTCTGGTTGATTTTTTACACCTTGTGTCCGAAAAACCTAAATATCTTACGGAACCCTATTTTTTCGAAAATAAAATATAGCCTATGTTACTCAGTGATAATGTAGCTTTCTAATGAAAGAAGAATTATTAAAATCGGTCCCGTACTTTTTGAGTTTATTCGTTACATTCAAACAGAGGAAAGATTTGTAATCTTTCCTCTTTATAATATTAGTGTAGATTACTAATTATCAAAAAGAAAACGAATAACATTGTAATTACATTCATGATTTTTGGTAGTCCATCGTCCTATCGTGGCAAACAGATGTCTATGTGTGCGTAATTGCATCACTCACACACACTAGCGCAACATTTCGTTTTCTAAATTGTACTAAATGAAGACTGATTTGGCATCGAGATACGTGCATTACTACGACTTTGTTAACCCCTAAGGCGGTGAAAAAAGGCGTCAGAGTTTGTATGAAACTTTTTATTTTCTCAATTCATATAAATAAATACAAAGAAAACAAAACAAATTAGGGATTAAAATTAGGGGTTCGGAGTTTGAATGACAGTTTTTGTTTCTTCAACGGATTAAAAAAAATCTATATTGGAATCGGAAATCGAAATAGGAATCGGAATCGGAAATCGAACCTTCCCCATCAAGCAAAGCAGTCGCATACACTACCACTGCGCACACCGAGACAATCAAATGTCTGCAACTCATGTCGTATGAATGTCAATAATGAATGACAATCCACTCGCACACACACACACAGTAGCGCACTAGACGCACGGCACACGTTATTTGTCAAACAGAGACAGCAATATTCCGAACAAATAACAACTTGCAGTTGCGAGGGTCGTAAGCCGCATTTTAAGTTTTTGCTTTACGTATTTTTATATAAATAATGGAAATGGAGTGCACACACACAAAATTGCTTTAATTATTAATTAGCTTTCCACTGACCACTAGTGTAATTAAACGGAATTCAACTATAAATCATAGTATTTACACACAAATTATAATATTTACTATTGAGATAATCATGAATTGCATGAAATCAAGATAACACAGGGTAATACTAGCTGTTCCTATCAGCTACCAATACTTATTGTAGTACTGTATAGATATTGTTATTTCAAGAATGATTAAATATTAACAGCGCTTTACTACTTATTTACAAAGAATAACATTTTTAAATAGATAAAACTCAAATAAATTAAACCAATTATGCAATAACTACAAAACATTTAGTTAAATAAGAACATGCAGATTTTAATTAACACTTTTTATTTGAGATGTTGACCTCAAGGACTATCTAATTTAATCCATAAATTGGGTCATATAAGCATGATACAACTAAAGATAAGGAAGATATAAAGTAAATGCTTTGTTCATGTCCTACATCCAAAATATTACTGTCTGCTAACATTAAATAATATTCAAGTCTATACTAAATTTATAATGCTAAAGAGATTGTGTAGTTGAATGTGCTAATCTCAGAATGTATTCAGTCCGAACTCCCTGTTCGTGTCCCGAGACAGTGTGCGGTTTTAAGTCAGTTGGAGCCCAACAAAGCCACCATAAGAAAGGATTCCCGCATGAAAAAAGGACTTATTCAGTTATGGAGGAAAGCTATATATCATTACACACTAAAACCAAAAGAAGATGTAAAAAGGGGAAACATTATTTGTTTTCAGTTTCCAATGCATAAAACTATGAATGATAGAATTGCTCCTCTTTAAAAGTTTTAAGATCCTCCTCCTTTTTTGAAGCAGGTTAAAAATTTTTGCAACACCATATTATGTCTATTTTATAAGGTGAGCTCATTATAACCTTTTTTGTTGTAAACAAATTTTTTTCATGTTATTATAACATCACGCTATGGGCAACCAAATATGCAGACAAAGTTGCCAGGGGCAGCAAGTGTTCATATAAAATTCATATACATTATGAACTTAACAAAAAAACTACTGATATCATGCCCCTGTTAACTAAAGCAGGCAATTTGATATGAAGTTACACCAACGTCTAATGAACTCAGTAGAAAAAAAATACAATTACTGATAGTGAGCACCAATAACCTACTACAGGATTAATTATATTTACATGTGTTCCTCTATAGATTTGAGAGTTATAACTATGTAGACTATCATAACACAGTTCTAATTACAAGATTAAATAAGATAAAGAAAAGCCAAAGAACAAATATTTGGTGATGGCAAAAGACAAAGAGGACATAGTCCAACGAGGTGGTCTGATCAGAACCGAACAGCCTGTACACCAATCTACATGTTGCTCTTCATTCAACAGTAATAAGGATAAAGGCGTGATGAGAATGAACCCAAATTCCTCACTAATTGCACAAAAAAACTGTAAGTAGCGTGGAATATTTAAAGAATAATTCTTGATTAATATTCACTTCTTTTGTCTGTTGGTTTTCTTTCTTAATAACAAATACACATATAACAATCTATGAAAGAATTGTGATATAATGTGATATTTCTGTACCCATTTACAAAAAGAGAACTTTCTGTTCCCCACTAACGCATTTGACTTTTCCCTGTTTTTTTATAGAAGAATGTAAATAGGAATCACTGTGTTTGTCTTTAGTGGACATTTTAAGTGGATAACACTCTTTGAAAAAAAAATGTAACGTTGGAAACAACTCCTTGTTATCTAAATATTCTGGACATCTTTTACTGTATTATTCCACTGCACCCATCATTTTCGACTGCTTTATATTTGGAATGAAGTAGTCCTAATTTCAAAATGTTTTTACTGCTTGTGTTAGTAGAAAAGAAATTTAATGGTTTAACTAAATCATCTTCCTAGCCTTGTTTATTTCCAATTTTATTTGAGGTTGGCTTGCAGTTCAACTGGATTTACCTAAATATCAGTTTTTCCGCAGAGCAACTGGCATGGGACCTCTACAACCCCAAGGGGAAACTGAATTCGAAGTTTAAACTAGTTGTCAGTTTATTTGAGGGCACACAACTAGGATTGACTGCTTGAGGAATGCTCCCTGAGGCACAGGCATAAAACACTATCATACTTGAATATTCCAAGCCGTTATTAAGAAAACCCAATAACTCTTTTGGCCTGACCTAGGAATCAAACCTGAGATGTCTTGAACAGCAGTTGCATAAGCTAACCTATATTCAATAAGAGAATAATTATAAAAGTGATATTTAAATATTATTACCTTGTGAAGAGTTGCCCTGCAACTGCCTACGCAGGTGCGGGGGTATGTAACGGCCAGCACTCTTATTAGCCTGAGGCTGCAAGTCCAGACCAGCAAGCTGCCAATATAAGAATAATAAAGATACACAAAATGTCGACTGCTACACTAGAAATTAAGTCTGAGTAATTTGGGACAGACATAAAATAACTTTTTACTGAACACTCAAAGAATTTGCATTAATATTATTCTAGTGACTATCTAACCTTCAACGTATTTGAAGTGTCAACTATAAGTAGTCATGAAACTTATATCCCTCAATCAATAGTTTTATTTTACTGTGCAAACAAATAAATATCATTATCATCAACAACAACCTTTATCATTTAATTACAAGACATAGACTTATCATCCTCTTATTAGAATGAAGGTTCTGGGCTACTATATCACCCTGTCCAGATATCTAACATATCTGGACAGCGTGATATAGTAGCAGTAGTAGGCTTTGTGTTAAGTATTTTATCTCTTTGCAGTGTTGTTTACCTGCATTTTTGCTGTGTTAGTCAATTCTAATAACACCCAGGGGAAGACTAGGGGTAGTTAAACTTAATATTGTTAATCCGTCATTGCTGAGATATAGATAGAAGAACTATATTAATAAATTTTATGATAAAACAACTTCCAAGTTTACAAAGAAGAGATTTTAGATCATTTATGTGAAAAGGGTTATGAAAGTCAGTCTTAATAAGCAATAACCATGAATAATAGAGTTGATTGTTACTTAACTCAATTATGATATACTAAAAACCTTTCTTTACAAGTTACTTAGATTCCAGTAATATACAATTGGCTAGATAACAAACTTGTGTTGTTACTTAACGTCATATAAGTATAGCAAATTAGGCATGCTAACACTATAGAAGCATGACAAAACATGACTTCATTAAAATCAATATGAATAACTTTTTCCACTGTGCATTGTGGTCAAAAAATAATAATTTTCTTTTCAATATTAACATTACGATGTATATAAATTAAAATTGCGAAACATTTTTATTTCCTCCCGCCATGACACGCAAATATAGCATGACAATGACCTCACTCGTAAGTGCCTTAGGAAAACTACTGTAATATCTTAGTGTTTCAATGATGCATACGATATGATGTCTTCAGAAAATCAATGAAATATATACCATAGAAGTGGTGTACCGAAGGCGCCATGTTGATTATTCTGAGACACGTAAAGCATTGCAATTTTAAAGATCTATGCTATAATGAAAAATTGCATTTTTCATGAATTAGACTATTTCAAATTTAACATTATATACATTTACACAGTATAAGTTAGATGTAAAATTCCATTCAATTTCCTAAAAATCAATACAAAGTGCATGTTCTACATGAGGTACAGACCTGCTGCTCTAGACCTGTTCCATTTTGGTTGGTAACATTACTCATATTACTACCAAGCGGTACGGTTTTTTGGGAACTTTGCTCCAAAAATATTATACAAACACAGTCTACAATGAATTTTGCACAAACACAAATTCACAAAATCACATGAAAAGGCTTCAATTTTTCTCTCCGAAATCACTTTTCATTCGTAGTTTTTGTTCTTCACTGAACATTTAGCATCTCGCTTTAACTTCATTCACTCACTACAACTCATTCGGTAAATGCTGCCATGTATAAAATTTAAAATACGTTGTAAGTGAACAGATTTAATGTTTCCTTATTATATTTAAACTACAGAAGTTAATGTGCTGCTACAAATTTACATGCACTTTATTATTTCATTATAGTTTGGAACAAAAAATACTAATTGTTTGTAGAATGTTTTGCTTCATAACCCGTGGTTCAAGGGAAAATATCTAGTGGCAATAATCACAATTGTCATGTATAGAGAGCTGTTTTACCATTATAAGACTTCCGTTCCTAATAATTCTACTAGACAATAGATGCCACTATTCTCAAAAAAAAATCAACAGATAACAAGGAATTGTGAAACCTTAATTCTCGGCTATCGCACTGACAATTTTGTTGTTGTTTATTTAACTATCGAATAACCGAAATTCCCAACAAATCATTCATCTAATTATTTTTACCTACATTTTTAAAGGCAATTTTACTTCTAGCACAACTTCTTTCATAACACAACAATTCAAATACTATGTATCAATTTCATTCTGATAGCCAAAACATGTTGGAAGTAATAATGATTTCTTCGGTGAATCGATTTATAAATCTATGTTAACCATCAAGCGCCATTATAGAATGAACAAAATTTAAACAATACATTTTGTACGAGTAACAAATTAATACTTAAACCCAAACATGGCCAAGATAGTTCCTTGTAATATGTTTTCATGAAATTCAAACATAATCTGAAATTTAAAAATGTGAAATCACAGTATATGGTTAAAAATAATGATGATACGTAAGAGCATTTTCACATATTTAAAATGTCAGGGTTGGGTCTATCATATGGCTTTTTGGGCTTTAGCCCAGGGCCCTGTGAATTTTAGGGCCCCCAGCTAAGTCAAAGTCAAAAACAGACGATAATGCGCAAAAATCAATAATTTAATTTAACTGAACTGGTACTAAGATTTGCAGCCCAGCGAATCCAGCAGCAAATATATAAAAACCCGTTGTATTCATTTAAATAAAGTCTACGGTTAGGTGTTGGTACTTCGAACTATGTAATAGTTAAAATGTTCAGCAGCCATTACATATTCATTCAATCTCGATCGTTCTCCGCTCTCCTAATTCCCTCACACTGTCTGTCTCTTTCTATCTTGCTAGAATTGTTTTTATGTATCATTATTTATCATTTTTATTTAGTATTTTTAATTATTTATAACTAGTAGCATAGAAAGAAACTGAGTTTTGAAGGAATGTGGCCGATATTGATCCAGATTGAATGTGCAATGAGGCGGCCATTACACGGATTGCCAACTCTCAACTCCCAGTATCTGTATCTCTATCGAACGGAACGGGAATTTTCCCGTCGATTTGTACGGACAACAAAATATTTTCTTAATGTTCTAGAATTGTGGATAACTGCTTAAGTAATTTAACACGTTACGATTTAATATTTTAATAACGATTTTGCTCACATGTTTAATATTATAACATTGTTTTTATTACTTTTACGCAATAAACGTTAACACCTTAAACTTATCTCAAAATACCATGTGATAATAACTACGTTTCGCTAATAATGCCAACATAAAATATTTTTTCGTTCGAGAGTGAGTTAGCATATTTGGCTCATATATTTTGCTACCAGGCCATAAACACAAAACATTCCGAGTGACTCTATGAGTGAGTAGATATTACCTGGGAATTCCCACCGCTTATCACCTAGCATAATTTTGTTCATTTTTGCGGTTCTTTTCTCAGTCCCAGATTTTTCTCATAATGATCAGCTAGCTATCGTACTTTGATACTGTCAGGGAAAACTGTATGAAAGGTATGTATCGTTATTTATAATTAATGGTCATACTAGCTTACATTTATTGAATGTTTTACAAGATTTTTCGGAAGAACTGGATTAACCCTGGATAAAAGCATGGGACAGTCATACGAGAACGCTGCTAATATGGCGGGTCGCTACAATAATGTTCAAGCATTACTACAACAAAAAAAAATCTGCGGATTATGTGCCATGTGCTGTGAAGGTTGGAACCGAAATCTTTTTTTTTTTGAGTAGTACAAAAAATATACCTACGTTTTCTTTTCCGCTTCAACCCATAGATGGGGATTGTTAAATCGTGAAACAAACCTGAAGTTTACGTTAAAAAGTTTAAGTCAGACCAAACGGTCTTGCTACGATGCTGTTAAAGCTTTAAAAATAGCTATGAAAACATTATGAACATTTTAAAAAGTTTCAGCGAGAATGTAGACGAAACTGCAATTTGTATTATATTTTGGGAAGAATTTTTTTAAGGAAGATTTAATTCAGTTAATAAAAAATTACCGAGTCCTGGTTTAGATATTTGCGCAGAATATAAGTTAATTGTGTCATAAAAATAGTTTGTTAGCGACATAAGGCAAAAATCAGATCATAAGCTAAAGGATTAAGCAAAAAAAGCCAAAGAACTAAGTAAATGTAGAAACTAACTACAGTGATATAACTGAGAGCGTGTCTCTCAGTTATATCACATGAAAGTATTCTGATAATGTACAGAGAAAGTCGCAGTACACTGGAAAATTTAAAGTAGACACTTTAAATGTTGCACTGGATAAACTGAACACATTTTTTTTTTTTTTACACAACGCCATCTAGTCCCAAGCTAAGCAGAGCTTATGTTATGGGTACTAGACAACTGATATAAATACTTTACATACTCTTTTTTGTAAATACATACATATTATACATAGAAAACACCCTAACTCCGAACCAAATATTTACAGATCATACAAACATTTCGTCCGACCCCGGAATAGAACCCGAGACCTCAAGCTTAGCAGTCGTATATGTGACATGTAGCAAAATTTTTTTTTAATAGATTTGCAAGAAAATATCTAGCAACACATTGATTTAGAAAGCGCAGCAACATATGATGTGGATGAATATTTATTTAATGAATGCATCCAATTAAAAACTTTTGGCTTTTACTTCAGTCAACAGAGTCCTACTCGTCTTGCGTAGACATTTTTACGTGTTTTTTATGTATGGCCCTACCAAAATGACTCTATACTGACTGATGGAAATCATAAGCAGAATCCAAAGGTGGTGGTCACCATACTCATAGCAAATGCTGACAATACAACAATGCAGCATGGTTACCCACACCATGGTGGCCTAGTGATGCTTCTGTTTCATTGGGTCTCCGGTTTCGCACTCACCAACGAAACACGACTCTGTTATTTTACGGTGATCTTCTGTGCGAGGGTAGTAATAGTACCAACCGATCGAGTCGGCCCGTTAGCGCTATTTTGCAAGCTTGTTCAAGTCAGCTGGGACAAGATTCAGGCGGCTATTCTTGGTTCGGCGAGGGTGGTGCTTGGCGTGTCTAAAGGTGGACGCAAATGTGATAGGGAAACTTGGTGGTGGAACGATTCAGTCCAGAGCGACATTAAGATGAAGAAAGTCTTTTTTAAAAAGTGGCAAGCGTCCAGATCTCCTGAAGACCACAATGCATATAGAGCTGCAAAGCGCGCCACGAAGAGAGCTGTACACAGAGCCAGACGTGTTGCCAGACCACTTACAACCGTTGTATGATAAGTTGCAATCGCCTGAAGGGCAAAAGATCATCTATAAGTTAGCGCGTTCCAGGGTCAAAGCGGTACAGGATATTTCCAAGTGCTGCTCGGTTAAAGATCCTGGGGTTAGCTTATTACACGAAGAGCTCGCGGTGAAGGAGAGATGGTGCTCTTACTTTCACGAGCTGCTTAACAAGCAACACAAAGTGGTGCTGCACCACACCGGATCTCCCTCCAAATCTCGAACTAGTGCCACTGATCATGCCTGCCGAAGTCCTGAGTGCTCTTCGTTCCAAGAAGAATCGGAAAGCAATGGATGGATCTGGATCCGTTTGGATCGAGGCCTGGAAGGCGATGGGTATCCGTGGGGTGAGCATCTTAACTAACATCTTTAACCGCGCAGTCCTTACCGGCGAGATCCCAAGGCAATGGAGACTAAGTATCATTACTCCATTCTTCAAAGGCAAGGGATCGGTGCAGGAGTGTGGCAACAACCACGGTATAAAAGTGATGGCTCCTTGAGAGGATAATTGACTCCCGGATTCGACAGGAGTGCACACTCTCGAAATGTCAACATGAGTTTCACCCCGGTCACGGGAGTACAGATCCTGTTTTTGCCCTAAGAATTGTAGCGGAAAAATACATGACAAATAATAAGCCTCTGCATTGCCTGTTCCTGAACGTGCAGAAGGCCTTCGACTGTGCGGTAATCTGATGGGCACTGCGATCCAAAGGGATTCCAGAGACCTATATTGACATGAGCGATGACCGAGATATGTACCACGAATCCGACTCCATGATTCGGACCGCTGTTGGCGACACGAAACCTTTACCTATCACCGTCGGGGTACACCAAGGATCCGTCCTTAGTCCGTTTCTGTTTTGCTTGATATTAGACGTTTTTTCGGACAACATCCGAGACACTCATGAGCAACCACCATGGTTGCTGGTGTATGCTGACGATATCGCTGACGATATCAGACCTAAACTTTTGTCAGACGCTTTAACCCTTAACTATCCAGAATGCTTTTGTGACGTTACTGACCAGTAGTGTCCAACAGACTCATTTTATAAATGTAAGGTGTGATGAAAGAAAAGAAAGATATTTTGAATGAAAAAGAGAGTATAATGTATTCAGTAATGTATATTTACACCTATTTACTTACAGATATTACAAATACCTTTTTTTCAGAATGTTCAGAGCAGACATTGCGATTGCATTTATCACAACACTGTTTAGAAGCCCTTGATAATTTCGAAGGGTAAATATAACAACGATTCTTCCTTTTCACAGCAGGTTCAGATGATTGAGTAGCTTCCTGATTTGACCCTGCCACGTCTTGCATGGCTGCTTACTTGATGGTAACTTGTTAGTCCTTTCGTGCTTCGTCTCCGCATATGAGGTGTTACCAACTCGGTTGCGATTTCACGTAAAATAGTTTTCTAAGTGTATTTTTTTTACGTGAGTTCCAATCAGGATGTATATTTTTCCATATAATAAGCGATGCAATGCTAACAACATCTATAATATTTTGAAGAAATGCAATTGGCCACCTATTTGTTTTACGCCGAACTGTATACTCATGAACCATCTGGTCCAGTATATCGACACCTCCCTTGGTGGAGTTGTAGTACAAGTTTATTTCAGATTTGTTGTTTTTGTTCACATCTTCTTCCTTTCCATGATGCATCGTAGACAAAAAAATTACAGCACGATTCTTTTTTGGTACATAAGAGACCAATGTCATATTTTTATAAAATCCAAATACATAAGACTCAATATCGCTGGTTTTCTTGGGTTGAAAATTAGGAGGTTTACACGTCTTGTTTTTTCTCAATGTTCCAACTATTGTAAGACCATTTTGTGCCAAAGATTTTGCGACATCAATACTCATGAAATAATTATCAAAAGTAACATTTCTGTTACTTCGGAAGTATGGTTCACATAACTGGTTGACTACATTGTACGCTAAATTTTCCGAGATATGGTATACCAAATAGGGGGCAACTAGTTTTGCTGTCACAGATCCACCAAATTTT
Organism: Spilarctia lutea; assembly: GCA_916048165.1. Lineage (NCBI taxonomy): Eukaryota > Metazoa > Arthropoda > Insecta > Lepidoptera > Erebidae > Spilarctia > Spilarctia lutea. The sequence continues at coordinate 10,996,721 of OU696471.1, read as the reverse complement.
CATACCATACTTATCAGGTTTGCTGGGTAGGTACTGTTTGAATGATACGCGTCCTCGAAAAGGTACAAGCTGCTCGTCAATAGTGAGATTTTCTCCAGGCAAATAAAACTTTTTCAGGTTTTGATTTACGTATTCCCATAATTCTCTAATAGGTGCAAGTTTATCTTTTGTCTTTCTCAGGAACCTTGTATTTTTATCATCGAATCTTAAGAATCGTAATAAAGAAGCAAATCTATTTTTTCCCATTGTAGCTCCATATATTGGATTGCCAAAGTTAGGGTCTCAGTATTCTCTAAAATCCACACCGCCCTGTTTATTGACGCCTATAGTCAATAAAAGACCTAGAAATGCTTGCATTTCGATTTTGGCTATTGATTTCCATCGATTTTGTAAAACTCTAAGCCCTTCAGTATTGGTATATTTTACTATTATTTCTAATACTTGATCGTCGAAAAAAAAGGTTGAAACTGTCTCTCGGATCTATTATAGCTTGCCCTGGAGGAAGAATCACCTTATGAATACCACCGCGAATTATGTTGTGTCGAGGCGTTCGGCTTTGCCTGTCAGGTTCTGATTTCCAAGTTGTTTCATCTTTTCCTTTATAATTGTCAATTGAGACGTATTCTTGTAATGGTACATCATCACTCTCACTCCATAATTGTTCATCATCGTTTTTCACTGATACGTGATACGATTACAAAGACTACGATTATAACACAAACAAAGGTCTAGCAGCCGCTATTGCCCTCCCGATACCATAAGATTTTAGTAAATGTAAATAAAAACAATCTACCTTCACACTCGAATCAAACAAAATGTTATTGTGTCTGTTGGACACTTCTGGATTGATGAAGTACTATTTTCGTTTCTTAACCAAAAATAATTAATTATTCATGTTACAAATATTTTCATTGCACATTTAGATTCGTAAAACATTGGCGATAAATTAGATAAAAGGCCGATTCATAAAAATAAATACTTTAGTTTTTATGAAAACATAAACGCAAAATTGTGTCCGCAAGACACTTGTGGGTTGTTAAGGGTTAAAGCTATACTGTTCAAGCGCTTGCTTATTAATAAATAAATAAACAAATAAATATTTCGGACATCTAACACACAACTCCATCTAGTCCCAAGCTAAGCAGAGCTTGTGTTATGAGTACTAGACAACTGATATGAATACATATATACTTTTTTTTGTAAATACATACATATTATACATAGAAAACACCCAAACTCCGAAACAAATATTTGTAGATCACACAAACACTTGGTCCGACCCAAGATTTGAACCAGAGACCTCATGCACAGCAGTCGCTTACGCTACCACTGCGTCTGATAGGAGTAGAGTAATTATTGATGTGTCTTCCAGTACCTATCTTATCACTCGTGTATTTTGAATAACTAAATATAATTTTTAATATACGTAAGATCTTGTTATAAGAAACACGTCCAATAAATTACATTAATAACATATTTAAAAATCAGACGAGCAAAAATACGTAAAGTTCATTATTTTTTTGTGTATGTGTTGGGGGGGATTTAGGATGCTTGTATAATAAAACAATGGAACCTTTATTTAGATTTTGTTGAATACGGGCAAACGAGCCGATGTATCGCCTGATGGCAAGTGATCACCGCCGCCCATGGACACCTGCTACACCAGAGGCGTCACAAGTGCGTTGACGACCTTTTTAGAAAAGAGTACGCTCTTTTCTTGAAGGTTTGAAGGTCGTATTGGTCCGGGAATACCGCAGGCGACAGTTCATTCCACAGTTTTGATGTGCGAGGCAGAAAATTATGCGAAAAGCGCACAGTTGTGGACTGCCAGCCATCTTCATCCAGACATCTAAGTGTGTTTCCTGTGATACAGTTATTTAAAATACATGAGTGATGAGTATTGGAAGACACCGCAATAATTACTCCTATCAAACGCTGCCATTATTAATTTGGCAGGCGCTTGAAACGTGGAGCTTTAAAGCGTCTTACAAAAGTTTTAGTGCATGGAAAGTGTCTGACACTTATGATACTAATTTATAACAATATTCAAAAAACATATATAATTATCAGTCATATAAATTTAACTTAAGTAACTCTCAATTTTATTTACGTTTCTTAACAGATACCTACCTGCCCAGGTGTCACTATCTTTTGAACCACATATAATAATTTTATCAAGGAGAATACGCAAATTAATCGCATTTTTTTAAAAAACGTACTTTAAGTTGCAGAGCCTAAACTTCTAAAAATGATATACCAGTCCCTTTGTAAATCCCTTATAATGCATTGATTCTTGGGAAGGGGCGTCGAAGACATATTTGCTCATTATAGAAATAGCTCAAAGAGCCATACTTAAGGTGAGCCACTACCCTCCGTAGGGATAGTACACACTCTAGAAAACTATTGTACAAAGAATGTGAAGTGCTAACAGTAAAACAATTATTTATTCTCAGACTTCTCTTAAGATACTCCTAGATACTCTATGACTCACGTCTTAAATGTTACAACATGAACTCCTTACGTTAACGTCGACGGTCATGCGATCTGGCTTTTCTTCAAAAACTGGTAAATAATAGACATGTTTTTTTGTTTTTTTCTTTTCATCTATCACACAACGCCATCTAGTCCCAAGCTAAGCAGAGCTTGTGTTATGGGTACTAGATAACTGATATAAATACTTATATACGCTCTTTTTGTAAATACATACCTACATTATACATAGAAAACACCCAAACTCCGAAACAAATATTTGTAGATCATACAAACATTTGGTCGGACCCGGAAATCGAACCCGAGACCTCAAGCATAGCAGTCGCATACGCTACCACTACGCCACCGAGGCAGTTGCAATGCAATGAACTTGTCTCACGCATCTCAGTAGCAGTACCCTATAAAATACCTAGACATTCAATAATAAAGCAATATCATGTTCAGCCCTGTAAAACAAATATAGGAGTAAACTCTCCATTAAACAGAGTGTGCAGATAAATGAACACTTTCATGAAAGAGATATCAGATTTTGACATACGCCATGACTCGATAATTTTACTTAGTTCCAAGATCCTAAAGTCTCAAAAGGGTAACAAATGAGTCCCATGAAATTGTTGTGGAGTTTTATTCATGTGGTGAAATGCCTTATTTTGATTGTACTAGACTCAATGCTGTATTATGTAATGTTCCTTGATGTCTCTCATTTCCATTGCTCAATTTTATTTCATTGTTTCTGTTTTTTTTATCTTTTGCCTATTAGTTGGAATGTAGTGTGACTGAGTAGGTTGTTACTAAATATTATTTATATGTGTAACGATTTGGCGAATGTTGGTTGGCCCGTAATTGGTAAGTGTGTAAGGCCTTATTACATTTTACTTTACACGATATATTTTGTACACACGAGCTGTGGGAAGACCTATAAATAAATAAAAATAAAACCACAGTAGGGTCAATAGCAACTGTTTCACTTATGAGTGGCTACAGTCCCAGGATAACAATGCAACTGAAAATTATTGGTAGTAGTGAGTTAATATGCGATTACTTATACGACACACACGCATATACACATCCTCGCACGCACACTTACACTTTCAACATATTCTACACACTGTTATTTAAATACCTAGGAGAATAATATGCGAATTGTTATATTTCTGTGAGCTTACTTATCCATTGCTGCTAACCAGATAAATATAACTAACCTTAAGTTTCTAATGATCTAATTTCCTCTATGAGGCCATAGGTAGGGAACCACTCATAGAAGAGGTGACCGACATAATACCCAGGCAATTCGTCTTCGACAAAAAGTACAAGATTCAATTGTATGAGGACTCCCAAAAAGAGCTTCACCTGAAAGAGTTAAGCATCTTCACAGATGGATCCAAAACAAGGATGATTCCTGAAGGAACTGGGGAGGCACGAATAATGCCAATCTACCACGCAAAATAGGCGCACTGAAGTCATCGAGTTGCGGAGACCCAGCCCGCGAGTTTCAAGTTAAAGTTCAAGTTTCTAATGTGGATGTATTTCTATTACATTGCGTAATATTAATTTATTATAATTCTATCAGGAGGAGATGGCTGATGCTTATAGTACAGACTTCGAGCCTAGTTAAAGCATCGAAATGTCAACCTGCTGGAAGTTCTATCAATACCCATTGTCGTAAAAAAATGCGCTTCTTCTCGAATTCAAGATGGCTATGCCATTACGTACTCGTACGTACATCATCCTGTATCCGTAACAACTGATTAATGAAACAATTAATTGAGTAACAGAATTTTATTAATATTTTAAATTTTAGCAGAAATCAATTTTCAAGTTTACTGGAATAAATCACCAATAATTTCCCAGGTGTCGAATCTTTCGAGAACGGGATTAACCGCTGGGGGCAAGGTTCGGGCAGCAACTGCTGAAATGTAACCTTGGAATCTGTTGACGTAGTCAATGACGACTTCGCTGATCACAGCGTTGACAACATTGTCAATGTCTCCACCGCCGATGACGCCAGTCAGCGAGGACTTGAAAAAAAAAGTAAATACTGTATGTACTTAATTGATTATGTGATAAAATAGGACCTGTACTGTCTTGAGGTGACCGAAACAGTAGAAAGAGAAATAGCAGATCAATTCTGATGCAATCTACCGGCCTAGTAGACTACAATTGATTGTAATAATAAAGTAATTAAAAAAAATACTTATATAATTTTGCATAACTGCTAACTTACTTATGAATTATTTAAATTATTAACGTTTTTTTTTGTGTATTGGTTTTTTTCGTGTAAGATATAATACAACTCTGTAGGCCATGTGCAATGTAGGTACCTACTTACTCACACGTCACATAACTTAATCGATATTATTTATGTAAAACACGGGACTCTATTGCTACAATTGTATTTATAAAATTTGAGTTATATAACCAACCTTGAAATTGCCAATTTGGAATCCAATATTGTCGAGACGTTCAATGATGACAGATCGTTCATTAGCACACTGGCCTAAGAACAGCCTGCCTTTGAAGCGGAGATCCTGGATGTTGAATCTGTAGATGTAAAATAGGCGAATAAATTTCCTTGTGGTTATAAATTAAGAATACAGAGTGTTAAATATCGTATTCATCACATGGGTGTCTTATGAGACGACTAAGAATGCGAACTACGCACAAAAACACCGCTGTAAAGAGAAGGAAATTTTGAAACATACCCTAAATCTACCTAACTGTCTAGTTAGTGTGGTATAATAGGCAAAAGCTGCTTTTCTAAGGAGCGATCCATGTCCAACAGTGGACTGATAAATGATGTTGATAAATTTGACAAATATCAGCAATTTAAAAAATCGTTAGGTATGAAAGTTGTAAAGTCTTACGCGGCTCTTCCTGCTCCAAACAGGGGGATAGCTGTCAACAAGTCACCGTCGAGACTGTAGCGCTCTGAAAAAGGAAATAAAGATTAGACGAATATTACTCACGAGATAGAATTAAAGTCATAGCGGTTGAAAGAGCTTTTAATTTCAATTTATGACACATATTCATGCGTATTTATCTCGTATATATATAACTCTTTAGTGTTTTCCTACCTAACAATAACAAACGAAATATGTATATATTTCTTACTAAACAGGTTGGGTTAGTTACATATGCGTAATTAAATTAAAATTTATTCTATGTAGGTAAATTTGATGAGCTTTATTGTTATTCAAGCATATTTTGTGCAATTATTTTTTATAATTATGACATAAATTTGTATCTAAAAGTGCGAAAAGTTTAGTTTTAGCATGATAAGCTGAAAAATAAATTGGCTGTATTTTTTTCCAACCACTGCTTGATAATTTTTACTACTGTTTTGAAATGTTCGATATAATATTACTTGATAATTAGCCTTATCTAGGTACGGTAGTAATAAATTCCATATTTCCTCAGGTCTACAAAACTTGTATGACATTTCTGATGTTTGATCTTTCTACTGTTACATTGTGTCTTTACCCTTCTTATGTTTTTTTTGTATTCACTTTTATTTTTTTTTATTGTATAGGTGGCAAACGAGCAAAATCACCTGATGGTAAGCGATTATCGCCGCGTATGGACACCCGTAACACCAGAGGCGTTACAAGTGCGTTGCCGGCCTTTTGAGTAGGAGTACGCTCTTTACTTGAAGATTTAAAGGTCGTATTGGTCCGGGAACACCGCTCGGTCACTTATATTAGATACATACAAGAAATTCAAACCTTACCTGCAGTTATTTCGAGATTAGGTAGACTGATATCGATTTGGAAGGAGAGTTGCCACAAGTTTAGTTGGGCAGCGTGTACTTCGAAACCGGCTAAGCCAGTGGCTCTGATATTGTACAAGTCCAAATCTAATCTGAAAAGTTGTAAATATTTTCGAAATTTAATTAAAAACACTTTTGATTACCTATTGGGGATACGAAAACATACATTATGAGGTTATCTATACACATTTTCAGTACAATATGAGCACAATAAAAGTACGATGTGAAAAATAAATTAGTGAAATAAAATCATTTGAAGAAGAATCAGTGAAGATAATTATTATATTAATTTATATGAGTGCGTTTATTTAAATGTAATGAGAATTCATCACATTCGTACATTGTATGGAAAATGAACTTTTAAGTAATACACTAGATAAAAAAGTCAAGTGTTCTGTTGTTATTGAAAGTTAATAACTTTTGAAAATAACAATTTGACAACAATCTGATATTACTGTAGTATAACAAACAGTTTTCAAAGATGAAGGCACACACAGATATCGAAAACGCGTGTGTCAAATGGCAAAAATTAGAAAGAAAGTATTGAGAAATACTAAGATTTAGTTTCATATACGTTACGTACACGTATTAAAGCTCCTCATAAATCTATACTTACGAGATAATGTCAGCAGGCACGTTAACACGAATATTGTCAATTACAAGGGGGTCCAAGACTGGGATTCCCATTGATGGTGATCCATTTATTATAACACCACGCATCAAGTTGAATAATATCACCATAAGTGGTGGTATAGCATTCCTTTCATCAATTTTAGCATTCTCTTTGATTGTGGCTCCTAATAACGATAAAAGCATAAAAATAAATGAATAAGGTAAATAATCTGTAAAAATATCTGTAAGTCATTGTGATGATTCAAAAGTATGAAATTATTTCGTGGTTATGCTCTAAGAAGCTTAAACAATACAATGCAGAAATCTTTACATATTTTTTGGGAAAAAACAAAGCTAAAGTTAAAAAAGCACTATGAAGCTCATCATCTAGACTGCTAAAACTTTGACGCTCATTCTGAGGAGATGAATCGCAAAACTTTAAATATTTGAACTTTTAAACCCTTTCAAGAAGTATTGAAAATTTCTAATTGCACAAAATAAAGACCACGTAGTCCACGGAAAGTACTCGTATCAAGTCTATATGCACTTTTATGAGAAATTAAACTAGTTTTTTTTTTATATTACCTACTTAATCTACTAATAGCTTCTCTAATCATGAATACTCACTCAATTCAGGAGATACAGGAATCAGAGCATTGGGTGCCGCTAACGCGAACCCAAAAAGTGCCACTAGTAATGCGAATTTCATGCTGAAAAGAAAATTACTTTATTTAAGAGCCTTACTGAATAATAATGACTGCTATTAAATTATTATATGAAATAACATAGTTTGTCTGTCAACTATAGATATAGGTATGAATTGTTTGATTGATTCTGCAGATACGCAGCTCCGTTTGATTGGTGTGAACATTTGCGCTATTTGGTAATATAATGAATGATAATTTTTTAGCACCAATTCATATAAAGTAATTTATTTCTCAATAAAATTATTAATTATCAAAGTACGCCGCTGCCCAAGATCTTAATGATTGCGTATACTGTGTAAGTTTTGCATGAAGAACTTTTATGAGTTTTAAGTTACGTGGTCGAAGTTTTTAAATTACGAGTATTTCAATAATATCTTGTAATTTTTTTTACATTATACATTTGTCTTCCAACAATTGCTTCGCGATCTGTCCTTAATTATTGTGATATCCACAACTTTAGATGCCACTTTGCGATATCCAGGTAATCAGTTCTGATTTGTTATGCAGGAAATTTTCGCTATCTACGTTATGTAATATTTACAAGTAGTTAAGATAAACCATTAAAATATTATTTTGATTTGGTTGGAAAAACGACTCCTTCTAATTTTAAATTAAGAATAGTAGTTTTCTAAACTCCGAGGTGTACCTACACGTAAAGTGCGGATATTTTTTCTAGTCTTATCCCGTAGTGAGTTATCTTTGGATAAATAAAATAATTAAATTAACAAATTAAATAATTATTTTATTCAATTATCTATTTGCAAATTATAAGATTGATCAATCGCTTTTCTCATCTTTTTGGGGTCCAAACTAAGTATTATTAAATAAAATAAAAATTAAACGTTTAAAAAATGTACCTAAATAACCCACTTGAACAATAAGTCGAACATTATGGAGTATGAGATATTATAGATGCAACCCCAACCGAATAGATGTGGGTTTTTTGGGACTTTACTTAGACAGAGGACTGTAAAGTGCTAGAAAAACTAAGGTCAATCTAACAATTAGTGACGTAACACTAAGAGAGCAAATGACACGCAACATCACTGCAAGGAGAAGAGGAACTTTAATCAAAGTTTATACCAGCGCGTCTGGGCAGCGCGTAGAACAAAACCTCGTTTCGAGGAAGAGGTCTAAGTCCCGCAATAATAATAATAAACTACTTTATTGAACACCAAATAACTAAATACATAATTTAACGCTAGGTCTGTACAAGTGGCGGCTCTATCGCTCAAAGGCAATCTCTTACAGGAACCCATGAACCAGAGCCAGGAACCAGAATCAGACTCTTGATATGATTGATGTAGTTAACAATGCACTTAATTTTGCTCCTGATTATGAAAGTCTATGAGATCTTTATTTTTAACTACAATGAAATGTTCTATAAAAAGGCAATCACTGGTGAAAGCACCCACACCAGTGAACAGATATGTCACTGCTCTCCAGTGACATGTCTATTCACTCGTTATATGCTATCAAGTTTCAATGTAATATTAAAAGACACTTACTTGATGTTTGGAACTACTTCTGTGATACACAAGCCCTAACTGTTTCCTTATTTATAAGTCTTAACGCTTTATAGTTATTTTTTGCTAATCAATTTTGATTTCTTTTACTAATCGTTTATATCGGTAATAAAGAAATCTGATTAATATCAAATTGTCACCGTTATTAATCGATTTAGATATGTATATCATATATTGCTAATTTATTTTTCATGACAGTTCTCTAAAGGATAATTGCAGACATAGGTACATTTCTTAGTAGTCAAATTATAAAATCAGAAAAGATAATCACACGGCTGCAAATTATTAAGAACGTATTACGATATCAAAGTATATGTTATCTGTATACTCTTTGATATGTTTTACGTTACGCGAAGTGATTACAAATGTGTTAGGTACGTTAAGTAATATTTGTTCCTTGTTATATAAATAAATAAATATTTTAAAATAATAAATATTTCGGACATATAACACACAACGTCATCTAGTCCCAAGCTAAGCAAGGCTTGTGTTATGGGTACTAGAAAACTGATATGAATACATATATACTTTTTTTTGTAAATACATACATATTATACATAGAAAACACCCAAACTCCGAAACAAATATTTGTAGATTACACAAACATTTGGTCCGACCCAGGATTTGAACCCGAGACCTCAAGCGCAGCAGTCGCATTTACTACCACTGCGTCACCAAGGCAGTCATAAACTTGACATATTGAATCAAGGAAATGTTGATATTAGAACTTAAGGTAAAATCGAATAAGTATCAAATTCTATACCTGATCATAACTTTATATATTATTAGAGTTTTAGTGTATGATCGGTCAATATAAATAACTGCCCTCTCACAAATAATTATATGCACCTATATGTACTTATAATACTAACACTAGATCCAAACTTATGTCAATGTTATGCTGTATTTACCAGGAGTTTTAGTATAACAGAACGGTATTCTTTTGCAATTCAACTATGTCATATAACTGTTTACTTCGCGCCAAAAATTTCATCCCCATCATCTAGATGGTTGGCAGTCCACAACTGTGCGTTTTTCCCGTGATTTTCTGCTACGCACAGCAAAACCGTGGAATGAGCTATCGCCTGCGGTGTTCCCGGACCAATACGACCTTCAAACCTTCAAGAAAAGAGCGTACTTCTTCCTAAAAGGCCGGCAACGCACTTGTGACGCCTCTGGTGTTGCGGGTGTCCATGGGCGGCGGTAATCACTTATCATCAGGTGATGCATCTGTTCGTTTGCCCACCTATTCAATAATAAAAAAAAGTAACATATGATAAGCAGATAATTTGTTGTATAGTAGGAGACGGAAGTTTAAAAAAAAATATTGGACTAATTGTATCAAAAACCTGAAATTGTTCAGAAGGCTTTTGTAGACAGAACATGTCAGTTACGAAGAGATGTGGATGTGAGAGAGAATTACACATTTTAATCACTCTACCTATGATTATGAAATATACGTTGCATTTTATGTGTCATGTTAATACTTAGTCTGGCCATAAATACTATTACAATTAAAAATAAACACAATATTACTTGTGAATTGGGAATCTGACATTTTTATACGATTGTTCATTGTTTTCTTATTTTCACGCCAATATATTGTAAAATATTATGTGATATAATTGGAGTGGGGTGTAAAGGAGAACACAATCGCTGTGCTTAAATTATAAAAACTACATGTTTGTGTATCGGGCTGTTTATAGGTACAATGAAACCTCCTCTGTTTGTAACAGAAAAGATCTGGCCGTCCACGTAGGTCATACGAAAAAGGCGACCTGAAGCAGTAAGGGAAAGAATTCGAAGAAATCCTGTCCGAAAGCAGAAGATTTTATGTCAGGAGATGAAGATAGCACCTAGAACAATGTCGCGTATTTTAAAAGATGACTTAGGACTTGCAGCCTCAAGTTTCTTAATTGATAATTTAAAAAATAATGCTGACTAGTGCTGTCTCATTTAGGGCGCGACCACTGCAGGGTTAAGCGAAACCTACGCAAAGGTAATCGCTTAACATCAGGTGATACGTCTGCTCGTTTGCCCCCTATTCAATAAAAAAGAGAGGTCACAATAAATTGTGTGTGTGTACGGATGAGTTTTTTTTTTACAATTGAGAAATATTTACTAAATAAATGACCGTATTTATGTTGAAAACTCTAAAAAAGCTTCCCAATTAGTCAACAGAGTACAACGTAGGCATTATACGACTTCAGTGATGGTTGGATGGGGTGTTAGTTATAAAGGAGTTACTGAACCATATTTTTGTGAAAAAGACATAAAAAAATCGGCACAAGTGTATCAATGTACTATTCTTGAGAATATAGTTAAGCCCTTTAACATAACCATGTTGAATAACTAAGACTGTTACTTTCAGCAAGACTCAACGCCAGGTCATAAAGCTCGATCCACCCAATCTTGGTTAGAAACGAACGTTCCAGACTTCATCAAAACTGAAGCCTGGCCGTCATCTAGTAGTAGTAGTAGATTATGATTTACATGTCATGCCATGCCATGGCAATTTGGAGTCACTAAAATAATCCATACAATTGGTAATGAAGATTTTTCCCATAGAAAGAGTGCATGATGCTGTTGATAACTGGCGTCAACGTTTGAAGGACTGTATTGCAGCCAATGGAGACCACTTCGAATAAGCTTATGAATTTTTAATACATTCTAGAATCAAAATCAATGTATTACAACAAGTTACATCAAGTGCCGACAATCGACATACATATTTTTGTAAAATATCTATGGCAAGACTAAGTACAGATATTACATACAAGATGTTTTCGATCTTGGTTAAATCTTAGAGAGTATAAGTAGCTTGGGCGTACCCAGGGTAGGGCAGGGGAGGGCAGCTGCTCCCTCTGGATGTTTACGTTTCTACTATCTTCTGTAGATAAAAGCACACTCAGACGCGAAAAACATGACTAAGATCGACTATGGACAAATACAGTTTCATCAGCTAACAGCTGACACTCCAATTCATTTGGAAGGTATTTTAGTCACTGCATATAATTCTACGGGGCATGTCGTATTTCTTTACTCACTGTTTTCCCTGACAGCTGTTGATGCAGTTCCGCATTGGTAACAAACCACGATACATGTCGACCTTAGGATCTTGTTATTATAATCATAATTGTTGATTTATTTTGTAGTCTTTTGCCAACAATTGAATGCCGTACATCCACGTTTAACTATCGTCTGATATATCAGAAGTTTGTAGTCCAGTGATAATTTGGAGTTTCGTCATAGCATTCAGTACAGATTTTTGTACCGCATAGACATATCTCTAGTTTTGCTTTGATATGATTTTCCACGGGTCTATATGTAAGCTCAGGTGGTTAACACAATCACGTTGCGGCAAAATAATTTCTCCGAGTTTAACTTGCGGAAAGTTAACCTTCTTTTTGCGGAAATCGCACCGGAGACCACCGACTGGTCCTGGACCACACGCCGTCTCGGGTACTAGAAGTCGAAGAACTTCCACCCTCGAAAGAAAAACCCTGGAACCCCGACCTACCTCGGGCCACCAACGAGTTTTAGATGGGCCCTCCTACGTAGAAATAAACGCTTGCACCGCCACCTCGGCCTGTTTGTGGACAGTGACCCTGACGACACGGACAAAGATAGAATAAACTGACTTTTTTTCTCATTGTACATAGAAAAAATTGTTAACATTATGGGTGATACTTTCACTGGAAACATCTTAGACCGTTTTAGGCCGAAGACTCTTGAAAGTTACTTGTAAAATGTGAAATGCCGAGAATCGATTCAAGTGGCGTACAATCGGCGGAGGCGTATGTTCAATAGTGAACTGCGATAGGGTTTTTAATATTCTCTTCTTCAAATTCTGGATGATGGAGGTTTGTGTTGCAGCTCTGATGGGGTCTGTCCAACGCGTTGGTGAGCGTCCGCGCGACCGCTGAGTTACCATACCGTATAAGATACTTTAAGTAATCCACACTATTTATTTATATATTGTTTATTTGTTTATAAAAGGTTTATTAGGACCACCTGATAATCCGTATTACGATTCCTTACCTACGAAACCGCGAACAAGAACATTAATATAAAATTCTAAAATATATGCAATACTAAGTGTACCCCACGGAGCAAATACCCTGTTACGTTTCGCTATATCACATTATGTTTGCATTAATCAGAAAAGAGGAACTACAACATAGATAAAAACAATCTTTAAAGCAATTTGTATACACCTATTATGAAAAGTTGCCAGCCATTACAGAATTGGTATTAAGAATATGTTATAATATTTTATATTTTCTTTAAGCATTATATATACAGTACGATCCTAAGCCGGGCAAAGCCCGGACCACTATAATGAGTTTATATTAACAATTTTATTTTTAATAATAAATAATAGTGTTTTCAAGCAATTCAAGCACACTTTCATCGTAATGCCGATGTGTTAATACCTACCATGCCGAGAACATAAAGGGATGAATACAGATAAGGATAGAACCCATACAACTTTTTAAATAAGAACCGCGTCAGTATTCGGACGCGTTTAATCGTCGTGTTGTATCTCGCCTCGAGCGGGTCCCAGATTATGGAGTTATACAAAGTACTTAGTAAGTTACTAGTAAGAACAAAAGAGTAGTACAACACGGTGATAGAGTTCCTGTGTTAGAAATGTGCCGATATAATGAATGTCGGTACAATCACGAATGTTCGAGACTTAAAATGTGTACACAAACCAATTTATATTTAGATTAAGTATTATAGAATAATAGCAACTTTATTTGAAAAAATAAGCAAATTGCTGAGTAGCAAAATACATACATAATATATATATTGCGTAGTTTCTTTTCACGAAAACTTAGCAATCAGATATGTTATCAAACGTCAGAAATTATATCTGATCGTCTCTTTATTTATCTAATTCCGTATTAGGTAGGTGATCTATTAAGTTGTAGCCAACAAGCGGTTAAATCTATTGGGATTCGATATCATAATAGAACACCATTCACAAGTTATCATGATTTACACACGTGTCTCAATGTTAATAAATATTTTCTAATTGAATATATATAGTTGGTTCCAGTCTTCATCTGTTCGTAACAAAGACGCCGTCTATCACTGGTTTTAGAGCCTTAGATTGGTGGTAGTGGTGATCGTGAAATGATGTTAGATTAAAGTTAGAGGCATTTCAAGGACATGTTCAACTAACACCACATTTGGGTGGATAGGAATTGTGTTACTCATACCTGCGAATAAAACGTTAATTAATTTGCAATTAGCATTAAATCAGTAAATTTACCAATGGATAACGCAGTTCCTAATTGCCTCGAGGAAGTTTTACACTACAATAAAATTACATAGACGGAAGAATAACGAGGGAAAATATTAGTTTATAAAATACTAGCTGTGGCATTGTCTGCATTCGCAATGAGTATGGTGACCACCATTCTGGATACTGCTTATGCTTTCCATCAGATAGAGTAGTCATTTTGGTAGAGTAGTCATACATAAAGAAAAAAACAATCACTGTGCCTACTGCCTTTTTTAAGTTCGATAAAACGTCAAATTTAAACACATGACAAGTTAAAATATCACTAAAAGATACCTTTGCATGATAAAGTTTTCATTATCACATTACTTCGTCGAGATAACATTGGTAATTATTTTACTTTCGGCGTAGATATTTTCTTTCATCATGTGTGACGGCTGGATGTTTATTAAGGAGTTCGCAATTCTTAATATTGTAACCTTGTAGTTCTTTATGATTTGACAAATAAATTAAATTTATAAGGACGATGCTAAGGCTTGCAAAAACCAGCAGTTACATGCAGGTCGATTACGGTTTTTTACATAATGTGACAGTAAGTCTTTCAGTAGCTAGAGCCCAAAAAGGATTGACTACAAATAAACGAGAAATTAACTTTATAAAGGATGGCTCAACTACCAAATCTAAAAGCAAGCCTTTCTCAATCCTAGGTACTGCACCTGACTGGACTATTTTGATGGATACGTATGATAAGCACTATAAAATCCCAGAGGATGTTGGTGTTTCGTCATCCAGACCGGACATATTCCTTTTCTCTAGACAAATTAAACACATAATATTAGTAGAGCTTACTGTTCCGTGGGAAACTAATATTCCTAAAGACCATAGAATAAAATTAAATAAATATTACGATCTAACAACTGAACTTAACAAAAATGGCTATGTGGTTAATTTATACGCGGTAGAAGTGGGAGCGAGAGGTATACCAGCTAAATCTCTCTATAACCTTTTGAAAGACCTTGGCCTGTCGAGATCTGCAGTAAGTTCTATTTTAGAACGAGTATCCAAGGCTGCACTAACAGGTTCCTACCAAATTTGGCTAGGTAGGGCAAGAAACTCGAGCAGTGAAGGTGACCGTTGAAGCGTATCTTAAAGGGGGCCTCCTTAAACCTACACCTAGGTCGTAAGTCCTGGGAACTGCTTTGAGTTTCTCCCTCTGCCACACGATGGACCCGGCACCCGCACGGTGAATCCATGGAGTGCTAAGAAGTTTGTCTCTCTAAGGAAGATAAGTTCAGTAAACAATATGTTTACATTTTAATGACGATTGAATTCACTTTGATATCTCATTGGAAGAGGACCTTATGTCTTCATCAAGCGGCAAGGAAACCTTTACGTTGGTGGCTTCTACATTGTTCTTTCTGAAATAAAGTGAAATAATAATTACAAAACTAGTAGGTACCTATACCACGTTAAGTTTAGTCCGTACTGTTTATCAAAGTACATTTCCATATATTTGCCACCATAGTTACTTTACAAGTAACTATGGTGGCAATATTCGACATTGCAAATACTAATTATCTTTTAATCGATTTTCCTTTTAAACACTTTTTTATTTACTAATAATATTCTCATACATTTCTCAATCTGTGTGTTTCACCTGTGATATAAACAAATAATGCTTGCATCAGTACAGATGCTATCGTCATAGATAAATTTAATCACACTACATACAGTATTTGTAAAATGTTTGAGATTTTCGCATCATCATGCCCTCAACGACGTTGTGCGAAGGGCTCTAATATCAGTCAATACATCCTAAATGCTGGAGCCGCCGGGAAGCAGCCCGACGGTTTGATTTTGGTGCCGTGGAAGAACGGTAAGTGCTTGCTTGTAGGACGTTACTTGCATCACCACAGTCGTGACCTCGCATCTGAGTCGCACTGTCAGCGCTGCATCGCAGTGCCGCTGATAGGAAGAGACAGAAGTACGCCGCAATGGAGACGCATTAATGATTTGTGCCCATTTCGGTGAAGACTGGGCAGTTGGTCGCTGAAAGTTCTTTGATACATCCATGCTTTTTATGAATTCCAAAGGAACTCTGTCTATTATATATTACGCTTTCACGGCTAAACCGATTTCAATAAAATTTGGCATAGAAACACTTTTATTCTTTAGGAAGAATAAAGTCCACTATTTATCGGGTTAAAATCGCGGACAAAGGATTGTTTTGAATAAACCAATGATCTTGTCACTGAATAAGGGAGCTCTTAGAAACCGGTTCTTGGTATATCATATGTATCTCTAATCATATTATGAATAAGTATTCTAAAATAATGCAATGAAATAAATAATCCTCGCAAAACAAAACTGTTATCAAAGAAACCTCATTTCGTGATATGTTTAGCCATAAAATAATATATAATAGTAATGAAGTAGCATAACGTGATTTACGTGTATGATTTTTACATATGGCGAAACGAATTAGTAATATTGTTTGTTTCGTCTAGCATGTGTCAGAGAGTGATAAGATAATATTAATGATTTATTTGTGGCACAAGATTATCTGTTAAGATTTTATATAATTAACCTCCGGGTTCCAAACCTTCTTAGAAATAGTATAAAAATGAATTACCTACTTCTTCGTAATGATATAATTGAATGAAGATCCATCATAATCATCTATACAATTCTTCAAACTTATAAGGAATTAAGACTTCTTATACCTGCAAAGACAAATTCGAAGAAAATGTACACTTGAGTTTTAAAGTGGCTCAATGGCTTAATCGTTTATTCGTTTACTCAACAAACGACTATCGTAAGCCTTTACATACGTTATCACAAGTGAAGAAAATATCAAGGCATTCTCAAATAATAAATTACTAAGAGGCAAATAAAACATGAGCAAAGCCATGGACAGCTCTCTAGTTTAGTAAAAAAATATTTTATTTACTAATCATTTCTTCGGTTTAGGTTTTATTATCATCAAAATGATAGTTTCTGTAAAAGGTCATATAAACTCAGACATCACATGGTTTTAACGTTATACGATAGTTTTAAATAGTTTATTCTTAACAATAAAAACCTTACCATTTAAATAAAAGCAAATTGAGAACAGATTATATAAAGTGTTGAGCAGTGTTTGAATATCACCGATTTCATGTATGAAATTATAATCTATACCTACTAATCTATACTGATATTATAAAGCTGAAGAGTTTGTTTGTTTGTTTGATTGTTGTTTTAACGTGCTAATCTAAAGAACAGCTGGTCCGATTTGAATTTTTTTTTCAGTATTGGATAGTCCATTTATCGAGGAAGGCTATAATGGGGTATATATCATGACTCTAAGACTAATAGGAGCGAAGCCCCAATGAAGAATGTTTAAAAAACGGGGGAAAATTATTACGCTACGGGCAATAATAGACGTAAACGATGTTGCGAGTGAGAACGAACATATTATAGTACTCTCATAGATTGCATCTACAATATTATACTGAGAACAAGAGGATGGATGCAGGTATTTGAATGAGATAGAGCCATTTGAAATTTCATTGAAAATAAAACTCTTTTGAGAGAAATGGTGGAAACCTTTAACCGATTTAATTGAAAAGATTATCACCAACAAATTACAATTTACAAGACATTTTTAAGTTAAATAGAATATTATTTTATTAATAGAATAGAATTAATGCTGCAGTCCATCTTTTAGTACCTAGTATTTCTTACTAAAGATTACTTCACTCAAATGTTCTAAAAAAATTCAAAGTAAGTATTAGTTGCCTTTCAAAATAGTAATTAAATTAACCGTTACACATTGTCCATCCAGTTTTAACGGCAACACCACTGAAACCGAAATGGTAGCCAGCTTTAATGACAATGACTTTTGATTAGTATGGATGCATAGATATTTTTTTTATTTTTTTTACGTCTGGTAATCCCCTCGACCCGTCACCCCAATGGGTTTTTCGGCGGGGCGGTGTGTCGGAATCGAACCGACTAGAACCACACGGTGTGCCACTCTGCGCCTGAGAAGGGAGGGGTCCGGGAACTGCTGATGCATAGATATCATGGAATAACCAACAGTGCGACTCAAATAAGAATAGGAACGTCAATGACCTGAATCTGTCAAATGTTCCTTTAAAAGTACGGTCGGCAATCTTATTTGCGTATCAATAATGTTTTTGAATAATGTTTTTTCAAGGGACAAGGTGATGATGACATTAGAAATTATAAAAAAGTGTATGAAATTGTTCAAATGACGTTATCTTAAAATTAAGTGGTTTAACGTAGACATGTAAATGAAACAGGATTGTATTAAGCCTTTTCACGCCTATTAAAACTGTGTGTGAGCAACTTTATTTATAAACTGTATATCCAGGCTAAATTTAGCACATAATTTCCTAATTTAGCACAATGACACAATTCGTATCATCGCAGGATGGCAGAATGCACACTGTAACTCGGGGTACCTTTATTGTAGCAATGTGGGATAATAATATGAGACTATTGCTGGTACATATGAAGTAAAAATTCATAGGAAAGGACAGATAGCTAAGAGGAATGCATTTTAACGGAAGGCTAAGGCGTTTTAGAATAGATGTAGATACTTACCTGTAACTCGAAGTGGATGTTTCCACTAAATTTTTTTTTTTTTTTATTGAATAGTGGGCAAACGAGCATACGTATCACCTGATGGTAAGCGATTACCGCCGCCCATGGACACCCGCAACACCAAAGGCGTCACAAGTGCGTTGCCGACCTTTGGGGGATAGGAAAGGGGATGGGGGGAGGGGTTGGGGTATGGGTCTCCGGTATCCTCACTCACTCGGTGAAACACAGCGCAAGCGCTATTTCACACCGGTTTTCTGTGAGGCCGTGGTATCACTCCGGTCGAGCCGACCCATTCATGCCGAAGCATAGCTCTCCCACGGTTAAATAAGAATTGTCTGTTGTAGTGAAAAAAACATTACATTAAAAACTAGCGGAACTTCGTGGTGTTACCCGCTGTTATTGTCGTACTGTCGTTAGCGCCGCGGGCTGAAGCTAGTCTAAAAAAAACCCAAATAACCTACCAGTGAAAGTCCCGTCAAATTCGGTCCAACCGTTCCAGAGATTAGCCGGAACAAATAGACAGACAAAAATTAAAAAATATGTTATTTTGGTATATGTACCGTGTATACATACATATGCATTTAGTAATAAGCGGTTACTTTAATATTAAAAACAGACACTACAATTTTTTTTCTATTTTTTTTATGGAATAGGGGGCAAACTAGCAGATGTATCGCCTGATGGTAAACGATTACCGCCGCCCATGGACACTCGCAACACCAGAGGCGTCATAAGTGCGTTGCCGGCCTTTGGGGGATGGGGAGGGGGAGCGGGGAAGGGGTTGAAGTATGGGCCTCTGGTATCCTCACTCATTCAGTGAAACACAGTGCAAGCGCTATTTTACACCGGTTTCCTTCGAGGCCGTGTTATCACTCCGGTTGAGCCGGCCCATTTATGCCGAAGCGTGGCTCCCCCACGGTAGTGAATCTCATTTGTATATATAATAAAGCTTCCTCTTCTATTTGTTATACATACAAGAAATACATTTAGTGTTTGGTTGACGTCCACGTGGACTTAGGAAGATCTCATTCTAGGTCTTTGGACAAAGTTGTTATCATACTATAGACACCGATCTCAAATCTCAATGATATACGATGGAACGAATTATAAATAGTTTTTATAACCCATAATTTTAGAGAGGTCTAACAACGTTTTAAAATTTTATTCCGTTTAACTGCCTTTAAGTATTTCACTCAAAATATAATTTAAACTAAGGTCACATAGGAGAACCAGTGAACCATACACGGCTATCAGTATTAATGATCTTAAAACAGAAATCATCTATATTATAAACCCATATTATTATAATGATGGTCATTATTTCAGGCTGCGTCCCCGAATGTATTGTTTTAAGTTTCAGAATGAAACTCGTTTTGGTATTGGCGCTTTGTTTCTCTGTGGCTGTGACACGTAAAGTTGGTTATCCTAGTTCTTCTGAACAGAGTAAGTTTTAAAGATCATGATCCTGATTTTGGATCTTTATATAACTGTGATATCTAAAAATTTTAATATATATGGCTCGTGAGTTATTCTACAATAAGAATTCATACATATATAAATTAACTAGTTTTTACCCGGTATGTCGGTTAACTCGGTAAATAATATCAAATTTGTTATTGTGATATGTCAACAATATTACTGTAAAGTTTCATCTAAGTCTGTTCAATATTATTGCGTGAAAGTGTAACAAACATTTATACATTCTCACAAACTGCCGCATTTATAATATTAATTGGATGACCAAATACGCATTTTTTTCTTGTCTTCCGTACTTAACGTATTAAAAGGTAAGAAGTTATTTTTTCTTTCGGTTTTACGTCTTAATTATCTACTTAACCGAAAAGTTCTATTCACAATACCATAGGTGTAATCAAAAACGTAATTCACGGGAGGGGCATATTTTATGTGAGTGGAACCGCAGACAATAGTAGTTAAATCAATACATATAAAACAATAAAACAAGATCACTGACCGATTATCCTTGGTTATAACACTAACGTTATAATGCGGTCAATGAACGCTGAAAAGATACATGTAACAATTCTAAAATCAATCATCTTATTTAAGCTGTCAGCTGTTTATATCAGCTATCGCTGACCGCATCTGCATGATTAATCTCAAAGTTTATTAACACGCTTTTATTACTTCACCTGTATGTTTGTAACCGACTATTGTAAACGTATTGTTTATTTTTTTAAACTATATTATTTTTATTACATAATACGAGTAGGTACATGTTCCCAAGCGAGTAGTCCAAATTATATTCCAAAATTGAATATTTTCTCTTAGCCAAGATGCAAGTGTTTAGCGTTGGTACTTACTAAAACCGCTAACTCCTCTATTCTCTTGTATTTTTTGGCTAATATATGTCTTGGCCCACGTAACTATGTGTTCAATGACATCATTCCCATATATTTGCTATATTTCTAACAACGTTCACATTTGTAAATAGTTGAATGTGGATAAGAATTTAATATAAGATGTTATTAGTGCACGACTAACTTCCATACAACCGTTTATCTTACATATTACCCCCTTAGGGATGAAATATACAATAACCCTTTCTTAGTCGATGTTTATAAGATAATAAGCATAATCAATAAACGAACTAAAAAGTAAAAGATAATTTTTGTTTAGGTTACCTATAATTATATATTTTAAATTAATTAATGCTGTTAATAGTATTTGTGAATGAACCCCCTTAAAACAATCTAAGCGGCGTCCATGCTAATTATTTGAATAAACTTTTATACAAAAATATACCTAATATAGTATTATGTATGCTTGTCTTCAAACCGTTGGAATCTTGCATAAATGAAATATTGTTATTGTTGTCACTTGTATTAGATGCTGTGATTCGTGATGCTCCCGAAAGAACTTGGATAATAAACCAAACCATTAATGTCCTTATTCGTCAGCTAATTAAGTTCGTCAGGCACCTCGTCAAACATGGTTCTGCGGCCTTCGGAATTCCAATTTTGGATCCGCTCCAAATCGACAAGTTCAACATTACCGTGCCTTTGGGATTCTTATGGTAAGTCTTCTTATAGTTAATATTAACAGTATCTCTATATATTATTACACGAAACAAAAACTTAGTACCTCCATTAACGAAAATTATGTGAACAATGTCTCATGGAGTGTTTGAGGAGAATACAATTTAGCACAGTTAATGTTTATATAGAGGAGTGTTAAAAATTTAAAATTAAGGGGACATTTCGATTATTGGGCAACCTCTAGTAATAGTAAAATTTAATTGAAACCACCTTTGATAACAAAAGGAACTTTTTGTGAGTTCTCTTCATTAGAACTAGATAAGTTTTAGAACTAAGGAAAATATTAGGTTATGAAAAAAGACCTAAGCCTTCGATAAAGACTAGCAGTTTTGTATTGAAGTATCTTAACGCAAGTGAACTTATAAATAAATAAATTGCAATCTGTTGTCAGACACTTCTGTTGTTATCATATTACATATTATTTGTATTTGTAAATACTTCAAATAAACTACATTACACAAAATATATGTAATTTTAATCAATGATAAAATTATACAGTAGCCTGGAATTAGACCTGCAAAAAATCCTCGTAACGGGATTAAGTGATTTCGTAATCAACCAGAGTCACTTATCGGTACCAGACCTTGCCTACGACGTTGACTTGACAATACCTTCTTTGGATGTCTCCGCTGGTAAATATAGACTTTTTATATGTATAACCACTTTGAACTTCGGTGGGTGTCCGTTCTGTTAGTACATCCGGGTGAAATGAATTAATTCTTTGCCCCTTTAGGCTGAACATACTCGTACTTGTCTATACGCAGACATGTAACTTTTATACTGTAGTAATCTATCCTAATATTATTAAGCTGAAGATTTTGTTTGTTTGTTTGATAATCTTTAAATAATTATTTTGTGTAGCTTCTGCTTCTAAACCACTTGATTCACCTTGGTTTTATAGCTCATACTACAAAATAAATACTATAAATACTATAACATGCAGCTATGTAGGTAAGTGTTAATCAATCTTGGTATGTTTCAGAACATTATTACTTATTCGGCGACCTATTCTTGGCTATTTCTTTGTACGGAGAAGGAAAGGCAGTGTAAGTGAGATTATTAAACAAAATTGGTAATATTAATATGAATTAAAGTTATTTAACTATTAAATTTATAGATTTAAAGTCAACGGGTTACATTTCCGAGGTAAAATATATTTAAAACAATCCGATGACGGAACAGCTGTGATTATCGATCGTGTACAAGAAACGTCATTCGCAATTTCTTCTTTCAAGGTATGTATATCATCATCTTCATCATCAGCCTATCACGGTCCGCTGCCGGATCTCAGACCAAAATAAAAAAAGTAGATAACGCACGTAGAATAAGAAAGTAAAGCCATTTTTTTAAATAAGTGATGTAATTAACTGCCTCGTAAGCGCAGTGGTAGCGTATGCGACTGCTGTGCTTGAGGTCTCGGGTTCGGTTCCCGGGTTTGGGTGTTTTCTATGTATAATATGTACGTATTTACACGTATTTACAAAAAAAAAGTATTTATGTATTAATATCAGTTCTCTAGTACCCATAGTACAAGCTCTGCTTAGTTTGGGACTAGATGGCGTTGTGTGTTAAATGTACGAAATATTTATTTATTCAATGACTAAAGGGCCGCCACTTTTAAAAAAAAATGTAGTGGTAATTGCGATTAAATAGGTAATATGCGAACATAAATCTGTTTGTTTCTTATAAATTTAGACACGCGATAGCGTGTCAGGCCAAGTTCAAGTTAACAGAACTGGCGAACACATGAACCATTTGAAGCCACTTTTGACAACCTCTTACCTCATAGACTATTTTACATGGACACGTCAAATACAAGATACATATGTCCTCTAAATTTCTTTTTATACAGATCAAAATTCTAACTCAATTCCATATGACATAGAAAGTTTAAATTTGGCAAGCAGATAGGTAGTCGGGTGAATAAATAAGAATAAATCAGATAGTTATTTTTCTATTAATTGATAATATTATGAACACATACTTATAGTGCGTGTAATATAAGAATCAGCAAACAAAATTGACCACATGAATTTTAAGGTCTTCACGTGAATATATAACGAGTTAAATAACACCCTCAATTTATCAGTTTTAGTAATTATAATTATAATAATAAGTATTTATTTCTCTTCCTCAAAGGTTCCTTAACACTAGTACTTATAATAATATGTTTGTTTGCTCCTTTGTTGGGGACTGCTATCCGTACTAGGTGTCCCTATCACACAGATAACCAGGCCTCCCTTAGGATTGAAGTTGCTTACATACGAGTATTTACAATACTTTATTAATACATCGTAGCGTTTAATAAGTATTGTTATCGACATGCATAGAATATATGTTTTTCTTGTTCTGTGATTGTCAAGGTTTAACCAAATTATTAGGCCAAATTATTAGGAAAAATAGTTTACATAATTCCCATAAATAAAGGTAGTTTCTGCCTTCACCAACAAGAAACAGAAACTGTCAATACTGTCACTTTAATTAATCGAAAATAACAACAGGCGCACTGCATTTTACCAATTGTTTTCAAGTTTCGGTAATGTAAGACTATGACTGTCACTATGACAATAGCTCACAATTGACATTTGTTTCTAGTCACAACTAACCGGTACTGTCGGCGGTGAAGACTTCGATACCTTGGTGAACACGATATTTGAAGTAGTTTTAAAGGGTTACGTGAGCGGCCTCCAAGGTTACATCGCATCACTTATTGCAATATTGCTTCCAAAGACACTTAACCCGTCCCTTGAAAAGCTTGACACTTGGAGATACCTCATTCCTTTTCTTCGTTCTATAAACAGAAATTCTACACCTCCTTAGTCAACTAAAACTTTAATTACCGAAAACTGCTGAAATGCATGAAGAAGAAGATCTTCAGTTCACCCAAACACATGTTTATTTACTACTGTTTTTTCAACAAATTAGAATAATCAAGTTCAGTTTACATTGTTTAAAATTTTTCTAACGTCTCGGCTTTGAATGTTTAGATAATTATTTAACATTAGCTATTTCTATTATGTCTATTATTATTATTTAAAATCTATAAAAGAATTAGATATGCCTTTATCTCAGTAAAATATATAATGTATAATATAGTTTTTCTGCTTTTGGTTTACCAAATTTATTTTCTAACTTGTACCACTTTTTGTTCTGGGTCACTTCTGTAAGATTGAAATCTGGGTGTATTATCTTAAGATTTATTGCCAAATAATATTATAGCAGAATATTCAAATTAAAAAAAATAGAAAGAGGAGAATATAAAAAGTAATACCACATACTGCATAATTTAATTAGCATTAAGTATATATAAACACAAAAATACAACGAAGATAATATAGTATGGAAGTAAGAAACATGTTAGTATGAACCTCAGTGTCATTCTCTTCAATCACCAGTCTTCGTACCAGACTTCACGACAGGTCCCAGAGATATCCAGCTGCAAACCTGGAGGACAGCCTCCATTGCTCACTGGTGAATCTTCATCGAATATATTCTCCATAACAACTTCAGCCCTGTCCATGCTTTTAGGGACGATAATCTGTTCTTGAAGTACTAAATGTCGTGATGCAACGCTACACACGAACAATACAAGGATAAAACAAATGGTGCGCTCCATTTTTTTGCAGATACGACTGAGTATGTAGCAATCCCGAGATGGCCGTGTGGACTGACGATTTGGCAATTTATCACATTGTGTTTAGATTGTGAACTTCCTTCACCCACGTAGTAACATGAGAGCATAATAACAGATCGCCTCCTACTACCGTTATTTAGCATTCATTCGTTTCCAGTAGGTATTTCTTATTGTAACACGTCATTCAAAATTAATTATTATATATTATATTATATACCTAATTAATTATATCTAATATCTGAAAATACTAACATTTACAATTAGTCAGAATACTTATAGTTTATTAAGTCTTTGCGTTTTGTTAAATGTAATCTATGCTAATAATGAAGCTGAAGAGTTTGTTTGTTTGTTTGAACACGCTAATCTCAGGAACCGCTGGTCCGATTCGAAAAACTCTTTCAGTGTTGGATAGTCCATTTATCGAGGAAGGCTATAGGCTATGTATCATCACGCAACTACTAATAGGAGCGGAGCACCAATGAAGAATGTTTCAAAAACGGGGGAAAATTTTCACGCTACGGGCAATATAAGAATCAAACGAGGTTGCGTGGGTCACCTAGTACTACATATACGTGTGGGTAAAAGTCAGGCAAATAATATATTTGCTGTAAACAGGCTAGAATCTCTTTATCCCTGTTTGGCACAGTATTCAAAATGATTACTTGCAGTAATTTAATTGGGAATTGTTTTCATCTCTCAACATTTAGCATATAGGAAGCACAACGGTATCAGGGCAGGGCATTATTTATGGTAACCGTAACAGGTATGTAATATTATTTTTACGATGCACAAGAACTAGCAAGTCTATTCTATTTATTCCAATTGAAACAACTTCATAATGTTTGTATAACATAATTTTTTGGCTAATCATTTATAATTACATCTTTGAATTTCAAGTTCAAGTTTTAATTCACTCGCTCCGAAACACTGAAATCCTCTATTGTGTCACTACTCCACTCAGCTCCTGTGTGGCTCAAGAAACGGTGTAGGTATATTGGAGACACACAACAGAGGTAACAGTTCTTATTTTGAGTGTGTCTGTGATCACAGATACCGTGGGAAAGCCACGCTTCAGTACGAATGGGCCGGCTCGATCGGAGTGATACCACGGACTCACAGAAAACCGGTGTGAAACAGCGCTTGCACTGTGTTCCACCGAGTGAGTCAGGATACCGGAGGCGCATATCCCAAACCTTCCGTCATTATTGTCTATATGATGCTGGCTCCATTCACCTACATCGTCTGGGTGTCAGATTTTCACCCTATTCTGGGCGGTAGAACCACGCACAACGGTGCATCGCATACCATTGACCGGACAACACAAGCGAACGGCCGCGACTCGTGGATCCAATCAGGATCTAATTCCATAGTCAGATAAATCACAGACATCATTGGGGTATTTGGTCTAATAAAAGACTATGAAAATGCTGTTCAATAAAATGTTATTAAACATTAAATTTTATACAAAATCTTTATGAAGACGAAATTCTAGTTCCTTATTCAAGTATTAAATTGATTTCGATCTCTTTTTGATAACACTTGTGTAGATAGAGTTGGCGGAATATTATCGCGATTTATATTATTTATATTAGGTGTACATGCAGGTGTTTTGCGGCAAATATTCTAATATCGATAATGGAATAATCAATGTCATGATAAACCTTAAAAGTTAGCAATCAATTACAAGCGATATTGTAAAATTAAGTATAATGATTAAATTATATTGCTACAAGTTTCAGTTGCTATTCTTGCTATACTTATTACAAATCGGTTTTAAGCACAGATTAACGTGTATTCTGTTTATTTAGAAAAATACTTGTTTGCCCAGAACAAGCAAAGTTTATTACTTTTGTAGGTAGTCCATTTTTAATTACTCAACATTTGAACCGATATTGATGAGCTCTCAAATCTTGGTATACCAATCGTTGTCACTATAATACGAGTGTTTTGGTGTTTAAAACTAAAAGTAATGATTTGACTAATTTTCTGTGCTAACTGCTAAAATGATGTTTTGCAATCAAAACTGATTTAGTGTTGTAAATTAAAGGCTAATCTATATTTCCATTTTAATCTATACAAATAAATAAAATTTAAGTTTCTTTTTGTAATATTAAAATAACCGCTTTCTACGACATGCATATGAATGTATATACGGTACACATACCAAAATATATATTTTAATATTTTTGTCTGTCTGTCTGTTTGTTCCGGCTAATCTCTAGAACCACTGGTCCGATTTGAAAAATTATTTCGGTCGGTATAGTCTATTTATCGAGGAAGGCTATAGGCTATATATCATCACGCTACTACTAATAGGAGCGGAGCACCAATGAAGAATGTGTCAAAAACGGGGGAAAATTTTCACGCCACGGACAATATAAGACGCAAACGAGGTTGCGTGGGTCAGCTAGTCTTTACTAATAATAAAGCTGAAGAGTTTGTTTATTTGTTTGATCGCGCTAATCTCAGGAACCGCTGGTCCGATTTGAAAAATTATTTCAGTGTTGGATGGTACATTTATCGAGGTTGGCTATAGGCTATATATCATCACGCTACTACAAATAGGAGCGGAGCACCAATGAAGAATGTTTAAAAAATGGGGGAAAATTTTCACGCTACGGGCTACTCGTATATATAAGACGCAAACGAGG
This sequence comes from Spilarctia lutea, assembly GCA_916048165.1. NCBI lineage: Eukaryota > Metazoa > Arthropoda > Insecta > Lepidoptera > Erebidae > Spilarctia > Spilarctia lutea. The sequence goes on along the minus strand of OU696471.1, from coordinate 10,968,417 downwards.
TTGTGTGGGTCAGCTAGTGTTTTTTAAAATGGTCAATCACAATCATCATAATATAATTTGGCCACAATAGTGAATAATCAACGTATGATGTCTAATATAAACAGCAATAGATCGTCATGATAAGCTCAAAAATTTAGTGGTCCTAAAGTAAAGTAACGTTACGATGAATAAGAGAACTATGTACATGTTTATAAGCTAAGAACTTTTATTAAACGCATATTCATATGATCTGCAAATATTTGTTTCGGAGTTTGGGTGCTTTCTATGTATAGTATGTATGTATTTACAAAAATGTATATGTGTATTTATATCAGTTGTCTAGTACTTATAACATAAGCTCTGCTTAGCTTGGGACTGGATGACGTTGTGTGTTAGATGTCCGAAATATTTATTTTTTATTTGTTTGACAGTTTTTGTACCAAATAAAAGAACTAAAACTGCCTGGTCGGAGTTTCGCTATAGCTTACGACTTCACATTAGGTATGGCTACCTAAACATGAAAGGATAAATATCACTGTTGATATTTAAATGATATTCTCAGTTTAAGTTACAACATGAAATACGAAACATTTTAATACACCGTACATTATAATGTGTTAATCTGTAGTTCGATATGTCCTTCGTGTTTCTGTTACGCACAAAAAAACGTGTTATAGTTTCGACATCGTGCAATCATCAGGAATGCTTAAGCGTGGAGTAACCAACTATGATATGATATGGAATTTATATATGTACTATCAAAATTATTTTTATTATATGAAGAACAAGGAAAAAATATTTAATTAAAATCATGAGTGTAATCCTGTGTATACTAACTACAAAGGTGTAATGCCTTGTGCAATGAACTAACGAATTCTCCTACGATAATTTCTATACCTACATAGTAACGCAACGCAGAGAATCAAGATTTAGGCAGGCGCTTCGATTTTGTTTCAAATTAAACAAAATCGTAGCGCCTGAATGTCGTCTCATAAAAAGTTGAATATTTTTTTTTTAAGATTTGATGAACAGTTCGCTGCATACCCTCACGTATGGGTAAGGAATAAAGGTTTTTTTGGAAATTGCAACTTTTTGTTTTTTATATGCAAACAGTGAGTAGGTAGAGCCTATATTTATTTCTAGATACGAGTATTGATATAATGCTCATCTTTAGTTATGTGGTTAGGTTAGGTTCGATCACCAAAAGAGGCGGCGCGCCTGGCCACCAGGGGTGTTTCTCTGGTGGTTGGGCGCATCGAGGCGCTGAGCTTGCGGGTGGCCCTGGATAAGACGGAGGCCCTATTATATCATGGGCCCCGTCGTGGTCCACCCCCCGGCGCCTCCATCGAAGTCAACTCGGTCCTCGTACCGGTTCGGGCCCAGATGAGGTATCTGGGCCTGATCCTCGACGGTAGGTGGCTCTTCGACGAGCACTTCCGACAGCTTGCCCCAAAGCTGGTCGACGCTGCCTCCGCCCTTGGGCGACTCTTGCCCAATCTGGGTGGAGCCAGCGTCGAAACAAGACACCTCTACACGGGGGTGGTCCGGTCGATGGCCCTGTACGGGTCACCGGTGTGGGTCCCGGCTCTGACCGCCCAGAATAAGGCACGCCTCTGGCGGCCTCAGAGGGTATTGGCGGTCAGAGCCATACGCGGATACCGCACCGTGTCGACGGAGGCGGCGTGCGCCTTGGCCGGAACACCCCCGTGGGATTTGGAGGCGGAAGTGCTCGCCGAAGTTTATCGGCGAGCGGCTGAATATCGGGCGGAGAACGGGTATCGTCCTCCGCCCGAAGAGGTACGCGATTGGCGTGAAGCCGCTCGCCGAGCCACGATGGCTCGTTGGTCTTCCCGGCTGGAGGCTCCACGCGCTGGCTTTGCCACCGTGGAGGCGCTCCAGCCGGTCATCCTCGAGTGGGCAGGGCGGCAGCACGGGACCCTTTCCGTCCGGCTGACGCAGGTGCTTTCCGGGCACGGTTGCTTCGGAAAGTACCTGCACTCGGTCGCTAGGAGGGAATTGAGTCCCGCCTGCCACCACTGCGACTGCAGTGAGGACTCGGCCCAGCATACGCTGGAGTTCTGCCCCGCCTGGGCGGAGCAGCGCCGGGCCCTCACTGCAGTCATCGGAGGAGATCTGTCGCTACCGGTCATCATACGCTCCATGGCCGGTAGCGACAGCAGTTTTACCGCGGTCGCATCCTTCTGCGAAGACGTAATTTCGCAGAAGGAGGCGGCGGAGAAGGCCCGGGAGGATGATCTCCACTCGGACCCGATCCGCCGCCGGCGAACCGGGCGGCGGAGGCGCGCCCATCTGCGCCTCATGCCGCCCTGAGTGTGGCCGCGGATGGTGGGGACGGGTTTTTCCCTCCATCCGCTTTAATGGCCAGCCGCGAAGGGGCGACGTAAGCGTGTGCCGTGCGTCGCCTAAATTTGAGATTTTAAAAGCAGACGGTGCCCGCTTCTGTGCGGGCAGGCGCTGGAAGGGGTCCGGTTTGCGTTAATAACAGCGATCCCGGACCCCTCCCTTCTCAGGCGCAGAGTTGGCACACCGTGTGGTTTTAGTCGGTTCGATTCCGACACACCGCCCCGCCGCAAACCCCGGCGGGGTGACGGCCCGAGGGGGTTTCCACACGTAAAAAAAAAAAAGTTCACCAAGGCTAATAAGGCCTATTCGATGATCGATGGCAATCCTTGGCATAGCAGTATGTGGAGCATATTTTCCTTATGTGTTTTTTCGAGCCCGATTTTGTGACATCCCTATTTTATTCAAGATTTCTTTAGTTTGAACCAATACAAATCCGAGAGTAGAATATCCGCGACTCAAATATTTATAGTTGCTGAGAAATAACCTTTTGAAAATCGTCTTTTATTTGGACTAATATTCATAAAAAATCATGACTTACTAAATATTAAAATATTTATAATATCAACTTTTATATTATAGCAATGATCATCATCAAAAAATCTTTCAGTGTTGGATAGTCCATTTATCGAGGAAGGCTATAGGCCATATCACGCTCACGCACTACTAATAGGAGCGGAGCACCAATGGAGAATGTTTCAAAAACGGGGGAAATTTTCACGCTATGGGCAATAGAAGACGCAAACAAGGTTGCGTGGGTCAGCTAGTGTATTTATATCAGTTGTCTAGTATCCATTATATAAGAACTGCTTAGCTTGGGACTAGGTAGCTTTGTGTATTAGATGTCCGAAATATTTATTTATGTGACAACCGAATGCGTCCCTGGATACCTGCAACTCAATACTGATAAGAGTGTGAGCATCGGCGACCTATGACGTAGGAGACTCTGTTCTCTTCCATGTTTGAAGGTCATATCGATTGGGAATTACCGCAGGTGACAATTTAATCATTTAAGGTCAATACACTTCTTTAGATGCATAATGAGAAATTGTTTTTATATAAGACTAGCTGAACCCCGCGGTGCTACCCTGATAATAACCGCGGACAACGCCGTGAGGCGAAGCTAATATCTTTATAAATTGTAGCCTATGTGTTATTCTGATGTACCTATAAGCTATATTATTGTAAAGTTACATCAAAATCCATTCAGTGGTTTTGCGTGAAAAAGCTACTCGCAAACTTTCGCGTTTATAATAAGGGGTGTTTTTTTAAGCTAGATAGAACTTTAAATTGTAAAAAGTAACACAAAAAATTAAATTTTGATGAAACTTTTTTTTTTATTTGTTTCAGTATACTCTGACAAATCATCATGAATAGACTCACGCTTGAACAACGCTACGAAATTATCCAAATTTACTTTGAAAATCAGTCGTCGATTCGCGCAACTTATAGACGACTTCGTCATTTGTATGGCGTACATAATCGTCCATCTGAACAAGCCATTCGTCGAACTGTGGATAGATTTCGTACCACATACTCTCTAGAGGATGCAATAACACCAGCACGTCGAAGGAATGTGCGTACTGAAGACAATATCGCCGCTGTAAACGAAAGTGTGGAAGAAGATCCAAATTTATCGATTCGTCGTCGGTCGCAGGAATTGGGGCTCTGTCCGTCCACTACGTGGAAAATTTTGCGCAAAGATCTCGGCCTACACCCGTATAAGATCCAGCTGGTGCAGGAATTGAAGCCACGAGACCATTATATGCGTCGTTCTTTCGCCGATTGGGCTCTAGAGCAGTTGGCAACTGACCCGTTGTTTTATCGCAAAATTGTGTTCAGCGATGAGGCGCATTTTTGGCTTAACGGGTTTGTTAATAAGCAAAATTGCCGCATATGGAGTGAGACCAATTCACAACAGACCCTACAGACTCCATTACATCCAGAAAAATACACCGTATGGTGCGGTTTTCACGCTGGTGGCATCATCGGACCTTATTTCTTTAAAAATGAGGCCGGAGCTCGCGTTACGGTCAATGGAGATCGTTACCGCACCATGATCAATGATTTTTTGTTTGAAAATATGGATGACATTGATCCGGAGGAGATGTGGTTTCAACAGGATGGCGCTACGTGCTATACGGCGAACGCAACCATCGACTTATTGAAATCAAAATTTGGCGATAAGTTGATTTCGAGAAATGGACCTGTCAATTGGCCTCCAAGGTCGTGCGATTTGACACCTCTCGATTATTTCCTGTGGGGCTACGTGAAGTCACTGGTTTATGCTGATAAACCAGCAACAATTGACGTCTTGGAGGCCAGCATTGTTCGTGTTATTCGTGACATACGGCCAGCAGTGCTCGAAAAAGTGGCCCAAAATTGGACGTCCAGAATGCACTTCGTCAAGAACAGCCGCGGTGCCCATATGCCCGAAATCATTTTCAAATGTTAATGTCACGTATTGATCTTTCGAATAAAAAAAAATTTTAATTACAATTTAATTTTTTGTGTTATTTTTTACAATTTCAAGTTCTATCGGGCTTAAAAAAACACCCTTTATTAGTAGGATAACTGAGGCACGCGGTGTCAACCACGGTTGTTTTTGTAAGTAACTTTACAACATTATCCGCGAACCGCGGGATATCCGCGAGGCGAAGTAGTCCTAAAAAAGATAGTTTAAGTTATTTCTTATATCGTCAGATATCTGTCAGTGAAAGCCCCGTCTAAAACTGATTCAGCAGAGATTAGCCGGAACAAACTGCAAACAATTTTTTTTGATTCAAGCACCGGATATACATTTAGTTAAAAACTGTTATTTTTAAATTACAAACAGACACTTGAACTTCTTTACAAGAGCAATGAACCAAAAACAAGTTCTCTAGTCTTCTAGGTTCATTGCTCTTGCTAAGATGAAGTTAATTCTCTATGACATCTTAATTCCACTTTTAATGGGCCTTAAAGTAGGTACCTACGACAAAATTTAAATTTAAATATTTATAAGATAAGATAAGGTAGGTATACACAGTGCCTAAATAAAAAAAATAATAATAAATATTCCGGACATCTAACACACAAAGTCCCAAGCTAAGCAGAGCTTGTGTTATGGGTACTAGACAACTGATATAAATACTTATATACTTTATTTTGTAAATACATACATATTATACATAGAAAACACCCAAAACTCCGAAACAAATAAATAAATATTTGGAGCAATTTCTAAGTATGGTAGTCCCCATAGGGTCTCGGTGTAACTTTTCCAGGCTTACGGTCTGTTGAAGTAGTATTTCGCGCCGCCTTCAACTACAGGTGTCACTGGGTTGGGCCCGGACGGGCCTGTTGGTAATCCCGGCTTGTTAATCCGCTGCGCATGCAGTCGACGGCAGTTCATCTCGGAGACGAGGGAGAACCAGGCCGGGGCACCATAGGTAAGTGGGGTAGGAATGTACGCCTTGTACACAGCGAGCTTCGCGCGGAGTGCGGCGGATGCCGAATTTCAGTTTATTGCGCCCAGTAGTAGTACCAATAATCTGTGTATCTATAATTTCTATTCGTCTATGTCAAAGGGTGTTTTAACTTTAAACACTATTAACTAAATAGGTAAGTATGTATATGAGTAGGTACAACGTCAATCTCATTAATAACGAGTGTTTTTCCCATGCAGTGAGGCAAATAAAATTCCACTAACAATATTACAAAAAAACGTTACTTGTAAACAAATATAAGTATTCACCTATACCTTTAGTTTTATGTTCTACTCGGCTCTCGTCTCGTATTTCTTTGACAGATACTTATCTGTCAATTAGTCAATAATGAACTATCGTCTTCAATTTTGTTGTAGGAGACTGTTTTTTCGAAAGACGGTCCCCATTTCATGTCATCCACATTTTATATATTTATTATCATTAATTTCATCACGACGAAGACTTGAAGACTCGAAGACTTATAATTGAAGACTATAAATACTTGACATTGGCAGAAATAGCTAAACCGAGTGATCCGGCTGGTTGCCATTTCATCGAAAGAAGAAACCTAAAATGTTAAAAGATACACTTTCACATCAAGATTTTTAATTTAGGATTTTGTAAATAATATTGGCACCGAACAAAAACAACTTCATTATGATTTCTCACAACACATATGACATCACATATATGATGAACTAGTATGCTGACCCCCAAATAATGTTGGTAAACCCCAAATAACGTCTATATACCAGTTCGTTAAATATGATAAAATAACGAGTTCTGTTTAAATTTTCATGACACGATTCCATTTGAGTTGAATTTATTCGTATTGGCCGCGCATTATAAATAAAATGTTTAGGTACTGTCTTTGGACATAACATTTACGTCTTTATAACGTTTATATTCACATGCACTGATGTTTTATAATTATGTTGGTGTAATAATACGTTCTTGAGATGACTAAGACTGACAACAGACAGATTATATGCAATTTAAAACTTGAAATTACGCTGTTAGATAAAACATTAGGTATGATACCATGGTATAAATAAATTTATACAACCTCAATAACCTTATACACACAAATAATAATAACAATAAATTAATATTCCGAACATCTAACACACAACGCCATCTAGTCCCAAGCTAAGCAGAGCTTGTTTTATGGGTACTAGACAACTGATATAAATACTTATATACTTTTTTTGTAAATACATCATACAGCAGATCATACAAACATTTGGTCCGTCCCGGGTATCGAACCCGAGTCCTCAAGCTTAGCAGTCGCATACGCTACCACTACGCCACTGAGGCAGTCAAATGCAATTGTATTTACCAATAATTATTTTTATAGAATGCACTTTTAAACCGTAACGCTAGTTGTGTGATGACAAATAAATGCTTATTAAGTTTTGTAAATTATAATGAAAAAATATATTCATTTTTAAAAGCACTGTGTTATTTATTAAACAATAATTTACTTGAAATCGGACGAGGCAATACCGTAATAATGTTGCTAAATATAAAAATATATATCCTCAAGGTAAATATTGAATTAAGATTAAATACAGACAACGCTTCTACTTGGAAATCTGACGTAAATTAAACTGAGCCTTGTGTAGAATATGAAATGAGTCCAACAGATTGACGTGATATTGCAGATCTAGAACTGAGTTATACTCGTACAGGATATACGTCCACCACACTGAGGTAGAATCTTAACAAGTCTAAGTCTGCATCTTTTGTAAAAGATAATAGCACTACTCAACAAATAAATACTTGGGAAGATCAAAAACTGCGCTAGGTATGTTAATAATATCGAAACGGTTTTATGAATCGTACACAAACGTAAAATAGCCCTAAATATAATTGCTAAAAGCATAAAGGTCTTAGAGTATTTTTAGTCTTAAGATTAAAAAATCCTTGAATTAGAGATACTGACGGAAACAAATGACTGAAAATCGTGGAGGAATCATCAGATACTCACTGTTTATGTTCCAATTTAAGACACCTTTAAAGGTTCAAAAAATAACTTGCACATTTTTCAAGGAATTGAAGACTCCATAAGAATATATATGTATCTAAACCACCGTTGTAATAGTGCTTTCCGCAAAATAAACTATTATAATTGTGAACTAAATCAAGCTATAGTGGTAAGAAACCACTGTAGCTTAAAAATTAACCTTTACAAAACCAAGATCATCTGATCTAAATAAAAACTGCCAGCATCCATATGAATGACATAGTCATAGAGAAAGCAGACGTATATCAACAGGTTTGTTCGGAACCCTACCTATTATATGATGTAACTAAAAATTTATGCTTTTCGCAATTTATCCTTTATCTGTTCTATAAGACGTTGCTTTGTGTCAAATTTGAAGATTCTGTAGGTTTTGATCCCCTGCGAGTATTGAAAATTAGCAGCATAAACGCAATCAAAAGATACAGCATCTTTGGATTGCGTTGGCTTAGAAGTTGATTTTTGCACAGCTCCTAGGGTCAGTAGACTTGAGTATTTGATATGAATTTCAGTTTGATACCTCCACGGGTTCTTGAGAAAAAGGGTCCTGAGAGTCATACAGACGGACAACAAAATGATCCTATAAGAGTTCCGTTTTTTCCTTTTGAGGTACGGAACCCTAAAAACTAGGTTATAAAACTAATAGTCGGCTTTCTAAAACGTCCATTGACATTCGACATAATGTTTTTTACATAAATAGGTCATTTATTACTAATGTTTTTTACAGAGATACCGCAAGAAATCCTTTATACACTTTACACAAGACCAATTAAAAATTTAAGTGGAACTGGGAGGAGTTATGATACGTTCTCATTTGAATGGTCTTGATCAATTCGTATTATGTAGTTTTTATACCAACTACTCGAAACAATAGAAGACAACAGTCGACGATCTTAAAATCAATGCATTTATTTATAAAAATTAAATTATTGTGATCTTTCAAAATCTATTCAGTTAACTTATCCAGCATAAAGCAGGAACGTTTTAGCAACAGTGAATAAGTACATCGTATAATACCAGCTGTACATTTTTACTTCTGAGGTTTTACTATTTTTGTGTTATATTAATTGAATTATCTTTATTTGGTATTCATTTATTGAGCAATATAGTTTTATAAAACTTAATATCTATTATTTCACACGGTTAATTTCTTGAGACAAAAGAAAAATGATTATTATGTAAAAACCTTATATGTACGTACATTATCTGCGATAGAAAAATCAGATGATAAAAATTAGTCGTTATATTCGTTTTGCGTCATTACATTTATTTAAATACGAGTATCTAATAGGCGCTTTTGAATTCAGATACCGTTTGCGAACCAGAAAGTGACAAAAACACGACCATAGCGGTATTTTAAGTTACATTTTATCTTTTTAGGACACAAGTTTATTTAAAATGTGAACTTATATTTATCAGAATACTTGGACATAATTACTGTTTTTAAAGGTTAATAATATGTGTAGGTATAGCATCGTAGTAGAGTGTAGAACACCTGTACTCTATGTTACTATGTATATCCATGTAAATTAGCTATAATAAAATATAAAGCAACAAAAAGAAAAAAACAGTGCTTTGACTTGACATGAAACAAAATAAATTTGTACTTAATACCATCCACATTTTTTTTTATTATTTAACGGGTAAACGAGCAGACGTATTGCCTGATGGTCAGCGATTACCGCCATGGACACCCGCAACACCAGAGGCGTTACAAGTGCGTTGCCGGCCTTTTAGGAAGGAGTACGCTCTTTTCGTGAAGGTTTGAAGGTCGTATTGGTCCGGGAACAACGCAGGCGACAGCTCATTCCACAGTCATTTCAAAATATATTAATATCATCATCATAGGAGGTAATATTTTTGGTTATTTATATCTTTAATCATGCGCAACAATTTTCGGCTTAAGCAGTAGGTACTATTTTTTTTTTTTTATAAAGGCAACTTCCACATTAGGAATAAACATCCTGTGTCGTGGGGGACTTTACAAACATACATGAAACGGACACAAAGAACATCCAGACTCGGGACATCAATTCGTGGATCACACAAAGATTTGTACCGCGTGGGATTTGAACCCACGACACTTGGCGCAGTAGCAAGCGGCATGGCGACCGCTGACACCACTCGGCCAACCGTGCAGTCAAAAGACTCAAAGAGAAAAGTCAAAAAGAGGATTTTTTAACTATTGAATTAGTACATTAATAAGTCATGAGTGGTAAACTTCATGTAAACAACTTAAAATACCTTTTTGTAAGCAGCATACAAAACCTGTTTAATTAAAATACTTATTGACATTCTCTGCTATTATAGCCATCTGTGGTTTGTTGGTAACGTAAGTAATTATTTGATTTTAATTTTCTTACAGATGGACATTTCATAATTACTACACTTCTTGGTAATTAAACTTCCTACTTCATAAATCCTGACCACAATGTAAAGACAGTATTGGATAACAATTTGTAGTGTAACACGGCTAAATGGATAAAATATATTGTTCAATGAAGAACCTTCAATATTATTAAAAATATTATAGATAGGTTTAGGAAAAAAACATTCATATGTGTGTATTCAATATGTCAATACATAAATATTTAATTAATTTACCGTTATAATATGTTCTTAATATTATTTGTACTCCCTACTAATATTAAGACTATTTTACGACTAATATTAACGTACATAATTCCTTCACTGACCAATTTTACTGGTTCTTCAAGTTTGACCTTAAAACCGTAATTTTTAAACGATTTACACTTGCTTGACACTGTGTCACCTTCACACAACTTTGTACAAGGTTTACTAATCTTTTTGTACGCATACACCCTTTATTCGCACAGAACCGGGCGGACACATATCGCCATCAAACGATGACCGTTCACCTACATCAACAACTGAAGGTATTTGATCCAAATTAGTTTTAGGCTTCTCTGTACTCACATTTCTATTTGAGTTGTTTACGGTTTTTGGTGATACAACAAAGTTTAAGTTATCATTTGACGTCAGTACTCTTTCTTCTTTAACATTATTTTCTTTTTTTAGTTCGGCACTGTGAGACCTATTATGGCTACTTGCGGTCTCAGTCTTATCCGACGGTCGATGCATCTCAGCTGGTAATCTGATTGATACAAAAATTTTCCGCTTCGGCTCAGTCAGTCTCACGGTCGTTGGTGTCAAGTCAATATTGTCACTTCCGTAATCTTGTGAATTCTCGTGAACAATTGGCCGATATGCGTTCGTATACAGTCGTCGCGTCGGTGCCGGTGTTTGAAATCTTTCTTGTTCGAAATATGAAACCGGTCGATGGTCAATGACGGGCAAAGGATTTAGATGCAAAACTTGTGACGCGACTGCTCCCTGGCCGTGGATTTTACCTACTGCTGTTAAAGCGAGAACGATGAGTAATTCACTCATGACAGGATTATGTCTCACTTGTAGGAATTCGTTGTTAATATAAGTGTAGAAACTTATTTTATTGTAGTAACAGATAGGGATGTCTTTATTGAGATACAGTTCGAGACGTTATAAGGAATCTGTTTGTTGTTCATTTGGCTTCACGCTTTTTGCATTTAAGGCCAAGCCATTAAGTTAATGATAATTTCGTGGGACATATAAATGGACAACCTTCGCTACAAGTATCTACGCACGCAAGATCATTTGAATCTTAGGCTTCTTTAAATGTATAATTTAGTGTGTGTTGGTGTAGGTTAAAGGGGAATTCTGCACTATTTTAATTCATGTTATTTTAATAATATTATTGCCTTTTACAAAAATTTCATTAGAATATTTATTAGTCTGTTTACTTATTTATCTGAAAGGGGCATTATCTAGACCTCTAAGTTTGTTTGGAGTATAAATGAATGTCCACTCGTTTGAACCATAACCCAGCAACTAGAAGGAAAATAAAATTTCAAATTTAATTGTGACATCATTAAATGACATCATAATTTATTCTCTGTCAAGCATGTTAGTCAAAACATTACAAATTAATTTATAACGCTTCAAAGACGAAAGCGTTACCTTTAAATATCAAAACATTATTTATATACGAAATAGAAACCAGACAATGTCTTGATAATAGATGTTTTGAAGACAATACAGTTTATTTAAAAACTTTTTAGTTTTTACATAATCGTTCACATGTAGCATTAAATAAAACGTAGTTCCCTTCTCGTGTCTTGAATATCACATGGATCTTAAATCATCTTATGTGTTTTTTCATGTTTCAATAACGGAATATTCCTAATAACTACATAGTGTAACCATGTAACAGCGATTTATGAAATATAACATATTATGTTATGACTATTATGATCTAAGTAAGTACTTATTATTTAAGCCTGACTATTTAATATTAAAATAATCATGTTGACTGTAATATTTAATTTAAAATATTTAATAGATAACTAGTTATAATACAAAATTCTTCAATTTTGTTTCTTTATGAAGACAATATGTTTACACAATATCGACTAAACACTATCGTTAGTATTACAGTTTTATCTAAATTAAGGTTATATTATAATGTCAGTGCAATTAAAAAAACTTGACGCTTATTTATTATAACGAATATCTACTTTTATTAACTCACGTTTTTAATAAATATATTTAAAAATAATTATGCCAGATCTGTCACATTTACTTATAATATAGACAACATAAAAAAATAATAATAAATATTAATCCACTTTTTGAAATGCAGTATTTAAATAGAGTTTTTTAAAATGATTTTAACCTGTTTGCTGATTCTCAATTCTTATGTCAATTGGAAATTCCTCGTCATCAACTGCTGGTTTACTGTTATCTGCTTCACGTTTGGGGCCATTGACATCTATTTTGTCACCTCCATAATGATATTCCGTCGGACGTAGTGGAAGGAACAAAGGATAATCTGCGACACCCTTGGGGTCTTTTGTAGAGATTTCTACGTTGTTTTTGATATTGTTTGTGTCTGTTTTGTGTTCGTTGTTGTTATTAAAATTTCCTTCATTAATTATAGGTTTTCCTTCATTTTGTCCTTGATTATTTGGTCTACCCTGGTTCGGCTTGGCAGTAGAATAAGAAGGACGGTTAACATCTCCATAGTTATTCAGATTTGTATTTTGATCCTGGTTATTTAAATTTCCATTTTGGTTGTTGGAATGGCCGAATTGATTGTTTGGATTGACGGGTTGAATGTTGGGTTTTCCATATTGGCTGTTCGGGTTTAGGGGCCGGTTATTAGTATTTCCATACTGATTGTTGGAATTTCCAAATTGATTATTTGGATTTGTGGGCTGTTTGTTGGGATTCCCATATTGGTTGTTCGGGGTAAGGGCCCCATTGTCAGCATTTCCATATTGATTATTTGGGTTGGTAGGTCGATTGGAATTGCCATATTGATTGTTTTGGTTTTTTGGAACGTTGTGTTGGTTGTTTTGGTTACTGTGTTGGTTTTGTTGATTGTGCTGAGGAATATTTGGGTTTATTTGAGGATTTTTGTTATTGGGACGCAACGGGTGGTTTGGTTTTAAGTTTTGGTTGCCGTTTTGTTGATTGTTATTATTCCAATTATCGTTTTGATTAAAACTGTTTGGATTCTGATTCCCATAACCATTTTGATATTGATTGGGATTTTGATCAAAGCCGGTATTTGGACGTGGTTGATTGAAGGTGTCATATCCGTTTGGGTTATATTGTCCTGGGTCTACGTTAGGTTGATCTGGCTCATCTTCTACGACGACCACAACTGTCTCGGGGTTTTCTGGTTTGTAAGGTCTATTAGGACGAGGAGGATATCGCTGATGACCACCATTTATACCAAAATGAACACCACCAGAAATTCCACCAAGAATAGCACCTGCCGTTTCGTGTGCTCCATGTATAAATTCCCCTAACAGGGACGCGTCACAAAAAGTCACTGTTGTCAACACACACAAAACCCAACCGAATTTCATTTTAAAAAGAAATAAAAAGTAGCGACAAGTTATACGACCGCGCAGGCTGTCTATCCAAGTGTACGCTTACTTATGCACCACAGACTTCAGACTCATCTTCATATAACAAATTATATATTATAAAACCAGTTTCCGTTCGCTAATTTATGCAGAAAAAACTGATTACAAATTCAAATACAAAACATCCCCCGTTTGCTTCGTTTCCACTGTATCACGAATACGAACAAAACAATTAACGAAAAAGATCAGTCTTCTGTCTCTTTTTTATGTAAAAATTTTAGAAATATTTAAAGTACAAACATTAATGTTATAGTTATATGTTATCTGTGCTACAGAGATCTTTGGTTTCTTATATTATTTACTAGTCTGCGTGTTTATAAAGAGTCTTTGCGCACATCTATGTCATATTCATGAGAACTATAATTATTTTTATCATCGTTTTCCTCAGTTGCGTCACTCGTATGTAGTAGTTACGTGACCTGTGCACGTTGTCGCTGTACTTCGTCGTCTAGTATTATAACTCAAAGGCTTATACGGTATGAAACCCGTTCCGAAGTGACCAGTCGGTTCACCTTGGATATATGCTCGAGGTAAAGTTTTTTTAAACACGTTATAAGGTTGAAATGAGAAGCGACGATTGAAACCTCCGAGATTTCCGATGCCAAAACTAAATGGAAAAACGTGAGATGGAAATAAATTATTTTTAGTCATCTTATTTGAAACTGTGGGTTTCACGTATGGTTTGAGAATGGGGGGTCTTGTACGTGAAGCGGGAATACCTAATGGTATGTGTTTAGCATGAGCCTTGACTTCGATGTTTGATCGCGTAGTTGTGGTTCTGGCTTGTAATATATCGAGTACGTCGTCCACTTGCCAATTATTTTCACTAGCCGATTTCACACACACCATTAACACATACACTATAACTAGATATTTCCACATGTTTTAACCAGTTCTAGATACAACTGAGTACTTAGAAGTCGAAAGAATCACTGTTATAAGTTTCTTTAACTTACCTAGAATTTAACTATCGATAATAATTAATTAACGACAAAATAATGAGTTGTTTAATAACTATTTAAGGACTGGTGAAGCTAAAGGTCCAAAGTAAATGAAATTTAACGATGATGAAATATTTACATATTAATATGTGAAGCAAAACTTTGTACAACTTTTTACGAAAATTATGCAAACGCAGAAGTATTAATATTCGGCAAAGTTAAAATTTATATGGCTCCTCCATATAAATTTTAACTTTGCCGAATGCAGAAATCCAAAAAAAAAATAGGTTTTCGTTCGAATTTCAGCTGGGAGACCACTAGTATATAATAACAATTTCTAAGTCATGTTAGATATATTTGTCTTTCGGTATTAAAACAGAACCTCATAATTATTTCGCCAACAAGCTGTGTTCTCGCCAACAAGCTCTGTAGCTTGGCGAGGAATTTGTTTATTTTTGTTTAATTATTTTATACTTTAAATTGGTGAATAAATGATTAAAAAAAAATTTAAAAACATAAAGATTAAAAGCCCAGCCTTAACAACGAAATACCTAATCAAGTTTAAGTAAATTGTTTTATTCATAATATCAAAAAAGTCATATGTTTCAGGAGTCAGGTGTGTGTCATATTTCCACCAAAAACCACATTAACGGCTGACCTCTGGCGCTCTGCTCTGGGAGAACCCGGATAGGACTGCCAAAATGTCTATACTCTAACTAGTAGAAAGCATAAGCACAATCCAAGAGTAGTGGTTACCCTATTATTGCGGATGCAAACAAGCAGACTACAATAATATCGCATTAACCTTTAAACCTTCAAGGAAAGAGCGTACTCCTTCTTAAAAGGCCGGCAACGCACTTATAACGCATCTGGTGTAGCGGGTGTCCATGGGCGGCGGTAATCTTACCATCAGGCGATACGTCCGCTCGCTTGCCGCCTCTAAAACAAAAAAAAAATATAGTGACCCACACTATGTCGGCTCATCAACGAAACATGACAGCAAGAATGCTGTCATTTTAGGTTGGTCTTCTGTGAGAGGGTGGTAAAGCCCCGGTCAAACCGGCCCTGGCTCTACTATCTATTAATGTGATTTCAAGACGCAAATGCTAACGCCATGCCTTACCAGGACCTGTCCCGGGGATAGGTTAAGTACCTCATACATCTTTTAATCATCTTATAACGTTTTTAGTACGCCTCTGTACACTAGTACAAAAGTATGCCTAAGACCTTAACTAATAAGAAATTAGTTGTAGCATGGAAATTTAGTGATTATAGTCTTACTTTTAGTTGAATAAGACCATCATGAATTGCTGTATTAAATCATTCTTTGTACATCTTCTACACATACACTGTCCTTATTTAAAAACTACTATACTATACATATCTACTCGTATTACTAGGAACTAAGTCATTGCTAGTCGAGATTCACGAGGGCAACGAGGTGAGAATATTACTTAGGTTGTACGTAAGTGATATAAAAACAGTCTTGAAATGGTATTGTTTATCTGCAGGCGATTCCATTTTAATTATAAAGGTGTCTGCCCTGGGGAAGTACCTTGTCCTTTCGCAAATGCAGTTGATGAGAAGAACCGGCTCAAGTCTTAATAAAGAAGATATAGTAATACTATTTTTGTCATATTTTTCACTTTCCTAAGATTGGTCTTTATTTACAGGTTTTTATACCAATGGCTTACACTTACGTTAAAGTATTTTATTGATGATTGTAAGAACAGTATAAACGACTTCACTCAAATATTTATGAACTAAAGTTATTAAGTTTACAGTCTTCTTAATTTGTTACTTTAGTACTAAATTTGAATAAAGAAAATCTTTTTCTAAATCAAAATAACCAGAATAGATATAACGTATATAGGTACAACATAAATGACGACATTTCGATAACATGAAATCGAAAAAACAGTATGTGAAACTTGATTTATAAAAAAAGTAAAAAATATCCTACAGTGGCTCATAAATGTTTAGTACCCCGCGACACAGGGTGTATATTATTACTCGTAACTAGCTGAACCTCGCGGTGTTACCTACAGTTATTAGTTTACATATTGCTATTTTTAGTTTTGTTTTTTTTTCTTACAATTATAATACCCTATATTAATCAGTGATAATGTAGCATTCAGATGGTGAAAGAATTTTTAAAATCCGTCCAGTACTTTTTGAGCTAATTCGTTACAAACATACTTACATACAAACCTTTCCTCTTTATAATATGAGTATAGATACGGGAGTTGTCTTAAAATAAAAAAGAACTTATTGTCTTATATATATATAGGTTCTCTAGGCCGATAACTGCCAGTTAACGGTCAGTCTCAACAAAGACCAGTCAACTACGCAGTAGATATTGTAGTGCACAAGTATGTGCGCAATCACATGTGCACTCTCTGTTCCCTCTCTCTTATAATCCGATGGGACGGTTAACCAACACGATCGGTGAGAGATCAGGCGCAGGATCGAAAGCTTTACGTGCTCTCCGAGGCACGGGGGTTCAGACTCACACTTCCAAACTCTTCTCTGAGGTATTCCTATAATCAGAAAAACTCAATAACACTTTAGGGATTCGAACCCGAGACCTCTTGATCAACCGCAAGTTCAACGAGGCAGTTGGGTGTTTGATATGTATTTATATTATATATCCAAACTCTAAAACAAATACATTATTTGACGATCATACAAACATTTGGTCCGACCTGGGAATCGAATCTTAGACCTCGTGTACAGCGGTGGCGTACTCTACTACTGGTCAACGAATCAGTCATAGATTAATCTGTACGGTAAAAATCAATGGGCTAGCATTTACTTAACCCCAACTTCAGTGTTTATTAGTTTAATATGAATTTTATTGCCAAACTTTTATTTTCAAGTTCAAAGTTGCTAAACAACCTATGTAGAGGGTATTGGTCGGGGTTTTCCTGTGCGATCGAACTATAAATAAGACATTACGCAGACGAATGCAAATTAAAAAGGTTATTATTAGGTTAGGTAGAATGTCCACCATTAAGGTAACTAGACGACATTATGAAAATCGAGAAATTCATTAACGATGTATCCCTTGTATCAGTTCTGATATGTGTAAAGAATATTTATATATTTAATTAACCTTTGCCCTCGGCTCTGCCCAAGTGTATGTCAGTTATCGCGATAAAGAGAAGCCTGCGTCCTCAATTAAGAATGAAAAAAAAATTTGTTTATGCCAATTTTCTTTGAATACGGTGTATCGGTACTGTTTTCTACGACAAATCTTTTACGGTGCAGGCTGTCAGATTGTGGAACTCCTTACCGATATCTATTAGACGTGCAGAAACACTAACGGCATTTAAAAATATGGTTAAAGCTCACTACTTAGATTCATAAGTAGGTACTTTTACTCTCAGTACTGACTTAAATGCTTTTATATATTGATATTTATATTGTATATATTTGGATTTTGTATATATATGTGCATGTGTGTGTATATATATGTGTATGTTTATGTATATATTTTAAAACATCTACACTACCCTTTATTCCGTTAATTTCTTTCTCCGGTCAATATGTCCATCCAAAGGTTGCCTGGAAGAGATTGCTTTTGGCAATAAGGCCGCCCATTGTACATTTCTTCTTGAATCTTAAGTTGAGTAATTTGTTATTGGTGTACAATAAAGTATATTCTATTCTATTCTCTATTCTATCGGTATAACCGTGAAAACGTAACAAAAGAGTTAATTTCAAATTTATAATATTAGTATGGACGAACAGAGTAAGAATATATTATTACTGTCGGTACTAGATTCAGTTATCATCCTTACGTGGAAGTCGACCAGTTAACCTTTATAACGCAGAAGAATGTGAAAAAAATTAAAATGGATGCCGGTATACGCTTACCATCAGCCAATACGTCTGCTTGTTTGCCCCCTATTACATAAAAATAGCTTTCGTAAATAGGTACGTAATTGAACCTCGATAAGTTCTATAGATATTTTTTTAAAAACTATTTCATCATTTCGAAGAAACTCAGTTTGGTAAAAAACGCAATCGCTTTGGTCGGTCATTTACCTACCTTCTTATGTATGTTTACTTAATATCAAAATCAATATAATAGTGAGTTAGTAACTTTTGTTTTAACTTACCTATTCTGAAACGCTATACCTATTCTCTCTGCTATAACAAGTAATACTCAAATAACAAATTGTCTTGTAGACGATGTCCTAATAAAACCGTGGATACCCAGGGGCTTCTCATGGATATAGGGACGACTTATGATATAAAAACTAAAAAAGTGACCCACGTATGAAATATTGTCAATCAGCTATAAGCGGTACCGCAATTATTGAACAAATTTATAAAGAAAAGCATTACGAAAGGTTAGAATTTAAAAAAGCTGGCAACAACTCCAAGCAGTTGTGGCAGGTAATTCAATCAGTCACTAATAGACGTAAACCGAAATCAAGTGCGACAGACCTATTTGAGCCATTATCAAGCCAGATCATCAACAGTCCATGGACAGCATTAGCACGTATTTTGCGGGTATGGGTGGGCTACTTGCAGAGAGCATACGTGGGGCTTCTCCCTACTTCTCCAATGAAATGACCAATTAAAATCAACCTAAATCTAATAATAATTCTTTTGTCTTACTTGAAACTGATGAGAGCGAGGTAGAACAGTTGATTATGTCCTGTAAAGTGAACTGTGCTATTGGATGGGACGGCATATCATCCGGGTTTTTAAAGAAGTAGAAAACTATTGTTTTTGTCCCCCTCTTACATATATTTATAACCTGAGCATGATAACAGGCAAATTTCCTACACTGTTTAAGAAAGCACCACTTCATCCAATTTACAAATGGGGTGATCGGGACCGTGTCGAAAATTATAGACCCATATCAATAATCAATAATGCAAGCAATGGCAAAAATTTTAGAAAAAAAAATTAACAACATAAACTACTATCTATTTATCCAGAATATAGTTCTGAAGAAGCTGTACATAATCTGGTGGACTAAAAAGTCAGAAAAACTTGACAGTGACCAAAAGTGCGCACTAATGCTTTCGAAACGGTCTCGACCAAAACATTTGCGTTAAATTAGAGGGACTCAATTATCTCTATTTCATAGTTATTTTATGGGCAGATCACAGTTGGTAAAAATTGGTACTCAAACTAGTTCTGAAACGCCTATAACTTACGGTGTACCTCAGGGAAACATTTTAGGCCCAAGCTTGTTCCTAGTTTACATAAAAGATCTGTGCAACATAGAACTTAATCAGATACTACTTGGAGCAATATTCTGATATGCTGAAAATACGGCATTGGTTTTTTCATAGGACGATTGGGTGGATACATACCGCTTCGCTCAAAGACGTTTCGATGTTTTCAATGGATGGGTAAAAAATAATCTACTCACTCTAAATGCATATTATCAAGACACCTATCTGTTAGACAAATCCTTATGAGTACTTTTCGCTTACCTGGTAGTGAATCCTATTTCATAGAAAAAGTAACCTCTGTCAAATTTCTAGGTACCTATCATTATTCGTCCACAACCGAAATTGACAAACTTTAATGCTGTTATGTAATTCTCATTTTGTTGTATTTCTGTTTGATACCTATGGTAAAAAAAAAGATAAGCAACAGTAAAAACTACGGAAATTTAAAACAAGTTTTTATTGGTTATTATGCGATTGATGTATTCAATGATTGTTTCACTGTATGTAAAGAGTATGTATTTGTTAAAGCGGTTTATGTATCCAGGGAGCAGATCCCCCATGAGGGCGCTGATTATGTTGTCTATGTTGTGATCGAACTCCGTGCGTGACTGTAACAAAATGAGAGAAGTGAAAGAAATTGTCAAAGCCAGTTAAAGCCAAAAGAGGGTCTAGTTTATGATTTTCTATATCTATTAGGGTCGACTGATAATATCAGTTTTTCCACGGAGTGACAGGCATCGGACCTCCGCAACCCTGAGGGCAAACTGAATTCGAAGGTTAACCTAGTTGCCAGTTGCCATATTTGACAGTACTAATTTCCCAAGAACGATTGAAGAATTTCTTGTAAGAAAAACCCAACAGCACTTTAGAGCGGTAATCGTACCCGAGTCCTCTTGATCGGCACTAGATTACGCTAATAGCCAGACTAACCAGGCAGAGTTTTTATAACACTCGTAATTTAAACGAGTAACCTGATGAAATGTAATGCTACAACTCAAGATCCAAGAACCGTCGCCTCTATATTTTCAACCTCAGTTAATAGATGATAAGCAATGAATTTTTTTTTCATCATCAGTGTTCTGCAAGTCCGCTGGCGCTGGCCTATGGGCCGAAATACTATCCATCCACGATACTGGCATTAATTACTTGATTACTTTCGATTCGATTGGATGAAATGAATAAAGAAATGTAACACACAAATTGTATCTATAATAATTATAATCTGTGTGTTATACTACTACTGTTTACTTTTTAAAAAATACATATTTTTAAAATATGTAGGTCATACTCAGTCTCTTTTGACTTTATTAAAATTCTATTAGGTCTTTTTATATTATCTACTAATTAAATGTATTTTATTATTTCTTACCACTATGCGTTCTATGTTTATTTCAGCATTTTCATACTTATCAACCACTACATCGGGGCCCTTTTCAGCTTTCTTCAAGTATACAGTGCCCTTTAACTGAAGATTGTGGAGATCAAATCTGCAATACAGCATATTATTTATTTTACAGTTTTAAATAAAAAAAAAACAAGTTCTAGGTCAACGTTATTCCAGACAATATAGACGTTGCGCTCAAACCTATACGATACTTTCCATTACAAAATGAAATCTGAAACCTTGCTAGTTATTAATTTTTTACAAGTAAATTAAAATTCCCAGATCTGATTTCGTTTTAGGGTTCCGTACCCAAAGGGTAAAAGAGCCCCTTTTACTAAGACTTCACTGTCGATCTGTTCGTCTATCATCAAACTGAACCGTGATGAACCGTGATAGCAAGACAGTTAAAATTTTCAGAGATGGTGTAGTTCTGTTGGCGCCGTAACAACAAATACTAAAAAACAGAATAAAATAAATTTTTAAGGGGCCTCCCATACAACAAACATAATTTTTTTGCTCGTTTTTTCTCGATATTGATAACAGCAACAGGTAGTCGCTTGAAATATTTACAGAATGTTTAAATATACATTATCTTTAAAACTAAATATAGAAATTAAAACAAAACAAATTATTATATACTCACTCGGCTAAACCTTCTCCTTTCATCGGTACAGCATAAAATACATGCCCATCAAATTCATAGTATTCTGTAATACAATAAAAACGTTATATTTTTAATTAACTTTAGCCTGAGGCTTCGCCCGCGCCAAGGTAACCGACTTTAACGCGGTGATTCTTCAAACTGATATAATTATTTTATTTACGAACTGATTGTAATGAAACAAACCCTAAATGTTAAGTGGAGCAAAGTGCAACGCGTTAGTTGTAATCGCATTCAAATCTGTTAAGCCGCTTCTGGGATTAGCATGCACAAACGTACAGACAAAAATTGTAAAAATCATTGTTTTGGGTTCTATAGCTTTCATAAAGCCTATAGTATAATATGGCAATTTTTTTTCATATATATGATTTTGTTATATGTATTGAAAACTATGGTGTAGAGTATAAATATTTAATACTTTTACCTGCATGCAATTTAATGAATGGCAAGAGAATATGAACAGTAGCAGCGGGTTCCGTCTTCGATAACTGCAACTGTATAAGACTGTAGTTACTCAAACCAAATATACTTCCTTTTGATATATTTACGTTGGCACTGAAAAATCATAATCTAAATACAACAGGATTGTCGATAAATAAGAAATTTGATGATAAGAAACAAATACATCAAATTTGTTTTGTTGGAAAGTCAGACAGACAACATTTAGCATTATTTGCCTATTATCTTACGATCTTCACTACTTTACTTCACCAAAAAGTATCACTTTGAAGAAATAATAATAATATTACAAAAATGGATACTCGTAAGGAAATATATTCCAACACTCGGTAATACTAACCTAAACATTTCTCCAGGAAAACTTAATTCAACTAAATCGAACATAATCGGATCTATTTGCGGGATTTTCCTCATGACTGCTTCATTGAAATGCTGAACGACTCCATCACCAGGTAGATTATAATTTGGCAGATTGGCATCTAAAAAAATCCATTATTACTTACAGTAGGTTACATCTTCTACAATTTAGGCTCATGTACAACCACTTTCAAGCAAACAAAACATGCACACATAATATACAAATGTAAATAGGAGAACGGATGTAATATCCATTAAATCTATACTAATAATAAAGATGAAGAGTTTGTTTGTTTGTTTGAACGCGCTAATCTCAACAACCGCTGGTCCGACTTGAAAAATTATTTCGGTTTTGGATAGTCCATTTATCGAGGAAGGATATAGGCTATATATCATCACGTTACTACTAATAGGAGCGGAGCACCAATGAAGAACGTTTAAAAAACGGGGAATGGGAATTAAAACTTTCGTTCCTATTACAAAGTTTAATTAATTAAACATTGAAATATATTGAACAATTGAGTAGTCTAAAACAGTTATGTCACAAGGTGGTTTTTAGTATATTTTTCATACAAAGTTATTGTTTTGACAAATGATATAAAGTAACTTATTTGACTTAGGTGTTACACCTATTATATGCCGCTTACACAAGAAAGAATAAATAGATTAATTACTAGTAACTCCAATAACATAAATAATATATATAATTTAGGTAACAAAACTCAGAACAAACCATATTTGAAACACACTTCTACGGATAATTTGTGCGGTGGTCAAAAGTTGTAAATTTAGAGCATTTTAAAAGTAATAAGAAAATATACAATTAAAGCCACAATAGAATGGTCGTCACTAAATAAGCTCAAAGTTCAAGTAAACTAAAGCTCGCTTTAGTTTTGCTTTCGTTAACTCTATCCATTAAAGCGGTGTAATTGTGCTAATATATTTTTTGTTTAAATGCAATATTAATGCTCTCTGAATTTCAATAAGACTGAGTTATTATTTTGAGCACTTGCTTTACAAATTGATATTAAAGAAGTGTATATACTTACCAGAGCATTTGACATTCTCGTTAAAAATAAACAACAATATTGAAATGACAAATCTCATTATAACTTAAAAGACCAACAACTAGTTAACTAATCTATTAAAGTTTAATTAACAACTGAATACTGAATAGTCATATTTTAAAAGAATCCTCGATACTAATCAGTTACAGTGTCGTAAACTGTAATCAATATCTATTAACCTATTTTACTAATTGTTTACATCAAGATTAAATCTTAAAAGGATTTCATTTTATCAAATTATGTTTCGAAATTTGAATGAGGGTTACAAATAAGAATGTTGTACCTATTACAGTTGATAAAAACAAACAGCTGGTCACGGTTTTTATTTATGTTTTTAAAGATTTCTTTAAAAACAAAGAAAATAGTAAGTTTAACCAGATGAAATGTAATTTAATCTAGATATGTTTAATATGTTTATGTAACTGGGAATTGCAACCCATTGTGTTGAAAATTTGAAAGCAACTAAATAGTCATGAATTAATGTCCTAGATTCATGTTTACATAAAAGATGCAAGGGTAGCCTGTTTGAGATTCAATATACAATTGCAGAATTTATTGTGTAATTGTTCAAGGGTTCAATGTCTTCCGCGGTCGATGGCAATGGTAATAATCCTCTTCAACCTATTGTAACAATCGTACAGGCATGTATTCCAATTGAATTAACTTTATTTTCCCATATGTGTGTATTTTTCCCTATGGATAGACATAGCACAATGACACAAACCGTATGTTATTTTTGTCCTTGACACAATTTAAAACATAAAACGTTTTAAATGCATATCTGTGACTGAATCGGCGCACCCGTCTTGGTGAGACTAGGATTTTATTGGAGTATTGTGGAGTGTAGCAGTGTGTTGCTTAACGTATGATTACAACGAGAGGCGAGACAGCCGATTGTATTCTATGTAAAGGCATTCTAATGTTTATGGGCAGATTTGCAATCGATGATTCATTGTGTGGCAGAACGCGGCAGACATATTTAAATACTTGGTCTCTAGATCAGCAATTTGCTAAATAAACGTCGTAATTGCTTTAGTTTTTTGAAAACATTTATTATAAACTGTAAAGTAACTATGACTTTTAAGACAAGTTGTGTAATAACTTCTCTATTTATAGATAGCTAAAACTTAAATAAACAGTAAACTCACACTCGCATTCGCAATATTTCCATTTGTGAGTAGTTTTAGGTTTCGGTTAGATCTAGTGTTGTTTTGTATTTCATTCTTAATTAATAAAATTAAAATATGTAAATACCTATAGATATTTGAAATCTTTTATTTACCTATATTGTCAGCTGTTCCTGGCAGTTGCCAAATGTCCCAAATACCTACACTACGTCACACTACTTGTTTCAGGCCTAATAACACATGATGTTCCAATTGACACAAAAAAATTGCACGGGTTAATTAGCTGACATACATACAACAATTTGTATTTTCAAATCAGTAGCAATCATATTTTAATATACTTTCAACAAGACTCTTTAACAACAAACATCTTACGTCACAAACTTCTAATTCCCGGGGAATAAACTTAAATCGGGCAACTATTATAGTAGAAAAAAAATTAATTTGCGGACTGCTCCGCCAGCCTCAGACAGGCAGAAATACTTTCGTATTTATAATATAGGTATGTATTACCTCTGCTTAGTATAATGGCTAGATCTGCAGCTAGTAAAGTTCTTATCGTGTGATACTTAGTTTAGTATATTTAGTTTAAAAATGTAGTTTGTGTTTTGTTTGGTAAAATTAAATTTAAACAAATATGAAACTTAATTTATAGACCAGCATTTTGTTTTAATTTCTGAACCTTGGCTAGTGCTAGGGCCAAATTATATAGCAAAACATAATTATGATTCTTACTACACTATGTATGTACACTATACTATGTATTAAGATAGTGTTTATTTTGTAAAACCATCTTTTGTTTCTGTAGTGTGGTCTAGATTTGCGAAGAAATCAATGTGATTATCTAACTATCTAATTAATCAAGTGTTAATAAATTATAAATGTGCTTCCTTCCGCAGAAATGTTTCATTCCTAATGAAGATAAATCTAAT
The DNA here is from genome assembly GCA_916048165.1 of Spilarctia lutea. Taxonomy (NCBI): domain Eukaryota; kingdom Metazoa; phylum Arthropoda; class Insecta; order Lepidoptera; family Erebidae; genus Spilarctia; species Spilarctia lutea. The sequence continues at coordinate 10,942,468 of OU696471.1, read as the reverse complement.
TAATTGTCCAATGATGTCAACGCAGGATGCACATGTCATATAGCGTTTGAATGATATGTATAATATGCATTTGTACAATTGTCAGCTACATTGCTTCATCGATATTTACGACTCATATTTTATGGGTTTGTCTTATGTGTTACGATTGAGTGCTCGCGATGCCAGATGTCAAAAACTCATGTCGGACAAATAACCGTTGACATACAAGCAAGGGGAACTATCATATCATCACTCATAAATCAATTAATGGTCGACACTTTGAACGTTACGTAAAGTAGGTCGCTAAATTGTAGAAAAAAGAAATGGAGTATAACCGACAGAATAATATTGCAATTAAAATATGGTATCTCCGTATGTAAAAAAGGTGTGTGTAAGATAAATTATTTTATATGAATACTAGCTGACCCACTCAACCTCGTTTGCGTCTTGTATTGCCCGTAGTGTGAAAATATTCCCCCGTTTTTGAAACATTCTTCATTGGTGCTCCGCTCCTATTGGTCTTAGCGTGATGATATATAGCCCATAGCCTTCCTCGACAAATGGACTATCCAACACTGAAATATTTTTTTAAATCGGACCAGCGGTTCCTGAGATTAGCCCGTTCAAACAAACAAACAAACTCTTCAGCTTTATTATATTAGTATAGATTAATAATAGTCTCCTTTGTAAGCAGATACCTATGTCCAGCAGTGCACTATTAGAGGCTCTTGATAATAGTTGATATTAATCTTAATAACATGTGAAATAATCATAATAACTTGAAATGTTCCCTTTGGAGGTCTCATTGCCTGTTTTAAATGTCATATTTACTGAATACGAAGATATAGATAACTGTGTATCATTTATGAGAAAGAAACCCAATTGAAATCAAATTCACAACATTAGAATGCAGAATGAATAGTGAGAGTTAGCGTTCAAGTGTCAACTTAAACTTAATGTTTTTATGCTTATTGTACCTACCTATCTTATGTTCATTTTTGACCGCCTTCAAAAAAGGAGGAGGTTCTCAATTCTTCTTTTTTTATATTTGTTACCTTATAACTTTCGACTGGGTGAACCGATTTTGATGTTTCTTTATTTATTTGAAATCTGGTGCTTTCCGTGTGGTCCCATTTCAATTTGATCCAGTTCTTGAAGTCTGTTTTTTGTTGTTGTGAAAATTTGTGATTATATTGTATCAACATTACATTTAAAAAAAATGAAACGTTATTTGTTTGTTGTTCATAAATTCCTTTCTGTCAAGTTGTGATTAAAATTTCGAATTCCATTAATTACACATTACGAAAATATAAAAATGCAAACAAAGTACTTACCTACTACACTAACATATCTCTTAAGTTTCTACAAAAAAATACTTTAGCGTAGTAATGTCTTTAGTCAAGTTGATCGTAGGAAACACATTTAGCGCCTAACACAACTGTGTGTTAATTAAGTATACTTGGTAATGTGATTAACTCTGGAAAACAAATAAACATTATGTTAGCTTACATTTTTTAATTTGTTTTCTTTTGGAGGTGAATTTCAATTGGGAGTACTTGTTGTGTTGTTGAAGTTCATGAATAAATGTACCCAATCTAATTGAAAAAAAGGAAAGAATATAAAAGTTTCAATTCCTCAAGTATTCTATTCATTTGTACTACTTTTTAGTGTTCCGTACATCAAAAGGAAAAAACCGAACTCATACAGGATCACTTTGTTGTCCGTCTGTCTGACAAGTTCTTTATTCTCAGGCACACGTGGAGGTATCAAGCTGAAATTCAAATCCAAACTCAGATCTACTGTCTGTTGGAGCTGTGACAAAATTAAACTTCTAAGCCAACGCAATCAAGAGATACAGCCGTTTTGCTGCAAATTTTCGACACTCGCAAGGGAATCAAAACCTACAGGATATTTCCCGTAAACTCAGAATCTTGAAATTTGGTACGAAGCAACGTCTCATAGTACAGATAAAAGAAAACTTGTGAAAAGCATATTTTTTAGTTACATCATACAATATACCTACGGGTTTGTACGGAACCCTCGGTGCGCGAGTCCGACTCGGACTTGGCCAGTCTTTCACTGAATTGATTACTAGCTGAATCGATCTTCGTATTTCGTATCTACCTACTTCGAATTGCCAATTAATTTCCTACTCAAATGCTGGGCAAAGAAGGCATATGCCTAGGAGCGTCTAGTGTCGAGCCATAGGAGTTTCTACGCGTATAAAGTGTAATAAAATGTAGTGCCAACGAAAATTTTAAGTAGTAAATAGTATATTTAGTAACTTAAATTAACTACTACTACTTAAATTAGCTAAGTTAGCTATGAATACCTATATGTATGATATGTTATATCGTTTGGGTTTTAGACAATCAAAGGAAGCGCAGATGAGATGCTTGCCTAGGGCATTCTTGTTACTTTATCTGTTTCTGTCCAAATGCTAATAAACCCAACGCTTTTTAGGCAGCTAACTAGCAAACGTATCTATTAAAAATATACACCTAAAGGTGATGAAAAACCATTAAAATGAGACCGTCTGTCTTCTTTTGATATTTACTGTGAGTTCTATTCTTGTCGAGGTCGTACCCTTAGCTAGTTTATAGTACCTACTGAAGCAGATTTTTGTTACGAAATAGTACAGCGCTCCGCGCAATAGCGTTCATAAAACTAATTTCTATTAGTTTTACTAAAATTACATATTGTACACTACGTGAAGTAAATATCTGTTATCTAACCGAAGACAATTAGAGTCTTTATAACAGTAAGTGGTGGGTGGATTAAGGTATTATTTATTATTCATGTACTCTATGATATGTGACTTGCAATCCTGGTTTGTTTTACGATCTTTTTTTAACAGAAATTTTAGAACTTGTTGATTGACGGAAAAAAGACAATTCCTTTTCTTGAAAAGACGTAGGTAATAATGTACAATGCATAAAAATAATCAAACCTAATTATGTTGTCTATTATGAAACAGTTTGTATACAATATTTGGTCATTATATAGGCTACTATTTATGCTCTACTCACTGACTTCATCTCGGTCAGTATTCGCTGATTTGTATCGTTACACCATAGACTTCATCTAGCAAAGCACGCACGCATAGAATCTTGTTCGAACATTGGAAAAAGTAAATTTTAAATATTCTGAAAAATGATCGGCCAGTGATTGTACAGTGCATTAATATTTGTTTTTTTTTTTACTATTTCCTAAGTTTTAAACATGTGGCGAACTGTTCTAATATTTTCAGTACTATTGTACACAATAGTTTCAAATGTTACAACGGCGCCAACGTACAACTATTATTGTGAGTATTTGTTGATTTATAAAAATATTAATAAATAAAAGCAAACGTGAACTTAAACGTTATATTTTAATAAACTTTAAAATGCATTAAAAGGGAGGTCTTAAAAATAAGTTCTTCTTGCGTTTTCATTCGGTATTTTAAGGCTCGTTAATTATAAACCTATGTTTTAATATTAAATACATACGTTTTAATATCTTAGCTGAGCCTACTAAATACTTTCTATTGCATGCAATCATAATGTTTAATGGATAAATTTGGAAAGGCAAAAACACCTAAGTGTGTCAGTTAAAACAATGTTTAAAAAAATGAAAACTGCCTAAGCTCTTCCCGTTTCTTTATTTGTAAATACAAAATTTATATGGATGCGGGGTGGGCTGCCCAAGATCGGGATGACTGACGCTCCTTGGGAAATACATATTTATTCAGTGGCCGGCGATAGTAAAGTAATCAATTACTTTAAGGTAGTTAGGACATTTAATTCAATAATTTGTATTAGCTACTTACGGTCAATCAGATCAGGTTTTATCCATTAAACTGATATATAAAGTATACATTTCATTTATTATTTTCCAATAGTTTATCCGCCTTGCTGATGTTTTAATGGAGTTTTGTGGAACAGTTAGGTGTATTCCATTTGTTGTGTTAAGTGGTCGTTGGAGATTGTGATGATCGATATTTGTATCATAAATGAAGTTATAGGTACCTAGGTAGAAAAGGATTATGGTATTAATAAAAAAATTAATTGGTACAATTAAACCAAGGACCAAAATATAATGACTTGAATGAATAACCAATAATGACTGCCTTTGTGGCGCAGTGGTAGCGTATGCGATTGCTGTTCTTCAGGTCTCGGGTTGGATTCCCGGGTTGAACCAAATGTTTGTGTATGATCTACAAATATTTGTTTCAGAGTTTGGGTGTTTTCTATGTATTATATGTATGTATTTACAAAAAAAGAAATGTCAGTTGTCTAGAACCCATAACACAAGCTTGGGACTAGATGGGATTGTGTGTTGGATGGCTGAAATATTTATTTATTTATAATATACAGTGTGCTGTAGCTCGATGTAGCCATATTTTAATTATTATTACAACATATTGGTTAGAAGGAAGCCTGTCTGGCTTATTCACGATATTATTTCACAAAAATGTTTATGATGAGAGTACAGATGGTTCCTTCCAGAAGGAAGATTTTGGCTCCCTATACCACGACGGCAAGCCGATTTGATTTGGGATTGATTTCAAGTTTTTCTTGTTTTCAATTTTATTTTGTGAGGTAGATACTGAAGTTGTAAGATTACATTTTCAGATTAGCTTCATGTTGCAAGGTTTTGATTCGATTAGGAAGGGTTGTAAATATCCATACACATACCGTTTCGAAGTAATGCGGCGCTAACCAATAAAAAGCATGTGTAACTCATTGTTTACTTCTCCACTGCCAATGTCAAACACACAATAAGTCTTTAGTTTATTTACGTAAGTTCGGTCAATGTCGAACAAAAAATTGTAAAATAGTCCAAGGACATAAATTGTCTGCAACATACGATAGGTACGGAAAAGAATATTAGTTGACAAATAATTTTAAAATATGTACATACACAAAATTGCTTTGTTCTTTTAATAGCTAGCAATTATTTATTTAATTTTTAATTATTTTAAAAATTACTTCCGCACTGTATACTTAAATTAAGATGATGCGGGAATTTCCCAAATTGAGCAGATAGTAGGTACATTACATGATAGGCATGTAAAATTTTATTAATTATTTTCACATTAATAATTGTGTCGTGGCAGCCGCATCGTGTGCAAGTTTTTTACAATAATTTTTTAAATTATTATTTAAACTATAGAAATTATCGAATAACCTACATTCTACAAAATACGGCGGTTGTACATCAGAATACATCGATTACCTTTTTGGCTAATCTCTATTTTGTTATCGTATTCTATTACCAAACTACCTAAAATTAAATACTTCGATTTTCCCATCTTCATTTGTTTATAACAACCGCAATAATATGCACTAGTATGTACCTCCTTTGGTCAATGCCCTCAAATATACTGACAACTTCTGACGTCTACTGAACTCACTGATGGATTCAACTTCAAGACTGAATTCAAGCTTCGAATTCATTTAACCTTCAGGGTTCAGGAGGTCCGATGCCAGTCGCTCCGTGATAAAATTGATTTTTAAGTAAAAGCGGTTGAACTGGTAACCGACTCCAAATATTATTGGAATTAATTTTAAGGATTTAAACTACTGATGCATGCTACTATTTATACTAACTATTGTCAGTATAAATAGTAGCATAAATTGAAATAATACAGTAAAATTAGGACAGTTATCGAATCAGTGACCCAATGAATGGGTCACTGATTTATATAATTATTCGATATAATCCTCATGGATTGAAATCAAAACACTCCACCCGATCGCCCAAAGTTTCGAATAAATCGCGGTGCCATTTAAGTTTTCTCATAATTTTAGTCTCTGTACAGACTTTCACATTAAAGCGCAACTAGAATTAATTATTATTATTAATTATTCTTTAGAATTTTCAGTGCTTGGATGGCATTGGGGATGACACTGATTGACACAAAATATAAAATCTGAATAATCTATTGAGAATATTTTGTGCGTGAAGTCACATTGTTTAGAGTTATCAGTTGGACACCGACATTTAATTTTCTTTTGACCACTATTTAAAAAATATTGCTTGTGCAACCGGTGTTTCAAACTCCAAACTTTTAATCATTTATGAAAATTATCTGATTAAAGTCGAAACTCGGTGTACCTATAGAAAGGTACCTGAAAATGGTCAAATATGATGTTGCTCAATATGGCTCCAATTATGAAATTAACATCTAGTTAAATCAGGTACAAATAAATCATTCTTTACCAAAAGCAAAGGGGTATGTTAGGGGAGTATTGTTAAAAGACGATTACAGATGTAAATGTAAAATTAATATTTATGTTTAGTAAACTTTTTCCTATACGTTCAGCCCGTCAGCTGTATAAATAAGTATGATAATGATAAATGATTGTTTAACAGCGCGTTCAATGATCATCGTGTTGCTCCCAAATGTTCAAGAGCGGAACAAATAGGTGTCTATTGCTCTTATCCACAACGAATTCAGGACCAATTTACAGATGCTTGTTAATTGATTGACCTACTTTTTTATCTGGTAGGTAATATTTAGGGTTCTTCTATTAAAAGTGAATTTCTTTGTCAGTTTTTGACTTATTCCTTACATATTGTTTATATTTTGTACTTATTAACTTCTTCTGTAAATATTGATTAGGTATATCTTTAGATGTCATTGATTACTTATATATTTGTTAACTAAAAAAATAAATCTAAAATTATCATTTGCATTGCATTCATGACTATAAATTAAACTTCTTCTTCTGGTTAAGAATACCTAAACACAAGTTTTATCTTTATTGCTTTGTAAAATACAATTTTAGCGCCGAAATGACAGCGCAAAAATTTTATCTTACATTGTTATCAAAATATGTGATTTATAGTAAGTTAAGACCGATATGCACACTGTCTTTCGTAATTCATTCAATTTTGTTACGGGTGGCTATAAAAACAATGATTTAATTTTATACTTGTTAATTCTTTTTCTCGCATATAAAACCAAATGCAAAATTGTATAATAAGTATTTCGTACCTAAACGTCATCATAAATGTTGTACAGTATTATAGACCAGTGTAGAAGCCTTTAAAAATAATGAAAAGTGAAATAAAATTATAGTAGAATGAAACCCATTAGAAAAGGAGGGAAATATGATAAAAATGAAAGGAAAAATAATTTACGGGCGATCTGAGGTTGGGAAGGGGATGGGGGTGAGTTTTTAAGGGTAAAAAACGGTTTTTCTCTATTTCCGGCAAAAATAAAAGTCCTATCGAAAAAAGTCAAATGAAAAAGTTGTAGATAATAAAAAGATCTAAAACTTTTGTATTTACACTTTTTTCACATAACCTCAAAATTTATGTGAAAAATTCAAAAAACCAAGTTTTTGGTTTTTTATTTGTATCTTTTACAAAAATTTTTTTTTAACGAAATTTTGTTAAAACTTACCTTTTTATGTCCCAAATACGCTGTAATTTATTTGATTAAAAATATTTATTTTTTCACCTTATTTTGAATTAATATCGGAAAAACACCCTAATTTTCAATCGAAAATTCACCCGTCAAAATATCAGCTTTTTTCAAAAAGTTGGTATGGTTTCTGTTCGTTGAAATCTCTACTTTCCGATGGCGAAAAAAAAAAAATATGTTACTATGGTAAATCTTCTCAGAAAACGCAAAAATTTAAAAAAATCTTGAATTCGAAAATTTTTTTTTAATTATTATAAATAATTTTGAGGTATTTATTAAAATTTAGACTTTAATTACTCGAAAAACGTTAGATTACATGTGACGTTGATAACAAAAAAATTTGGCAAAAAAATGATACGGTAGAAGAGATAATGAATAAATATTTGCGCTATGTTGAAAAACATTACGCAGTAAGCAGCTATATTGTCTTTGATGGGTATCCCGAAATTAAAAAATCAGTTAGTGTCACAACAGTACCAGCAGCTACATCAACTAAAAAAGGAGAACGTAGTCGTAGAAAAACCTCAGACAATATTCCAGAGTTCGATTATCAAAATCATACAAAAATACCTTTTTTGCAAGAAATTTTTTTATCTAACGAGAAAAATAAGGATAAAATAATAAAAACTTTGATAAAAAGATTACAGTCACGAGGATTTTCCTGTAACCAAGTAGAAGAAGATGCTGATGCTGACATAATTGAAACCGCGATAAAAGTTGCAATAAGTACTAATAAAACTGTAATTGTTGTGGGCCAAGATATTGATCTTTTGGTCCTTTTAAATCAGTTAAATTCATATAATCATGACATTTATTTTCTCAAACCAGGTTCTGGAAATGTAAAAGACCTATTTTTCACGTCTAATAGTTTCAAACATGAATCCTTAAGAAACATTGTTGCATTTCTGCATTGTTTTTCTGGTTGCGATACAACATCTGGATTTGCCGGAAAAGGAAAGAAAAGTATCGTCAATTCATTATTAGACGCTAAAAATTTGTCAAATTTGGCCAATGTTTTTTATAAGAAAGATGCAAGTAACGAAGAAATAAAAAAAAATGGGTTACAACTAATCAAATCTATTTATAAATGTAAAAATGAAAAAAATACACTGAATCAATTAAGGTTTAAAAAATATCAATTGGCAAAAATTAAATCATCTTTCGTTTTGGCAAACCTCCCACCCACAGAAGGAGCAGCAGAACAACATTGTTACAGGGCATATTATCAGCTTCAAACTTGGTTGGGTAACGAACTAACAGCAACAGATTGGGGCTGGAAGCAATTTCAACGTGGAATTATGCCCAAATTTACACAAAAAGAATTAATTCCGGAAATATTGCTCAAAACAATTTGCTGCAGCTGTGAAACTGGATGTAACAGTTTAAAATGTGGTTGCCGAAAACATGGTTTAAAATGCACAAATTTGTGTTCAAACTGTCATGGTTCTGAAAATTGCTCCAATATTGAAAAAGAAACCTATGAGGAAGTTAATGATTCAGAAGATATTGTGGATGAAGAACCAACGCAGTCTGGAAATAATGTTGGAGAGGAAGAAGGTGATAATCATGAAGATTTCGAAGATCTACTAGAATCGGAGATGTTTGACGAATCTAACGATGAAGAAATGCCATCAAAAAGACAAAAACTTATGGATAAGTGATTAGAATTGAAGATAAGGTATTTATGAATGATGAGATTAATGTGTTTAAAAATATTGTAATGAATAACGTAATAAGAATAAAGCATCTACATTTAATAGTACGATTTACATTTATATTTATCTATAATGAGATTTTCTATGACATAAATGTAATTAGAATTAAATAAATCAACAACAACGTCACATGTAATCTAACGTTTTTCGAGTAATTAAAGTCTAAATTTTAATAAATACCTCAAAATTATTTATTTTTTATTTTATTTTATTTAGAAAAAAAATTTTTCGAATTCAAGATTTTTTTTAATTTTTGCGTTTTCTGAGAAGATTTACCATAGTAACATATTTTTTTTTTTCACCATCGGAAAGTAGAGACTTCAACGAACAGAAACCATACCAACTTTTTGAAAAAAGCTGATATTTTGACGGGTGAATTTTCGATTGAAAATTAGGGTGTTTTTTCGATATTAATTCAAAATAAGGTGAAAAAATAAATATTTTTAATCAAATAAATTACAGCGTATTTGGGACATAAAAAGGTAACTTACCTTTCCTTACCTACCTTTCACAAAATTTCGTTAAAAAAAAAAATTGTAAAAGATACAAATAAAAAACCAAAAACTTGGTTTTTTGAAATTTTCACATAAATTTTGAGGTTATGTGAAAAAAGTGTAAATACAAAAGTTTTAGATCTTTTTATTATCTACAACTTTTCCATTTGACTTTTTTCGATAGGACTTTTATTTTTGCCGGAAATAGAGAAAAACCGTTTTTTACCCTTAAAAACTCACCCCCATCCCCTTCCCAACCTCAGATCGCCCGTAAATTATTTTTCCTTTCATTTTTATCATATTTCCCTCCTTTTCTAATGGGTTTCATCCTATTATGATTTTTTTTGGTTTTAAAAATTATCGACCCTGGACTATTAGGTATATGAAGCAGCTTGTAAATTAGTTATTTGTTTAGTCCTTTAATTGACATGTTGCGATTTAGTTTATCTAGGTACTTATTTCCTGATTATTATCTAATCATAATTAATTAGGTATTGGCAAGAGGAGACTTAGAAAAAAGCTTTAAATATTTATTCTAAATATTTTCACGATTCTTGTATTTAATGTTTTCTGTATGTAGTCATTTACGTGTGTACAATGCTGGTACCTACCTAAAGAAAAACAGTATAATGATTATGAATTAAATAAACTTTTTTCCTATGGTTATACAGGGTCAGGTCATTAACACTGCACCCACCAAGTTTTAAAACATATCCAACTAGTCTAGATAGCTATTGGGTATGGCGCTGAAATAATTTGAAGTAGTTGGTACCTAGCTAGGTAAATTACTTGATTTTTGTTTTAGCACGTGGACCATCTTACTTAGTAAGTAATGTACTGGAAACAACTACAAAACCTAAGCAGCCATTTCTTGAAGTTCGTAACGCGACGTATCATGGGAGCGGACCCCGTGAAGAAGCTCGCGCCATGTGCTCTGTCAAGACGCAAGAGGTCAATGCCACCGCTAACGCCACCATCACTAGACGGCTGCACGGAGTTGTTACATCTAGTAAGTGACAAGTGTTGCTAAAGTCTATTCAGGCATAGGATAGATTAAATAAAATAAAAAAAAAATAGGCAAACACGATTTACTTATTACATTCTTGTTTTTTAAATTAATGAAAACCAAACAAAATAGGGAATATGCATATATTCTTATGTCTCCAATATTTCTTCTAGATTCTTTATTGTCTTTACAATAAACTTAAAACGTATATTTTTATTTAGTGCTTATTTAAACCCAGAAAATATTTTAAAGTGAAAATATGAGAGGGAAATTTAAACTAATACTTAGCGCTTCACTATTGGTGGACCGTAATCCCAAAAATCGCCTTTAGAACCGTGGTAGGAAATGAAACACACGTCTAAGCGAGGACATTTTTTATTGATGTAGACGGCATTTATACAATAGTCCGTAGACCTTAACATCGCGATACAGAAAATCGATATAACGCTATCTATCGAACTCAAACATAAACATTGTACATTATTTATATTGAACAATTGGTCGAAACGAAACGTGACGTCGATGATCACTTCATTGAAATTATCGGTGTTGAAATTCATACTGTGTTAGTAGTTTTTGTAAAAAAATTTACTTCTTCCATGATTTTTATAGAAATTCAAACTGTAATTAAGTATAAAGTAAATGAAACATTGAATAGCAAACAAACACAAAATGACAATGACATCATTTACTTTGAAAATCCAGTCTAATCATCAGATTAAGAAATATAAACAAACATGCATATTCCCTATTTCTTCATTCAATAGATATAAAGTAAACAATAGCCTAAATCCCTTTGGTATTGAATTTTCGGCCGATACTTAAATTGAGTAGATGTTAGAACATTTACCAGGTGCGTCTGGAAATCTAAAATCTTATTGAACTAGTCTGTAATCATTACATTTCTAGCTATAAACCTACTTAACCCTCTCTATCTAATTTACCCAGTTACGTTTTGACATCTGGCTTACTCTAACAAAAATATTTGAGCATTAATTTTCTCACTTAGTACGTAGATACATACCATCGTTACCTGTCTACTGACTGGGAGTCAATGATCTCATTCGATATAAACACCACCTTAAGAATGTTTTAGGGCGAGCCACAGTATATATTATTGTTATTCCTTCAAGACAAAACGGCTGCATGGATTTGGAATTAGTATTATATAGGTATTTATGTTCTGCATAGTCACTTAAAGTATCAAGATCAGTCCAATAATATCGCACTTAGTACCTAATCGTAAACAATGATGAATCTTATCAATCTTTACGATTAGCTACTAGTTATTTGCCCACTGTATCTTATCAGATAGACTGGCCGTGATCTACACTCGATAAATTTTGAGTCGATGATGCACGTGTGCCTATATTAAGATATGAGAACCGTTTAACTTCAATTTATCAGATTGATCGATTGTTAATTAAAATAATCTAGAGTACAGAGTTCAACAGTTAATAAAGTTTTGCTTATAATTTTGTTTTCTTTTTGTAGAAGAGCTCCACAGTTCAATTCAGCGGTTGGAAGTGATTATCTACGGCCAGATGCAGCAACTTTGGAAAAGCTTGGACGCGTTACGTGTGCAGCTCGTCGACGGCCGCTCTGTGGGAGCAGCCGTACCTAAAGTCCAGTATCCCGACAGGCGCAGTATTTCATTTAGTTTACCTGCCCGTAGGATAAACAGAGACTATCATTAATCGCATATCAGTATCGGTCGTTACTGGTCCTGAATTCGTGTATAGAGAAAAACGAATTTATGGCAGATCTGTCAAGATAATGACAATTGGATATTTACCAATAGGAATTTGAATTAGACTTTAGTTACTCTGCTAACATTGCCCTAAATCGTCTTTGACACATAAACGTCTATTAAAATCAACTTACCAAGTAGGTAGATTGGAAACCAGGTTTTAAAGAAGATAGTTAAAAATTGTCTAACCCAAATATAATTATTAATGGATTTGGTCTGGCATAATTTTGATGTTTGCGACAAACAGGCAGGTTTATAACATTGGTATAAGGATGCATTGAATAAATAAAATAACATAATTTTATAAAGTTTCATTTATTAACAATTAGTAACTGAATAATTCAGCGGCTTACGCGGACAACTTCATTTCGATGTGTTCGGAACTTGTTCGCGCAATAACAATAAAGAAATACCTCGTTAGTTACAAGTTAAGTGATTGTAAATACTAAATGTTGTAATTAATAAATATTAACAAAGATATTATTATGCATTATTTTCTTATATTATATTGAGAAGTTGCATTAAAACGCATGTACTTATAGATAATATAGAGATTCTATTAATTAATAATTTAAATACCGTTACATTAATGGCGTCGTTTTGCATAAAAAAATCGTACAAATGTTCAAATTACTCTATAGAATATACTCGTATATGTATATATATTTGTAAAAACTATTTGTTCGTTCACATTCAACATTCGTAGCTGCCTTCAGAAATTATATAACTAATATTCAAATAATTATACCCATATACTCGTATACAGGTATAAAATTACTACAAATAATCTGTACACTTTTTACCAAATATAAACAGAAGGAATAGAAAAATAAGAAGCCATACTCCAATCACACTAACGTAAAAAAATCATTTTTACAAATTAAGTTTAGCTGAACTCTTTGAAATATTAAATCAACGAGTTTTTGCTGTAAAATCATAGCTTTAGTTTTGAATATTCGGTTTAAACAAATGTAGGATTTACAGAGATTGTATTTGTGGAGTTAAACAATCGGTAGGGCTTATTTCGCAATGTTAACGTAGATTGAAAGGCACAATCGCTTTTCAAAGGGCGATTACTGTTTGAAATAGCGATGAGTTGGTTTGGTATCAGGCAGCGCTGGCCTGTAGGTAGCGGCGAAGTTCCTCTTGCGTGTCGAATATCATGACGGGGAAGGGTGAGCCTGGAACGTGACGGCCAGCCCATCGGACTTCTACGCGATAGTCGCCTGGCTCCGTTGGTGAAAACTGTATATAAACAAACATGTGAAATAAAGCACGTTGATCTGAATGTTTTAAACTTCCTCATATTAATATAGGTAATTAAAATTATTTACTAAATACATATAGTCCACTTATTGTAGTTCCTTAACTTTGTGATAAGTATTTATAATTCGTAAAATATTTATATTTGAATAATTGTGGATAAGCGAAAGCCGCGAGAAATTAGCATCTGTTTTGAAAATAAGGAAATAGAAATTATGTATGCGTGAATTATTTATATCTGTGAATTATTATATTCAATGGCTCTCAAATACTTATGGTCTGTACAATAATCAAAATATATGTTTTGCTTCTCACGCTCTAGGATCTTATTTTCAGCAGAGAATTCATTATGTCTTTTTGTATACCAAGCATTGTACCTATGCTTACACTCACACGATTTTTTTGTGATAATGACCGTGTGTATTGCATTGCATTGTATTCAACTATGACGTCACGATTCAATTCCTGCATTATTCTATAAATATTGTGTTTTGAATAGCTAGCTCATTTACACGAAGCAAAAACAATTAACTAAAATGTTACTAAGTGAAAATTAAAATAAATGCGTATTTTTCTATTAATACAAGTGTATGTTTTTGTATTTTAAACAAAGTGAACTGCGTGTAATGAATAAAATTAAGTGTCACGGAAATGATGTTATGTGAGAAATGGTATGTACAAAAAGTAGAAGACATTCATAGAGGTCAAATTTGTATTTTAATAAGGTTGTTTACATACTAATATTTACATATAATACAAACTAATATTATTATATACATATAATACAAATAACATAAAAGGCAGAAATAAAATAAAGTATAGCTAAAAATCGAAGTGGTTTTTTTTTAATCATCCGCTTATTTAAAGATTGATTAGTTTTGTATGTAGTATTAATAAATTAATCAATTTATGTCATAGGGCACTAATACTGACATCGTCCTTATGTATGTCCTGCCTGCACAATTTATATGTGTTCCGATTATGTAAGAATATTACAGTATTACTTTTATAATAGTGTTGTCTAAAACCGACAATTTTTTTTTATCTTTTATTACTTATTCCTAAACAGTTATTTTAGGAATATGCTTTCTTAATGTAGGAGTTCGTATCTAACTAAAGTTTTCTAACCTATTTTTGGTTAAGTTTACAATTTAAATATACATGTCTATTCATTGTATTAGTATACACGTTCTGCATCTGTTGAATTTGAATCTTCATAGCTTTTGTTTAATGTGAACCTTCCTGCTCCACTGCGCTCTTCGTATGTACCTAAACGACGACAAAAGTAATACCTTAATTTTCAATCGTGAAAAATTGTCGGAATCTCAGAATGAAGTTCTCCAAGTTTTTTCGATCTGGTTTCTGAATTAATTGTCACGTTACCAAAATATACACATGAGAAGCTTGTGAAATTATTGATCTCTTAGCTTAAGCACTGGGCGTGCTTGGGTATTCGGAGAAATCAGAGTAGCGAGTAGCATGATGAGGCAGTATTCCAACGTTGAATCTTATTTAGCAGCATAAATACACTGGGTACCTGCTCCTAAAGCCATTGATAATACGCATAATTATAAAGCCGGCGGTCACCTGCTCTTGTGATTGTGCACAAGCGCGTCGCTCTCAACCTCGACGGGTTGGATTCGAATAAAGTGTATTATGCTCAAATGTTTTTGTATATTTTCTAACCTTGCTTCAAATGTGGGGTCACCAAATACTGCTTTCTTCCATCAACTCTCCACTAGGCGAAAATCTTCGGTGACAACACTGCAGGAGTGACAAGGAGCCGGAAAATTTAAAGTCTACTAATCATTACCAAAGTGGAATTCACATACTTCGAAATAGTCAACGTGAGGTGCGTAACAGATTTGTTCACGAAGATATCCGTTAATCTTAATACTAACCCTATAGAGGCCTAGAAGGAACGTTAATTTACACATCTAATTTTAAACATTCGTCTATGTCGGCATTCAAAGTATGTAGTCGTTGAACTCGTTGAAAATACTTGTTGATCAAATCTTTAATAATGTTGCCGGTCTGTTTTTATTAATTTAATTCTATAGTGATATAGATTAGTTTTTGTTAGTACGTGTTTTCTTAACACAAATTTACATTCATTTGAAAAGTTTCTCACTAGCATCTACTAGTAACACGTACACGTGTAACACGTGGTTACATATCAATGGTGATTATGTTATTTTTAACTCTAAGGTATTTCTCTTCAAAGAAATGATTTTAATTTATATATTTTTTTACATATTGTACGTAGTATAAAATATCATTATTGAAAATATGAATGTACAGATTTATTTTTAATATTATGGATTTATAATAATGCACTACTGAAACCGACAGACATTAAAGTATTATATTGCCAAATGAGTATTTATTCAAACTATGCTGAATAGTAAAGTTGACTTCGGTCAGTCGACTACAGCTAATATAATGAGCTAATAATTTTAGATTTATATGACAGATCGTTTTTTGTTTTTTCGAAAGACGGTCCCCATTTCATGTCATATACATTTTAAATATTTTATATCATTAATTTCATACCGACGACGACTTAGAATTGAAGACTATAATTACTTGACATTGGCAGAAATAGCTGATCCGAGTGATCCGGCTAGTTGCCATTTCATCAAACAAACTAACTAGATTTATATATGTTTATAATATGAGTAAATAGAAAGTTATATATAATTATTTAAGTCTACAAAGTTGATAATTTTATGTGTAAAAGCCGGTATAAGGCTACTAATGAATTATATACCGAACGGTGTACAAATTAACTCACTTTAAAAGGTTTCGTAGCGAATCCGATTTAACAAAAAGTTGCCCTTAGTCTATGCTGTATCCCTGGTAACGTATATACATTTTTAATGATGATCGGATGAAGTAGAGAAGCGCATAAATATATAACATTTAGTAACTAGTCTAAGCAAATAAATGTAAGTTATTTCTATTAATTACGTACGCGATTTTCTACTGTTAGTGTAAGTGTATAGTAGAGGGGAAGGAATGGAGCAGAGTACTATACGGAGGTATGAATATATAGCGTCTTTTTCAAGACTAGAAGTTGTTGTATTTTAAGGTAACTGGAATGTTATAAATGCCACTTACTTTACAAAGTATAGTGCGATCTTTCTGGTTCTCTCTTTGCATCTCAACTCTGAATGCGCCTTTAGGTCCTCTCACTCGCACCGTCAGCTGTCCCGCTCCCGCACCGCGTGTGTCACATAGGAATCGCGACTGGAAGGTGGCCAGCACGCCTGGTTCCACACCCGGACCATAAACGCGGACCTATGAAGGCGAATTATGTATAATTCAATGTTTTTATTTAATGCATAAAGTGGCGTTGTTCAATAATAAAGGTGGACAATGGCTAAGAGACTAATTAAAAGTGCACCTTATAATCTGGAGAGTCTGAAAAGTTAGTACTGAATAACATAAAAGTTTTAATTTTATAAATATACAAGGTGGATATGACAACCCACCTTGTATATTATTTTAAAGAATGTGATGTTATGTTATGAAAAAAAATGCTAAGAACAAAAACTCCCGCATTAGGAATATAAATCCTGTGTCGTGGGGGACTTTACAAACATACATGACACGGACACAAAGAACACCCAGACTCAGAACAACAATGTATGGATCACACAGTGTTGTCCCGTGTAGGATTTGAATCCACAACACTTGGCAAACTAGGAAGCGGTGTGGCGGCCGCTTAAACCATTAGGTCAAACGTGCAGTCTGTTTATACCTTTTTTTTTTTTTTTTTACGCGGGGAATGCTTTTCGCACCATACCCTTCATGGGGAGACGAAGGGCGTGTGTGGGACTCTCGGAAGCCCGGTCTACCCACTAAACTCCGCGGCGGCCTACCTCGGCAGTCAAGGGGAGCTCCAGGAACGCATCGGCGGCTTCTGGAGTCCCCTCTGTCAGTTTATACCTAGGTTGTTCGAAAAAAATATAGTCTCAGAGAGAGACAAACTTCTTAGCATTCCATGGATTCACCGTGCGGGTACTGGGTCCATGATGTGGTAGGGACAGAAACCCAGAGCAGTTCCCAGGACTTGCGACCTAGGTGTAGGTTTAAGGAGGCCCCCTTTGAGATGCGCATCAACGCTCACCTTCACGGCCCGAGTTGCCCGCCCTACCTAGCCAAATTTGGTAGGAACCTGTTAGTGCAGCCTTGGATACTCGTTCTAAAATATAACTTACTGCAGTTCTCGACAGGCCAAGGTCTTTCAGTAGATTATAGAGAGATTTAGCTGGTATACCTCTCGCTCCTACTTCTACCGCGTATAAGTTAACCACATAGCCATTTTTGTTCAGTTCATTTGTTAGATCGTAATATTTATTTAGTTTTATTGTATGGTCTTAAGGAATGTTGGTTTCCCACGGTACAGTAAGCTCTACTAGTATTATATGCTTAATGTGTCTAGCAAAGAGAAATATGTCCGGTCTGGATGACGAAACACCAACATCCTCTGGGATTTTATAGTGCTTATCATACGTATCCATCAAAATAGTCCAGTCAGGTGCAGTACCTAGGATTGAGAAAGGCTTGCTTTTAGATTTGGTAGTTGAGCCTTCCTTTATAAAGTTAATTTGTCGTTTATTTATAGTCAATCCTTTTCGGGCTCTAGCCACTGAAAGACTTACTGCTTCACGTATGATTTATTCTCTTCTTTTATGAAACTATTTTAGATTAACGGCTAATTTCCACACAAACCTCCTTTGTAAAAATCACTGGCCACCTATGTGTAACTTTAGCACTGCGGACGAAGCCGTCGAAGAAATTCGGCGGTTATTTTTCGACCTTCCGCAAGACACGTTTTTTAAATGTTTTGCAAGCTGGTTCACCCGAATACATAAGTGCATTGGGGACAGAATGATATATTCTGTAATTTTTTAAAAATATTCTAACTGTTTTTCATTCCACTGACTGCAATTTTTGGAAAAGCCGTCGTCTTGCTGACCCATAACTTTTTTTTTTAATAATGCTCGCATCCCAGCGGTAAGCGCGATGTAAACTATCCTATCTTAGAAACATAAGCAACACACATTAAAAAATAAACGTAAAATTTGGTTGGATAGTTTTGGAGAATTATATATAATAGATATATAATAAATTATAAATACCTTTGAAGGATCGGGAGCACCAGCCACTTTGAGTACAAAAGGTGACCCCGGCACGTGTTCGCCGGCGAACTGTATGCTGAGCATGTGTCTACCAGCCTCCGCTGGCTTCACATTCAGGGTAAACGTGCCATCGCCGTGCTCGTAAAGTTCACAATACGCCACCTGAAACATGGAGCGAGACCATCGCTCATTGTAATATTAATATTATAAATTCTAAAAATGCTCGAAGTTTGTCTGCGTTATAGAATCAGGAATGAAGAGATACGCAGACGATGGGTAGTGCCCTGCAAGATGGTCCGTCGACCTGGTGAGGGTCGCAGGAAACCGTTGGATGCGGGCAGCACAGGACTATAATATAATAATAATCTATTTATTGCTCTTTCACAAAGGTAAGTACAGATCAGGTAATGCAATACAATATGTGACAATTATTCCTTTGTGAGAGACTGGTGTCTATATTAGGAAAACCTGTGCCACAGATCACCAGGCCCCCACCTCTTGGACATAACTTGTTTGGTAGCTTCCATTATTATTACATACCCACCATACAAGTGCAAATTTGAATAACAAACAAATAACAAACATAACAAATTAAAAAAATGGTATTGAAGTTATAGTTGTTTATGTGTGTGTGTGTGTGTGTGTGTGTGTGTGTGTGTGTGTGTGTGTGTGTGTGTGTGTGTGTGTGTGTGTGTGTGTGTGCATGTGTGTGTGTGTGTGTGTGTGTGTGTGTGTGTGTGTGTGTGTGTGAGTAGTATGAGAGTATGAGTGTGTGTTTGCGTAAGTTTATGTGCATAAGTGTGTCATTTATAATTCAGGTTATTAATCTCTTTGATATTGTTATCTTAACGGAATAAGTAGGTTTTCTGTTTCATTGTATGTTAAGTTCTGCAACCATGTAGATAATACTCTTGTCAATCTAAATTTATTTAACTTGTAAATTGAAAGACAGGAATTAATTTTGTTGTACAAATAAGGGCCTAAAAAACAAAAGAATCTGTGTGAAAACGTTGTTCTGTAAATAGTGTCAGTTTGAAGGATTTTATGTTTGCGACGCTTTGTTGCGTTCATCAAAGGATCATAGTTGGATTGTACGTGCGATTTAGTGACAATATGTAGTATAAATAGTTGACGAACTGTAAGGACATCGAATCTCTGATAAAGGTCAGCCGAAGGATGAATAAAAGGCAAGAAAAGTGCCACTTTAATGACTGCTCTTTGGGCACGCTCCAGCTTCATTAAGCCAGTCTTAGCAGCACCTCCCCAAGACGTAATACAATACGTCAAAATGGATTGGCATAATGCGAGGTAAGTCATTCGTAGAACTCCTTGATCCGAGACATGACGCAGATTTTTAAAAATGTAGATTAGTTTTCTAGTCCTGGATGTAAGTAACTCTAAGTGAGCATGGAAATTTAAGTTTTTATCAATGACAATTCCTAAATATTTCATTGAATCTACTGATTGTATTTTCTCACAGTCACATTGGATAGGTGAAAGGTTGTGGTCGGAACAGGAGTGTGCTATTATGGGCATAGAGGGTTTGGGGTAAAGTTTATTGTTTTTCAAACTGAATGTTATGTACTTTGTTTTATTTGTATTTAATGTGAGAAGATTGTTGGTCAGCCAATTTGTGACTTGGTTCAAGCCATCCTGTGCACATTTGAATGCATTGTCCCAGGACACTCCTTGAAAAATCAAAGCAGTGTCGTCTGCAAAGGTTATAATCTTCCCATCAGTCAGTTCTAATTGACAGAGGTCATTGATGAAAATCAGAAATAAGGTAGGCCCGAGTATACTGCCTTGGGGCACACCTACCGTTATGGGAAGGTCATCACTACATACATTTTCAAGCTGAACACACTGAGTACGGTCAGTCAAGTAACTTGAGAAAAATTGTAACTGCACACCACGAATACCCAAACGCTGCAATTTATCGATTAGTAGTGGGACAGAGACCGTGTCAAAGGCCTTGGCTAAGTCTAGAAATATTGCTATTACTTCCTTCTTTTTATCAATACTAGTAGCTATAGTATTTGTGAGTTCATGAACTGCATTATCTGTAGACATTTTTTTCCGGAAGCCAAATTGTGATGATGATAGAAGGCTTTTCTTTTCTAAATAGTTCACGAGTCTATTGTTAACAATTTTTTCAATAATTTTGGAGAGAGCAGGTAAAATCGATATGGGACGATAATTGTTGACACAGTCTCTGTCACCACTTTTATGTATTGGGTGAACAAGAGCCCGTTTGAATGTCTTTGGAAAGATACCTGTTGAAAATGACAAGTTACATATGTAAGAGAGTGGTTCAGCTAGTATAGATTTGTATCGTTTTATGAAATGGTTGGAGATTCCGTCCAACCCAATCGCACAGTCCCTTTTAAGCTTGTTTATGGTATGAATTATTTCGTCAGAGTCAGTAAATGAAAGAACAAAAGACTGCGGCTGGGCTAGAGAAGAAGGAAGATAAGGAGGGACAGGTGAATTAGAACTCAGCAACTTCTCTGCCAAATTTCTTCCTACATTTACGAAGTGATGATTTACCGAGTTAGCCGATTCTTTAGGATTATTGGTATTAATTAAAGATGATGCTTGGTTCTTTGATTTATTAGTATAAGTAATTTTTTTAATGACCTTCCAAAGCTTTTTGGTATCGTGTTTGGCATTATTGATTTCAGATTTTTCATACTCTCTTTTAGCATTTTTGATTATAGTATTACAAAAACCACGATATCGTGTGTATGTTAGTTGTATAGTTTCATTGTTTGGATATTTTTTTGTTTTCAAATATAACTTATCCCTATTTCTCAAACATCTTAACATGCCCCTAGTAATCCATGGCTTAATGATATGGTGACGTTTAGTAGAGCGTGTAATGGTAGTACAAGTGTCTAAACTCTTTTTTAGAATAGTTACTAGGAAGTTTACGGCCTCGTCAACATCCGTCATCGTTTGTAGCGGTTCGAAGTCAAGCTTAGCTATAATTCCGTCAAGGTTAGTGTAGTCAATTATCTTTTGTATTCCGCTAGGTTTTGAATTATTGGGATGGATATCCAGGCTAAGTATGACACTGTAGTGGTCAGTTATTGAAGTGTGTGCAACGAGACACTTGGCACGAGATCTAGTCTTTAGAACCACATGATCAAGACACGTTCGCGTATGTGTTGGAGTATTATGTGCAGGTAGCATACCGTGGGTAGCGAGAAGATTCAAATAGTTTTCTGCTCTTTTATCAATTGATGTAGCAGAAATATCAATATTTATGTCTCCAGTTACAATAACAGTTTTATATGATTTCAATGTAATGAGTAATTTATCTAGCGATTCCAAAAAGTTAGAGATATTTTTCTCCCCTGGCCGACGATATATGGCAAGGATCACGGTACTATAATTCGTTGTTATCATAAGGCAATTCGCATCAATAAGTTTAGGTTCCAGTATTTTGTAGTTATATGTAGATTTGTAATACACCACCACACCTTCATTTTGAGTTTTATTATTTGTGGTAAATGCATGATTGTATCCATTTAACGTTGGTATGTAAGGATTGTTTAGTAGCCAGCATTCGGTCAAAATGAGGAGATCCCATTGGACATTAGACCTGTGTAATAATGTTTGAAAATGTGTCATATTA
Source organism: Spilarctia lutea (assembly GCA_916048165.1). Taxonomy (NCBI): domain Eukaryota; kingdom Metazoa; phylum Arthropoda; class Insecta; order Lepidoptera; family Erebidae; genus Spilarctia; species Spilarctia lutea. Next base: position 10,920,060 of record OU696471.1, on the reverse strand, counting down.
CAATGAATACTCCGAATGTTTTGAACAATGATATTGACAGCCTTGTCGGTTGGATAAAGCATGTCAGCACATACATCATCCATATCACAGGTAGCACTACTGGCCAGTGTCATATTATCCAAGTCATTGTTTACCTGAGTATTATTTAAATCGAATTGAAATAAAAGCAGTTACAGCAGGTGAGTTCAATAGGTGTACCACGGGGAATTCAGGACGTACAAGCATGGAGGAAAGGTACATATATCGGCTAGAACGTTTTGTGTAAAAAGTATGTCGATGGATATATCGTGTAGCGAAAATTGTAATGTGTTCTGATTAATGAACCGATGAGTTAATGAAAGCAAACAAGAGATATGTAAGTGTTGTGTGTGTGCAATGTATAGTGTGAGAGGGTGATTAAATGCGTGGAATTTCGAGTGAGTGTTTGTGGAGTATTTGTGTTTATTGTGATTAGCGTAATTAAAAAAATAATGAAACAAAGTTAGTACCAAACGTAAGCAAGGGACATGTATGTGTTGTGTGTGTGTGAAGTATTGTTTACAGAGATAAGTAAATGAGTGGAATTGTGAGTGTGATTTTGTGGATAATAAGTATAAATTGCTATGTATTCGAGAGCAGTTATATGTGTGATAAGTGTAGTGTATTCATGTATATTTATTGTTTGTGTTTGTCATTGTGTGATATGAGTGTAGAAGTCCATAATAATTTGACGAATCATTTCGTATTTCACCCATAATGGGTAGAGGAAATATATGAATGTAATGTTTTTTGTAAGTGTAACTGTAAAAATCAAAAGTAAATGAACAAAAGACATGCATTATGAAACTAAATAGTAACATACAAAAGTTTAAATGTTTTTCTTGATTAAAATTCACAAGAAATAAAAAGTCTACACCAAAACACAAATTGGTGGCGGCACAGTAAAAATGAGCATTTATACATATACAAATATAAACATTTTTGCGACAAAAATAAGCATCTGTCACGTGATGAGTTTTATAACTCATACACTCGCCCAATACAATAATATAGTGCAGTGAGAAGGTAACATTAACTAAAGTTAGAATCAGTTTACAAAACACGAATACTTCACCACTTATCACATCGCCCAACCTTAACAGTACACTGCCCGAAAACAGTGTTACTATCAACATCACCAGTTGGGACATGAAATTACTCTCTTTTTTGCAATTTTTTGAGTGATTGAGCAGATGTAACTGGGATGCTCTCTGTGTCTTCTCGTTCTCTAAGAAAAATCCTACCATTTTTGTACCAGCAAAATTTATACTTGTTTGCTTTAGAGAACATACGCGCTTCATAAAACAACTGTCGGACACTGCCTGGTAAATATTCCGCCACATAAACCGCTGTGATAGGTCCACTAAGGCCAATATGACCACTATTTAATTTTTCAGATATAGGCAAGCCTCTATTGAATATACGTGATGCGATTAATACCTCATTTTTCATCGGTACGTTTTGGAATTCAGCAATAATTGGTCTGTTAGTTCCTTTTTTACCAGGTAAGCGGTAGACATCCCGCAGATCTGAAGGTTTTACTGCAGCTTCAATTGCACTACATGTTCGCATCACTAGAGAGGTGAGATCATTAGTGGTCTCTTTACCGGTCTGTGGCACATTTTTAATCTCTATAAGGGAAGAACGAGAACCATATTGCAGATCACTAACTTTTTTTTCTAGTTCTAAAATGTAATTTCGATGTTCTTTCCGTTCCTCCTCAAGCTTGATTATAGTTTGTCTCATTTCTTCAAATCTGTTATTCATAAAAGACATTGATTTTTCTATTTCGCTATTCATGTTTTGAATATTTTTATTTTGTTCCTTAACCTCCGATAGGTCAGAACGTAATTTACAAAAAATTGAGTCTTGTTCAGACTTCCATGCCGTGAGCATATTGGATATTTTATCTTCAAACGACTTCCAGCTATTTTCCGGCGAGAAGTCAGGCTTAAGACGCTTGTTTCCAGTTGAAATCCTTGTTAGCTCCTGCTCGTCATAAGTATTCGTATCAGGTGTATTAAATACATCCCTATCCATAGTTTCGCTAGTAGGAGGTGGCGTTCGTCTCGTTCGTGGCATAATAAATTTGTAACGCTATAGGTAACACAACTATAGACCACGCAATATAACACAAGTCAAATATTTAGATTTTTTTTTTTCATTTAGTAGGTATGCAGATATGTAATAGCTATTTCATTAAGTGTTATCCGCTACCCGTTGTTATTCGGTAGCGTGGCGATGTCTTGCAACTTGCGGAATGACGCGTGTGGATGATTCGAGTCTCGATATATATCGGTAGTATAATTCTTGAAGTTCATACAAAAGATTTCTCAATCAAATAAAATCACAAAAACTGATATCGTCACCGAGGTCCGAACTCGATACCACTCAAATGTAAGTCTGTACCTCTACGACAGGGCCAATTGTGCAATAACAGCTTCGGGGAATTAAGTGATCTAATTACAGATATGGCACACGGATATTAACAAAGTAATGAGGGTAAGAGCTTTTTTTGAAGTAAAAGGATACCGACGGCTTTTTTAAAGTTTTTTCACAATACACTGTTTTATATTGACCACCGGTTGTTCAATTTTATACAAATAGCAAGATTTTATGTCTTCAATACACTGGATATAAAACAACACTCAATTAAGAGACTATTTTCTTATATAGAAATTAAAAAGTTGGAGACACACTCAAAACACGTCCTCTCGCAAGCACGTCGCAGGGGAGGGCTGAACTGGTTCTTATGGGAAGCCTTGGGGGAGGCATACGTCCAGCAATGGAACGTCTTTCGGCTGACATGATGATGAAATTCTAAAAATTGTCTGTGACGTTTTCACAGTGAAATCTCTGCACCGATTTTCTTGAAATTTGGCAAGAATATACTTTGATCCTTGACAGAGGACATAGGCTACTCTTTACCGTGAAACCAACAAACACGCGGGCGGAGTCGCCGCCAAAAGCTAGTGTATTTATAAAAAGAATAGAGTTCACTGCTGGACATAGGCCTGGTTGTGCCGTATTATCCACCAGGGCCAGGCGCGGATGTCGCGGGTGTAGTACATAGAGGTGAGTGCGTTACCTTGTTGGGCCCGGTGCAGTGCGCGGTGAGCTCGCCAGGCCCGGCGCGGCGCGTGTCTAGCCAGGCGCGGATGTCGCGGGTGTAGTACATAGAGGTGAGTGCGTTACCTTGTTGGGCCCGGTGCAGTGCGCGGTGAGCTCGCCAGGCCCGGCGCGGCGCGTGTCTAGCCAGGCGCGGATGTCGCGGGTGTAGTACATAGAGGTGAGTGCGTTACCTTGTTGGGCCCGGTGCAGTGCGCGGTGAGCTCGCCAGGCCCGGCGCGGCGCGTGTCTAGCCAGGCGCGGATGTCGCGGGTGTAGTACATAGAGGTGAGTGCGTTACCTTGTTGGGCCCGGTGCAGTGCGCGGTGAGCTCGCCAGGCCCGGCGCGGCGCGTGTCTAGCCAGGCGCGGATGTCGCGGGTGTAGTACATAGAGGTGAGTGCGTTACCTTGTTGGGCCCGGTGCAGTGCGCGGTGAGCTCGCCAGGCCCGGCGCGGCGCGTGTCGAGCCAGGCGCGGATGTCGCGGGTGTAGTACATAGAGGTGAGTGCGTTACCTTGTTGGGCCCGGTGCAGTGCGCGGTGAGCTCGCCAGGCCCGGCGCGGCGCGTGTCTAGCCAGGCGCGGATGTCGCGGCCGAGCACGCCGCCCGCCAGCCCCGGCCCGGAGCACACTACGCGCGACGCGTCCCCGCTCTCGCCGCCCGCGGACACGCTCACCGTCAGCGGACACCCTGCACGTAACATTTTACTCAATCCAGGGCATCACTCTGTACGTATTATCTATTTAATTGTATTTCGTGAAACCATTACCATCAGTTGCCTTTAACAATTCACTGCTATACGTACCTATAGGGACACGATATCGAAAGTATCGATACTGTACTCATGAGCAGTATCGAAAAAAAGTATCACACTCATAAAATTATCTGAACAAAAGTACTCGATGCTTTGAAGTATACCGAGACCTAATGGCGATTTTTTTAGTTGACGGGTTGGAATTGCCGTGAAGTCGCAAGTTTTAAAGATTACCCATTTAGGACTTACGTTTTTTAATCGATACGATACCTGTCGAAAAGGTACTAATTGTGTAATAGTATCGAGTACTTTTCTTACCGAGCCTTAAAGGCGACCTTTTTTTAATTAGGTTGGAATTGCCATAAGGTCGCAAGTATTAAAGATTACTTAATAGTGTCCCTATATACATAGGCCTCTTCTTAGAAAGGAGGTTTTGGCCTGCTATACTAAACTGTCAGAAGGGCTGGAATATGGTTCGTTTCAAGATTTGCTTCCCTTTGCTATACCTAATCTTGTTCTGCGTAGCTTTTCCCTTATTTGGCTCTTACGACTAAAATGTATGATTGATAGTGGTGACAGGCCATATTTTTAATCCGTTACTATACGGACAAATTAGTGAAAATAGACATACAAAAAGAAAACAACGATTGAGTGGCCCCTAAATTATATTCACTATATCATTTTTTTACAAATCTTATCTCATTAGTATACATATACTAATGATATAAGATTTTAAGACTGCCGAAGCAAGTACAAATCTTATCTTATTAGAGTGACTAAACTTTACTCAAGATGCAATATTTAAAAGTCAACAAGTGACTTTCAAATATTGAATTCATATATTTCCTTATGTATGGCCCTGCCAAAATGACTCTACTCTGCGTGATGGAAAGCATAAGCAGAATCGAAGAGTGGTGGTCCATTCTCATTGCGAATGCAGACAATGCAACAATGACTGCCTCGGTGGCGTAGTAGTACGCGTATGCGACTGCTAAGCTTGAGGTCTCGGGTTCAAATCCTGGGTCGGACCAAATGTTTGTGGAATCTACAAATATTTGTTATGGAGTTTGGGTGTTTTCTATGTATGATATGTATGTATTTACAAAAAAAAAAGTATGTATAAGTATTTATATCAGTTGTCTAGTACCCATAACACAAGCACTGCTTAGCTTGGGACTAGATGGCGTTGTGTGTTAGATGTCCGAAATATTTATTTATTTATTATTTATTTATACAGCATGGTGACCTACATCTCGACGGCCTATTGATGCTTTTTCATCTTTGGTCTCGCACTCACCAACGAAATACGACAGCAAGAACGCTGTCATTTTACCGCCCCGGTCGAGCCGGCCCGTTCATGCTGAAATAAGCGTGGCTCTACTACCCAAAAAATGCCAACAAATGAATATTTTCTTAATTTCTTGAGTACTTTATTGTTAAAATTCCCTTCGAGTATATACTCGTTTATAATAAGTTTAACTTTAAATCAAGACTCTAGTGCAATAGAAACCTGTTTGGCAGAACAAACGTTGTGCAAAAGATATTATGTCATACGTTCCTTAAACTCAAATAACACATATGAAATGAACATTCCTTATAATAATCTATAGATACCTTTAACGAGCCTTCCAGCCCATAGAACTCGAAGTTGGTGGTCTCCAACATTTCGTGGTGTGTAAGTGGCCCTCCATAAGCCAGGTCCAGCTGCTGTCAATGGTACAGGGATATTATCCCCGTCTGGAGACATTAAAGATGCTTCTGGAGAACCTGGACCGGCTGCGCTTCCATCTACGAAAGGTAAAAGAAATCAATGTATTATGTTTGCTTTCAGGTTTAAGCTCATTATTGAAAGGTCTGCTATCATCAGTGAAATCGTATATGGTGAGTAGCTTTCGATTCATTCTGTATAGAAAGGGCTTCGGTGAAAATAAAGCATGACAGATATGAACACATGCCTATATGATTCTATACATCCTATATAATCTAGGGATATGGGGTATTTTTTTATTCATTATGTTAATTGTGTCACGTACTTTCAGCACTAAAAGTTTTTTTTTCTTCCTAGCCTTATCCCAAATTGTTTGTGGTCGGCTTTTACTAGTTTTACCCGATTTTACCTGAATATCAGTTTTTCCACGGAGCGACCGGCATCAGACCTCCGCAACCCTGTGGCTGAACTGAATTCGAAGGTTGAAACTAGTGTCAGTATATTTGAGGGCACTGACTTCTCAATAACGATTACCATAGATGTTCATGGCAACTGGGGCTGACTACTTTAAGTGCTCTCCGCGGCACAGGGGGGGGGGAATACCGCAATCGTCCATACTCCGGGCCGGTTAATAAGAATTTCATATACGGAAAACACGATACATCACTCTGGCTCAACTCGGGAATCAAACCCGAGACTTCTTGATTACTAGTTGCATACGCTAGCCGCCAGACCAACGAAGCACTAAAAGTAAACTTTAATATTTAATCAAATGAGAGATAAAAGTTTGGGTTAAAGATTCAAGAAGAAGTAGTACGCTCTTTTCTTGAAGGTTTGAGGGTCGTATTGGTGCGGGAATACCGCAGGCGCCAGTTTATTCCACAGTTTTGTTGTGCGAGGCAGAAAGTTTAGCGAAAAGCGCACAGTTGTGCACAGCCAGCCATCCAAGTGATGGGGATGGAATTGCTGTCGCGTAGGACGATGGCGAAAAGAGGCGGCAGGGATCAGTCCGAACAATTCCTCGGATTCTATTGGTCTAAAACATAAATGGTGAGTAGGTACAGACCGATGGTGAAGACGGCGGGAGAGTGCGGCGAGGCGTGCGCCAGGCCTCGTCCGGCGAGCGTGACGCGGTCGGCGCTGGCGGGCGGCGCCAGCAGAGCGCGGCGAGGCGCTCCGGCCACCAGCGCGCCGTTGTACGTCAGCTCCAGCTCCTGCTCACCCCCCGCACCTCCTGCACCCCCCGCACCTCCCGCCTCACCCGACAGACTCACCACCGCGCGACCCGACACCGTTTCCACACCTGTCGAACATTTTTTTTCTTTTATATGTAAATTTAGAAATCGGCGGGTTTGCGAAGCTAGAAGAGAAAAGAAAAAAACAATCTGCGGTTTTAACCGCTCCGCTAACCATAAATTCACAGCTAAATCAAATGAGTTAAATCTAATATCAACTTTGCAAGCTTCAGCAATAGATAGTGATCCAAGAGGAAGATTTATATGTGTAATACATACTATAGTAAAGAAAATTCGATAATATTTATTGCCCTTCGTGCAAAGTCGGACGGGTCGCTAGTATTTTTATAAATTAACTAGCTGACCCACTCAATTTCGTATGAGTCTCTTTTCAATCATCCTCGGCTCCTATTGATCTATAATGTTATCTATTATATTAATATTTTCTTAATAAAAATAATTAATCACCAGTTTTATTCGATATTCAAGCAAGTCAAGATATTAAGATTAAATATACTGAATTACCATCACAATAATATAACAAAAAGGTAACATGAAATTAAGAACCGTATTGAATAATAATGTCCAAAAGGAATAATTGATTTAATAAATGTGATTTTCTGATCTATTTTTCAGCACTTACGTTGATGTCTTCCCGCTAGCAAACACTCGAGTGTGCCGGGGCCAGCGTTACTTGTGTCGAGGACAAGTTTGGATGGCGCTCGCACACGCCCCGAAGCGTCCGTTCCCCAGCCGCCAACTGGGACTATTGCTGAAGTATCTATAACCTGTATGTGAATTTAATATACCCTATGTAGATTGCATTATAACTGGAAATCACTAGTCTAGTTTTTCTACAGAGTCCAGCATTAGATTGTTAAAGACTGGTGATATGATGTAAAGTCTAGTTTTTTTTAAACTCAGCTTATTATCGTTAAGTTCAAATTTAGAGATTCATATGTATTATACAACGTGTCCCAAAATTCAACGATAAGCCGGTACCAGAAGGTCGGCCTGCTCGTGACTACTCGTGAAAAAATGATAAAAAATAATTATCTTTTTTTTTTTTAATTACGAAAGAAAAACTAAAATTCCTAAAAATTTACACCTCTTAAGATATTTTTAACTACCATCTCCACAATTTTCCAAATATTTCAGATTTTTTTTTGTATCAGCATCCTAAGTAACACCGTTACCCATCACAATCCTTAGAAAACCCATAACACCTGTAGATTTTACACGAAAATTAATGAAAGTTTTTTCTTTTTTTCAAAACTCTAAAAGATTTTTCTTTAAGGGCAATTTAACTCATCGTGGTGTAAAAAAAATGTATGGTCACTACTATGGCAAATGTTTTAAAATAATTACGCATCTAAACATGAATCTAAAATGGTACAATACTTCTTGAAAACCAACCACAAAAAAAAATGCAAATTATTATCTAAACATAAACCAACATTCATGAATTGTTTATAGTACTAAATTTTTGACAATATTTAAGGTTTTTGTCGAATTTTCCGTCAACCCTTATTTTGGTAGTAACTTATTATACATAACTAGTTAGATCTCATATAGATCTACCTAGTTTATAGCAAATTACATAAGTCCGGTAAATAGAAGTTTGAATTTTTTTTTGTGTGCAGCAGGTGAGCACGGCCCAACCGTTGTTCTTGGCAAGTTGTATATATGTGTATATGCTAATCTGTGCGAGAATTTCTATATCGCGATACAAAACTTATTACTTCGGCATGTCTGTGATAGATGGCACTACAGTGTGTCCTTGTTGCGCTGTATATGGAAGTCGCCACAACTCCGTTATTGTCAACAATTCAACAATGTCGCAGAATATGGAAGCGGTTGCTTTAATTATCCTTAAACAGATCTTTGTTACCCCATGGAACAATAATAACTGTAGCAGACAACAATGTGCGTAATGAACCCGAATACTTTCTCCCTTGCACAACGACTATCTGTCTCAATCGACGCGCATCACATCGTGGAGGGGGTCGCACAAGGCCTATATAAACAGCCGCGCAGCCTCCATTCAAACAGTCGACAGCTAGACGACTCAAAGTGCGATAGCCCCGCAGTCTACTCTGGTGTCCAGTAGGCATAGCTGACCTGATCGATAGCCCCGCAGTCATCAGGTTCTGCTAAGTATTGAGGTCTTCTAGAGCGATAGCCCCGCAGTCCTCTTAAGATACTCACGTAGCGTAGGAAGAGTAGTGTTGAGCGATAGCCCCGCAGTCCTCATCACTCCCAACATAGGGTTATATGTATAAGTACAAGTTTGTGAATATAATAGGTCTTTACCTATGAAATTGCGTTTCTTCAGTACTGGTCATTTCAAATAAAAAAAAAGTTTGTAATGGCTCTGTATTCTAAATTCAGATTAATTTTGTTTTAAAACTATGACATTCTATTTACAAACTCAGTCTTTTGTTTTTTGATTAGCGTTGTATTTTCATTACATTTGAACATTTTTCGTCATAATGGATACTTAAAAAATTCGTGTAATTATGGAATATGAGTTCCGTCGTGGCACCAACGCGACACAAACGGCACGTAACATCAAAAACGTTTACGGAGAGAACTGTACAAACGAACGCACAACCCTTTATTGGTTTTCCCGGTTCCGTTCTGGAAATTTTGACTTGAAAAATGAAGCTCGTGGTCGTCCGGAGACTTTGGTTAACAATAATGAATTAAAGGCGATTGTGGAAGCTGACGAAACTCAATCTACAGCTGAGCTAGCAGCAGCTTTTAATGTAAGCTTCAAAACAATATTGATCCATTTGCGACAAATTGGCAAGGTAAAAAAGCTTGATAGATGGGTGCCCCACGACCTTAACGATCGCCAGCGCAACGTACGCGTCGAGACCTGCCTTTCGCTGCTCAACAGGCAAAGAAATGAAGTAATTTTGAAACGAATAGTTACGTGCGACGAAAAATGGATTCTGTTCGACAATCGAAAGCGCTCAGCAAGTTGGTTAGACCCTGGTTCAGCACCAAAGCAATGACTTAACCAAAAATGACCCCTAAAAAGGTGATGGTCACTGTTTGGTGGTCTAGTGCGGGTGTGATTCACCACAGCTTTTTAGAAAACGGCATGAGCATTAATGCAGATGTGTACTGTGAAGAACTGGAGAGAATGATGGAGAAGCTTGCACATCTGCAACCAGCTTAGGTCAATCGGTCGTCCCCACTGCTCCTTCACGACAACGCGCGACCCCACCTGCGCAACAGACAGTATCCAAGCTGCAAGAGCTGGGGTTGGAAGCTCTCCCTCATCCGCCATACTCACCAGACCTTGCACCTACCGACTATTACTTTTTCCAAAATTTAGACAACTTTTTAGTGGGTAAAAAATTCAATTCCCGAGAGGCAGTACAAAATGCCTTTGAAGAGTTTGTTGCCTCCCGTCCAGCTGATTTTTACAAGAAGGGCATCAATAAACTGCCAATGCGTTGGCAAAGATGCGTCGATTGCATGGGTGATTACTTCGAATAACAGAAATAAAAAAATTTGAAAAAATAAGTACTTTCACTTATTGCATACAAAACGGCAATTTCATAGGTAAAGACCTAATATGTATGAACTACACAGAAACCAGAATAAACGATCAAAAGTACCAAAGACGTTTATAATTTCTGCACTGGTAACCCTATCGCCCTTCATAACTAAAATCCTTGAAAATGTCACATAAACAGTCCTTCAGTCCACTGCTGGACTGGCTGTCCTCTCCCTAGAAAGGAGTTTATCAATGTCATTAGAAATTAACTATCTACTTTTGGAAATATTAATAAATTTATAGGCTAGACTGACCTTAACGGAGAAAGGACTACCGGGGAGTGGTCCACTGCTGGTGAATATCCGCACCTCGTAGAGCCCCACGACCAGCGGTATGTAGGCGCAGAGCCACTCTCGCGCTGCACCTGCTACTACTCGACACTCTAAAAGACCAGAGTCCTGACTTTCCTCTTTTTCATCCGTTGTTAATCTCTCGACCTAAAGAGGAACAAGTAATTAATTATTTATTTTTAAGAAAAAACCGATTGTGTCAATATCTGTCATCTTTATTGAATTCAGGTTGTTTTTTTTATTTGTATTTTTATGTAGTAGTAGTAGTAGTAGTGTAGTAGTCGTGAGAGTGACACTGGGTGTCACTCTCACGACTAAGATGAATCTATTGACATCACTCACATAAAAATAAGACAAGCTGTTTAGGCTCTAGTGCGTGCCAAAGAAATATACATACATAAACCCTCCTTCTTTCGCAGTCGGTCAAAAATATAACTGTTTTAAATATTGCACAACCGATATTAAATTCATAAAAAAATGATGTATTCGATCATCGTGTTTAATACAATCGTATTTTATTTACTTTCTTTTAAAATTTCTAAATTAAATTGAAATATTTAAGTTCAAAGCTATAAGTATCTAATATCAGTTTATTCTAACTAGTGGTAGCCCAGTGGTCGAAATTCGATCATAATCCTTTTCTTTTTCTGCTCTCCTCCTCCACATAAACTTAAACTCTGCCAAATTTCATACTCTTTCGTTAGCAAAAGTTTTTGCTTCACGTATAAATAAATAGACTAAATATTAATATAAGTTTCTACTGGCCCAACTTTTCAGTTTCCAATATTCTTTATAACTAAAGTGTGTCTCATCCTTGCTGCAGAGAGGCCGATATATTATATTCCGAGGAGTGAATACTTTTAATGACCTGTACGGTGGGCGGTGTATCCTCCGTACAGTTGATGGTGAAGGCGGCCTCCTTCCCGACGTGCGCGTGCGCAAGGCCCGTGCCCGCGCACCGCGCCACGTTGCTGCTCCGCCCGCTCAGTATGCCCAGGGACACGGGGCTGCCGGTCACGTTCGCTCCTACAACCAACATGTTACCCGCTTACTTCAACTACCTACAGATTCAAAACATTTTTAAAATAAAATATTTGACTGCATTGTTTGGCCTAGTGGTTTAATCTTTCGGATGCGCGAACGGGTACTTCCGGTTCCATGCACCGTGCGGCGAAATTGCAAAATTTTGCAGCACGGTGCATGGTGTACGAAAATGATCAAATCTTTTCAAAAACGATGCTCGGTGGTTATAAAAGTGATTATTTTTCAAAAGATGGATAACAAGCGTACATGGTTATGCCATATTTTATTACTAAACTAATGTTATCGCTTTATTATTTACTCACAATTGAGCCAAGTATTAATTTACGCACCTATTGTGTTAATAAACATGATTTTAATATTTTATGTGGTTTATTATTCATTTTACTTATTATCCTCATAAAGTTCGATAACTAAGCTATCTACTGATATAAAAAACACTATAACTGCAGTAAAAATTCATTGAGAAACATATTTGTAAAAATCACATTTCGCTGTCGAGATATTCGCCATTTTGTCACTTTACAATCAAACTATTATTTGCGCCGAACACCAAATTACGTAGTATTTATATGAAGAAATAGTGTTTTTTAGTTAAATAATTTATTTTTTTAGTTAACTAGTGCAAAAGACAGGAACAATACATAAAAAAAACAACCTATTTATCAAGTTATTTAAAAAAAGGACTCGTTTGCTAGACCAGTTTTCATTTATTATTTTTAAGTTCTGAGAATTCTCTAAACTCTATGAAAATGACTGAATGCTAAAGAGAACAAACTGATCGTTCCATTATGACACACAAAGTCTATGGTCAATACAAAATAATTTAGTAAAACATAAACAAAGATCAGTTTACGTCTTGTTCATTGTCCGTCACTACTGTGTATGTGTGGGTGTTAATAGTTCCGGGACTTCCCGCTAGGCTGCGTGCAAACACGAATCAACGGCGATATACAATTTTAAGTGGCGTGCTATTGGAGAGGCCTATGTCCAGCAGTGGACTACGATACGCTGATGATGATGTAGAACAGTAATGGCGTGGGAGCCCTGTGTATGTGTGCGTCTAATTTCGCTCGTCAGGCAAAAAATGAGTGTTTATTTAAATATTTAGCTTTTCTAGCACATTTTTGTTGCTATTCTATATTCTGTATAAGATTCTCATCGCAATTATATCATTTTATCAATAAAAACATAAGAATAAATGCGTAAAAACCTTCAAATGAGTAAGCCCTTTTCAATAGGTAATAGACTCGGTAACTTTTTGAGTAACACTATTCAAAATTACGCATGATTTATGCCTCAATTCGTATTGATAGTGGTTCCTAAAATAAGTATAATAAGTAAAATATAACAACAAACTACCTTCAAAACCACCTTATCGGCAAAAAATCAATTTTAAGAGGCACTTGAAAGATCGCGTTGCGTCATCGTCAACTTTGAAATTGGAACTCGTTTTTTTAATGGCTCTTGAAGCGCACTTGACAAACGAATGTTTTAAAATGTTGTTCGTATAAAGCAAATGCATAACAAACCTTTCTAGACTTTATTATAATAACTTTAATACCCAAAATTAATTAAAATGCAAGTTAACTGCGGAAAACATGGATCCGTGTGTGCCGCACCGACGGCACAAACATGGATCCGTGTTGCCGCACCCGAGAGGTTAATCTTTCGGATGCGCGAACGGGTACTTCCGGTTCCATGCACCGTGCGGCGAAATTGCAAAATTTTGCAGCACGGTGCATGGTGTACGAAAATGATCAAATCTTTTCAAAAACAATGCTCGGTGGTTATAAAAGTGATTATTTTTCAAAAGATGGATAACAAGCGTACATGGTTATGCCATATTTTATTACTAAACTAATGTTATCGCTTTATTATTTACTCACAATTGAGCCAAGTATTAATTTACGCACCTATTGTGTTAATAAACATGATTTTAATATTTTATGTGGTTTATTATTCATTTTACTTATTATCCTCATAAAGTTCGATAACTAAGCTATCTACTGATATAAAAAACACTATAACTGCAGTAAAAATTCATTGAGAAACATATTTGTAAAAATCACATTTCGCTGTCGAGATATTCGCCAATTTGTCACTTTACAATCAAACTATTATTTGCGCCGAACACCAAATTACGTAGTATTTATATGAAGAAATAGTGTTTTTTAGTTAAATAATTTATTTTTTTAGTTAACTAGTGCAAAAGACAGGAACAATACATAAAAAAACAACCTATTTATCAAGTTATTTAAAAAAAGGACTCGTTTGCTAGACCAGTTTTCATTTATTATTTTTAAGTTCTGAGAATTCTCTAAACTCTATGAAAATGACTGAATGCTAAAGAGAACAAACTGATCGTTCCATTATGTGACACACAAAGTCTATGGTCAATACAAAATAATTTAGTAAAACATAAACAAAGATCAGTTTACGTCTTGTTCATTGTCCGTCACTACTGTGTATGTGTGGGTGTTAATAGTTCCGGGACTTCCCGCTAGGCTGCGTGCAAACACGAATCAACGGCGATATACAATTTTAAGTGGCGTGCTATTGGAGAGGCCTATGTCCAGCAGTGGACTTCGATAGGCTGATGATGATGTAGAACAGTAATGGCGTGGGAGCCCTGTGTATGTGTGCGTCTAATTTCGCTCGTCAGGCAAAAAATGAGTGTTTATTTAAATATTTAGCTTTTCTAACACATTTTTGTTGCTATTCTATATTCTATATAAGATTCTCATCGCAATTATATCATTTTATCAATAAAAACATAAGAATAAATGCGTAAAAACCTTCAAATGAGTAAGCCCTTTTCAATAGGTAATAGACTCGGTAACTTTTTGAGTAACACTATTCAAAATTACGCATGATTTATGCCTCAATTCGTATTGATAGTGGTTCCTAAAATAAGTATAATAAGTAAAATATAACAACAAACTACCTTCAAAACCACCTTATCGGCAAAAAATCAATTTAAAGAGGCACTTGAAAGATCGCGTTGCGTCATCGTCAACTTTGAAATTGGAACTCGTTTTTTTTACGGCTCTTGAAGCGCACTTGACAAACGAATGTTTTAAAATGTTGTTCGTATAAAGCAAATGCATAACAAACCTTTCTAGACTTCATTATAATAACTTTAATACCCAAAATTAATTAAAATGCAAGTTAACTGCGGAAAACATGGATCCGTGTGTGCCGCACCGACGGGACAAACATGGATCCGTGTTGCCGCACCCGAGAGGTTAAGCGGTCGCCATGACGCTTTCTACTGCACCAAGTGTTGTGTTGTGTTCTTTGTGTTCGCGTCATGTATTTGTTAAGTCTACCGCGACACAGTATGTATAATCCTAATCCGGGAGTTGTCTTAAAAAAAAAACACAAAGCAGTCATAAGCACTGCCGACAGAAGTGAAAACTCATAACTATAAACAAACGATTGTTTTAACTTACCTGAAATGAACACCTATGCTTTTTTTAATAGTGTGCAATAAAAAGAACTAAAAATTATTATGATTGTAAGTAGTAAATGGAAGTAAAGCTTTGATACTCCAATAGATGTCGCTGTTTTCAAAAAAATTGTAAACAATCTTTTTGATTTACAAAAGGTTTTGTGTAAGTAGAAAATCGTTATTTTAATTTATTGTAAATCACTTTAAGATACTGAAATATTAACTTTAAGTATATAAAATCATATTGAGAAAGGACCACTATCTAGAAAAACGAATGCTACCAAAGTATATCGGTAGATGGCGCTGTTAACAATAAACATCCGTCTTACGAATTTTTTCGATCAGTCCACGTGACCTGACGCGAGTTTATGGTCACGTGACCTGACGCCCTGACGCGAGTTTATACATTTTTACCCATTCCAAAAAAGTACACAGCGCCGCTAAAGAAGTTTTCACTTCAAAAATATTGAAGTGTTAACATACCACCATAAGTGATGTATATTCTGTAATGAGCAGGAACAGTGGGTCGCAAGCGCACTCTGTACGTGTGTCCATCTTCCCTAATATCAACTGGTAAACGAACGCGCCGTTCGCCCATCGCTTCGCATACCACTTCGAGTTCTGCTACACCCGCGTCTTTTGTGTCCACTGCAAATATAAAGTAAAATAATACCTTCCTTTTTATTAAACTTATACAATGTATAACATTAATAAAATGTTTAATAATTCACTATGCAACATCAAAAAAATCACTGATATCTCGGGTGATGATTTGTATTAGGTATGCTTAGTAAACAACAGAAAACAAAGTTATATTTAGATATCACGTCCCAGAACAAAAATATCGTAATATTCGTAACGTAAGATTTTAATCTTACTGAATTTACTTTCTGCTACACTTAGTTGAGTGAAGTTATAAATTAATATCATTGATGTGTACAAAAGACATCGGAACATTTATGTTATTCATATCTACAAAATGCCGCGTGTCTGTGTTAATTCTCTTAGCTTATTTTGTTAATTTTTGTGGTCAATTTACACCTAAAAGTGAAAAAAAGCCAATTTCGGCTCTGCTTGAGAAGTGTTATGAAGCTTATTTTAAAATTGCCATTAAACATCAAGACAAATCATGGGAAAGTGCGTTGTTTAAAATGTTATAAATATTTGACGGGTTGGTACAAGGGTAATATTAAACAGATGCCTTTTGATGTACCAATGCAGTGGCGTGAACCAAAAAATCACGTAGATGACTGTTACTTTTGTTTAACAACTGTGAAAGGGTTTTCAAAAAGTCAAAACATTCGGTGAAGTATGCTACTGTGTCATCAGTGTCAATGCGGCTACCACATTCTCCAGATATTCCAGTACCGAAAAGATTTTGTAGTTCTTCAAGCTGTCCGTCCAGCTGAATGTTTTGACTTTTTGAAAACCCTTTCACAGTTGATTTTTATTTCTTAAAACAAAATTTCCTATGCTAAGTGAGGCAAAAATTAAAGAAGGTATTTTCAACGGTCCTGACATAAGAAAATTGGTCAATGATCCTGCTTTTTTATCGAGCCTCAGACCTTTTGAAAAAAATGCATGGTTGGCTTTTATCGATGTTACAAAACAATTCTTGGCAATCACAAATCACCGGATTTCCATGAAAAAATTAATCGGATGCTGGATGCGTATCAGAAACTAGGATGCAATATGTCGTTAAAAATTCATTTTTACACTCTCATTTAAGTTACTTTCCTGATAACATGGTTTCGGTAAGTGATGAACACGGTGAAAGATTTCATTAAGATATTGCAGAATACGAAACCGTTACCAGGGAAGATGGAGCCAGCAAAGCTTGCAGACTACTGTTGGAGCCTCCAGAGGGATACTGCCACTACTGACTATAAGAGAAAAGCTCGTCGGTCAGAAAAATAAAAAAAAAAATGTAGAATAACAAATTTATGTAGATGAATTTAAGTAAAATTAAGAAATCCATTTCACTATTAAACTTGATGTGATAGAAAAATTTTATTTCGATTTTTCACATAGTTTTAAGGTGGCAAAACATAATTACATACTGTGAAACCAGTGAAATATTTTTTTTTTAAATTTGTTGCATAGTGATTATAATAAATTTTGAAATAATTTAAGTTTAATTAAATTCAAACAGCAAGTGCGACGTCTAATAATATAATGGTTACTTAAAAAAATTATAATAAAAGGGGTACCTGTGAAATTGATAGGTGTTTGTGCGATAATGTTTCCTGTAGGTAATCCAGATATGATGACTTTGTTCGCATCGAACGACTCACAAGTGAATGGACTGCCGGATACAGGTTTTGATAAGTGTAACACCTCTGAAATGATAAAAGTTCAAATGTTGGTACTTTTCTAAGAAACTGTACCAATATATACCAGCTGACCCACGCAACCTCGTTTACCTCTCCTATTGTTATAATTTTCCCCCGTTTTTGTAACATTCTTCATTCGTGTTCCGCTCCTATTGTTCTTAGCGTAACGATATATAGCCTATAGCCTTCCTCAATAAATGGGCTATCTAACTCTGAAATATTTTTTTAAATCGGACCAGTGATTCCTGACATTAGCGCGTTCAAACAAACAGACAAACAAACTCTTCAGCTTTATAATATTAGTGTAGGTATATAAAATAAAGTCGTGTTAATTACACTACTTATTACTTAAGAATGGCTGGACCAATTTTTATGGTTTTTGTATTTTGAATTTGTCTTCGTCCGGAATAGGATAATACGCATTAAAATTTAGAATACATCAATTAAAAAAATCTTTAAAAAACCATGATATGTTGTACTCATTCTAGACTGTTAAGCGGAACGAAGTTTGCCGGTTCAGCTAGTATTTAATAAGAAAAAACACTGTTCAAAAAATTATAAGCCAAGTTTGGTTTGGATAATGCTATAAATAGCAAACTATTATTAAACTATAATCTACCCTTGATTTTCTTTTTGTTTAATTGAAAATTTTCACTATAAAGAATATTAAAACATTATTGTTTTATTTTAATTAAGGTCTTGGCTTTTTTTAACACATTTCGTGAATTATAATCGAAATTCAACCTAAAAATTAATTTTAACTTGCTACTTCTTCATTTTTTAGTTTAGTTCTTACCTATCGTGCTCTGTCCGACTTCGGTGATCGTATACTCGGCCTGCAGTAACCCCGATTTAGTCTGATAGCACCTGACCGGCAGGGCTCTTGCACCAGGCCCAGAAACAACCACATCAAACTCCCTCGCTGGACGACCAAGAGTATCGATACTAAATGACGCAACGCGATTCACCTGCGCTTGATATAATCCGAGACCGGAGGACGCCACCTACGTAGACAATACATTCATGATAATCTATAATATATTACAAATAGATGATCTATAAGCTTTGTGGGTTAATTATGCCATTTGTGGTTTTGGCTTTAGTTAAGTATTAATCTAAGGTACATATTATCAAAGACGCAAAGGCGCCAAGTGCCGAGGGTTCAAGTCCCACATGGGACATCACTTTGTGTGATCCACAAAATGTTGTCCTGAGTCTGGGTGTTCTTTGTGTCCGTTACATGTATGTTTGTAAAGTCCCCCGCGACACAGGATGTATATTCCTAATGCGGGAGTTGTCTTTTATATAAAAAAAAAAAGAGTTGAAGACTATTTCTTTTTTCTTTTATAAAATTAAAAGAAAAAATATATGTAAGAGCCTGGTGTATATATCATTTCAATAAAACGATGCTTTGTAGGTTAAAAATATTAAAAATGGACATTGCATAGATTTGAGAGCTACGATCAGTTGTGTCATTATACCTCCTGAGAGTGATGTGCAGGTTGCACGTCGACGATCAATGGCTGGTTGGATATTGGTGAGCCACTCCATAGCAAGGTCAAACGATGAGGTGCAGCTCGGGCGGGGTGCCACACGACCTCCTGCCTAGAGCCGCCCCGGCGCCGAACTGAATGTGGCACACCTGCACCCCCGCAAGTAACGCGACCTGAGAGGCGACCATTGCCTGCGCCACTTGTGTTTACTGGAATTATACATATATATATATATATATATTACTAGGTTTCGCCCACGGCTAACTCGCATTTAATAAAGAGTATCCTATGTTACTTGTAATACCTCCAAGACTATGTGTACAAAGTTTCATGATGATCGGTTAAGTTCGCTTGCACTTATGGTGAATAGTTATAATATCGCTAAGAACACGTGTTTATTAGTAGCTAAACTAGCCAAGTTACTAGGATTATAAGTGTCCTGACAATTTATTCCTATCTAGTTTATAATGTAAAGTAATGAACCTCACCAGTAAGTACAGCTGGTCGATGAGCGACAGCATCCCCAATAGACAGTACTTTGACAGCGGATGCGTCGAGCGCTTCTACATCAGCTACCGGACCCCTCGAACTCCTCACCACGTATCTACCGACACGACTCGCTGGGAATGTGAGGAGTCCTGTATCTTCCAAGTGAGCTTCAGCCACACGAGTTCCAGTCGGGGAAATTACTTCAACATCAGATAAACTTTCATCTATTTCAACTGTTGCTACCCCACCTGTGAAATAAAAAAGATAAATTTAAGACAGGTTTCGGATATTCCGGAATTGAAATGGAACCACACGGAAAGCACCAGCTTTCAAATAAAAAAATAATAAGTACCGAGGTAACAAACGACAAAAAAACTTTCGAATTAAGAACTTCCTCCTTTTTTGAAGTGGGTCAGAAACACAGAAATTAAAAAATATAGGCATTGTCACCAATTAAGACACAGTGGTATTTCATGATAACTTCAAAATCAAAGAAATAGCATATAGAGGCAATGGATTGCAAACAGGATTTCCAAACCGAGATGGAAATAACATTAAGCCTTTAGATATTGGTGGTCTGAGACTGTCTTTGTGTGTACATGCATACAAGGGTCTGTGTTAAAATGCGATTTAATAAGTTGTTAAATGGTAGTTTTAGAAGCCCGATTTTTTTTGTACTGAACAATGATTTCTACTTTCTTTTTAGAAATAAGACTTACCAATTTGTACATATGTATGGGGCTCGCTGACTCGACATACGAAGGGGCTTCCAGGTACAGCTTGCTCATTAAAAGTGACTGATACACGATGTGGCTCTCGTGAAACTGGTACGAATGTGACGTCGTATAGACCGCGGGCGACAGCTACAACCTGTATTGAAATATAAGCTTTACTGCACGACGTTTTGAAGCCGAAGAAATTCAAAAACATTAGCTGACTCGGCAAACGTTGTTATGCCGATGTAGATTACCCTTATCATTTAGGGATATAAAACATAGATGTTGGCCGATTCTCAGACATACCCGATATGCACACGAAATTTTTAAAAAATCGGTCCAGCGGTTTCCAAGTAAGCAGTTTGGTAACAAATACCGCGACACAAGAATTAGTAATAGGCAATTGTAGCCATATAGACTAACGAACTGGTCAAATTATATTTGTATTTGCTTATTTACCTCAGCTTTGACAGTGGTGGAAGGTGTAGACACGACGAGTTCCAGAGTACCTTCACCAGCGCCCGCAGCATCCACGCTGAACGTCACCGGTTTGCCCACTTCCACCCCTCGTTCCTCCTCAACACCGTCATCTAAGCTGAGTCCTTCGAGTGTACCTTCAAGTTCTGTCAACATATTTTACATGAGTTACATGATATAGAACATTTATATGATAATACATTTTAACTAGGTACTTGTAGTCGATAGGTAATTAAGAATAATAAGGCACTTCTGAAAATATCGTAGCAATCTATGTCAAGACCCCGTTGCCATAAGGAAAATGCGTCCTGATTGGAACAAATCTCTTTAAAATTCAAAGATATCCATGAACCTTAACATATTTTTAATTCCAATTGGAAAAATATTACTAGTTTATTTGATAGATAGATAAGTAAGGCGTAAGGTTATTATATAGAATTAGCATTTCTAAGAACTCTGTGCTGACAATAGTAATAGATATAACGGCCTTATACTAATGATAAGCTTGAATTAATCCATAATAAATACCTCCAGGGCCCAATCCAGTGACTCTGACACGTTTAACGTCATATACGTTACAAGTGAAGGGCGATCCTGGCACATGTCGTCCCGAGCTCGTGATCTGCACTGTGTGTCTTCCAACAGCTTCGGGTGTGTACGTTGCGGTGTACCGACCTTCGCCTGTCGAGGACACTCGCGTGCGGACGTTGGTACCGCCAGGTCCAGCGACGTATACCGCTGGCTCTCCAGCTTTGAAACAAAATCTCGTTTTATCAAGCCTTTACATATTATAATATTAAATGAATCGAGAGAACTGTAATAGATGATTTAAAATGAGTCGTTAAAAAAAGAAGTGGGTGGATTTGTTACGCCCGATAGTATGAAGAAATACAGATACATATCTGATAGGATATAAGTATTGTTCCTACATGAATAGTAATGTTGATAAATCATTTAAAATACATAAGTATTTACTTTACAAAAAAATATTGTTTCATTGTAAAGTTTCTGAAAGTTCAATACTTAATTTAATTTTAAATAGATTTAAATGAATTGTGCTGTGTTGACAGAAAAAGCAACAAAAAACAAATATCTACTCTACATAGTCATCTATAAGAACGAATATAAAGAAAAGTTTGTTATGTATGGGTGCTCGATTGAATATTATTACCTTAACTAACATTAAATCTACGTTTATAAACATATACTCTGTGAAAAGTTTGTTTTACTTGTAACGATGTATAAGTTTGTTTTACTGCTGATAGAACAAAAAAAAATACAAAATTTTAACAAAAAAGAGCGACTGCGAGCGAAGAAATGGGTCAAGGGAAGCAAGCTGGCTTTCAAATAATCGAAATCGGTTCTCCCAGTCGTAAGTTATGAGGTAACAAGCAATAACAAATATACAGTCGTATTGAGAACCTCCTTTTTTGAAGTCAGTTAAAAAACAGTCACTGGGTTACTTTTCTATGGTATGTATTGCCAGTGACAACTGTCTTTTAGTATATCAGTGTCAAATCAAACCTTTGACAAAATACTTATTCATGCAGAACGATTTTCTGGTGGAATTGCTTAAAATGCTATGATAAGTTGAAATTAATTATTTCAATATTTTTAAGATGCGTTGGCAAAGGCAGCGCGTTGTGTAGAAATGAGTGAATAAAAAAAAAATTTGAATTTTCCCATTCATGGATAGTGAAATAAGGAACATTTGACTAAATTATACGCGATGCGAATTAGTTCAGATAATTTAATTTATATATTTATAAACTTTATTGCACACCACTACAGTACCTAAACATTTGAACAGAGATACATATACGGACACGAACATCAGGTATCACAATAGGCGGTCTTATCGCTCACGGCGATCTCTTCCAGACAACCTTTGGGTAATTTTGTGTATTATTTATTCGGAATCGAGAACAGTATAGCTTATAGTACCTAGAAAATGAAGCAAACATGGCATTCAATAAGAAACCAACCAATAATTTTGTTTGTTCAGTTGCTTATGAAGAAATTAAATATTTTATTACTTGAGACACCACATATTAATAATATTAAAGTATAAAGTTCGGGATAATAAACACATACTTTGCGCTAACATAACGATTAACTTGCTAGTTGTTTTCAGTCTACAAGCTAGCTTGTATAAATTGACGTACAGTGACATTTTACACAACTCCGCAAAAACGACCGTAATTGTTGTCTAGCCCGCGCTGTCATTATAAAACACTGACTAACTAATGGTACATCTCGAACACATATTCAAACAATAAACATTTCTAGAGACAATCACATCGATGCACAAACAACAACTGCGTGCAAAGCATTCAATCTAGATCGAATCTAAACAACGTCGTCTATGAAAGTAGATAAATATTTACACTTGCATGTATCACAATGTTATAAGTAATATCAGAATATATTTAGATTGTCATAACAATGATGAGGTCGTTAACAGGTTGAGTTGAGATAAATTTGTAGTCAATCATATAGATTGAGATGAAATTAATATGAATGGCAATTTTAAATAGAGGTGCCTGTTCCGATTTATTTTTGAGTGTCGTTGTATTATTTCGTTGCATTAATTTACTTGATACTTACAATGGCAGCCAGTGATATGTATATCGGCAGGGTCAGCTCTTGGGGCAGACACCAATCCGGGTCCTGAAGCTCGAGCATCTCCTGCTGGAGCTGGTGCAGTGACTGTGCACGTGAATGGTGATCCTGGTACCGCTTGACCGTTAAATCGGACGGATAATGTGTGTGGAGCTGCCTCAACAGGTTTGAAGTTTACCTGCAAAAGTAACGAAATATTGCAATATTTAATTAGAAGAAGTTGGTTGCAGAAAAGATTTATTTATGAAACAGAAACAATATATGGGAATATTGAGAACTAGTGTTTCATTAAACTTGTCATTTAATTACAATTAAATTACGTAACCAGTGCGTAATTAAATAACTTACAAGTCAAACATTGCGTGTTGTGAGTCTAGTTTTAAACTAAAAATGCATTTATGGCTCTGTTTACTAATGGACGAATATTTACCTTAAATCTTGCGTTTCCTTCGCTCTGCACATAGTTTGGCACATTTCTACCGTTTACAGCTACTATTATTTCTAAGTTACCAGCACCTGAAATAATCGACATCATTATTTCAAAACTCCGTAAAAATAAAAACTAAGTTTACTTAACCTTATGTTATGTTAGTATTCATGTATAAAATTTAGTTAATTTTGGAACTACCTTAGTTTCCGTTAAATACGAGTATCAATGTGTCTATCAGCGTAAATAAAATTATGGAGGGTAGCGGTAAGGAGTATCATCTGTGTACATGAAAAGTGTCCGTTGAAATGCATTAAATTAGGGTGGCGCCACATTAGCATCAGAGTAAATTTCTTAAAATCAATACACACACTTTTTCATAAAATTGAATGATAAAAAATCAATAAACGTACTATTCACAGTTCAGAAAATAAAATATATTTACTACATTATTTTGTAATACGCAAGTAGTGACAATAATGTTAAATTTTTTAACTCGGCGTACTTCAATTCGTTCACAATTGCTACATTCATACCATACCCTGTGTCTACACCAGCGCCATTCTGGAAGGTTTTTGAACTGTTATTTACAGCTTATGCTGGACACTTTTTTCAATTTTCTACCATATGAGATAACACTCCTTATCTCTACGCTCCATAAATAAAATGTAAAAATATAATGTATTCACCAGCATGCGAAGCATTGATGGTGAATGAGACAGGTCTGCCGACAACACCGGGCGAAATATCCGTGACGTTGACTCGCGCTGCGCTGTAGGCTTTCACAAGGAATGGACTGCCTTCGACATGTCCGCCCATAGCCCCTGCGCGTACCTGTACATAACACTCAAAATTAATATCATTGTTATAAAGACTACTGTTATAATTTGACATACATATCCTTTGTTTCAAATGGTTAAAGTAAATTATGACAAAATGGCTATACTTCATATTTTTATTTAAGAATTTCATACCACAAAGACCCAAATAAACTGTTCTGTACCTCAACATAATTTAGTGAGTGCACCATTTCGAGAGAGATAAATATGTGTATGTTACCATCATGATTATCTCAGCCGAAAGACCACTACTGGGGAATACAGATCAAATATTTACCTTAACCAACCAAGAGTTTTCTAAAAAGTCTTGTTCAAAAATAAGTTGATTAAACATTCACTTCAAAATTTCTAAAATCTCTGATTGCGTCAACACAAGTAAATTGTTTTGTTTTTCTTTTTACTTTTATAAGAAACTAGCTGAATTAGGCACGGAACGTGATACGAGAATTATACATGATATCTCTGTCTGGGGGTCTGTAGCTTTAGAGAAAACTGGTGTTGACGGTGAGTCGGTCTAAGTCCCTCTCTCCTTTCAGGTTATTCATGAGTCTCAAACAGTTTATTTTTAACTACTCACAAAAATAAATAATAATAATGAGAAAGGGAAGCTCCCCAGGCTACGTACGTATAGTTTTAACGTTTAACATCAAACATTTTACAGCCTTAATTTAGTTTTGTGTGCAGTAAAGTACGGGGTTAGTACCCGGAGACTTAAGAATTTAATGTACGAGTACATAGTAAACAGGATTAGTGCATTTTTATTACAAGTTGTAGTATGTTGAATAATATACGACAGCGTTAGTTGGCGTTTTGTAGCAATCAAACTTTATCAATAGTAATGTACCACCACTGTGAGAAACCAACCTCAATACTATGATCGCCTACATCGACAGGTACGAAGGAGATCGTATATCGTTTGCTGGCCTCATTTTCTCCAATTGTCTCTTCAGCTGAAACCTGCACCGAGACGGGTCGTCTGGCTGGTCCCAGTACTTCGACGTGAGGGGAGGTTGGCGAGTCTACGCTGAAGGTGTAGGCTTCACCGACGGATACTTTGTCAGGGGATTCGCCTGAGCCTGCTCCTATCACTCTAGCTGGTGCAGATACGTGGCATACGAATGGACTACCTAGGGGGAGAAATATTTACATTTAAATACATATTACATACTAATAAATATTATAAAGAGGAAAGATTTGTACCTATTTTTGTATGTTTGTATGTTTGTAATGAATAGGCTCAAAAACTACTGGACCGATTTAAAAAATTCTTTCACCATTCGAAAGCTACATTATCCACGAGTAACATAGGCTATATTTTATTTTGGAAAAAAATAGGGTTCCGTAAGATATTTGGGTTTTTCGGACACAAGGTGTAAAAATCAACCAGAAAAGTTACTTGTTTTGCGAAAATTTTCATGCTACGGGCTATATAAGACGCAAACGAGGTTGCGTGGGTCAGCTATGTTTTATATACAACGTGTATTTAGTATCAGCATTGCACCCGTGCGAAGCCGGGGCGGGTAGCTAGTATTACATATATACACTTGTCACTTACATACATCGAACTCGCAATTTAAGGATAGGGCTAGGAAGGATAGGAAACAGCTAGAATTAGCGCAGATAGTAAGTCGAAGAAGACATGTCCAACCGAAATATTTTACTTTTGTACTTACGTTTAATGTAAAAATATTGGGAATCTTACGAGTTAGTACCTACTCAAAACTAGTATAAATTTATATGGTTAAGTATTACCTGGTACATGATCACCGTTGAATCTCAACTCAACGGTGTGTGGTCTGGGATCTCTTGGTGTGAAACTGATTGCGTAAGTGTGCGCTCCTTGGGCGGCCGCAGCTGTTGGTACTCGTCCACCGTTTACTGTTACTTCTAAATTACCCGGCCCAGCTGCCATTGTTTCCACTAAAACATAATAATACTTGAGGGTTAATAATTCAGAGAACGAAATTAAATTATTTTAACGGCGGCGTATAAATGACTCACCTAAGAACGTTACTGGCTTTCCAACTGTTCCATGTGTGACATCTTTTACTCTAATAGCAGTGACGTCATAAACCTGAAATTTTGATATACTATTTATAATAGCCATAGGGTACTTAGTCCAATGTGATTTAATTTTTTTTAGGCAAAGACATAGTTCCGTGTCGAACATCCGTTATATGTAATCTATCAGGGGACGAAAATCGTGTTTCGCAATACCTCATATTATTATGAGTGCATATTTTGGTCTCGCGTAATACATAACCGTATAAAGCGATTAATCGTCTGTATCAGACTATAATTTAATTGTTCTTGTTAGATTTACGTTGGGTTTATAAGACAAAGAAAACGATACGTCATAGAATGTATGTGTGTTGGGTACTGACTTTTAAATGGAAAGGACTGGCGGGTATGGGCGCAGAGTCGACGAGCACGTTGAGGCGGTGCTCCCCGACGGCGCGGGGCACGAACTCGGCGCGGAACTGGCCGGCGCCGGCCGCCGCCACGGCCGCGGGCACCGACGCGCCGTTGGGCCCTGCGTCCGACCACTTCTGGTGACTCTCCGCCCCGCCCTAACGCACCCTACCCATTACGTCCCGCGTACGTCATGTCGAGGATGTTAAGAGTTAGGGCGAAGCGGATGAGCTTAACGTATATGAATGTTACATCGTCGGGTTATTTCAGTATCTGCAACTGAAATCTTATTTGATTTAACAAAGTTTTTTTTTGTAATACAAAATGAGCTTAAAATATATTATGTTAATAATAAATCTCTAAATATAATTAATTCACAAAAAGGGTTAGTCGTTTTATTATTTAATATCTAAGCTTTATTAGGTGACGTATGTTAGTGCAGCAAAGCTGTCATGATTATTATTATTAATGTAATGTACTTCGGTATACACTATTTTTATTTCTCATATTGACTCCTTTGAACCGAACCCTACCCCGTAATTGACTGATTCTATGTCTTAACTTTTTTCAGTAAGCCGATTTTTTTTTCTCATTTATACCACCCTGGAAAGAGAGTCAAAAAATCCAAAGATTATGATACATTTCTCAGCTTAAAAAGCATGTAGCTGTAGCGAAAATGGGTGTTCTAGAAGTTATGAATAAAAAACAGATTATTACAGAACAATATTTTCACCGCTGTTATAAACAACCAAGTAGGTACCTAACCAATATCTTTTTAAATCTAGCGTTAGACAGAAAATTTACAGACAAAAAAGAACTCAAAATTTTGTATTGATATTCTTACAAAATTTAAAAAAGAATCCTAGTTTCAAAATTTGTGAATTATTACGAAAAATACGAGTAATCTGTAATTACCTACAGTAGTTAGTATATACTTAAACTATATAATTTTAGTAGGGGTGAAAAGCGTGCCTACATTTCATATATAGTGGTTCAATAAGACATCTTCTAGGAATATTAAAGTTTAGATATCTTTATGACCCAAAGAAATGTTGAATAAGTTCAGGAAGGATTAAGAGTGAAAGACGTCCAATACCCATGGCTAGGTAGCAGGCACTGCTTTCATAGTTCTTTTTTGCTGGTGAATTTTTCACTAGAGTAATAGAGTGGGGGGGGGGGGAGATGGTGCAGGGATCTTTACACCATCAAAAATAGTAAAATTAACAAAAATTAGTAATTTAAAATTTTTATTGACAAATAGATACGAAACTTTTAAGGATGTGGACAGAATAACACATTGTACACGGAGTATGAGCTGTGATCTGATGTAGTTGAAAAATATACCTACGTATATCCGAGTTAATCATCCAACAACAAAAAGTTGTTAATAACTATAGGGTATAGGTTTTGTAACAATTTATTTCAAATGTAAAGAAGTGAACGCTAAATAGACCAAAAAGGCGACATCAGCACGTTAAAATATCGTCTTCCGCAATTAGTTATTTTGTCGCATGTGGAAGTTTTTTTATTGAATGCGTAAATGAGTAAAATTAAGATTAAATCTTAAAAAGCAGTACTACGTTATCTCATTAAGATGATTCTCACCCTCAACGTTAACTTCTATCTGGTCAAGTGTGGCAGTAGAGTGGTGTAATGTGAGCGTGGCTGGTTGATGTAATGGCGCCGGGCCCGGTACGGTGACACGGGCTACTCCACCGCCACCTTCCGACACCTGGATGATTAACGGACAGCCAGGCACACGCATCTGTAAAAAAATACAATAGTATAGTCTCTAAAAGACATAAATCTAAACATTTTCTTTTTAGTACCTACTGTGGCGACTTCCACAAATATAACACAACAATAACCTACTACAGCACCATCTACCGAAGATACACTGAACTACGAAGTAACGCACTACACGGAGTAACTACAAATACTGAATCGCGAAATAAATAGTTCTCGCGCCGATTAGCATATATACAACATCCCAACATCACCAGCATGATCACCTGGCCTGGTTGGAGGATCCTCCCTTTGTGTTGGAGGGACACGATACCCGTTCCCCCACTACTTCTTGATTATGCTACTAATACCTATTATAAGCGCGAAAGTTTGTGAGTATGTTTGTTTCTCTTTCACGCAAAAACTACAACAATAATATAGCTTATACATCAGAATAACACATGGGCTACAATTTATGAAGATACTAGCTTCGCGTCGCGGGGTTGCCCGCGGTTAATGTCATACCGCGCGTAGCAAAGCAGGGCTCAGATAGTACTTAGTATATATTTTCTTACTTGTACTCAAATGCAATATGTCATAACAATTTTATGAAATTTAGCCATATAATTAACTTCTTTAAGAGGACACCAATAATAAAAACAAAAACGTTGTGTGAGCAAGATCGCAATTTGAGATTATTGTGAAGTCATAGTACTGGCACAGGGGTTTGTCGTACTACTTTTATAGAACATGGCATATAATTGAAGCCCTTCATTTACATCACTGCGTCACTACAATGCTTATAGTGATGCAGAAGCAACTCAATAGGTCGCCATAATGTGGGTCACCATGCAGCGTTGTTGCATTGATACAGTGGTGGCCACCACACTCATTGCATTTGCATTTACAATGAATGTGGTTGCTACAACTCTTGGGTTCTGCTCATGGTTTCCATCAGTCAGAGTAGTCATTTTGGCAGGCCCATAAACATATATGTATTTATAAAAGACTAACTATTGCTCGCAGCTCCGCCCGCGTTTATGTCGGTTTTTTCGCGGTCGCGGATATGTGACTGATGCAAAAATTATATAAAAACAATCCTTGATGCGGATTATATATCATTCTAAAATTTCAGCTCGATCGGTGCAGAACTTTTTAATTTTTGGAAGCGTACACTAACCAACATAACATTTTTATATATATAGATGTATAGAACTTACTTTGTTAAATGAGACATTGACTACATGGTCAGTCGCTTCTGTTGGATTAAAAGAGACCATGAATCTAGCATTCCCCTGAAAAGAAAATATTAACATCATAATCTTATGTGGTCACACAGCAACAAAGTCTTTCATTAAAAGCCTTTTGTGCTTTCTTAGTAGCAGATTCTATTTATATTTACATCTAAAACTCATAGTGAGTTATATTGAATTTTTTTTTGAATATTTTTTTTTGATCTACTTGAGTAAATAGTTTTGTAATTTAGAATTGCCTGAATATATAAAAAAAATTTTAAATTCTAATAAAATTTGTGTGTATCAGCATTGCCAGATATTTTTATTAATTTTGATTCTTTAATTGAAAGCAGAAAAAGTAAAAAAAACATATCCATTGTCCCTACTGGTGTTGAAAGTTTATAATAATAAATATTTCGGATGTCTTACACACAACGCCATCTAGTCCCAAGCTAAGCAGAGCTTGAGTTATGGGCAATAGACAACTGATATAAATACTTTTTTTTTGTAAATACATACATATTATATATAGAAAACACCCAAACTCGTAAACAAATATTTGTAGATCATACAAACATTTGGTCCGACCCAGGAATTGAACCAGAGACCTCAAGAACAGCAATCGCATAGGCTACCACTGTGCCACAGAGGCAGTTATATATATAATACTCAATGTCAAACCCTTTTGCACATGCATCATATACACACATTAATCAAAAGTTCTTAATGGTCCTCTGTTGGACTAAGTCTCTCCTTACAAAAGAACTTTGGACTACTGTGCCACACTGGCAAGACGGTTTGTACAAAGTTTTTCTTCTTTGTGGAGTAATCTTGTCCTACATAGTTTGTTAACTATGTATGTATACCTATGTATACCTATGCAACTTCTGTTATACATTTACAGAATCAATTAAAATAAACAAAAATCAAATGACTGTATCTGTGTCTACTAATCTACATCACAACTTTAAATTTAGTTATTTCATATATGATTGTTATTATACCTGGGGGTGAACTTGCGTGGGAATATTAAGTCCTCTTGCAGCAACAGTGATTTCTAGATTGCCTTCGCCTGCCAGTGCAGCATCAACAGCTAACTGCACTGGTACTCCAACCCTGGCTGAAGCGCCACCACTGACGCTGACTAACTTACTGTCATAAGCTTTGCATATGAATGGTGTGCCCTGAAATATTACAATAGTCCATAAGAAGATACACTAAAATTCCATAATAGGTATTGTACACAATTTATTTTTTGTTGTTATTATTTTATTAAATAACTAAGGCTGCCAAGCTTTGCTATGACTTTATACTGGTTGCATTTATAGAAAATGAGAAATAAACTTACAAAGAAAATAGATAAATACAATTAAAGCAGTTTGTACATCATGTCAAAAAATCAGTGCAGTACATTATAATGCATAACACAGTTTAACTTGACATTTTTAGAATATAGATATGTACATTAAATTATTATTTATGATTTACAATTTAAAAATAAGTGTAAAAATGGTAGATCTGAGTAATTTGAGTAGAAATAAATTTAATTTGTACATACTGGCACTATTAGGTTGTTATACTGTGCAGTAAGTGTATGTGGTCCGACATTCTTTGGTGTAAAACTGGCCACTAAGCCGGTAACAGCATCTCCAGTAAGGCGAACAGGAACTTCGCCCCTCGGTCCACGCACAGTTACCGTTAACTCCCCTCCAGCCGAACCTTCCACTCGAACAGAGCATGATGCTAATTCTCCGACTGGAATAAGTTCTACAACAGAAAATGAGAACATCAAGTTATAGAATTTTAAAACAAAATACAATTTATTTTGAATTAATATATCTCCATTCCACAAGTAACAATAACTATTGGCAAAAATGTTACACGGATTAAAAGCGGTGATAATAAACCTGAATTAAATCATATAAGTCTTTACATCATGTTATTCTCACACACGAAGCGGAATGATCATGAATGAAACCTGAATTAAATTAAAAAAGTTCGCGCCATGAGCATTCGGTTGCTACAGTTGCCTGCCTTAAAACTTTTTCTTATTTATGACATAAAGAAAGCTTTAAAAATAAATTAAATTTAAAATAATACAATTTCAATGGGTGTAAAAGTTAGATAACTAAGCTAAGCTTAAATAACTATATAGAATTTCAAAATTAAAATAGGATTATCTTGACATCTAATTGTATTTTTTTTATTATGTTGACGTGTCTGGAGACTTAAACAATTCCTCAGTAAAGTTGGAAACCTATCATAAAATTTTAAAACTCAATTATCGCTATAAAATATATTTCACAATAATAATATCATATCTATTATGGGAATAAATTTCGTAATAGGGAATATGGCAACCTTGATAGTTGACGACGTGTGACTCGCTGTGAAATTTTTGACATTAATGTTGAGTCCACCAGTGAGTAGGGATGTTTGATGATAGAAAAATTTCGAATTTGACATCGATGTTAAAATCGATTCGAAAGTTTCGATGTCCGATAAAATAAATGGAGAAACCTCGATGTTAAAATATATTGATTCTTTCGGTGGCAAATAAAACTGTTCATTATTTCTTTAAATTGGTTTGTTGATAATGAAAACTAAAAAACTACATAATCTCTGTACGCTATGCGACCCTTAGGAGTTTGACGTTTCGATATAATTTTATTCTCATATCATCGATGTGTCGATGTTATCGAAGTCAAAACATCAATGTTGTTCTGCTAAAAATCAATGTTTATACAATATCGATATATATCGATCGTCCCTACTATTTAACAGTTGGGCCGATTTTGACGGAACTTTCATTGGCAGATAGCTGATGATACAAGGTGTAACTTATGATACTCTACTACTACTCGCGGATTTTGTTGTACCGCGGGTAACACCGCGGGGCTCAGGTAGTTTTTAATATAGTAGATATTATTACATCAACGGATAAACTACTAACCGACTTGTGATGTGTCAATGGTAACTCTTTGTGCAGGCGCTACGTGAAATATAAAAGGTGACGATGGCACTGGTTCCCCGTTGAACTTAATATCTACTCGGTGAGGCGTTGCTACTTCAGGACGCCAGAAAACAAGACATCTTCCACCTCCGACGACCTAATAGAACAACAAAAAATCCTATTATATACCTTAAACTCAATAACATAGTTGCGAGACTATGCATGTTTATTTTTAAAGAGGTCTATTTATGATTTATGTGTTGCCGGGTTTTAAGCGACTTCCCCAGCAAAATTAAACATTTCACTTCGAGAGTGAGGTGTTTAATTTTACTGGTGAATTGAATTGAATAAATAAATAAATAAACATCGAATTTCTGCCAAGCTGCGGTGTCACTGCGACCAACAATCATTATTGATATAAGTTGCTAAATAAATATTTTTCAAAGAATAAACAACAAAACACATGCTTACTTTTATGATTCAGTACCGTTTAGATAAAAGATTTCTGGGTTTATTTTTACTACTGACGCGACATATCTCCAAATTTTGTGCACGTGGAAACTCTATTTCGACCTTTACTATTGCTCCATGGTTACAATAAATTAAAACATTTTCAATAATCTATGACAGAATGATTATTTCTCTACTTAACATTTCATTATCCTGACACCAAAATAGCATTGGTAAACAAACATTATTCAAACTTGTTAAGGTGATAATACTGAAAATAATTAGATATAAATAAATAATCACGTATGCATTTAGAGTTCTAAACTAATAAGGCTCACCTGCACGTTATTTGGGACCTCGCCTTCGTTTATTGATATTTCCAACTGCCCCTCACCTGCCGCGCTGGCATCAACTGAAAGCCATAATTAACACATTTATAAGTATTTTGCCATTAAATAAATAAAGAAACCCTCTCACTTAAAACAATCTGTTTTGTGTATTATTAATCATAATATCTGAAATATAATATTATCTTAAGATTCAGAGGTATGCTAGTTTTTTTAATATGAGGTAAGACATTTAATTTTCTTTAGTTCATGAATTTATTTTAAATTCAGAATTGTTTTTAATTCGTTACATAACAACTTTGTCTTTGAAATATGTTATGTATGAACTTAGTCGACTTTTGTAGTCTCAGAAGTAAAGTAAACGATGATTAAATAGTTATTTTTTTTTATTCAATTTGTACCTACAATTATATGTCTTTTAATTGGTTGTAAGAAAATAGAGATCGGTATTTCTATAATTTAGATTCGATCATCTTAGCTGCAAGCGTGTAATTCAAATGTGAGAACACACGTGCGCTGAAGTCTAAAAAACAAAAGGCGGTATTCGTCGAGTCAGCTGGCAAAAGCTGATATCGCCTACGCATATACCTATCCTTCTACTGAGGTTCACAGGATAACAGTTATGGAAATCAAATAACATAATGGTATTTAAATCTGAGTGCATAAATGTAACAAAGGTTTACTTAGGCTGTTGTCAATTTATAAATTACATAATAATAATTTTAAGTTAGTACAAATACATACTTAAATATAATTATTACATACCTTTGAATTGGCATTTCTGTTCGACAACCGCGTTTCCAACATCTGTGACTTTGATAAGGCTAGCATCGTATACTTTGGCAACCAGTGGGCCTGCGGCCAGCTTATCCTCACCTATTGATACCTGCGGCAATGGTAGACAATTAGACTTGCAAGGAATATTCGGTTACTATTCAGTATTCGGCCTATTCGGCTGCTTTTATTATATCTACATATTATTCGGCCGAATACCGAATACTTAAATAATATATTTTGTCATAGAGAAATAATTGATAAAATGAAAAATTAAAATCGATTGATTACGTATATATTCATATTTTCATTTCTGTTATAATCATTTAAGTAGTCATTGGTACATACCACAGGTACATAATCATCTTCAGAATTGGAAAAATGGAGGATTCTATGTATTTGAATTATTGTGGTAATCAAAATTTAGAAGGGTAAGGTTCTCATTTCTTTTATAATCATTTATTAAGTAGTCATTGGTACATAAAACAGGTACATAATTTAATCACGTCTGTACAAGTTTTTGGCGCTAAAATCCAGCCGAATACTTTTGCCTAATATTCGGCTATTCGGTCAGGGGCCTCGCCGAATATTCGGTATTCGGTATACTGCCGAATATACTATTCGTTGCAAGTCTATAGACAATATTAGTAGATACGTCTTGTCTTAGGGCTTTACGTGGAATCTTATATTAGGGTTTTTGTTTTTATCTTGAGATATGTATAGAATCACCGTTAAACACTAATAGACACAGCCTTAAGATATTAATTATTCTGTACCTAACATATTCAGCGACTGTTAACATCAGAGTTAGAGCATTTTTTAAATTCCATGTGTACAAAAACATAAATCATGGCAAAAGTCTGTATGTTATTACGTTTTGTTGTTTTAACTATGTTTTAATTAAAGGAAGTTTCTATAAAGTCAACCGAAATTTGAATACTAACGAAAATCAACAGTAGCAACAGACTAATGCCCGGTTCCTATATTTAATGAATCGTCATCGTGTAAAAATTTTCTACAACCGACTACGAGTCGTAAATACCGTTCCTCAATTTTTTTTTTTGGAACGATTTTAGCTTACGCCCCGTGTAATATACTACTATTCGTACCTAGAACGGATCGTTTTTCAAATATAGGAACTGGGCATAAGTAAAATGTATCTGTTACCAGCAATCTGTATACTTTAAGTATGTGTAAATATAAGAGATTTGGTCTGTATTTATAAATTTTATTTAACTACTTATATAGGTACATACTATCTATAAAATGACGAGCAAAGGCAACGTGTTCTGTTTGCGTTAAATCAACTATATTTCTCGCCAGATCCCCTGTGTTGTTGTGGAATCGTTTGAATTAGATGAGTTTGAGTGTATTGCTTCTGACCTGTTCTCTTAGATAGCATTTTACCGGCTGCGCATTAAACATTGTATAGAATACCTAGGCAAAGTATAAAATAAATAATATTTCACATATTACGCACACGTTTTAGGTACTGTATTCATTGCCTGTACACAATTGAACAATACAAAAAAACATATCTACCGATTCCGTTATTTAAGTCATAGATACTTCTCCTTTATATTAAATGTTGTGGGTACAACATTAAAAAAATAAAGAATTTGGGACTAGCCTACGTCATCTCGTGCTCTTTAGAGGTCAAAGTCAGACTTTCTTGGTTGGGTTTTGCACTGAATTTACTTAATTAGAAATATTTGTATCACATAATTTCTAATTTTCATGAGTCTGAACAAATTTAAGTCTGCTACCATCCAAAATAAGTACCTACGTTATGAGTAGGTACCTATCTCTTAACATGAAATGAAATTTGGCATGGAGATACTTTGATTCTTGTGGAAGGACATAGGTTACTCTTTGCTACGATAACCATCAAACTCGCGGGTGGAGCCGCGCGTAAGAGCCAGCACAGAAATATATGTACCGTTATTTCCTGTCACTATAAAATCATCTAGATTTAGTGCAACACTAAAATTCCTGTTATAAATGTTGAAAACCATATTATCCGCGGTATTGCTTTTTAAAGATTTAACGTAACACTTCATCTTCGTCTAATGTAGTATAGTTTAATATAGTTTTGGTCTTACATCGATCAAGTGTGTGCCGACTTCCTCAGGCGTAAACTCGATGCGGTAGACACCTGGTCGCTCAGCCACGTCCAGAACTCGTGCAGTGACAGGTCGACGAGAGGGAGCTGTCACTGTCACACCAACCTGGTCATTTACAAAATCCAAGTATTAATAGGTACGTATACACCTACATAAGAATGTGAAATTTTAAACTGTATAAAATTATATAGATACTATTTAAAAAGCCTACATAACTATCATTTACCTACATTCCTTTGTAGCGGCCATGATACAAAGTCTATATTGTGAATACTAATTAATGTTAATGTGTAAAAATTCAAATAAGATATTCTAAACTGTTAAAATTCGATCGTAGAGTAGGTACATGAAAAGGAATAAGTTCCTTCTTTTACAAGCATACGATGGTCAACAAGAGGAAAATATCTTAACTGTACTTTTTAGCTAAATTACTTTAAATATATTTCCAGTCAGGCCGGGTGTCTCTTGCTAAATTTACGATATTTCCAAAGTGATATGTTGATTTCGCAATTACCGACATTCATTCGGGCAGTAAAGTCACAAGTTATGTTTCTAAACGCGACACCAACAGGAAAATTATAATTACTTAAGCCGATTACGATTTCCTTTTATAGGAATTTATTGCGAGACTCTATGGAGCTCCTAACTTTCAAAATAAAATAGATATTGCGAGGCAACGTTAAATAGAAGATTTGTATTTTGAAAAGTACTCCTTGTATTTCTAAATAATTATTTGCATTCATTATATGTATTTTATATTTCACATAATCGTTCGAAACTTAAAAGTTTTTTCTTGCTGCGGAATTTAAATGACATTACACAAAAACGCAGAAGATTGTCTTTTGTCATTTTTCCAAAAGGTCACAAAACCTATTTAAATTAATCTCTTAAATTCTACAGTTATGTTTGACTTGATTTGTTCATGTTTCTGTTGGACAATGGTTTTACGTGTGAATATTAATTATTAAACTGCTAGCTGTATCCCATCATATTAATATCCGTAGAGCAGTTTAAAAGATCTAAGCGAATAGACTGCAGAAGCGACTTCATTTTATACGATGTAAAGAAGATTATAACTGATTGCATCAAAATCTATTCCTAAACCTATTGTTGCTGAAGTTGTGATTACTTTTTAAGCTGAACCCGTATTGTCGTTCTAATCACAATCAGTTAAAATTAATTACCATAACGATTTAAACTACCTACATATATACATTACAACATATATATACCGTTGAATGACTAAACTTACCTCATTCTTACTGAATGTAGCCGTCCCTGGTGATGTGGTTATTTCGAAGACGGCTGGAATTCTTGCAGGGATCAGCCGAGTGGGCTCCCCTCCTCCGCCACCCGCCGGCCCTGCCATCACCTCGACCTTCCACGGAGATCCTAAAACAGAAAATCATTTTACTTAACAAACAGACTAAGAGTCGGTGTTATTTATATTTACTTAAAAATAATTGACAGCAGCTTATAGTAATGAGGTAAAGGTGAACAAATATTGGTTGCCCTCTCTGCAGCCACAAGAGGTATAGTGATTGCGAGAAAGACAGCCAGTAAGGTACAAATGGCTATGCGGTTATCGCCTCTCGATAGGGCAATATGGGTCACTATCGCCAATTTATCTATATTGGATGTGACATTTATGTATGGCTAGCATTCATTCACGAACTTCAGGGTTAGCCGATTCTCAGCAATGGATCTTCGTCGATTAATTATCAATTCCATCAGAACCACTTTGTAATCCCTGCTCTACACGTAAACAAATGCATCCGCAGATGGATTACTACCAGCCGTCCACACCTCTGTAGATCAGTCTGTATTGTTTCTCTGATTTTATAGCAATTCATCAGTGCTTATGTTTATTCTGACGAGTAAGAATGTACCCATAGAAAGAAAAAACTGCAACACTCATATACATTGCTTATGACGTTTACCTATATATGTGCATACCTACGAAATACATATAATTGAAATTTATTTTATTTTCAAACACGCTGACAGCTAACGTGATAAAATATTATTCGATGCGGGTAGCTATCATACAATTTCACAGTTCGAATGTACCTAATAGCACACGACCGAAATGATAAATGGTGTAATTGATCGAACAAATATTGGTAAGTGTTGATAGTTACGTATCTTATATAGGAACCTCTGGTTTCTTTTATGGTTTTGGAGATTTTTTAATATTTATCAGATTTTTATTAATTGTTTTCAGTAGTAAGTATAGGTCTTAGAAATAAATCAAGTTCATGAAGTTATGGCTAGCGGAATGGGGAAGTGAATTGCAATTTATAATGGATCAGTATTTGAATTGGAAGATTTCTTAAATCCAAATCTTTTTGTATTATAGTTTAAGGTGTGTGCGCCTAACAAAAGGTTTTGCATTATTGTCAGAGTTTTTGATGGATATTTATTTCAGCCACGTTAGAAATATAGCATAGAGCCCCAATGATGCAGAAGCATCACTAGGCCACCTAGGTGTGGGCCATCATGCTTCATTGTTGCAATGTCTGCATTCGCAATGAGTATAGTGGTGACTACCACTCTTAGATTCTGCTTTTGCTTTCCATCAGGTAGAGTAGTCATTCTGGCATTTGTTTAACTTAAATGTGAGATACATAAAACACAAAGAGTGGCCACGTTATTATTTCAACCTTATTTCATCTTTAATACACCATCGTATTATGTAGTAATATAAGTCCAATGTATTATACACAGAACTTAATATTTATCTATAATCGTGTCTGGTGTTCGGCGTATTTTCAAAGGTCGGTTTTTTCATACGTCTTTCATACATATTGAAAAATACAAAAGTATTAAAAAACACAAAGATAAATGAAATTTAATTTGGTTTTCTTTGATATGTACGCAACTACGGCTTATTCGTTTAAGCTTTATAAAGGGTGTTTTTTTAAGCTAGATAGAACTTTAAATTGTAAAAAGTAACACAAAAAATTAAATTTTGATGAAACTTTTTTTTTTATTTGTTTCAGTATACTCTGACAAATCATCATGAATAGACTCACGCTTGAACAACGCTACGAAATTATCCAAATTTACTTTGAAAATCAGTCGTCGATTCGCGCAACTTATAGACGACTGTTTTATCGCAAAATTGTGTTCAGCGATGAGGCGCATTTTTGGCTTAACGGGTTTGTTAATAAGCAAAATTGCCGCATATGGAGTGAGACCAATCCACAACAGACCCTACAGACTCCATTACATCCAGAAAAATGCACCGTATGGTGCGGTTTTCACGCTGGTGGCATCATCGGACCTTATTTCTTCAAAAATGAGCTGATTTTCAAAGTAAATTTGGAATGGAAATGGAAAAAATGGATAATAGTAGAAAATAAGAGTTTTAATGTGTTTCCGAGTAATTAAGCTTTAAATGAGCAACGTCTTCCACGCAATTTGCGTAACTAAATAAAAATGTAGTAAAGAAATAATCAAATTTATCAATTATTTTATTTTTTACATTGATGCCAGATGACTGCTATTCAAATATGAACATATTGTACTAAAGGCGATATGTCGAAAGTTTGACATTCGATACTTGACATCAAACCTATGGTACATTGAGGAATCATTAACATAACTGTTATTAATATCAATTCCTTTGATAGACTACTAAAATTTACAAATAGCATTAGTCGTAATGGTAGCGAAAATATTAGGTTGCCGATTAATGCCTGCCCAATGGTGAACTATATTACGAAACAGAACACACACTTAATAGTTAGATACACGTTGCAAAGACATTATGAGTTCAGAAACAAAAGCTAGAAAGGTCTGACTGTTTCATGCAATCCAGGATGCTATGAGATATATTAATGATCTATAAAATTTTATTAGGTATCCAACGCGAATTAAAGTTTATTGCTGAATAACGCAACTTTATACAGTAGAAATAGCTCGTTTATGATTGATTTCGGTAATCCGCTTAAGTAATAGTTACAATATTACAAAAACATGTATCATGTACATACAGGTGTTACGTTAGGTGCTCGAAGTTGATAGGACAAACTCGTTCAATTTACACCATTATATTATTTTTTCAATCGTAATAAAACCTATGTATTTATTTAACTACTATATGAGAACTTAAGATTATTGTAAGGATACGATAATTTCTTTTTGTCTGTCTACCTAACAGTTTTGTCATTTATGTCCCACAGAAAAACTGTTTATAGAAAAAACATTAATGTAATTGAACTTTAATTTCTAATTAATAATACTAAAAACGACTATAAACATTTTGTTTATTCTAATATTATTAACATGTCCGTGTTCTGGAGTGGAGACCGCGTCACATCAAACGTAGTGTGGGACGCCCTCTGGCCAGACGGCGCGGGACGACTTGCGTAAGAGCAACTTGGCATCGACTATGCAAAAGGCAAGTCCAGCAGTAAACTGCAGCGGGCTGATGATGATGATTGCTGTTTTGAATTATTATTAGAGTAGTAAGTTTTGTCAGATGCAACCATGCCTTATAAATATGTGGCCTCGGTCACCTGTAACGATTTTAGTATGTGGGAAGACGATAAAAAAAGACAGGTAGAAGAACATAGTTTTAGCTATGTAACTATTTTAGATAACGTTATCGAATTTAAAAATATGTATGATATTTTTTTGGAAC
Source organism: Spilarctia lutea (assembly GCA_916048165.1). Classification (NCBI taxonomy): domain Eukaryota; kingdom Metazoa; phylum Arthropoda; class Insecta; order Lepidoptera; family Erebidae; genus Spilarctia; species Spilarctia lutea. The sequence continues at coordinate 10,878,817 of OU696471.1, read as the reverse complement.
TAAATATGTTAGGTACCTATCTACCTACATATATATATTATATTGAGACTGAGATTTTGTAATTCTTTGTATTTTTACTTCTATATAGGAGTTAGGTACATGAGCGTTTCTATACGCTAGTCATTTATAGTTTATGTTTAATTACTTTATATTCCATTTTTAATTAAAATCTTGATTGTTATGTATCGATAAATATTAATTAATGAAATCAAAATGTGTGTGTGAACACAATCAGATTGTGACACTAAAAACAATATTATTTACATGGAACACAAATCAAAAAAGGAATGCTATGTTTACATACTTACTTCAAAAATATGAATATCCTAAAATTGTTTTAGATGCACCAATGAGTAGACGGATTAGGATTGATAAGTTATAAGTTATAAAATAATATTTCTAGAAACCGTCATGTAGTACTGGGTAATAAGTAAGTCATGTTAAGTATTTAGTTTTTTATACAGGTTGTTTACTTACTTTAATAATAACTAGAAAAACGTCATTAGCTAAAAAACATGTTTCAGCCAACTGACATCGGACATAATTGTGGAAAATGAGTGAAGAGTTACTTAAAAAGTAATTCGATATATTCCAAACATTTGTGGTGAAAGTTCGAACCGAATAATTGTTATTCAGCTTAAATCCCTCACACATTGTTAAATCAATGTTACACATTACAAATTGGCAAACAAAGGCTGCATGTGTATACCATGTTCCTTTTTGTGAGTCGCATGTTATGATCTGTTAGTTAGCTATTCGAAATTCAATGCGGATGTTAAACAAAGGGAGTTGAATAAAAGAACAAAATGGCAAAAGTTTCTTTGCGACTTTATGTTTTTAATTAAAAACGTTCTCTGTATCGAGCAGCCGTTTATATGAAGTGTGGAAATGTGTATTTTCAAAGTACCGTATCGTAGGGCCACTCGGAGTTGGCTGAGTATTTTGTAAGTTGTTTAAGGAACGAGCACATCTATGGCACACCTGTTTGTAGCCGGATGCGCCGTTATGGCTGCCCGTACTACTTCATTACATATTTTTCTGGTTTGGTCATGCGAATCAAGCTAGCGGTATGATGCAAAGATCTATGTAAATATAGTTGTTTATTTTTATCGGTATTATTGTAGCCTCATAATTTTTTATACGCGTTTTCGTGTTCGTGTCTACGTTCGTCGTTCGTGTCCAGTTATTCAAATAGGAATTTCGAGGTTAACGTCGAAGGAGGTGACCGAAAAGCAATGCATTGTTTCACTTCAATTTAATTATTTTTTAAATTCCATTATAATTAATAAGGACAATAAAGTAAAAGAGACAGTTGGCATTGTGGTTTCTCAAATAGGCATTCTTTGAAATTAAAATTTCTCGATAGTTGCCCACTTAGCATTGTATCAATCCGGAAATAATTTGATGCAATAAAAGATATGAAAAATTACTTAATCGAAAACAGTATATTATCATTCTTGTTTGATGTGATCGTTTTCTTTGATTTTGATAACTATAAAAAGTTATATTTTGTATAGTAATGCAAATATAACATAAAAACAATTTTAGAATAAATTTAATTACAATTTGTTTACGGCATTAACATTCAGGTTGAATCTAACGTAATTAAAATTGACTGCAAAGCCAAACAACGATTCCGAGTGAGAAGTTAATAGCTTACCGTTGCGTGATTTAAGACTTATACCTATTACCTTTTTTAGGACTTAACCCCAAAAAGATACAAAAATATTAGCCCCTTACTAGGTGATTAAATTGAAGAGCTCCTTTATTTTCCAAGAGGCAATCTGATGGAGATCGTTACAAACACGAGTTGGCCCGTTAGCGAAATTGTTCATTTTGTTCTGAGATTTAACCAAGATAAAATCAGGTCCATTATAAAAACATTTCTTTGATTTACTCTCTTTCCATATGGTGTTAGTTATATATATGGTTGTCATTCTGTTGACCACAACCCTTTAACCTTGTACAAGCGTTAATAATTGCATTGTGTTGTTGCTATCTGATTCGTTGTTATTGCCAGAGTGTGTGAATTACTAGCAAATTATTACAGCACTTATAAATGCATGCACACGTGATGTAGGTATATACAGTCTCCAGGAATTGTTATTACGGACATTAAACTCTGGTAAAAGGGGATCAACTATATTTTGCTTAGTTAATAACTTATTTCATAAACAATGTAAATTATGTTGTTTTTTTGGATTAAAAAGGTTTCTAAATCGGTCAGTGATCTCTGACCAAACCTAGGTAATACGAGTATTACTTAATAAACTCCTAATTTATAAGATCCAACTAATTAGTACGGTACGAAGGTTTCAGATTCACCGTGTAATGAATTTTGTCAACTTTCTTTTCTGCCTTCCGAAGGTTTTTACGTAACAACTTCGAGAAATCATCTATAAATATTGACTTTTGGCATAACTGAATAGTTGGGTTATGTCAGTATTAGATGTAAATGATGTAAGTACTTTGATAAATGTAACTTAATTGAAATGACAACTAAGCTTTAAAATCAATATCCTATTTAAGGACATAGGACCTTAAGTTAGTAAGTCATAGTAGTAAAGTGGCTAAGAAATAATTCTATGTCAATCAACAAGTCTCTGAAGAATGATGGCAGACATTGAGGTCAGGGAGGCACTGGAAATGAACCTATTAGTGTAGTATAGTAATTAAGCTATAAAAATTTTATATCTATGACTTTATGTTAATTTTATACGAGTAAAACTTCTTTGACCTTAGGTGCCGTTATTATTGCTCGTGAACTAAGATATATGGGAGTGTACGTGGCTTACCTTTTTAACCAGTAATCATAATCCGATTGTATGGACTCAAAACCGCTGTTGAGTTGTTGAGTTGAAACTCTCGTTATATTAATTGCAAGAAACTTAATATTTGCAATGTGCATCTATTGTTCAATACCTATAATGTATGATGATATATATTATCATGCATTATAGGTATATATTGTGCATTTCGAACTCAATTGTAATCAAAATGCTATTAACGAAACGGGTTATTAAATCTATGTATATTCTTAATTACCATTTAGATTTCCAAAACCTATTACAATATTACCGATATTTTATGATAAAAAGATTTATATTCATCGATCTTATTATATATGTAAAACATAGCATAATTAAATGAATGTTGCCATAATTGTGTAGATTCTTTCTATTATTTTTATTAAATAAAATCAAATTACTTCTATATACATATATGTTTACAGTGTTACTAAAAAATGTGGAAATGTTCGAGATTTTTAATTTAAAAAAAACAGCAGTTCAGGTTTCTTGGTTGCCCAATACCAAGAAGTATTGTGTATTATTTATGTTGACTTTTATTTAAAAAAAAAATCAATTAAGAAACCTGTTGCGGTCCTCTGGAGGACAAAGGCCTCTACTAATGTGTATCAGGTCTTGATTCGGAGGTCACGTTAAACGTTACGTCACGTAGCCACAACGTTGTTTTGCCAGTCCCCAATCCGCACTTGGCTAGCGTCGGTACGTACCCCCACCTTCTACAACCAATCTATTCCAAATGTATTTCTCATAATTTTAAACACTTACACAAAAATGTCCAATTTATTTATAGTCATTGTTTATATTATGAATTCCTGGACAAAAATAAATCGCATCAATAAACATTAGCGGTACCATCAATCAATGAACAACATTCCGACTATTGGAATTCTAAATTAAAAAATTAGTTTAACGGTGCTAAAGGTTTGATTGCCTCTCTAAATATAATTAGAATCTAGCACATCAGTATAAAATCAGTCTGTCAAGAATTTAGCGAAACGAAACTACTAACTGGAAAACCGTTAGCAGGCAATGAGCAACAGTTTATAGTGGAATCTGCGGTTATGAATGTTAGTAAACCAAATTACGGGAAACGGTGTAACTATGTAAGTCCATAATTGTAGTTTCTTGCAAACAACATACTCTTCAATAATGTAACATGAAGTATTCTACTAATTTGTGCTTACGCTTTAGAAAATAGTACGTATGTATTCTACCACATTCAATTCTACATGCTAAGAACTTTGTAAGAAGTCCACAAACGATCGTATAAATAATATTAAATTAATTTTCATTTGAATATCGATAATATTGTTTATTATATTTTTAAGGTGCAACATTGATTGGAAAAAAATCAAGTGCGTGTCGAGAAACGAGCAGTTCAGAGTTATTTAGTTATTTTTTTATTTTCTTACTATTTATGAAATGAACTTTCACTGCTAATACCGTTTTTCGATTCAATTTAGAACAAAATTTGACGTACAAAATACACAGAAAGATCACTTAATCGGTGACCTAAAGAAGCCCTCAATATTTTTGAAAGACCTACCCAAGGAAGAAGACAATCAACGAGACCACAAAAAAGTTATTTAGGGAAAAGTTTTTGGCTTAAGAAATATAATTTTAATTATGTGACCCCTTTTACAGTGCTAGTTATACTACAGCGTTTACTACTTTTCTAGTGCTAACTATCTTCAATTTAATCCTCGGACAAATAAAACAAACGACAGACAGATATAAAACTTATCCCGAAAAAGGAACGTATAAACCAACTTCTTGAACTATACAATTAATTTTATCGTTAGCATTTTGTAACTAAGTCATAGTTAGAGTATTTTTGTTGAAAAATAGAATACTAAACTTGTAAAATAAATTTAAAAAACAATTTAATACATGAATTCTATACACACACACACAATTGTGCACCTGCACTGTGCAAATGCCACATTTTATAATCTCAGAATATGACCAGTATTTGTTATTACTGTCACTGACGAAATATATTACTAATGTGTCAGTGGTATTGTCAAAGTTAGTTTCTTTTTAAATATTGTCAATATTTGAATGTCATTTGAATAACACCGCTCGTGGGAAACTATGTACACGAACACACTGTCAAAACACAAAAGACGGATCTTTTTTTAAAATATTGATAGAGGAGAAAATGTTTTGCGACGTTAACTCTCACAATTTCCGTTCGGTGAAAAGTACTTATGTTCAAGAAAACGTGTAGCAATAGTATTTTGCATATAGATGCTGACTAGGTGACATCATTGCGAGAAAACATTTAGCAGCTTCCGTAGATTATCTATAAAGGTTCACATCATGTGAGCATGCATATACGAGTAGTCGTATTTGGATAAGTTGCATGCATGGTACAGTGACAAATAATTATTCTTATTAGAAAGTAAATTATTGTAACCTATATCTAAATATAACTAGAATAACATAAAATAAAACGTAAAATCACTACCTGGTTCAAACTTTTACTTTGTCAAAAATAAACAGTGAATAAGCATCATATTAGAAACCTCATCGTAACGCTATCTCATAGAACACGTATGGAGTTTTACTTGCAAAAGGTCGGTTTCTTATACGAGATGTAGGTAATCCGGTAACTTATATCTAGTTGTTAAACATTTCAATTTGGTAACCGAGATAAGTATGTTTTTTGTAGAAATTATTGCTGTTTTTGGGTAAGTTCTGCCTTGTCGCGAGTTAAATTTAGAGCTTTTCTGTTTCTCTACGAGTTTCCCATGTTGAGTCTTTACACTGTTATACTCTACTCAATTTTGATCGTTAGAGGTCGTATGGAATTATATTGCCGACTTGATCTGTGAATAAATTTTTACGCACGAAAGTTCGGAACGGATTAGGAATGTTATCTAATTTGCAGGTATTGAATGGAAAGTTCTTCACTGAACGTATATTACTATCGCTAATATTAGCGATTAACGGAGGTACTAGATACAACAGATTGCTTTGGTATGAGCATTGAAATTAACATGTAGCTATAATGATCATTACAGCTGCAGTTATAACACGAAACTATCACGTAACAGATTTGTATCGAGATGAAACTTAGCGAGCTGCAAGTAATAAAAAATCGTTTTTTACTTATTTATATTAGTACTAGGTAAACTCATTGTATTTTATTGTATATATTCTTAATATAAATATAAAAAAAGTTTTTAAACCCTCGCGTACACAAAGTGATCGAAGTAAATCGTAGAGTTTATTATACGTAAATCATGCTACGGTTACTATTATATATATTACTAACGTAAGAATTAACCAATTTTATTATTTGGTCATTGTTGTTTATATATTTTACTTTAGATAGTGCATTCAAAATTAATTTACTAATATTATTAGTGTGTATTTTGTTTGGTAAATTTGAAGGAATTTCATTACGACATTGTGAAAACTAGACAACAGTCGTAGACAATGTTAACGCTGCTTCTTGCAGACTAGCAAATTGCCGAGTTTTCTTTCATCTAAATTTATCTAAACTGTAAATTTTAGGATATCTATTTATTTTAAGTTTCACCTTTCTGTAAGAATAAAATAAACATACTTCCTTATCTGTATGTTATTATAATGAGCCTGGTAAAGATATTTATTTTTTTAATATTTAATATTTTACATAGGAGTTTTGAATCAAGAGATTACCTACATCATTTTTATTCTCTCTTTTAAAAGACAACTCCCGCACTCGGAATGATTCCCTTTAACGCGGGGGATTTTAGATACATATATGAAATGGGCACAAATAACACCCAGACTCAGAACAACAATTTGTGGATCACACAAAGTGTTGTTCCACGTGGGATTTGGCCATATGTGCTGTCAATTTCTTTATCAGGGCAAACAAAATAATAAAATTTTAAAAAGTAAAACTTAAACTTTGAAGAAAGTAAAGCTCACCCATTTAAGTTTAACAGCCAAGTTGATGAGCGGTAAATTTCAATTATACCGTATTTTTATAATCCAATCAAAATACCGGTATTTAGGAACACGTCTATTAAGTGAAATAGAAAAAGTTAATCAATAAAAAGTTAGTCATTATACGTTTGTAATAGTCGTTATCACAATTTATTGCCAATATTATTGTGAATATTTTCAATATGTCTAGAATAAATAAGTGATGAATCGCTCAACGAGTATTTAATAGTGACGGTGTGAAATAGCGTTTGCGCTGTGTTTCACCGAGTGAGTGAGGATACCGGAGGCCCATACCCCAACCCCTCCCCCCATCCCCTTTCCCATCCTCCAAAGGTCGGCAACGCACTTGTGACGCCTTTGATGTTGCGAGTGTCGATGGGCGGCGGTAATCGTTTACCATCAGGTGATACGTATGCTTGTTTGCCAACTATTCAATAAAAAAAAAAAAATCGTTACGTAATATAAGATGTTTTTAGTGTACAACAGATTAAATAAAATAAAAGAATAAGTTTACGGGAATTAAGTTAGTCTGTGACCACGGCCAGGACAAACTGTTCGAAATATTAGAAAATTCAAATTTATGTATTTATCTATAGTGAGTATGTTAATTGCTACAAACATACATATTTATCTAAAGATTAAAGTCATTGTCAGAATATAAACTATTACGGCAGTTATATCGACAGCTTTTTATGTTATTCGATAGTTCTTGCTCCGTTCTAGGTATAGATGCCATTCATTCGTATTGCAGCACATCATTTTCAAGCTGGTAACAGTTTGGTTTAGACCAGGCTTTGCTCATTTAAAAGAACTGGAAACAGCTGCAACTGATCTCATCAGGTTTGTATAAAAAAGTACCTAACGATTTGGTGTTTCTTATACAGCAACAGAAATATGGTGTATGTAAGAATTATTCTCTGATTTGGGTAGCCCATGACGAATTCCTAGAACTGTTGGTCGCAGTGGTAAAATTTTAGCTTTCTGCACTTCTCTCCCATATAAACTTTAACTGTGCCAATTTGCATACTTAGCCGTTCGTTTCATCTTTAGCCGACGGCGAAAGAAGGAGGGTCATGTTTTTCGAGTGCATGTATGTATGTTTATTTCTTTGGCACGCCCTAGAGCCTTGAATTTTGATGTACCCACTGTCACTCTCACGACTAAGATGAATTTATTGACACCACTCACATAAATATACGACAAGTCGTTTAGGTTCTAGGGCGTGCCAAAGAAATATACATATGTACATACATACACTCGAAAAACATAACCCTCCTTCTTTCGCAGTCGGGTAACAAGAACAAATAGTGGCTTATTTTTGCTGGCTTTAACTAAATATCTTAAACATGCTCAAGAAATGATCCTGATGTTTTCATTATCATAACATATCAAATACTTATAAATAAAATAACTATCACGTTATATCACACGACGTCGTCACCATATATTAAAGCTCAAGGTTAATATATGTATGTACACATTATATTAATATTCGGTAGAAGTAATCCGTTACGTGTTATACTTGGGCTACTTATATGGAATACTGTCCTCATCTTTGGGCAGGGGCACCACAGTACCAGCTCCTCCAGACCTCATTCAACGGAAAGCGACGCGAATTCTCGACTGCCAGGAATTTGCTATTCGGCTGGACTCTTTGGCGCTGCGTAGAGATGTGGCTTCGCTATGCATCTTCTACCTCATTTACTATGGGAAGTGGTCCGAGGAATTTTTCGGACTGATTCCTGCCGCCTCTTTCCGCCATCGTTCCACGCGACAGCAATTTCATCCTCATCACTTAGGTGGTTGGCAGTCCACGAAAGTGCGGTTTATTAGGAACTTTCTGCCTCGCATAACAAAACTATGGAATGAACCACCTCCGCCTGCGGTATTCTCGGACCAATACAACCTTCAAACCTTCAAAAAAAGAGCGTACTTCTTCTTAAAAGGCTGGCAACGCACTTGTGACGCCTCTGGTGTTGCAGGTGTTCATAGGCGGCAGTAATCGCTTACCATCAGGCGATACGTATGCTCGTTTACCCATATTCAATAAAAAAAAACTTTGAGGATGCCAAAAGTAGGGTTATAGATTTTCTTTTTTTACAATAATTTTTTCATTGTCAAATTATTGTAAATAAATGAATTAGAACCCGTCAGTACCCGTCAGTAGTTATGTTATACTGATTTCAAAAACAAAAGTTTCTTAGTTTTTTCTTCTATTTATTTAAATAACCGGCAATTGTACAATTGCAAAAATCTAATCAACAATTCAAACTCCTTGAAAATTACCACATAATTTGAAAATTAGGATGCGAGTTCTATACACTGACAACAAGTATGTAGAAAATGATCCAGACTAATCACATATTGTTCTGTACTACATTAACAATGTACGTTACAGCCAAAGAGGTTATTCTTATAAGGCACAATGATAATTAATTATTATGAACGTTCGACGCCTACCTTCAAGGTAAACATGTGTTGTTAGTCATAGATTTTAGTTGTTGCTGATCTAATGATCAGTTTTTGTAAATGTAATATTCATGCAATTTGCCAACCACTAAAATACGAACACTAAAGTATTTTCTGTCTTCATCTTCTACCTTATTTTACTTTAGTACCGGAAAAATGAAGCATACTAAAGTACTTACGAGATAGATGAGAATTTTTATTGCACACTAGAGAAACACACAGTAAATTGCATTTTATATTTTACGTTTACGTCAGTTAAATATATAATATATTTAATTTGATTTAATTATTATAAATATAATGTATTTTATATAACTTACTGTACATGTAACAAAAATCATATTCAACGGTGTACGCAATAAAAATAGAAATCTAGGCTTATTTTGGCTATTCGTAATATGTTACAACTGACAATGTTAGGTAAAGCAAGTGGCCAGTGTTGTTAAATATGTCAAGTTTTATAACTCTATATTAATTTTACTTCCAATATGAAATTGATAAGTTTTGTATTGAATATAAAACTCTGTCTTTTTAAACTCTTTGTAAAGTATAAATTCAAATTGAATAAAACTTTAAATTATACTTAAAAAGTAATTATGACTTGTTCAACGTATTATCGTTTTGTAATAAGGGGTCGAGGACGTCACTAACTAATTAATTAAATTGTTCATTAATTATCTCATTTAAAGTTGGTATATTAATTAAAGACAAAATAAATTTTGTTTTACAAAATACTAAACATAAAATAAAATGATACAAAAAAGGTAAATTGAAAAAGTGTTAATTGTGAAGAGATAGCAATGAAATTGGGTACGTATTTAGTACTCATGGAAAAGTCTTTTAAACACGTTAACAATCTAGTACAACCGAGTGAAATCTGAAATGACTGTACAAATTAATTCAGTGTCCAATATTACACGGCCAGTTCACGTAGGTCGTCGAATTGCGGACACAATTGGTATTTTCGAACAAAGCCGTTTCTAATGCCCGTGGTGGTGGTCGTTTCCTATTTCCTAATACCGGTGTGCTCGACGGATGTCACGCATCCAACTATTGTTTCACTATCAGCGTTTGATTTCCCAGGGGATGTATATAAAAATATAAAATGTGGGTATGAATTTTATGAAAATAACGTGAAACGAAAGAAACATGTCAGGTATTGCATTTGACCGTTTTTCTATTAACTCCAATGTATCTAATTGCTGTCTGAACGACATTAATTTTTATGTTTTATATATTTTGTTGCCTTGAGGTATACTATTAAATTCATGAATAATATATACTATAAATAAATTGAAATGAACATAACAGAACACTCTTACTGTTGACAAAAGTAATGCCGTATTTTATGGACATAAACATCTATTTAACAATACAAGTATCTTAACAGGCGTGTTGTGAAAGTTGAAGCGGTACTCTCTGCAGTTGTAATAGCAACTTAAGTCAGTAAAGCTTACAAATCAGACACAAAACGCTGAAAAGTCATGCTCTCTTATTTCAAAGGCATTACCTTCAAACAAACAATTCGGGAAATCGTATGAAGTTTACATTTAATATGCAAGTAAGTAGGTTTTGCATGCGACATAGTTGGAGTCGTACATATTAAGTTTTCAACTAGTGAGGACCAACAATATTGACGTTTAAAAACAAGAAGCAGTTTCATTGGACTTAAAAAGATAAAAACAATTGTCAGACCTCTATTTCTTATTGTATTATTATTTCACAAAATAGATTAACAATGTTTAAGGCTAGTTTCAGATAGTTATTAGATCATCATTTTCCTAGCCTTTATTATTCCGAAAATTATTTGTACTAGTTTAACCGGTTTTACCTGAATATCAGTTGGTCCACGGAGCGACTGGCATCGGACCTCCGCAACCCTGAGGTTGAACTTAATTCGAAGATTAGTTGTCAGAATATTTACGCACACTGACTTCCCAATAACGATTGTCATAGATGACAACCGGAACAGACGGCTTAACATGCTCTATGAAGCACGGACGGGAAACACCGCCATCTCCAATAGTCCAGGTTGATATTAAGTATTTCTCGTAAGAAAAACCCAACCGACCTGGGCATTGAATCCGAGACCTCTTAATCGGCAGTCGCTTACGCCAACCATTGGAACTATGACCTAGGACTAATGCCTGTGACTCCAAAATCTATAGTTATTTGGCAGATAAGTTCGTAATAGTCTATCAGGGACATAATCAGTTACTGGTGAAACTAACCCTTAATATGTTCAATGTAACAATTGTTTACTAATGTTACTAAGACTAGAGGTCTAGACAAGACGAATCTAATCTTGCATTAAGTTCATCTCTTAGCACATAATTGGCTATGGGTTCATGTATAAGATAACATCGCAGCAATTTAACAAATTATTATTGTAAATATACGTAGAACTGAATAAAATACAAATCTAAGGGTTTGTATGGCGAGATAAAAATCATACGAATACCTAACTAGTAAGACTTTCTTACTTTTTAATAATTTTGTATTTCTGAGTAGATGTTTTGCATTAAATCTTATTTTCTTAAACACATTAACAAGCAGAAGTTAATGGATTGGTTGGACTAGGCGATCTCCGATGTGGGGTCCGGTCGTGTTAATAACTGCAGTTCCCGGACCCCTCCCTTCTCAGGCGCAGAGCTGGCACACCGTGTGGTTTTAGTCGGTTCGATTCCGACACACCACCCCGCCGTAAACCTCGGTGGGGTGACGGCCCGAGGGGGTTTCCAAACGTTAAAAAAAAGGCGATCTCCGATATAAGCTGCCACGCGGATGAAGTCACGGTTAAAGCTAGTAAAAAGAGAAAGTGTTCGACAAGTTTACTACTCAATCATGAATTAATCGTTTGGTAGATCACTGTTAACTGCACAGATAGACTATATTCTAAGCTAATATTTCAGAAGACTAGTTTAAAGTTGAATGAAGAACGAACCAAGTGTCAAAAAAAATTTCGCAACAAAAACTGACCACAAAACAATACACCGTTGAATTGTTTTCACATACACGATCTATTGTTAAATACTGGTTTTAATTTAGATATTTTCCCAAGAGCAGCCACTCATCTGCAATGGTCTGCAAGCTAAGATAGATACGGTGTAGGTAAGTATTACTAGAATGTAAATTAGTAAATATTTTTAAATTTCTTCTTGTCTTTTGAATCTACCTTGTTAATGTGATTATCTTGTCCTTTGGGAGCATCACTTTAACGAAGCTGTGTTTTTTGTCCTAGATTTCAAATATAATGGTTATAATAACCGCACCTCCCATTTACATCATTCGCATTGTGCGATTTGGTATTGTCTCGTCCGCACCCCGTCTGGCGACCTCGTTATGGTCTCAACACACTTTACACGGTTAATGGTGTCGAGTACTTTACCTACTCCATTCGTTAAACATGCGCGTACGCAGTTGAACTGACGAACGTGGCCTACATGTGTGCTATGTTAATCGATGGAATGAAATATACATACGGAGTTGGTAATAAACATAAGCTAATACATTTGATTTTCATAGAATCCAAACTCAATAAACATATCATGTTCAACAATTTACTTGAGAAACTCTTTAATGATTCGTTTGCATTTAAATTTTATAACACTTGCTTTAATTACTACTACGCATTTTATTAAATTTGATTCGTGAAGCTACTAAATGAAGTTAAATAACTTAAGGCACATTTTCCTATTTTTCCTGTACAGTTTCTTATTCGCAACTTTTATAGTGGGGCTCTTGTTAACGGATACACAGGGAGATCAACCATGTCGATCTCACATTAACAATTCATGGAAAAAGAAAATCTAATTCTTTGTATAGCAGCTTTAAGATGTTACATGAGACATCGCACTTTAAATAGTAATTAGCTTGAAAAATATGATTTTTACTTCACTCTTACAATCCAGTTTGAGCCAAGATTAAGCAAGGACATGTTTCTGAGATGAAGGTAGGTAAGTATATCCGTTTAAAGGCCATAAATTCACACGCAATACAGTGTATGTTAATTAATTTAAACGGAATAATATCTTAGTATTGATGTCCAATGGCCCGATTCAAGTTATATTACAAATATATGATTCAATAACCGATGTTCTCTAAAGCACTCACATAATTTAATATACATAGGGAAGGAATTGTTCAGTCAAATGAGATGTATTTATGACACGGCGCACAGTACTGTGCGACAATCCTCATATAGAAAGGTATTTAGACACCTAATGCGGGCTAGCTCATTGTCCTCAGAACTGACATGTCCTGTCGGCCTTCACACAATCTTAGATAAGTCCCCAAGTGTCTGCTTTTGATAGACCATTTCAATTACTCTTTACTACCTGATCCGTATTTGGTATGACTGGAATTGTTTAGACACAGCCTACTGTGCGCGTTGAATATATACTGGCCGCTGTAACATGTCTAATAAGTAATAATGAAAATACGTTTTCCAAACAAGTATTTTATTAAATATTTGGTATACGTTACAAATTTGAGAGTGTTTGCTTTAATAACATATCAGTACAATAGAGGCGATTGTTTTTCTACACGTAAAAATAAACTGACATTGAATTTTTAATATTTTCTGTTCTCTCGGGTTAGATTATAATGCGACAGATATTAACAAATGACGATAGATAAGATATAAAACACACATAATTTACAAAAAGTTATAATTTTCCTCAATTTCTAACAATAAAATTAGATATCTGTACTGCAACAACTGGTTTCCGATTCATTTAAATTTAGAATACAATTCGGTCCACATGAAATGTAGAATATATTTTACGTAGATAAGATGTTACGTAGATAACGAAAAAAACGTGAAGTAAAATGTTACAAAGATAAACAGAAATTTTAACTTTTGGTTGGATTGCTTTTGAAATTAATATTTTGACAAAACACTTTCATAATTTAACAGTAGTGTTCTTAGCAAAATAAACTATAATTATTTATCTACGCGTTGTTATATGTGTGGAGAATTCTTTGCAAAACTTTAAGAATATTTTATCGATAGATGAATGTAAAATTCACAGTTTCTTATATTAGGTGTAGATGAAGTGTAGGTATTTAGGTGTATCATGGTACGCAGTTTTTACAACGATAATTAATTTTAAATATAAGCAAACTTAAAAATTATTTAATGGAAATATAGTCTGAACGAGACCATTAGACGATTTCCAGTTCTAATTTACTTTATTATTTCATCAAATGTCCATTTCGAACGCTTCTCTCAAAGTATCATTCGTTATTCATCTTTACCAACATATTCACGTATCCAAGCGTTTAAAAATAGTTTCTTCTAAAGTTGTGTAGGTTCGAAAGTGATGGAATGTAGTTTTAACCAGTTTTTGCGTAATCGCTGTGTTGACATATTACCTTTTAAGTAATCTTACACGAGTTTTAAAGTAATACCTGACCACCAACCAATCATGTTTTTGCAATATCCCAACCAGCAAATTTTATTATTTTTTATGAGTTACCGAATCATATTTAGTTTTTACTGCTCATCCAAACGATATACCCTGTTGTAACTGTGAATCAAACAACTGATACCGTTTATGAAACAAGTTTGTCTATTACGATTTTATTAGGATATAAGTTTAACTGGCAATTTTGTAAAGCAATTGAATGTTAGTTACACTAAATACAACATAAAATGATTAGCTTCAATAGGCGTATCGGATAGAATATACACATAACACGAAAATAACTTCTTAAAGTATCACAAGAAGAAACAAAGCAATTTTTACCGTGTATCAAAACCGTATAGTATTAAGTTTTCAAATAATTATAATTAGGATCGATCGATACATAGATATTGACAAATATAATATATTAACATTTCGAACCTTTCCTGTTTCATAAACTCTTTATCTATCTAATTTCAGAAAATTGATAGTAAGTGAATGTAAGAATATGAAGTGATTATCTTTCACATCTCGTCAAGTCTGGAATATGGATTGGATTGTATAGATTTTATAATCATCATCACCGCTACTAGATTATGTAGAAATGATTCTCAGTATTGTAAAAATGATTATGTATGGGATGTAGTTATTATACTCTTTCAATATTTACATCAACTATACTTAATCCGAATTATACAAAATCAACTAGAATGGAAAGCCAGACTTCCTTTAAACAAGAGCTCTGATGTTGTAACCCGATGCTTGCACGAAGCGTGCAACCTGACGCTCGAGGGAAACGGTTCGTCCGTGCAATGAGTTTTAGGGTTCAGTTCGCATTTTAAATTGTAATATTATGTCAAGTAACAGTTACAAATAAGCAGAGTGTAAATATATTAAGATAGAAACGCAGTTGAATGTCAATTCTGATAGGTTAAATTCCAATATTATTCTACTCTTTTAAATCTAGCAATAGTAACTTTATTTCATCTGAAAACAAGACGAACAAGAGACAAAGATGAACTATCATAAACACAAATAGATTTACCACGTAAAATTGGCACCTGACAACTAAATTATTTAACAGTTTAGTTGGCTTTCAATAATTACGTGAGATAAATTTGGCCATATTTGACCACCTCAGTGAGATTTCATAAGATTATTTCAACTCCTTCTCTAACTCTATAAATCTCACGTGATACTTCTGAATTAAAAAAAATCAGTACATTTTTGCGTTGGATTTCATAAAACGAAAACCCATATTCTATTACTTGGATTTAGTGAAACTGTCATGGAAAACCTGTGCGGATCTGTCATCGAAAATATAGTGCATTCCCTTTTAATTGGATTGATTTATTCATTAATATTATTTATTAATTGTATTCTTAGTGTAGGATTTTCTAAAGGATATAATTATGCAATATTTTTTTTATTTTTTTTTTATTGAATAGTTGGCAAACGAGCAGACGTATCACCTGATGGTAAGCGATTACCACCGCCCATGGACACTCGCAACATTTGTTGAAGCTCCTTTTCTCACCTGCATGAGATTAGCTAAGATTTTCCTCAACACCGCTCTATTAACCTCTCACGTAAATAACGACACGAAGTTTTAAAAACAAACATTGATAATATTCTTTTCTTACTCTTTGATCCGTTGACCTTAACGATCAATAGCATTTTTCATGCGCAACCACGAAACGGTACATATGTATTTTTATATAGTACAGAAAAAGTTTATAGCTTGCATTAAAATGTAGAACAGTATTTTACACATGCTCTATTATACTATCCAATAATTACTATTCAAAACAAGTTACGAGTAACGCATACGCAAATGCGGTTATCATTAAATTAAGTAATGTGCCTCAATAATTTTATGCGGATGAGTTTTAAGTTATGGCATACATACACGAAATAATTATAGTCGTGAAACATAATCTCGGTAAACTGAATAATATCACTTTGCATAAATAAAATATTTATATTATGTCGGTTTTAATTAAGTTTTCATTACAATATCATCAGTCTTCTTGACTTTTAATAGATGTTAAACTCTTCTTTAGTTCTAGATTTAATTTAAGAATACGAACGATCATATATTATAAATTGATATATTCCAATTTTAATAATGACATTAATAATTTACTTTGATTGGTTATTTAATGCGCTCCAGTATTGTCAAAACTCTCTCCCACTTTTTGTTTTTTAAATAATTATATGTTTATATTTTAAACTTGAAATGCCACTGGGAATGGTTAATAATATTTAATTCAGTGTTAAACGAAATATTTCTAGGATCTAAGGTGTTTAAGGTGTAAAACATATTTAGATTTACTAAAAAAAGCGTGTGATAAAACTCTCTCCCTCTTTTTGTTTTTTAAATAATTATATGTTTATATTTTAAACTTGAAATGCCACTGGGAATGGTTAATAATATTTAATTCAGTGTTAAACGAAATATTTCTAGGATCTAAGGTGTTTAAGGTGTAAAACATATTTAGATTTACTAAAAAAAGAGTGTGATAAAAATCTTGTCTATAATTTATTTAAAAAATGATTTTCTTATCGTTTGACGACATTTGTTGGTAGTCGCCAGCTAGCGGCTTCACAAAATGAGTATTGATTATATTATGAAATGATTATTATTAATAAACACGAGATTAATAATAATAATGTATATTTTATCTCCACAAATCACATCATGCTTACAGTATACAGTTGGCAAAAAAATTACAAGAAATTTGTGGGAGATCTGGAGTCTAAACTGTACCATAGATTTGATGAGAGTGTACGTGTATAAGTGCATTAGTTTCAATCTTCTTTGAAAATATTTTAGATTTGAAATTAGATTTTACGTTTAATTAACAAAAAAGATGTCAATATTTGAAAACAAAATATGTTTAGAAGTGATGGTTAGCATTACAGACAATTATAATGATTTAGTCATAACTGAGCATAGGCCTGGCCTTTTAATAATTGTTTATGATAATGATATGATGAGCTATGTACTCCACTAATGTGAGTGTGAAATTAACTTGGTATATTTCTATCAGTTTAACGTGAATTTGAAATATTACTCAATCAATATTATCATTAATACACATTGGGCATGGTTTATTGGTTATAAAGATGGTGAAAGAAAGAGACCGTGAACTTAAATAGTTCATAGATAGAAAAAAATAGTTCTAAACAATCAAACCCTAAATATAGTAAGTGTAAAATATATAAGGCATCATAAATATGAATCGGTTGTTTATAGTACATACATACACATATGCATATTTAAACTGGTGGTCATCAACCGTTGTCGTTCCAAGTTCTGAACATAATTATATAAGATGAAAGTGATAGTATAACTAAACGTAATATGTTTGAATATTTAACTAAGTAAATAACATAACATTGGATGGATGTTTGACTCCACAGAAGCGTAGTGGTTTAAGCGGCCACCTCGCCTTATTCTACTGCACTGAAAGTTGTGGGTTCAAACCCCCACATGGGACAATACTTTGTGTGATCCACAAATGGTTGTTCTGAGTATGAGTATTCTTTACGTCCATGTTATATGTGTTTATAAAGTACCTCATGACATAAGAACATTCCTAGTGTGGCACTGTTTTTAAAGAAAAGAGAAAAAATATATTAACCATATCAGTATAAACTAGAAGTGGCATTTGAGTGCTTCTTTTGAAGAGTGGATTTAAAGGTATTCTTTCAGCTAATAGTGCTTAGTTTGAAGCTAGATGACATTGTGTGTGAAATATTTATTTATTTAATGACGTTATAATTAAATCATTATATTGTGGTGTTTTTGTAGTTTTATTACGGCACTTGTTTTATACATTTATCTTACAATCTAATTTCTTAACAATATAATTTTTCGTGAGTGAATTTTAACCGAATTAAATCGATGTCGGTTTCCCTGTTAAAATACTACCTCGTTCTATTTGGCATTTTAAATTTATAAAACACAAATACCTAGACTCAAATTTACATATAAAATTGATTGCATCCATAAGCTTGAAAGGCATTACGCAAAGCTCAGTAACCTTGTTGATTACGGAGCGATAAATTTGAATTCGAGTTGTTGGTCAGTGATTCGATTCGACGTACCATAATATATGAGTTTATAGACGATTATCTAGGAATTGCGGGTAGTTTTTGCATCACAGCTGCTACTAGTCACGCTACATCGGACCGGACGTACAATCGTGTGATGAGTGTTATAAAAATATGCATCCGTTATTCATCGAGTGCAAAGAGTATTGGAAATTAACCATTAACCTATATATGTTTAAAGCGGATATTAGATTGCAGTATACGATAGCTACGCAAAGGGAGTGCGTGAGAAGAGGCCCTTATAAAAGAGTTCAACGCACGTCGACATGCATTGTACGTATTCAGCGGAATGAAACGTAGCCTAGATCCAGAGTGGACACATTCGCACTGGCTATATTGTATCAATTATCACTGTAGTAGTGAAACTTCTATTCACAATTGAATATTGTGTTCGTTTTATCGAAGTCGTTAAAGTGGCGTAGGTATACCAATATTCGTACTAAATGATGACAGTTCATAAATGAGTCTTAAAGGAAAACAGTAC
Organism: Spilarctia lutea; assembly: GCA_916048165.1. Taxonomy (NCBI): domain Eukaryota; kingdom Metazoa; phylum Arthropoda; class Insecta; order Lepidoptera; family Erebidae; genus Spilarctia; species Spilarctia lutea. Next base: position 10,859,588 of record OU696471.1, on the reverse strand, counting down.
AAATTTAAAGCAAATTGAATAGCTGCTTAACATTTTTTAAATGAGGCTGTAAACTTGTCACTATCACTTACTAAAGGATCGATAAAGGTTTATCGACGTGAATACAATATTTAAACATGGCTTGACATATGCTGTAGCATATAACATAAGAATAGATTATCAAAATGCCACCAATATATGAAAAGGTTTTGTGTAACTATAAAATGACGTGTCGCGCCCACACTGATGAATAAGATATGAATGTAGGTGTACAAGGTAGGTATACAAATACACTTACTTATCGAGGGCGGGGCGACCTCCGGAGACAAACTTGCGTCCCCTCAGCAACAACTATCTAGAACACTGCACTAGCTAAAGGAAAAGAAATCACAACAATAAACACTTTCATAGAACATTCACTACACTGTTAAGTCTGTAATGAAATTATAAAGCTCAACTGTTCTTGTGATACGCAAAGATCAGAGAGACACCGTGTTGCGTTTCTTTCTTTAGTATTTAGCACTTAAATGATAGAATACGCGGCGATAATGCATTTTGTTTGTTCGGAGGCATTGCCTCGTTCGGAAGCGAGCGCGACTCAAATGTCAGACTCAGACGGTGCGCAGGCGCAGAGTTGCCCGCGCCCAGCCACGTGACGTCACGGTGGTATTCAAAATGGCGGAGAGGAATTCGAGAGCCTACATGTAGCGACAGCAAAGTCAACCAGTTTGTCACGTCGTGCGCAGGATCCAAATATTCAACGTTGTGTTCGTTATTGTCTTTTACAGAGTAATTGCTCAATAGTATTTATAGGACTTAAATGTTAACACGTCATTTTGCATATTTATCATAAAGATTAATGTGGTAATAACTTGTAGATAATTACAAAAAACTTCTACGATTTGATTATATTAATATGGATATTGTATTTTATTGGCATACGATTCCTAATATTCTATTTATTTATGATAAATTATATATCCTGTAGCAGTTTGTATTATCAAAATTCTCAAACTTTTGCTTTTAACGTTTGCTAGCAATATACATAAAATTTCAATTATGGTGCAGTGCGGTAGGTGTGGAGATGCAGTACCCGATTGTAGTGCTATCCTATGTAGTGGTTGTAAAAAGCATTTTGATTATACATGTTCGGGTGTTACGGAAAGTGGTTATCGTCGACTGGGTGCAGAGCGTCAGGCCGCTTGGAAATGCTCAGGTTGCAAATCGCCTAAACCCATCTCTATTGACCAGGTCATGCAGGAGTTAAACAACATCAAAGTAACACTTGCGCCTATGATGGATCTTCTGAATGGTATTAAGGACATCAAGACTGAAATTTCAGAGATGAAGTCAACCTTGGGTTCTTACTCTGAGCGTCTGGAGTCTGTGTGCCAAAGGTTAATTGTAGTTGAAAAAGCGCAAGATGACATTTTGCAGCTGAAAGATCGAGTCTGCAATTTGGAAGAGGATCTTAATGAAAAAAACCAGTGGACACGTCTCAACAATGTCGAAATTAAAGGCGTCCCTATGAAGGATCGTGAAAACCTGTTCAACATCGTGGCCAAGATTGGAACAAAGATAACGTACCCCATAGAAAAGCGAGACATAAATTTTGTAGCCAGGGTTCCTTCGCGAGACCAAAAAATTAAACCAATCATTGTATCTTTTATTAATCGCTATATGAAAGAAAATTTTATCGCCGCCGCTCGTTCTTGTAAGGCTTTGTGCTCGACTGACATCGACCTAGGTGATAAAGGTCGAATCTACATTAATGATCATTTAACGGTACAAAACAAAATGCTGCTTACTAAAACAAAAAACCTAGCGAAGGAAAAGGAATTCCAATTTGTGTGGGTAAAAAATTGCAAAATATTTATTCGAAAGAATGTCCAGTCGAAGATTATTGTGATAAAAAACGAACAAGATTTAAACAAAGTAGTTTAGTATCAGCTTTTGCAATTAGAGTAGTGTTAATAGTTGTGATAAACTATTTTTTTCACAATTTCAAACTTTATACTTTGAGAACCATTGTCATCTCATTAGTAGTAGCAAAACATTGGAATTTTACTCTATTATGTTGTGTACTTATCTTTTGTACTCGCTGGTCAAACATTTTTTGCAATATCTTTGTTTCGAAACCCACTTTCGTAACATTATCAATAACACTTATTCTAATTAGTTTCCTACTAACTGGGACTTATATTGTCATACTTGCAACCATAATTTTCTATATCTTGTGCAGAGTGCTTATATATATATTTATTGTGTTAACATTGTTAAGTACGCGTGTATTCTGTAGTCTAACTCATAATATCGTATTTTGTACTCGCTGGTTCAACGTTTTTTACATTTTTATTGCGATACCCACTTTTATAATATTATCAATATCTTTTGTTCTAATTTGTTTACTACAGACTAGGACTTGTATTGAGATACTAGCAACCCTAGTTTTCTATATCTTGTGCAAAATACTTATATATATATTAATTGTGTTGAAATTGTTGTATACGGGTGTATTCTGTATCGTGACTCAGATTATTATATTTTGTACTCGCTGGTTCAACATTTTTTACATTTTTATTTCGATACCCACTTTTATAATATTAATAATACATATTCTCATTTGTTTACTGCGAGTTATGACTTGTGTTACGATACTTGTGACCCTTATTCTGAAGGAAAGAAAGAAAGAGCTAATTCTCTGTCTCTTGTGTGAAACACTCATTCATAAATTAATTATGCCGGTGTTGTTGTTTAGGGATATATTCTGTAGAATGATTAATAATAACATGGTATGGAACGTAAATATCATAAGTGTGGCTGTTATTAGGGCGAGTGTGTCTTATTTACTGGTTTATTTTGTTGAAAATAATTGCTATAAAAATGATTAATATTTATTATCAGAACTGCAGAGGACTTCGATCCAAGACAGATGTTTTCTTGCGTAATCTCTGTATGAGTAATTATGATATAATTTCGTTAACTGAGACGTGGTTGTCAGGTAGTATTACTGACAGTGAACTATTTGACGAAAGGTACTTAGTATATCGCCGCGATAGGGACTACAACTTAACACAGCAGACTAGGGGTGGCGGGGTTTTGATTGCGGTGCGTCGAGAATATAAAAGTACCTATAGAATTGATTGGAATTCCTCGGCTGAGGACCTATGGGTAACTTTAACTTTACGTAATCCTTATAACAAAAAGCCAATTAAACTTCACATTTGCACCTTATATTTATGTAATCAAAACAAAGGTAACACGTTCAGTATTCAACTAGATAACTTCTTACACAACTTAATTAATATTACTGATCAATTTAAAGAAGACGAATTTCTTGTAATGGGTGATTTTAATATGAGTAACATTCAATGGACCTCAACAGATTTGGGCCTTCAGCCTTCTAATACTAATAATTTTCTCGCGAATAACTTAATTAATGCATTATATGATTGCAATCTGAAGCAATATAATTATTGTAAAAATAGTATTGGTGGTATATTGGATCTTATTTTATGTAACAATGATTTGTCGGTCTTAACATGCTCGGATCCCTTAGTGCCCGAGGACTCCTATCACAAATCCCTTATTATTAAGTCCTTGTTGACGGAATTCGACGCCCTAGTTATTCCCAAACGAGTGGTACATATGTATAATCGAGCAAATTATGATGAAATCTGTAAGCTCTTTTCGGAAACCGATTGGTCAGTTTTGACAAGCGCTGGGTCGGTCGAGGAAGCTGTACAGATATTCTATGACTTAATTTATAAAATTAGGGATAATTTTGTGCCGACACGTATGACAGTTTCTCATAGATATCCCCCATGGTATAAACCATCGCTGATTAAAATGATTAAAGAAAAATTTAAAGTGTTTAAAAAAATTAAAACTTATGGTAATCTATCTGATGACCATTCTTTTCGTCTACTTCGCGACAGGGTTAAAAAAACTGAGCATAGGTGTTATAAAGAATACATAGAATCCGTTGAAAACTCCATCTTAAAAAATCCTAAACTCTTCTGGTCGTACATTAAAAATGTGCGTCGCTGTAGCTCCTATTCATCGACTATGAACTATCTGACTGCCACAAGCAGCTCGACTGAGGGTATTTGCCAGTTATTTAGTTCCTATTTTAATTCCGTGTTTCTGGTTGATGACAAATTACATTACTTTAATGAACTTAGAGAATCAAACACTAGGTGTGACATATCAACTGTTAGAGTGAGCACTCAGCGAATATATGAATTACTAAAGGCCCTGGATCTTAATAAATCAGCCGGGCCTGATACTCTACCCGCCTTATTTTTAGTAAAATGTAGTAAGGAGCTGTCGGTGCCAGTTTCTATAATTTTTCAACGTTCTATGAACGAAGGAGTAATGCCCAAGATATGGAAGGCTGCTTTCATTACCCCAATACATAAGAAAGGTGCAAAAAATGAGGTTGTAAACTATAGGCCCATCTCGAAACTCTGTCATCTAGCTAAAATTTTTGAGCGATTAGTATTTGATCAAACATATGAATGTTTAAAAAGTGAACTTATTCTCGAGCAACATGGTTTTATCAAGGGTAGATCAACTAACACCAACTTGGTTGTATTTAATGAGTATTTAACTAGTAATATGGACAACAATAATCAAATCGATGCAATTTATACTGATTATACTAAAGCGTTTGATAAAATACATCACGGGATTTTATTACGGAAAATGGCGGGTTTGGGCGTAAGAGGAAATCTTATTAAATGGTTTGCATCGTATCTCACTGAAAGAACACAAGCTGTTGTTCTTGATGGCTGTTCTTCCAACTGGGTGGACATCCCGTCCGGCGTTCCGCAGGGATCATTATTGGGACCACTCCTTTTTGTATTATTTATTAATGACATAGCATCTTGTTTTTTAAATTCCAAATTTTTATTGTTTGCTGATGACATGAAAATTTTCCGCATTGTTAATAATGATTCCGATGCATTACTTCTCCAGGAAGATTTGAATAGATTAGACATATATTGTGAACGTAACAAATTGGACTTAAATGTTTCCAAATGTTTCTGCATCGCCTTTACTCGGAAACGTAATATTTTCACTTTTGCCTACAAGCTAAAGAATTGTGAACTTCAGTCGACTGGCGTGGTCAGGGACCTGGGCGTTTTCCATGATAATAAATTGCTATTTGACAAGCACATCGAACATATTGTTGACAAAGCGTACAAAGCACTTGGTTTTATAATTCGTGTTTCCAGACCTTTTAAGCATATGAAAACAATAAAAATACTTTACTGTGCCTATGTACGCAGCCACCTCGAGTTCTGTTGTCAAACTTGGAGTCCTTGTTATAATGTATATAGTAATAACATAGAAAGAATCCAGAAACGATTTATTCGATATTTAGGCTTTAAATTTAAATTGCCTCATCTTGCCTACGATCAACAATGTAATCAACTTCATCTTTTACCTCTTTTCTGTCGTAGAAAAGTATCTGATATCTGCTTTCTTTTGAAAATAGTTCAGAGCAAACTAGATTGTCCTGATTTACTTTGCAAAATTAAATTAAATGTGCCCACTAGAAATTTACGTTCCAAAAACCTAATCCACGTACCACTTTGCCACCGTAATTATCGGTATAATAGCTTCCTACCACGAGTTTCCAGGTCATTTAATGAACTTAACCATCTGGAACGCATTGATTTATTCTGCGGTGTCCCAAATGATGTCAAAAGTGTTATGTTACAAGAACCAGAGAAAATGTTCTAGTAATCTACATTCTGTTATAATTTTTGATTAAATTGTACAGCACTATGTTATTTCTACATGCGGAAGCTTGTAATTGGCATATAGAGAAACAATGTCATATTTATATTGTAAATTTAGCTGTAAGCTCCCCGAATAAAATAAAATAAAATAAAAAAAAATAAAAAAATAAATATCCACATTTATCTATTAAAAGCAGATGAAATCTTTTCTATGACCGTTCGGTCTTTTTATCTAATCGATTTGTTTTTTTTTTAAATTTGACACATAAATTTGTAGTTTACGATACGCGATTCTCTGTAGTTTTAATTAAATTACCCTTTTTACCCTTATCTCTAAGCACCGAACCGGGCTCTTTCGCTTAAATTGGTTTAAATTTGTTCGACGTCTTCAACAAATATCTATATCTATACTAATAATAAAGCTGAAGAGTTTATTTGTTTGTTTGAACGCGCTAATCTCAGGAACCGCTGGTCCGATTTGAAAAAATATTTCAGTGTTGGATAGTCCATTTATCGAGGAAGGCTATAGGCTATATATAATCACGCTACTACTAATAGGAACGGAGCACCAATGAAGAATGTTTCAAAAACAGGGGAAAATGTTCACGCTTCGGGCAATATAAGACGCAAACGAGGTTGCGTGGGTCAGCTAATCGTTATATAAACAGATAGCTGTAGACAACCCCGTATATATTTTTTGATGAACGTTGTCTGTGATCGTGTTCAACGTTAATGTTAACTACCGTGTCCTCAATGGTTGCAATAAACGCGCGACAACCTTTATGGTGATGTGTAGAACACCTCCAATATTCTTTCCGCCTTTACTCCTCACATCTTTCTTATAAAATTTATAGCCCCTGTAGCTTAACATTCGCTTCCCTTTTTTGAGACATTATAAAGTGAACTGTACTCAAAAATGTAACAAATTACATATGGAAACATTCCTTAAGAATCACTCTATCTATTGGTAAAAATTGCATAAAATCTGTGTAGTAGCTTTTGAGTTTATCGCAATCAGACATACGCGGCGGAGGACTTTGTTTTATAATATGTAGTGATATTCTGAATTATGGAATGATAGTTCAAATAAATATGTTTTTGTGATTTTTATGATCAGGTGGTGGTGGAAGGCCTAAATTTATCCCTAAACATATCGGGTTTGTTAGGGTTTGAAATCACAGGAACGCGCATGGAAATTTAAACTTGCAAATGTTAACATTTCTAAGTCAAGTCGTTACAAATATATCACTTATGGTAGTTGAGATGTAGTGTCGGCTGTTTTAATGCGAAACAAGAACTACTGGCGCTGTCTATCATGTATACCAAACTTGCACAACTTACAGATAGCTTGTACCGCACGTACAACCACTTAATTACGTCAGTCATGCTAAAATACAATGTTATAGTGGGTTATTTTATTAAATTCTTGTTTTATCTCAATATTTTCGTTTATTTCCACTGTAGTAGCGCAAATAGTAAGCATTATGAAAATTTGTATACGGCTTATGACTTTCAGAAATAAAAACTAATTAAATAGTTGCAGACATCGGAGACATTTTGAGACTAATTGGTTGAAACATCGGCCTAAAACTAAAACGTAGACTACTAAGAATAACTACGCTTAATGGAATTCAAGAGTCTTAAAGTTAGTACCTATTTACAATTATACAGTTACGTTTAAATTACTTAATTGAACTCACTTCCAATTTCAAAATCACCGGTAATTAGTATTATGCAATCTTAAAAGAATTATTTATATATTATAGTAATACATAATTTAAATGTAATTATAAAGTTTCAAGATTTTTAACCACTCCGTACAAAGCCCCTTTCACTGTCATGATTTGGTGAGTCGTCTTATTCGTTTCTTTCTTAAATAATAGAAAGAGATGCAATAAAAGGTTTTGTATGCACTGCCATTACCGCATTTAGCGCTCTCGGTCTAATTGATGTCGACTTAGAACTAGGGCATGGGGTTTTGTAAATCCAAATAATAGTATCAACTAGTACTTGATCTTTCAAATTTAGATTTTAGACACTGTACTCAATATCTTGTCATTGATAATTTTTTTGCAAAGCTAAGTAGTAAACTCAATAAGATATTTAAATAAATACTAAATTCTTGTTTTCTTTTCTTATTATTTTTAAAGACAGCGGGAGTATTGTGAATATACTTCCCATGTCGCGAGGTACTTTATAAACACACATGAAACGGCCACAAAGAACACCCTGAATTATAACAACAATTTGTAAATCACACAAAGTTTCATCACATGTGGGATTTGAATCCACAACACTTGGCGTAGTGGAAAGCGGCGTGGCGACTGCTTAGACCACGATGCCAACCGTGCAGTCAATTTTATTTATATACCTTCTTGGAATGAAATAAGAAAGTAATTATTTCTCTGCTATGAATAAAATTCTTTCCCGCCATAACAATATAACGTATTAGATAACATTTATACGTTTTAGTGGAATGCATTCGAAAGTTACTTTTTCACATTATATAGGCCTAGAGTCAAGTAATTTATTTATATTTTATGATATTATATTATATAGCTGAGTATATCATCAAATCATCGGTAGAATTTAATCCACGAAATAGGTGTAACCAATAACCAACAGTGTAGACTTGATATTTATTCTATCATTTTCATGTTGAAAGAAGGTTTAGGCAAACTGATTTAAACATTTTAGATATAGAACGCAAAGTAATGGTTAAATAGTAAAATTAAAATTTTGTACTATAAAACACATTTGGGAATAGAAATAATTTAAGCGTTTATATATAATTAAGGAATGTGATATGTACAAAAAAAGTATTGTTAGTAAATATTGTAAAGCAAATGTTTTTCATTTTTCTTATTGCACAATCTGACTAAATTTTTTATTAAGTTCTTTTTTAACAATTAAGGTCATTAACGACCATTGAGAGTACTTAAATTTGCACCTATGTTTGTTACATCTGCTACGGAACTGTCAAAACTGTCATTCATAATTAATTGTATCACTACCGTCCTTAATTGACAGACGATGAGAGGTAACACGAAGCTGGTTTGCTGCGGTGTTGAAGTTACTTGATTGATGTAAGTAGGTAACCAGTTAGTTGTAGCAAATAGTGACACGATAATGTTAAATACAGTACATTAGCACATTGATAAACTGTACTTTAGAATATGTAGAAGACAGAGGAGTCAACATTTTTTATAGCAGGTACAAAAATAATATATCGACTACCTCGGTGACGTCGTTCGAATGATTTGCAAATATTTGTTTTCGAGTTTGGCTGTTTTCTACGTATAATTTGTCTTAGTCTTAGTCAGCCTATTGCCGTCCATTGCTGAACGAAGGCCTTCCCCAAAGAGCGCCAACCATCCCGGTCCTGGGCAGTCCGCATCCACCCGCCGCCAGCCACTTTCCTCAAGTCGTCGGTCCATCGTGCCGCAGGGCGTCCTACACTGCGTTTGCCTATTCGTGGTCTCCACTCTAACACTTGTCGGCTCCAGCGACCATCAGTCCGCCTGGAGACATGACCGGCCCACTTCCACTTCAGAGTGCTTATCCTCCGTGCGATATCGGTTACTCCAGTTCTCTTTCGCATTTTCTCATTGCGAATTCTATCGACAAGAGAAACACCCAACATCGCACGCTCCATTGCACGCTGTATAATTTGTATATTGCATGTATTTACAAAAAAGTAAATATGTATTATTATTGGTTGTACTATTTGTACTATACAAGTTGTTGTTGCAAGTGGATTAATCTAAAAGTCCTAACAAAAGTGTAGTGCACCTCTTCACTCATTTCCGCACTACGCCACGACAGAGTGGAAGAAAATGGAATTAACTCCGCCATTGTACATTTTGTAAATAAAGTTAATAAATAAATAAAATGAATTCAAGTAAAGTATTAAGGTTTTTAAGAATTAACGTATGGCCTTAACCCTGTCCTAAGAGGAGACCCAAGCCCAGAAGTGGGACGTTATGGGTTGTCGATGATGATGACGATATATTTCGGATCCTTAAATGTCCTTGGACAGTCGGTAGATATAAAGTTTTTAATTGAAAAAGTACACCATGTAACTCGCTACATAGAATATAGTATATTAATTTATTTACTTAATTTCGCCGCACGTTGAGTGTTCTTCATGGGACCCGACACGATAATTCTCTAGAAGGCCTGGGCCGATTTTTATGGAACTTTTAAAGGTACAACAATATCCTCGGATAACACCGCGGGACTCGGCTAGTTACCCTAATAAAATCAATATTATTTACTTAAGATCTATGTGAAGGCAAATATCAAACAACGCATTTTAAAATCCTTTTCTATTTCCATAATCTTTCAGATACTTAAGAAACTGTAGCTACTTAAATTTGTACTCTTTATAAATGTGTTGTTAACTTTATTATTAATATAATTTAAGCTATAATATAGTTATATAATAATATGAGTTAATAAAACTCAATAAAAGCAACATTAAATCACCAGTGTAGAACTTATCACTTATTAAATCTAGTTAAGAAAACAACAAAAACAATAGTGGAACAATAATCTTATTGGCCAAATATAATTAAGAACAACAGCACGTTTTAATTGGGACACTCCACACTAAAGTAAATAAAGAGGTTTACCATCAGCCAAATCGTGTCCAATTGGCAATAATAAAATATATTTTTTAGAAATGGATTACATTAAGTTTTATAATTAGGTTCTTTTATAATTCATTTCGATATGACAATAAAATTACAAAAAGTAGGTTAAAATATATTTCAAAGGTTTATTTACACTGTTAGTCAGATATAATAATAAAATGTTAATTTATAAATGTTAATTTATAAATAAATTTATTTTGCTCACTATTACATAATAATTAATTTGATTTAAATTTGGTTGTAAATATCCACTTAACAGTCCAAAGGGAAAATAGAGCTCTCCTCAGAAAAGAGGTTTTGGAGCAATAATCAATGCAAAATATTGCAAGAAAGAGGAAAATTGATTCCTTTTGAGAGTCGCACACGAAGTTGCATGTATCAGCTAGTATGCAATAAAATAAAACCCAGAGGATCTAGATCTAATAAAGGCATTAGCGGTACGCAGATATTTCCAGTAAAACATGTTTTAGTAGTCTCCTAACGATTTTTGTGTTATAAATGCACATTCTGTTACGAATTCATAAATTTGTCAAGCCATTTAAATTATATAAATTTGAATTCACAAATCCGAAACAAGCAGTGATACATTAAATTTAATAAAACTCTAGGAAATTTTAAGACTTCGGTAGGAATAGATGATTGGTAAACAAATAACTTTTAAAACTGTATCATCTAGTTTGAGCTGAAGAGATTGTTTGTTTGATTAATCGCACTAATCTCAGGATATATTGGTCCGATTTAAAAAATCAGAAAGATAGCCCAGTTATCGAACAAGATCGCTTGTTGTTTCTGCGCTACCGGCATACAACGAAATAGTTCAATAAAATCGGATGGATGCAGATCATTTAAATGAAAGTTTTTGTAATATAGTACCTAGAACAAAACATTGAATGAATTGTATAAAACAATACTTTTTGCTCGCAGCTCCACCCGCGAGTATGTCGGTGATCACGATGAATGTCTTATGTCCTTCCTCAAGAATTAAAGAATCTCCATTGTAAACGTGCAAATCGGCTAAGCCGTGACAGTGTAATATACAAACAGGCAGTTACTTGCGAACTTATAATATTAGTATGGAAGTTATTTATCTACATTATACAGATAATATTTAATTTGTAACTCTTTTGTGAATGTGTCTTATACTATATCGAAATAATGACATCTCCACTGATTTTATAAATAAACCTCGATTAGTCAAATATATAATGTAGGCACTGCTTAGAACTTGAACTGATGAAAATGTAAACAGGCCATTACGTGAGTGATTAAAGTTGCAAGCGGACATGAACAACTGTTAATGGATGTAAATATATTTACTAGTAAAGTAACACCTTTACGTATACAGTTTGCCAACAATGTCCCTAAATGGAATGCTTATGAACAAACCGACATATATACATAAAGTGAAATGAGTTCGATAACCACTAACTGTTTTAAAAAATAATGAAACCTTGTGATACTTAGTGAATACACAGTGACTAGTCTTTATTTTTAATTTTAAAATAACGTGTGGTTATGAAAATTTGTCCTAATAAAACAATAACCTATTTTATATTGTTCTTTTAATGAAAGATTCCTCTAATAAACATTGATAATTCAAACTAACTTTTATCTTCAGAAATCAACGATCTTGTATTATTTCAGGCTCCGGTGTAAAACAAACCCTATGGTTAAAATATACATCATCCATCAAATTCAATTCCGGGAATAATAGAACCCGGGACAGCAAAGTTCTGAAAAGTGATATTTTTACCTTACAATAACTGTCATGATGATACTTTACTACCCGATGTCTATAAACCTTTTTTTTTATCACTCTTAACATCAAGAAGACAAATGAGAATGACACAAACTCCGTGGCTTGTATGCTATGTAATAAAAAGAACAGAAATGTTTTCAAAATAGTGAAGTATCTTACACATTATTATATTTTATTTATTAAATGTTTATCAGTCAATACAACATTACCTACGCATCTTACAGATCCAAATACAATCGAATAGAGATTGATTATTTTTGTGTGAACACAAAAATATTGCTCTCCGAAATGTTAATATTCATTTCAAAAACAAACAAAAAGAATTAATTTATAAATATTCTTGTTTTCACTCTATAACTGGCTGACTGCCTCTATGGCGCAGTGGTAGCGTATGCAACTGCTTTTCTTGAGGACTCGGGTTCGATTCCCGGGGTGAACCAAATGTTTGTATGATCTACAAATATTTGTTTCGGAGTTTGGGTGTTCTCTATGATATGTATGTATTTACAAAAAAATAAATAAAAGTATATATGTATTTATATCAGCTCTGCTTAGTTTGGGACTAGATGGCGTTCTGTGTAAGATGTCCGAAATATTTATTTCTTTTATTCATAACAGTTTGTAATTTTAAAAATTGAAAGCATCGCCAGGTTGACACTTTCATGCCTTCCAAAGTCCAAACCACGGCGTCCAATGCAACGACCAGCAGTTGCACGCGGAAGGTGGAACACGCGACCTAATGTTACTGGCGCGTCTAATGTGGTTCTTGGCACGAGGCGAGTGGCCCAACGACCACGAGAGCGACGACAAGACTGTCACCTGTCCACTGTCATTGTTGAACAACTGACAATAGTCAATGCCAAACACTGGCATCCCTACGGCCCAACTCGTAGACGCCGATTTATCGGGACACTAAGTGTTAAACGGTCGAGCTGATGTTCTAACAGCATTTGAAGTGCGACGACGAAGCACGTTGCTTTTCTGTACTAAAGCATGTAATAGTGCCGAATTACACGCACCATGGAAACACACCACAATACACTTTCTACATCATGCTTCAAGTAATACTCTCTATTACTCTTTTACGCAATGTTGCATGTATCCCTAGTACTTATAAGTTTCACATCGCTAAACTATCGTAACACCTAAAGCAAAATTGGGCTCGTCAGAATATACATATCAGTGCGAGCAGCTAAATATAGGTCCAGGTATTGCAAAACAACTCAATGTTTTGTTTTTATTTCGTGCATACATTGTTCATGAAACAGTTTGTACGGTCCGATTGCAAGACGAGATTATGAAGTTAGTAATAAAACTCTTAGTAAGTCGTAGTTTGAACATCGAGAAATAATTGTTAAATCTCAAAGATTTTTTCATAATAGGCTTCTTATATAATTGCAAGAACTTGTAGTATACCATAAATTATTAACTGAAAAATGACGCTGACATATATTTTCATTTCTCCTTCCGCGTTTTTATTTATTTATAAATATTCTAATATCGACCTGTTTGTTATCTATCTGTCATCAAATAACAGATTCCAGACATAATCACATCAAAAATCTCACAAACTATAACTTTCAACACTGCTATTAGTATTTCAATCTCAGATTACAAAAATACCAGATGGACTGTGAAGAACACGACGATGAATCTGACGAAGTAAATATGAATTATAAAGCAAATACAATCTGGCGGCAGTGTTTGACAAACCGCCATATAGTGTTGAGAAAAAAAAGAAAATGGAATATAATTTCACAGGTAAATACAGATTATTTGTGTAGGTATTTGTAATTAATATTGAAGAATATTAATTACATAATCGTTTGCTATAATTATTTATTTACCCGATAATTATTATACTGTTGTGTCGGAACACAAAACCTCAACCGTAGTTCGACTGTGATTTTTTTTTATTTTTTCCCTTCAATTAGGGAAATCACTTGTTAGTTACTTTAAAATACCCTTTTTTTATCTTAATATTTATCATACAATAGTAACTTTCTATGTATGAAATTGTACCTATTCATAGACTTCTGCCTAACATTTCTTTTTATTATGTATTTTTAATGCAGTTTCTTTTAAAGTTAATATTTATGTTTTTATTACTTTGCTTACTTAATAATACTGCTTAAGTAAATAAATCAAAATTTCTATCGGTAAAACATATGTGGTTACTGTACATCTCACGATTTGTTAAAAGCTATTTAGAATACACAAACGGAAAGTATCATGGGCCGGCGAAGCGCTAAGGAACGCGGAACGACGGCGGACGACTTCTTCAGTGCGTTTAATTAAAATTAGTAGTAATTAACATTCAACATATAAAATAGTGCTTATAGTATGAGGAAAAGAAAAGAATCTGCTGTAAACCCTGTCAATTCTACTTGCAGTGATCGTTGTGGCAGATCTCTTATATTCTTAGGTAGATATTGTTTGGTAATGTGGTCTTACCTGGTACATGCTCGTCATTGAATGTAACTCTGACGATATGTGGTTGCGACACTCGTGGCGTGAATGCAGCGGCATAGCGTTGTCCACCAAGCGGGCGAACTGAGCTGGCCACTAACGCGCCATTACCACCAGAAACTTCAAGTTCCAAATGACCAGGTCCTGCCATACTACCGTCGACTGTGGAAAAAATTATAGGTTACTACCTTTTTTTATAATTTTGTATGAAAACAGAAACATATCCTTAATTAACTGTAAAATTGGCTAACAGAACAATTAAAAACGACTTCATTATCGTATATATCGTATACAATAAAGCTGATGGGTTACTTGATGGTAAGTGATAAGTGACTATCCCTTTATATATATATTCATGGAGACCCGCAGTTTTTTGTTTACGTTTCGCAGTTTTCAAAAAGATCCCATTATTGGGAAATCTTTCGGCGATATGTTTGTTGCTCTTTCACGCTAAAACTACTGAATGAATTTTGATGAAACTTAGTAATTATATAGCTTATACATCAGAATAAAAAATAGGCTACAATTTATAAAGAAGATTATTTTCGTACCGTGGGTAGCACCGCGGGGTTTAGCTGCATTCTTAACTTCTGTTATTTTACTAAACTGAAGATATTACTACGACATTTCTAACCGTCCAAAGAATTTGAACGCAAAACCAAAAATGGAAAAATCTTAGCCTAAAAATTACTGTTGAGAAACTACAATTATTTATGTTCCTTCATCGTTCTTCCATTTTTCCGTGTCAATAAACCAATGTCAATAAACTTCTAATATATATTAAGCTTACCCGAATCCATCCGCTTCGTTGTGTGGGTGTAAATCGATTATGGTTATACCACTAGGCTATTTGACTTCGTAATAAACTGTGTTTAATAAAAGCAGTCAATTTTTAAGATGTTGATAAATAACAACTATGTTGATGATATTTATGATGCTAAAATATGCTACAGTTATGATCTCATTATCATCATTTTAGCCGAAAGATGCCCACTACTTAACAGAGGCCTCCCAAGGCTCTCCGCAACAACCGATTCTTGATGCCCACATCAAACAAAATAGACATAAACTTTATCTCATTTCTCCCTAAATATAACATATCCTGAACTTGTTACTTCAGCCTGTGCCGACCACTGATGAACGAAGGACTCCCCCAAATAGCACCAACCATCCCGGTCCCATTTTTAAGTCTGAGTGTGAACTTTGAAACTGGGATCACTTAATTGTTACTAACTTTTAAATATAAAAGATTGTAAATAATATAAATAAAAGTTAGTAGATTATTCTATAATGAAATTATTATTCGTCCAAAAAATTGATTAGAAAAACTCAAACTTAACAAACTTTCTCGATTAAATATTGCAAAAGATATTAAATCACATTCAAGATTCCTTTTTTTTTAACGGGGCCTTAGCACAGAGGTTATATTTTTAAACTTTGTAGTAATGTAAAACCCACCTTGTTACGTTGTTTAAAGTTCGTTAGTTCTTTGAATGATAGCGACGTGGTAAGGCGTATTTACACTAATTAAAATCTATGAGTAGAATATTAAGTACATAATATACCGACATAAGTTGATACAAACACACAATAACAGGCTGCTCTAAAGTCGTGATGTGATGGTAGAATAGACTACGGTTATTGTTATTACTGCTCGCTAGCGTACATGTTTGTATTATTATTGTAATTAAACATAGAATTTAACATGAAGTTGTTTTATCATTAATATGAATTCAAAAATAACGATATTTGTGTCAAAGTCCGTATAAATCTGTTGCTGGTGTAATAAACTGAGGAAAATTGTGTTCATACTCTCTTTTTTTTTTAATATTAATTAATTTAGGGGCTTTTATTAAAAAGTAATATGTTAGCCCCGTCGTGGCTTATTCCATGATACTAAGTACCTTGGAGACTAGGTAATAGGTCTAACGCCGCATTTGTTTTAGGATTACTTAATGTAGTGATGAAAAGTCCTACATCGTACATATTAAAGTTATCAACGAGTTCCTTTGGTTTCGATATTTGACACAATCCTCTAGCAAGTGTTGGATATCATCAAGGACTCCACAAGTTTCACAATTGGGTGTATCAACTTTTTTCATGAGATGTCCAAACTTGCCAGACGGATAGTGGCCTGAACGCAGTCTGTGTGCTATAATAATTAGCTTTCTATTTAAGTTATTAGTAATAAACCAGGATATTCTAGCAGGCTGATGTTGAACGATTTTATACCAGATGCCCTTTTCCTTACTTCTCTCGTCTTCATACTTTTTAATAACATAACCAATTTTAGTAAAAATAATTTTAACTTACCTATAAACTCGACTGGTTTTCCTACAACTCCTTTGTGAGTTGGTTTTACAGATATTCCTTTAGCACCTCTATTATAATCCCTTTGTATTGGCCTGCAAACAAAAATCTCATTACAGCCAGCTACAAAGTAATTGTGCACTAAAAGCTCGTCATTAAACTTGCAAATAAAGAAACATATCGATTGTGTTGTTGTAATTTAAAACTTTATTTTACTACATTTTTTTTAAATTGTATGTAGTTATAGTTTTAATGTTTTGAGTAAATAAAGTATTTATATTTTTGTATGTCATTTATAAAATGATATAAATAGGAAAAACCGTGATATGCAGGCATTTACATGCTTATTTGAACCGCTTGGCATTTTGATGTTTCGATCAGATTATACTGGTAGTAGTAATTCTGACATCCTATAATGTGATCTGATAAAATCCGCATTAAAAATATGTTATTCGAAATCAAAAATGACTACCAAACTCAATTTAAATTACATTAATTTAACATGCGATTGTGCATTTTATTTGTGTTTGTGTATTTTTTAGTAAATTTTATACCTGAAACGTCCGTGTGCAGCGTCCGTTTCAGTTAGGGCCCCCCCAGCCGGGTCGCGGGGGGGCCTATTGGATAAAAAAGACTGCTGTTGTTTCTCCTCCACGCTACTGTACGATGAGTCCCGTACTACATATGTGCTTTCTCGTACTTCGCGCTTGCTGATCTCTTGCTACAATAAAAAAAAACTTACAGTGGTGTGTTTGCAAACGTTAGTTGGTAATACATCCGTTTTCATGTTTCTCTCTCTCTCTCTTTGTACTATAAATATATAATTTAACACGTGAACATCTACTAAGATCATAAAGCCCTGTTTCACTGGTTACAGATAAGTTGCTGATAGCTATCTACTCGTAACATCATCAACAGCCTTTGACAGTCCACTGATGGACATAGGCTTCTCTTAAGAAAGCAAGTTTTATCCTACTGTACCACAGTGGTCAGAGGGATTGGTGTAAGATTCCTTTAAGTTTTCCCTTATCTTTACATTGTAGTTATCTGTTTAGTTTGCTCCTTTAGTAGCCTATCGTCGTCGTCACCCATACAGCGAATAGGGGTAACACTCAAATTATAAATCCTTGACCACATGGAGAAAAACTGATTTGATTTTCTAAAACCAACTACTATAAATATATAATAACACCTAATATACGAGTAACATATGTATTAGTTTTCTGAGCGCAGACTCTTATAGCTAAAGACAGAAAAAAAATCACTGTTTAAAAAAACACGAACCTAATTTGCATAATACTTCGTAAAATAAATTTTTCTCCAACTTCACCCTTTCATATTTTATGTTGAACCCCGATGCGATGTTAGTCAGCTAGTTTTAGAATTTATTGTGTAAATCCGGCCGTCATTACTCACAATGGGTATTTCTAATGCATGTCAGTACAGAACACGGGCTTTACGAGTTTCGTATCGATCATTAGGAAAAAGGCCGTGTAATCAACACACCAGCAATGGTGGAATGACCATACCCTCAAGGGACTATTCACTGTGCAAACGATGTTTATCGAGAGTTAATGAGACCATCAGATACTTTTATTACTGTTATACTTCCGATTCCTAAATAAACAATCCTAAATGTTTGTCCTAATTGTGCTGTCCATGTTAAAGGTTGACCCTTACTTATGTCATATAAGCTATATAGAACCTTTGAACATTTAACTGAAATTCGAAATTAGGGTAACGGTCTTTTAATTAAATTGTATGTGTTCGGAATCTAAAGTTCATCTTGGGAAAAATAAGATTAAATAAATGCAAAGGAATAAGCACAAAATGAATTACCGATAAAATATATTTACATATATTTCTTAAAGTATTATAATAAAAAATAATGAGAAACCAATGAAATTAATGGTAGTTTCCTTTTAATCATAGGAAGTCATAACATTGTAGCAAGCGGCCGGATGACTAGCCCTAAGTGCTCATAACCATGGGAGTCACGCATACTGTTTACATAGTTGTGACTTGTTCATTACTTACGCTTGTACTATGTTATGTAAGAGGTCAGCGGTATGAAGGCGAGTTTTACTACAGAAATTCCATAATGCAACTTTCGTTAGCAATCAATACACCCAACTGATTATAAATATGTAACTCTATTAAAATTAAATTAAGATACTAGGAAATAATAATTAAAATGAAACAATAACAATATTTACACACAAGCGTAAAAAAAAAATCTTTAGCTCATGCTTCAAAGTAGTACATCTTCCCAGTAGGTAGTTTGATTCGACTGATTTTCATAAAACAATTTTTTTAATGATCACTCGGACTGTTAAATATTCGTAGTAAATATTTATTGAGAATTTAAAATGGTTACCACACGATTTCTGGGTCTACTCTTATGATTAAATCCATGTGGATTTTATTTTAAATGATACTCGTTTACTGAAATCATTGCAAGTACTGTCGTTCGACAATGTTATATATGCGTGTATAACATTTCAGGTCGTAATGAGCATTGTACACAATATTATGGCAAAATATTTTACATAGCTTAGGATTCTTTCGGCCAATCAAAATATCCTATGTTCGTTAGTATCATATTCGTAGAGAAGCTGTGGTTATGTATGCAATAAGGCATGGTTATGTAAAAAGAGCAGTTTGTTCTTGTTTTTAGTTGCAGAATTCCACGTATTGTGATTCGTATACGAATTGTACAGAGAGTTCAGTGCTAGTGTACACTAAACTTAATTTTAAACTCGGATCTGGAACATGTTACATATACTGTATATTTATATCATGTATTCACACTGAGGTGGCGCTCTATTCGGGATTACTTTCTATGGGGCTCATCTATGTAGGGGTGGTATGCAATAAAATTTGTAGAGAACTTTTGTACGTGATGAATGTATTTCAGTAAATACTAGACATGCAAGTTTAATATGATTAGTAAAGCGCTGCACATGAATTCTCGTATAAGTTTTATAAAGGATTTATAAAAAAAATATTAACATACTTGGTTTCGTTAATTATATTATATAATTATAAAATAATGTGATATAAAGTTGCGTAGATCCGAAACTGCAAGTAGTCATTTTAAACATATAAGATCAAAAGTGTATAGCTAAATTAATAAATTATTTGTATCTATTCTCTAAATAGTCATCTGCTCAAAAGGAAACTTGAAACTTAAAATCCCTCGATTATGATGCTTTGTATCATACTTTTATACTAATTGCACAGATAGTATATGTCTGGTATCTAACTATATTGTTTCCGTTATTGTTTTCGTACGTTTTTTTTTTCTTTACTTATACTGAAGTGAAGTTCAGTTACAACTTTCATTGTATATTTCAAATGGCAGAAGAATCTGTGAAATATAATGCTTTATATTTTTTCACTAACGACGTAAAGCAATGAAAAAATGCCCTTTTTTATGCAATGTTGGGTTTCACATCTTATTACAAGGTGACCAGCATTGAAATGTTTGTAAATAAGTGTAAATAAATATTTACTCATTTTTTGTAAAATAAAGCAACATTCTCTACACGTGCAAACTGTTGAAGCAATAAGTCTAATATGAGACTTCTTTCTTCATAGTCATAAAGAAAGAAATCTCATTTGTTCTCGTTTCGAAGAAAGTTTCTAATTAATTAGAAAATTAAGGTGATTTGAAGAATAATAATTCTCAAGAAACCTTCTGTTTAGAATGTCAAAATTAAATAATTTTGCTTTTTAATTTAATCTTTCATATCGAAGGTGGAACACACGTAGAGGCAATGAAATATTATAAATATAAAATATAAATATAATAAAATTTCATCGTTTAGAATCAAGTAGAAAGTTTACCCCTTTCCCCATCACATGGGTAACTGCGAGGAAGCGACAGCCTTATGTACCTGGAAAGATTACACCCGATTGGGGTACCTGCGTTTTACTGGCAGGTGCTAGGAGGTCGGTCGATTTTTTTTATACAAACCACAAACCTCAATGGAGGGACAGAAAGAGTGGGTTTCTCAGGTAAAAAATAATTGATTACGAGGCAGAGGCATTTTTCACCTGTTGTCTGAATTTGACCATTCACAAAACATTTTCTTAATAAAAAAAAAATTTAAGGGTCTGTTTTAGATTCCAAGTCCTTGTCAAGACATACATTTCTTTTAAATATACACTTAATTTTGTATTTCAACAAAAGTTAAATTGAGTAATAAGTGAATCAGTCAGAGATAAACGAGATCTAAAAGGTAATTATAGAATGGCCTGATTACAATGAAAATACAAACTTATAATACCTGGATGCAAAATTTTATGCAAAAATAATAGGAAAACTATCTGTAAACAGTATCACGGTAATGCAACTTTGCAAAATTGACTACTTATAAAGACTTTTGGTGAAATTAATAGGCCTTTGTCAGGTTTAAAAGTATGGTTTTAATCAAAATTAGATCCGACGTGAGCGGATAAAACCATTATCTTAGTTCTTATTGATTGTTCGCCGTAGCCGCGACTGACTTTTTCATAATGCTGCTGCTCATATTGAGTTCCATTTCTATTGATGCAATTTAATCTCAGATGAAATAAAAAAGGTACGTACCCACGTATAATAAGACAGTGAAACCATTTTTAAATAGGTGTAAGTGACTTAAGACTTTAAAAAAAAAATATTTCGGATCGACCAGAGTGATACCATGACCTCACAGGAAACCGATGTGAAACAGTGCCTACGCTGTGTTTCACCCCTTCCCCATACCCCAAGGGCCGGCAACGCACTTGTGACGCCTCTGGTGTTGCGGTTGTCCATGGGCGGCGGTAATCGCTTATCATCAGGCGATACGATTGCTCGTTTACCCCTTATTCCATAAAAAAACATGCGAAAATAAGTCTGTTTGTTTCTTATAAATCACAATTAGATTATACATACCTACCTATGTAAATGAAGGAGGCATGTATGTGTGAACAGAAAAATACTGGAAGGTTATTTGAAGATTGTTTTATTGTGTTTTATGATTTTGACCCGTATGTATGTTTGTCTATTCGTTTAGAAGTTATGAGAACTTCTAAACTACTTATCATAACATAACAAATGAGGTGTCGTAAATCCAATATGGCGCTCTGTAGAGGATGTAATAA
Source organism: Spilarctia lutea (assembly GCA_916048165.1). Lineage (NCBI taxonomy): Eukaryota > Metazoa > Arthropoda > Insecta > Lepidoptera > Erebidae > Spilarctia > Spilarctia lutea. Next base: position 10,837,536 of record OU696471.1, on the reverse strand, counting down.
AGAAAATACAGTGTCGACTTGGATATAACTAAACTTACGTTATAAACCTTTAACGCATTACGCATAATAAAAATAACAACCGCATTGTAACATAAAAAGTTAGATCATCTTTTCATCTTAGACCACTTTTTCTGCCGTTGAGTGTATTATACTTACTTACATGTATACGGTACGGATGGTTTTAATTGGGATATCGAATTAGCACAAAAGATATCCCGAAAGTGACAGTTTACGTTTAATTATAAATATATACTCTTATGTTTTTTATTTTATTAACACTATAGAAGAACGTAATTAAAAAAATCAGTTATACTTATGTCTCATTCTCTACTTCAATATTTGACTTAGGATTTATATTAGAAATACGAACTTCTGGCAACACTCTCCCAGTACGTATTTTGTGTGTATTCCGCGTGAAATGTTATTCCTTCAGACTTTTTGTACACTTTAGTGTAGTTGTATACCTTTTAATTGCACAAGACGGCATTTTGTAAGTAAACTTACTGCATAACAACTTGTACGATACTAACGAAAAGTAGCGTAGTTTATTGCATGTGTGTGTTAACGCGTGTGTTTACTTGGAAGTAACTGAGTTTTTGGCTTCAGCAAGAACAATGGCCGTGCGTTATTTACCTTTTTTATTTGATCTGAGCATTTAATGTGGACATATACTCCATCTTGTAAAACGTAGTGCCACTTAAATTAACCAGAGCTTTTTATTTTCTTGCTTGCGGCGATCATGCTTACCCCATTTTATTGGTAATTATTATTGAAGTCCTTTGTTAAATCATAAATAGTAGGTACATACATAGTTCGTGAATTTTGGTCAGTTAAGACAAGTACAGATTTAATGACTTTTTTTTTTTTTTTATTATATAGGGGGCAAACGAGCAGACGTATCACCTGATGGTAAGCGATTACCGCCGCCCATGGACACCCGCAACACCAGAGGCGTCACAAGTGCGTTGCCGGCCTTTTAGGAAGGAGTACACTCTTTTCTTGAAGGTTTGAAGGTCGTATTGGTCCGGGAACACCGCAGGCGACAGCTCATTCCACAGTTTTGCTGTGCGCGGCAGAAAATTTCGGGAAAATCGCACAGTTGTAGACTGCCAACCATCTAGACATGACTCAAATGATATGAACCTAAAGATCGAGGCGTGATGCGTCAGATTGAAGAGCAATTAATTAAAGCGTGCACATCTCCATAAATGGTTTTACATTGTTTTATAAGTAATTGTTCTATAAAATACTACATACTCGACTTGTATAAGTGTCCGAATCTCTATCGTCGGCCAACCGGTCGAGCTGTCTGTTGAACGAGTCGCGTGAATAGTCGCTGAACTTGTTGAGTTGAGTGTTGCGTTTTGTCTCGCGGTCCAGAGTGTTCTGTCCGTGGTGACGCTCCGTTGGGGTGTTCGGTGACTCAAGGCTACACACACAAACGTTTATAATGCACCACATGTAAATTATTGAAAGACCGCAGAACTGTACATACATGTGCAGTATAGTCATCTTCAAAAAGAAGTACACGTGAACAAAATTTAATATTAACGAAACGATTTATTTTTTTATACATCATTTGGTAGACTATATTGTTAACTAGTGGTTTACAAAAATGTACATCAGTATATAGGATCTAAAAAAGAGAAGTAGGTACATCTTTAGACACTTTTACACCCCATGTTTACTGCAGGTGGATAATTCACTGTAAATACTGAATGTAATTAATGTGTCACAAAATAAAGGTACACATAATACCTGCTAGAGCTTTGTTCCCATATAGTTCATTTTTAAGGTGAGTGTATATTTTATTTTGCTTTTTTTGATTTTGGTTTAATCTGCATTTGATGTTTAAATATAAATATATGGGAACATCGCAAAAGGCTTCTTCGCCAATGAATCTTATTAAATTGCGATATGAAAATGACCTTTGTAATTATATTAGAAGGTGTAGATTCTGTGGTTATCGGCACTTTTATTATGCTTACTACTCATATACGTCGCTTCTTACGTTCGATGCTATTAGTCATGTCTCGTATAACCTTTGTGCGAAACAATATTGCTAATATCTTACCTGTTAGCGCTCATCATTTGTCTTGTTTTTTCCACGCTCTCCCAGTCTGTTCGAGCCTGATATGGTTTCCCACCCGGATCTCCCTTACCTGGGGAGATAATGAAGTTTAATATTTATATCTATTGAAAGTAGTTAGTAGTAACTAAGTAATACTTAAAAGAAGATAGTGTGGTATGAAGGTATTAAACCTTTGTTAAATTACAAATCAAAAGTTCAATTAAAATTACAGATATGTTTTTTGTTGTATTGTGTAACTTTGTTAACGTGTAATTTAACAAACAAACATATTAAATTCTCTAGTATTGTTTTGGTTCATATTTTAACTACTTTTGTGGAATCATATTCAGTAACACAAAGGAGGTTGAAATATCGCTGATAGGTATCTCAATTTAATAGCAAAGAAAATACACATACTTTTTATTGTAACTTTTCACGGCGAAATTCTTTGTGTGGCATTACAACTTTATTTCTACACGTAAGTTAGCAACAGCAAGCAATATTTCTCTATTACGTATTACAACTTTCTCTCTACACGTAAGTTTCAACAGTTTTCATCAACAGCAACTAATATTTCTCTATTAGGTGTTAAATTTACAACGAAATAGCTCATTCGTCTATAATTTTACTGGAACTAGCAAAAATAAAATAAAATTTATATAAATCATATTATATATCTATTAACATATATTCAGAGAAAAGAAGCTTACCTAAAAATATAGACTATGGGTCTTATCTGAGCCATGCCTTACATTTCCAATCAGCTATACATTTTTTAAATATAAACTTAAAATTATCTTATATTTTTTCGTTTTGATTTTTTTATATATTTGAAAATATTATATTTCATATAAAAAATAAATAAAATAATGGTGTTTATTTTTGAACAATAAAGTATATTATTTCAGTAATATTATCTAGATGACTTCAAACTGTATCCACATTTTTAATGTTGTCAAATAGCCTATTCCCAAATATTATTCAAGTTAGGACGTTAGCTACTTATTTGCATACCGACCGTTATTCTATTGGTCAGCTGTCAAATACAAATTCGGGTCGTTGATTTATGTAGAGTACGTTATCTCTTACCGAAGGGAAAATGTTGCCGAGCTGACCTTGCACTATACATATAAGTGTGTACATAAATAAAGTTCGTAATAACTATGTACTAAAGGTTTGTAAGTATTTATGAACTAGACTAATCGTTTAGCGCAAACATGCAGACATTAGAGTTTTATATTCATATAGGTCATATTCCGACATGTATAGTAAATATTTGAAGTACGAGTTATAAAATATATATATTTTGATTACTTAGTATTCAATAGTTCGATTTCAATTCTGTTCATAAACCCTCTTACTGCTAGGTGTGACACTCCTGTTAATTTCAGCTTGATACGAAATAAACCATCATGCATAATAACCAAGAATAATTCATCAGACTATAGCTGATTACTAAATAAGACTTGAAAAAACTAAAACAGCAACATGAAGAAATATCCAGGCCACTTAATAGTTATATATTTATTATTAAGTGATTAATATTTTCTAAAAGAAGACTATATACTTGAATTTCCAATTGGACATGTTGAATTAGGATTTAAAAATTAAAACATAAAATAGTTTTAAGATGAACTTACCAGGACTACCGAGTCTTCTGCGTTCATTCTCCAACGACGAGTAAGGACTGGCTTGGTCCAAATTATCCTGCGACCCGCTGTACGAGCTGTACATTTTGTAATTTGAACGCTTCTCTACCACGCGCTTTGTAGAGGTCACAGGGCTGTAGCGCTCTATCGGGCTGCTCACTCTAAAAATAATATGTTGATAATAAAACAATGAAAAACTGATGGTTGCTTTTCATCTAAAACTTCAATTCGATCGAATTAATTTCAAAATATTTAAAATTGAATGTGAGTAACAAACACAAGTTTGGAGATATTTGATTTTGATTTACAAACAGAATTCTATATAAGTACATTATTTCTTGATCCAACCAAGTTGAAAGAAAATGGTAGCTTAACAATTTTTCATTAAATTTGAAACGAAAGAGATGAAACAGTTTCTTATAATAATATACTCTCGTTACGAAGTTGTAGCTAACTACAAAGTAACAGTCTTGTATCCAATTATTCTTCCTTTTTCGTAGCTTTTTTACTTTTTTTGTAATTAAAGAAAAAACAATGTTTGTTTACTTTCGAGATGCCCAAGTAATTACGTACTTAATTAGGAACCGTGTTGCGTGCGTATCTGACATGTCGTGTAAGAAGTAAACATATTACAAAGATTTTCAACCCATGATTATATACGCTGACTTGTTATTATTAAACAGTAAAAAACTAGATAATGCGCAGTCATATCGACTTACTTCTTCAACTAAAACTTTTTAACACAAATACAATGGGATCGAGAATAAATAGGAAACGACTTTATTCTTTTTTAAAACATTTGTGGCTACCTCCACATGTAACATAACATACTACAACGCCATCTACCGAAGTTACATTGAACTACGGAGTAACGGTCAATACTAAGAAACTACTAATCCTGAATAGCGCAATGGAAGTTTTCGCGCTGATTATCAAATATACAACAAACCAACATCAATCGTTGGGCAGTGGCCCGCCAGGCATGATCACCTCGCCTGGTCGGAGGATCCTTCCTTAGTGTTTGGAGAGACATAGCACCCGTTCCCCATATATTCACTTTAGTTGCCTTGTTAGGCTAAGTTCCTCTTATGAATTCGATAAATGATTGTTTTTACTTATTTTCACAAATAATCACTTAATACTTTCATTAATGTACCGGAAACGTAATAAACTGCTACATGTAAATCTAAGCCACCATAAGTAATTAAATATTCTTCTTATTCTCATCACAATATGCAATATTGAGAAACTGAATAGTTATAAATTATGTTTTTTATTAGGACACAATATTATTCAAGGTTATTCGGGCCAGCTCGGCTACTGGGACGGTACTATCTTCGTACAGAAGTTCAACCTAAAATGACAGCATTCGTGCTGTTGTGTTTCGTTGGTGAGTGCGAGACCGGCAGCCCAACGATGCAGACCACTACTATGGATGTGGGTCACCATGCTGCATTGTTGCATTATCTGCATTCGCAATGAATATAATAGTGACCACCACTCATGGATTCTGCTTACGATTTTCATCAGGCAGAGTAGAATCACTTTGGCAGGTCAATACATCCAAAAAGAAAGAAAAATCATCCATCGTACCTGTTAATTGGACTGGACGTCCTGTTTAAAGGGCTATCTTTTCGAATAAGTGGACTCGCAGTTCGGCCTACTGGACTTGTGGCCCTGTACGGACTGCTCGCTCGATAGGGACTCCCAGACCTGTTGACATCTAGTCGTGAACCATTCCCTAAATGTTTTGTTGTTATTGGACTGGCTGTTCTATTCCTTGGACTTTCTGAACCATATCTTGTATAGGTTTCCTTCTTAGTAGCCTTTGATGTCGAATAAGCGGAATCCGTCATGTCAAAACTTTTTTCTTTATGTTCTGAATCGTAAGGAGGCTTGTAATAGTCATTGGAATCACGTCTTTCATCTCGACGATCTATTGAGCTCGTGTGCTTAGAAATATTTGATTCATATAAATTATATTGGTTCATAGGACTTTCTGATCTAAGACGAGTAACTGTAACAAAAAAAAATATAATTGTTAACATTCTAAAATACATTTATACAAATATTTGAAGTAAAAATATCTATACTAAATCAATTCATATATATATATATATATATATATATACTAGCTGACCGACGCAACCTCGTTTGCGTCTTTTATTGCCCGTAGCGAAAAATTTTCCCCCGTATAGGGTTGATTTTTTACACCTTGTGTCCGAAAAACCCCAATATCTTACGGAACCCTATTTTTTTCCAAAATAAAATATAGCCTATAGATTTACCATAGCAGCGCCATCTATTGATTACTTACTCAACCCAGTCGAAAGGTATCGACATCTGTTAGAATCATTTGGAGTTACAGATAATTGTGACTGTCAAATAATAACAGACAAATAATTAGCAATAAATTAAAATTGCGACTATAATTTGAGATTTAAACTATCCTATCTCTCAAGTTGGATCGAACTGCACATGGTGTGCGAATTTTATTATAATCGGTTAAGTGGTTTAGGAGTCCATTGAGGACAAACATTGTTACACGAGATTTATATATATTAAGATTTATATATATATATATATATATATATATTTATATATATATAACCTTATAACCTATTATTTGTACAAGCGGTAGCAAGTTACCTGGACTAGATATTCTTGCATAAGCTGGCGAAGGACTCGAGCTGTCACGAGGCTTCTTCGAACGAGATCCCACTCTAAACATGTGCGGTGATCCGTGAACGTCGTATCCGTTGAAATATATGTACAACTGAAACATGTCACATTGTGTATTAGGAAGCTCTTTTGACACGGTCTATAATGAAAAATGTAACACTATTTGTTATATTTCTCCATTATATAAAAACTGACGTTTAACATGATCGAACATTGTCATTTGAATCCCTTTTTTATCGACGAATATACAGTTATTTATATAAAACCCCATTAAAGAATGATTGTGGTGTGTAGATTATTCCGGTTATAATAAATGTTAGGATTACAAAGATTTAAAGATATAAATTGAAAAAAATTTAAAGCCAAAGGGGTTTTTTATTCAGGAACTTCTTAATTCATTTTTCTTGATATCCCAAATAATTCTCTCCTGTTAAAATGATGCTATTTAAATAATTATTTATTAATAGGTCTTTACCTATGAAATTGCGTTTCTTCAGTACTGGTCATTTCAAATAAAAAAAAGTTTGTAATGGCTCTGTATTCTAAATTAAAATTAATTTTGTTTTAAAACCATGACATTCTATTTACAAACTCAGTCTTTTGTTTTTTGATTAGCGTTGTATTTTCATTACATTTGAACATTTTTCGTCATAATGGATACTTAAAAAAATCGTGTAATTATGGAATATGAGTTCCGTCGTGGCACCAACGCGACACAAACGGCACGTAACATCAAAAACGTTTACGGAGAGAACTGTACAAACGAACCCACAACCCTTTATTGGTTTTCCCGGTTCCGTTCTGGAAATTTTGACTTAAAAAATGAAGCTCGTGGTCGTCCGGAGACTTTGGTTAACAATAATGAATTAAAGGCGATTGTGGAAGCTGACGAAACTCAATCTACAGCTGAGCTAGCAGCAGCTTTTAATGTAAGCATCAAAATAATATTGATCCATTTGCGACAAATTGGCAAGGTAAAAAAGCTTGATAGATGGGTGCCCCACGACCTAAACGATCGCCAGCGCAACGTACGCGTCGAGACCTGCCTTTCGCTGCTCAACAGGCAAAGAAATGAAGGAATTTTGAAACGAATAGTTACGTGCGACGAAAAATGGATTCTGTTCGACAATCGAAAGCGCTCAGCAAGTTGGTTAGACCCTGGTTCAGCACCAAAGCAATGCCCTAAACCAAAAATGACCCCTAAAAAGGTGATGGTCACTGTTTGGTGGTCTAGTGCGGGTGTGATTCACCACAGCTTTTTACAAAACGGCATGAGCATTAATGCAGATGTGTACTGTGAAGAACTGGAGAGAATGATGGAGAAGCTTGCACATCTGCAACCAGCTTTGGTCAATCGGTCGTCCCCACTGCTCCTTCACGACAACGCGCGACCCCATACTGCGCAACAGACAGTCTCCAAGCTGCAAGAGCTGGGGTTGGAAACTCTCCCTCATCCGCCATACTCACCAGACCTTGCACCTACCGACTATTACTTTTTCCAAAATTTACACAACTTTTTAGTGGGTAAAAAATTCAATTCCCGAGAGGCAGTACAAAATGCTTTTGAAGAGTTTGTTGCCTCCCGTCCAGCTGATTTCTACAAGAAGGGCATCAATAAACTGCCAATGCGTTGGCAAAGATGCGTCGATTGCATGGGTGATTACTTCGAATGACAGAAATAAAAAAGATTGAAAAAATAAGTACTTTCACTTATTGCATACAAAACGGCAATTTTATAGGTAAAGACCTAATATTAAAACATCGTGTTCTGAACACGATGTTTTAAACATGTAAACAATTTTGTGAGTTCTCATGAACCATGTACGAGTATTACATAGGTATAAATATATAAATGAAAACGAAACGCTGAAATGTATGTACGCGTATAACTTCCGATCAACTGCACCCAATTGGATAATTATTATTTCTTTATGTTCGTTATTGCTAGGACAAGGTTTGTATAGAAGAAAATCAAAAGTTAATGGGTTTCTTTTGCCACTAAAAACAAGTTTTCCAGAAATTTAGGAAACATTTACGAAAGAAAAATATGGCATTACAAAGTTCGTCGGGTTAGCTAGCTTATAATAATTTACATATATATATCCTGTGTTTCCACATCATCAGAAATTTTAATAGTAGAGAATGCCTAAGCATAAATCCACTAAAATTAAAAAAGCACTTTATCCAACGAAAACGAAACATAAAACTGCCTTAGCTTTAGTTTGAAAGGCAAAATATTACACAGGCTCTAGTATTATACAATAATGCCTGAGCCTGTCTATCATGTTATGTATTATTCACGAATATATAAGGTATCTTACTCGGTGTTTTCCAGGTGCTTTAGGCATGAAGGTCGCCCGATATCTGGTAGTGGATAGTTTTTCTAATGCGCACATGACACTGCGTTTGTCGTGAACGATATCAAGTTGCAGGTCGCCTTTGACTCCACAACCGCTTGTGTCTAGTTCGAAAGAGTGAGGCTTAAGTGGCTCTGCTCCTTCCAAAGCCCCTGCACTTAATCGAACCCCAGCAGGATCGAATACTTCACACGTAAAAGGTCCTCCCTGGAATAAGATAAATAATCAGTATTTTTCAAAAATATAAGTTTAACATTTTTAAAAGATTAAGTAAACTTTAAGTTATCTTAATTTTAAAAGACTAGCTGAACCCCGCGGTGCTACCCGCGGTACGATGATAACTGCGGGCAACGCCGCGAGGCGAAGCTATATCTTTATAAATAGTAGCCTATGTGTTATTCTGATGTATAAGCTATATTGTGGTAAAGTTTCATTCAAATCCATTCAGTAGTTTTTACGTGAAAGAGTAACAAACATCCATACATACATACATCCATACTTACAAACTTTCGCCTTTATAATAGTAGTAGGATTAAGTAAAGTTAGTGTAAAAAGTCTTATAGTGGGTAAAATATATTTGGGCGGCTAGGGACCCTTATTGCTACGCCAAGAATACACCGAGGACAAATTAATATTGTGTGGTGAGCGCGATCATTTGTTTTGTGTACTTGTATTTAGAAATACAACGTTGTATGAAAACGGCAATAGGTCCAATCATATTATTGATCAATGGATCAATTACACGATACGTAGTACATAATGTTTTTATTAATGTATATATACGATGGATACATATGTATATGTTTTATTTTGGAATTTCAACGTCCAGGCAATGTCTAATGTGTTTTAAACTTATGAGATAAAATCTGTCGTTTCATTAGATTTGATAGATCTGGCATGATATACAGCGTCTCTATAATGTCTCTGATATTGTTTTTTTTTTTTTTTATTGAATAGTGGGCAAACGAGCAGACGTATCACCTGATGGTAAGCAATTACCGCCGCCCATAGACACTCGCAACACCAAAGGCGTCACAAGTGCATTGCCGACCTTTGGGGGATGGGAAAGGGGACGGGGGAGGGGTTGTGGTATGGGCCTCCGGTATCCTCACTCACTCGGTGAAACACAGCTCAAACGCTATTTCACACCGGTTTTCTGTGAGGCCGTGGTATCACTCCGGTCGAGCCGACCCATTCATGCCGAAGCATAGCTCTCCCACGGTATAGTCATAATAACGTGCTTAATTTGGTATAATGGTAATTGTTCGCAGGCCATCCCAAAGATAATTTAGAGATTAGAGATTCTAGAGTATTTAGCTCTGTAATATCCTTTATATATTTGTTTTATTTATGGGCTATAAAGGCACAGATCAGTAGCTGACGAAATCATTCGACAATAAATTGTGTTGTTTCGCTTGAAACAATATTCACGTTACTACTTCCGGACGGTTAATTTCTCAGTATTTATAACGTGAATCGTCACAAACAACAATCATGACTACATTAAAAATGTTTAAATTCACCTGGACTATACTCGTGTTATTCTGATTTCAATTGCTATACATACAACATACCTGTACTAAAATTGAACGATGAGCTGGCGACAGATAATAGGCCATCTTATGACTACTCGAGAAAAAATAGTAAAACATTTTTTTTAATACGACAAATAATTCAAAACTGTATGTTTACAAATTCCTTCTTTTAATTTCTAATGACGTTGCGATAGTTTCCATTGGGTGTAAAACAGTTGGATTAAAATAATTATATTAGTTTGTTGCTATACGTGTAGCACATTAGTCCACCGAACATTCACTGTTTTAGTACAGCTCGTAATAGTATCTGAAGTGATCGTGATGTTTCTTTAAACGATATTCGGTTTAAGTTTGTTGAATACAATTTTTATCATCAGCAGACTAATGAAAAATAATTATTATTATTATGTGAGGTAAAATCATTAAATTTAAGAAAAACAATTATTGTTTACAGACCTGAATATGATCGCCTTTATAAGTAATAGCTATAGTCCATGTTCCTGCCTCATCGGGCTGGAAAGTGGCACTTGAAGCTGTTGTACCAGGTGCTGACGGCGGTGGGTGTCGAGCTTCGAGTGGGACAGCACGTCCACTAGGTGAATGTGCGGTCACGTCGATATCTTGTCTTCTTGGTGCACCTGTAGCAAAATAAATATGAAAGTGGTTTGCTCATTTAAAAAAAATGTTTTAATAAACAGGTTTAAAAAAAATCTAAGTAGATGCATATATACCTCTTTTAATAGGATTCTCTACATCATATCTCAATTTTGTTAGGGATTGGCGCAAAGATAGAAGATAAATGCATAAGGTAAGGGACCCAGAATTAAGGATATCATAGCGCTCGAATGGAATATGATGACGGACCAAAACTGAATAGAGAAATGATCATACATAATACAAATGTACATGTCGGGTAGGTGTTATAATTAATAATGGAAATCACTGTTTACCAACACACTGTTTGGCAGATAGCCATGTTGTGGTAGCCGATCGTAAATGGATCTAATTAACATAAATTAAACACGAAGTGATTAAACTGCATCAGGTTAACCAAAAAAGCCAATCCGTTCTAACTTTAAATATACCTAATGCATTAAGGCAAAGTTATTGCATGTATGTATGTATTATTATTTTAAAATATAAGAAACAGTAATAGTACTACAAAAATGGAGAACTATGTAGATTAATTTATACAAGTGAAAACATTGTGACTTATAGAATAAAAGAGTTATTTTATACATATTGGACTACCCGTGAAGATATTACATACATTTAGTGTTAATACATAAAATACAGTTAATAAAGGCTCCATTAGCACTAGAGCTGTGTCAAATTTGTATGAAACTCTCATCTCATTATGGAAATGCAGAGTTCTCACCAGACTTCCCATATGTGACCACGTTTGGTGCAATTCGATCGAAACAGAAAATGTATAAGAATCGTACCTCTATATTACCGCGTATAAATCATATAAGTTATCAATAACCCATATGTATCACTGCTGTGCTCAGGTCTTCTCTTATGAGAGGGTTAAGCCCATACGTCCCCACGCTGGCCAAGTGGCGGTTGGGGACTGGCAAGACAACGTTGCGGTTACGTAATCTACCGTTGGATGTTTTAAGCTGTCCAAAGGCCTCCACCTAAGCTTCACGATTTGATATTTCGTCCTATCATTTTAGATACGAATTCCAGGTGGTTCCATACCTGTGGCGCTGACAAGTACTTCCACAATACTTCCTATGGCACAAGGCGCCATGCCTGGCGGTGGAACTGTCACTAATCTTGGTAAAACTCTGAAGAAATATCTTCCATCCACTCTGAAATATAAAATGATACTTTTATATGGTGCTCATACCAAGAGATCTTCAAAACTGGATTTCAGAATTAAATATTTACCTTTAAAATTATTTTAACTTACGTTATAATTGTTTACTGGATATATTTTAGATAATGAAAAACAAATGCCAACAACATTCCAATCTTAATTACATTACATACCTACTCATGTCATTTATTATATTCTTGTAGTCAATAAAATTTTATTACTAACTTAAGTACTAAGATTTTAAGTTTACCTGATGTCATCAACTGTGAGTACTATTTCGTGCATACCAGCGTGCTCAGGGACAAACTCACCAGCCCCTCGAGCATCTAATTTTAGTCTTGACTCTTGCTCCAATGGGTTCGCAATCCATACTTTCACCTCCGATATGGACAAGTCATTAGACACACTCTCGATTTTTATGTAAGTCTGAAAATGAGGAAGCGGGTTAACGTTGAGTCAGATTGTTTGATCAAGTGTTTCAAAAAAATCAAGTCAATGAAGTTCATAGAAGGTCTCGCGTACCATATACCGTCAAAGATACATTGTATTTAACACTGGGTTAAATATTCCTAAAAAGATATACACACTTAGATTCCCATTATTAACAATAAGACTCACATTTTTTTCCAACAAATGTCGTTTTCTCTTTAATATTTCTTTTTCTAACGGAAATATCAAGCGGCGTTTGTCCGGATAAAACAGACATCGTACGCCGGGATTTTTTTAAGACTTCCGTCTTCCCGTTTTATGTATAAATTCACAAAAATAGAGATAAATTAGCGATCCTAATCTTATAAGTCGCCCTGGTTCTCCAGCGGTTGTGAGCTTCGACACTTATTCGTTTAGGAAGAAGCCCGTGGCTTAAAACCAACTAAGGAAAACAAATGTTAACTTTTATCTCCGTCATCACACTTTTTTGATTCTTCACACATTTCTCATTGTTAAAAGAAATACAATAGTAGTAATTATATTACGATTGTGACCCGTTACCGAATTACGGGTATGAAACTATACTTACAGGCTCTCCCACTCTTCCGGATGTAGAATCAAGTGCGACGCGTAACATGTCATGTACTGGTGGACGGGGAGGCACATTTCTTAGATGAGTAGCCCACGTCATCAGTCCCAAGTGATCCACCTCGCTTTGGCTCATATCTCGCGCTGATAACACTGGCTGTACGCCTACGATCAAAAACAAACTCTCTAAGCTTTTCAATTTCATGACATGCTCTTTATATCATCAAACGAGATTTTGGACATCAATTTAACAGCCAATAACTTAATCAAAGTCTATTGAGATACGTCTTTACTGAGAGTTATTAAAAGATGAAAAGACACATTTTGGGCTTCAAAGAGGTCGTTATTGTGTAATATTTCGCCAATATTTTAATAAGGATGTACTTAACGCCATTAAAATGTTATAGAATTCTTAACAAAAGCGCAATAGCTGTTAACATTTCAAACTAAACTTAATTAGGAACATGAACGGTCGTCCAGAATATAAGGTACTTTGTACTCTAACTAGGAAATCAGTAAAACAATCAAAACTTTGTACAAATACAAAACTTTGTAATTAAATGACTAGATATATACTATATGAAATAAAATGTAACTTAATTATTTGACAACAGTGAACAATATACAATAAATTAGGTATTTATACGTTTAATGGCATTAGGTGAATATGATAAGCAACGGTTGCAACGAAATGAGTTACTCTTAGATCGACATAACCACAAGAATATCATGCCGGGGTAGTTAGAGGTTTATTTTTTTGTGTTATGTAATCAAGTATATTTATATGTGTCTAATTTTGTCAGATGTATTAGAGGTTTATTCTCGTATGCTCAGAGTTTTATAATATTTTAAAAACGTATCCAAATGTATTATTAAAATTTTATTAGATATATTTACCAATTTTCTTCGCTGCGTCTAGAGCTAGCTGGTTATTTTCTTCCCAACGCGCTGGATCTCGTCGCAATCGGCTTGGTGGCGTGGCTGGTCCTCCAAGTGAACGAACCAACTCATTCGCCACGCGCCCGTCATTCCAGTCCGTCTAACAACAAAACATTTTGAATTAGATACAGTTAAATACCCAGCTAAAGTTTTAGATGCTTTTGGTAGGTTTACTTCGATTTCCTTTATAGATTATACCTGACACCCTGGCTGACGCCGTGCGGTTTCGAGTCGGTATCAGTCATACTTGTAACATAGCTGTTAAATATGGCAGAGATCTGAGTGTTATTTCATATTAGATTACTTAAAAAAATTGAAAAATAACTTAAGAACAACGAACTTGTTTAGTTCAATTAAAATATTGTTCCAAGTAAAAAACAAATGTTAAAGTTTCAAAAACGGGCAGGCCCTACAATGATGTGGGTTTGTAAATGTATAATGGTGTAAATATGAGTTTTATTTATTATACATTTACTTTATGTTTAACACGTACCAATAAAATATAGTTTAAATGGTTTAAATATCCAGAAGTGACGATACTCGTATAATAAGTATTTTTCTTAGTAGCAGTATGTATATATAGTTATACTTAATCCTCTGATACCTTACAACTAGTACTTTCTGCCTTCGAATATTTCAGTTGGCCATCAATACAATTCAATTGATTTATTACCTCTTTGTGAGGGTTCAAAATAAAATAAATCTGAAAATCCTTTTTCTTGACATTACAATGAGACATTTATTTTCTATCTCTGTATTATTTTTTATTTATTTGTCTTTCTGAGATACATCTTTTTAAAATATTTGTAAGTAAGTATATGAGATATTTTGTAGTCATTAAAAGAACTAACTAAAATTTTTACCCGCCTTTAATACAATTTATTGGAAGTATAAATATGTAAATGCGGACGTCCTTAGGCTATTACTTTTTAAAATTTATGTTATACCGACAAAAAAAATAGGGATTTATTTGTCAAAAAGTAAAAATTAAAGTGGTTTGCAATGTATAACTATTAAATTGCATTGTTATTTTCGTTACATATACACAAACAAAATATTGTAAAAATTAACCTTAAATTAATGTTTGTTACTCTTTGATAAGCATTTTAAGGAATTTTATCGCTCTGAAATCCTTAATCTCTAATCAATTTAGACACATTTTTGATTAATTTAAGTTACGACGTCCATAAACTCGATGAAATATATCGACGCCTACGATTTCATAAAGCCGATCACTTTCGTTATATTTATAACCCTTTTACAACTTACCGTAAAATTGGTAATTGCTCTTTCCAGTCGCGCGTTGACCCATTCAAGTGTTGATCGAAAACCTGCCGAGTCTGGTTTCATGAAGTAGGACAGATATGTCATGCCCGAAAGCTCATCCAACCAAGGAGATGCTAAGTATTCAGGTTCTAAGACCATAGGTACTTCTAGCTCTCTATGTGCGAGCCTCATCGCTCGTCGACAGTTTTCCACCGCTTCATGACGATCTGTACCAAATAATAATTGAAATATTGCTACAAAATTACATAGGTAAATATAAAAAACATACAATTTTAATTGCTTGATTAAATTACAACTTGCAAATTAATTCCATAAAATCAATTTCTATACGGCCTTGCAAAATGAGCAATAACTTTTTAAGATGGCTGTTAGTATTGCAGCTTATAATAAAATTTGTTACGATCAATACTGACTGAGCTCCCGCCAGTGTGGGAAAATGCCGGGTTTGCAGTGGTCGAGCAGTGCTGAGAGTAGAACACCGCTGTTCCAATCTGTCGTCAAGTTGTTGACGCGGCACTCCGGCAGCGATGCCTGAAGCCATGATAGCATCAACTTCCTGCAATCAAATACCAATAATCGTCACAAATCTACACTTATAGCTGATTATCAGCATAGATCAACGAGTTCTGTATGTTTGAGCTTTGTACATCTTTTTCATTTCTTAGATCAGTGTTTATTAACACTTTTATCACATTAAAATCAGTTCAAGTGTAAAATAAATCCTTTCATTCATTAATAGGGTACTTTTGCATAAGACTAATCTAACCGCAGTCAAGCAAAGGATGGATTACTGCAATTTTTTTGGGAACTAAGTATTGATTTAGTTAATTTAACTGTGGGTGTGACTTTCTAAAGAGAAACCTATGCCCCAGTGATAATAAGGTTATTTATTTATGTATTAGAGCATCACCTTCACCATCATTACAGGTTGCCCTAATGCGATAGAGAGGCTAACTTACATTTCTATTATTACATCTATTGATGTGACGTGTGGTCTGATTTCGCATTCACGAATAATTTTTAAAAGATTTTCTTCAACTGCGATATGACAATAATATTGTTTACAATAGCATGAAATGCATTACGATGTTTGTAATTTTAATTATAAACCGCAAATAAAATTTGTTGAACGTATAAACAAACTGCATTTACTCTAACATTCACTAACGAATTATTATGTATGTTGATAAACAAAACCAGTTCAACGCTCCGGAACGCATCGCCATTTAAATATTAAATGATATTATGAAGATTTTATTAGATAGGTTTTGATTTCAATGTTCCATGTTCTAAGCAAAAACAAATTCTTATGGTTTTTAAAGACAATGTTATTTTTTACTGGATTTAAAAATAGGTAATAAACAGAATACTGTACAAGTCTTCATTGTTTTAATTAATTAGTAACAAACCTTGTAACTCGCAAATGATCTCAAATGCGAGTCCCACTTCGAATTTAATTTATTATTTTTATAAATAAATCACATAACCACTAATTACCATTAGTAGATTCTAGATAGGTCAAGTGCTGTGTTTAAACACCGTAGCTATTAAGTAAGTTAATCAGCGTATCTTAGGTCTGTTTAACATAAACGAAGCCTGAAGCCACGGATGGTTGCGCCCGCGCCTCGTTCTGTACTAATTGCCTTAATACAAAATAAACGTTACTACTTATTCTGTTCTTGCGTCATTAAACTAAAATTTCTGTCAAATAATCTTCTATTATCTTAGTAAAAAGATTTCCAAAATAGATATTATTCAAATAATGACTATTTTTAGTGGGACATCTAATTTTAGTCAATCTTAGACATTTAAAAACTAGTTTGACAAAACAAAACTAATTTTAAGTTTAGTTTAGAGAGTTTTTGACTGCGCGGTTGGCCTTTATAGTGCTTTAAGCGGTCAACATGCCGTTTGCTACTGCGTCAAGTGCCGTGGGTTCAAATCCCACGTGGGACATCACTTTGTGTGATCCATAAAATGTTGTCCTGAGTCTGGGTGTTCTTTGTGTCCGTTATATGTATGTTTGTAAAGTTCCCCACGACATAGGATGTATAAGTGGGAGATGTCTTTAAAAAAAAAAGAAAAGAAAGAACCGAATTATCACCTGCTACACATTATCTGCTACTAAAATGCACTCTTGATTCTAATGCCACGTTTGTTGAATTTAAGTTTCAATCAAAGCATCATTGTGTCATAGCATCGTATTGGTTTTGGAACGAAGTTCCTTATCGCGCGTTGTGAAAGGGGGCTAGACGGAAAAAATTCATACGAAAAAGTTGTCACGACACGTTTTGTTGTCACGACACTTTTTGCTATTTTAAATTATAGATAGATAGATAGATAGATTAACTCTTTATTATACACCTTAATATTAATAAAATAATATTACAATAGTAAAAAAAAACCAGTAGTACAATGGGCGGCCTTATCGCAGGCTGCGATCTCTTCCAGGCAACCATCTCTTCTCAATTATATTTGTTATTAGTTTATTTTTCATTGCTTGATTCACTATTTTTGTTATGGGAACGAAGTCTTAATATTTTTTTATTAAGAAAATATTGTTTTGTTATTATTTTTTAAAGAATTGGTGAAAAACATTTTTCAATTTTATATATAGCGCCATCTTTTGAATAGAAACTGAACTTACATTTGCGTGTTATAGTTGTCGTTGCCAGTAGTTTAATATTAATAATATAGATGTCGCTGTAAATTAATGATTTTTAAAATTATGTATGTCAAATATAAATACAAAATATATCAATAAATAAGTTTAGCAGTGAACTGCGATAGGCTGGTAACGACACTTTTTGCTACAGTAAGCTATTGTAAGCCGTGCGGCGTGCGCATGTTTCTCTGTCTGTCTCTCTATCTCTCTTATAGAAAGCAAGCCAGATATTTTCGTTTCGTCATTCTGTTTCGAACTTCGTTCCATCCGGGTGTCCCTTGACATCTCTCAAGTTTTTTTTCATTTGTTATTATCGAATATTATGAATTTATAGTACATTTTTAATTTGTTAAAATACTTTAAGAACTTTAAACCAATTGTCAATAGAAGAAATAACAAGTTTTAATCAAAGGGCATGGAAAATTAAAAAGCGAAAAAAAAAAATTCTTATTAGTGATTGCTGCCTACTTACCTACCTACCTACTTACTAAAAACATTTTGCAAAAGAGAATTACAGAACAGTTGAGTAACATCGAATATTATCATGTTTCTAAGAGAATTTATTATAATATCGTCTTATTCTTGTTTATTGTTGAAATAGAACGTGATATTATAATGCTTAGTTAATTACGATTTTCGCAGCTGTAGGATATTCAATAAATACATTTTCAGTAATTTGCGGCCTACATTTTATGACTCAAAATAAAACAGTAAAAAGGGTCATTGACATATAAAAGTCATCAAATAGGCAGATTTTAATTTGGAAGGTCTTTTTAACTTTTTATGCTCAGCACATAAGCCAGCTACAACTTTAAAGATTAATTAGTGTCAACGCTGCATCTTCTAATTAATAAGAAGTTGATGTTACATCGCCAGAAGTGTGAAGAGACTATTAAAATACTAGCTGAACCCCGCGGTGCTACCCGCGGTACGATGATAACTGCGGGTAACGCCGCGAGGCGAAGCTATATCTTTATAAATAGTAGCCTATGTGTTATTCTGATGTATAAGCTATATTGTGGTAAAGTTTCATTAAAATCCATTCAGTAGTTTTTACGTGAAAGAGTAACAAACATCCATACATACATACATCCATACTTACAAACTTTCGCCTTTATAATAGTAGTAGGATATATTTACAGTTAGTGACTCTGAAGTATTTCATACCTACTAACGCTAAATGTAGATGTGAGTATAATTTTGGTTTTATTTTGTAAATGTAAGCTAAATTTGACACATTGACATATGATATAGAATATTTAATGGTTATATAAGGCCGGCAACGCACTTGTAACGCCTCTGGTGTTGCGGGTGTCCATGGGCGGCGGTAATCGCTTACCATCAGGCGATACGTCTGCTCGTTTGCCCCCTACATAACAAAAATAATAATAATATAGTAAATGTGAGCAAAAAGTATAAATATCAACATAAACAAACTTCTTAAAAAGCCGGCAACGCACTTGTAACGCCTCTGGTGTTGCGGGTGGCCATGGGCGGCGATAGTCGCTTACCATCGAGCGATAGGTCTGCTCGTTTGCCCCCTATACAATAAAAAAAACAGCCTTAAACAGTCAACTGCTGGAAATAGACCTCGCCTTAGAAAGAAGTAAACAATTTACGCGTTAAAAATTGATCAGGTTAATTTAAATATAGGTTAGTTTATATATACAAAGATTAAACTGTTTTATGGGTGATAATGGTATTGCAAAAATAATTTTATCTTCTATTTATACCTTTCCATATTCGTAAAATAGATGAGTTTGAAATGAAATGACATTTTGCTTGGTAGAAATTATCTCAACTCTTAAGGTTACTGATAACAGTGATAACCCTTAAAAGCAACACCATAATAATAAACATAAAGAAACAGAAGTAATTATTTGTCACTTAAAAATAAATACAATAAAAATGTTACTATAAAAAGATATTACCTTGGTGGGAATTTGCTCCGGCCGATTTGGTACCGAACGATGAGTGACCAAATCAGTCCCAATATTAATTTTAGATTACCGTTTACGATGTCCACATTACCTAAAAACAAAATTATATTACTTATAACAATATATTTTTACTAAAACGATGTGTAATGTTTAGTGTAACAAAGACAAAAAATGTTTCCATTTATTAGAAAAAAAACAAATATATTCCTTGGTACAAATACTCGTATATCGGCATAATATATATATTTGTTGTTACCTTAATTTGGGGTTAACTATACTATTGCAACCAGTTAATTTGAGTGGTAGGAAAATTAATTAATTGTTAAAATAAAGACCATTGCACCATGTGATGTTCACCTAGTCGACTACGGTCACGGTAGCCACGGT
The DNA here is from genome assembly GCA_916048165.1 of Spilarctia lutea. Classification (NCBI taxonomy): domain Eukaryota; kingdom Metazoa; phylum Arthropoda; class Insecta; order Lepidoptera; family Erebidae; genus Spilarctia; species Spilarctia lutea. The sequence continues at coordinate 10,817,182 of OU696471.1, read as the reverse complement.
CTCAACGGAGACCAGCTAACTACGCAGGAGATATTTGAGTGCACAAGAATGTGCGCAAATACAGGTGCACTTTCTGTTCCCTTACTCTCATAATGCGATAGGACGGTTAATTCGAGAGGACCGGGTAGAGATCATGTCTTACGTGGGAGAGCTATGCTTCGGCATGAATGGGTCGGCTCGACCGGAGTGATACCACGGCCTCACAGAAAACCGGTGTGAAATAGCGTTTGCGCTGTGCTTCACCGAGTGAGTGAGGATACCGGAAGCCCATACCCCAACCCCTCCCCATGGGTCGGCAACGCAGTTGTGACGCCTTTGGTGTTGCGGGTGTCCATGGGCGGCGGTAATCGCTTACCATCAGGTGACAAGTCTGCTCGTTTGCCCACTATTCAATAAATAAAAAAAAAAAGGCGCAGGACAGCTTTACGTTGTGGGGGAACGGGTGCTATGTTGTGCTCAATAGCGTCTCATGTTCATTGAAACCTGCGTGCTTTTGGAACCTCCTCTAGTAACACTGGGGCAGGTACGAGTAAGAAAGGTAACTAATAATAAGAGTCACTTAATTTAAATATACATGGCTTATTTGTATATTTATGTTTTGTAGCATATTATTCTAAAATAGTATCATTAGCGTCAGACACCTCCCATGGACCAAAACTTTTGTCGGAGGCTTTAAAGCTCCACTGTTTAAGCGCCTGCCAAGTTATTTATGACAGCGTTTGATAGGAGTACTTATTAGGATATAAGGTTCAGTATCATTGGGTATAGTTTTACAATAGCAGTTGTCATACCGATATTAACGAGTTTGACGCCATCGTCTTCAATAGCTTGTAGTGCATTGGTGACATTCTCCAACTTGTGGTGTTGATTCGTCGGCTTCTGACTCCACCCTTTTAATTTTCGTCCTTGAAGAGCTTCTACTAATGAACACAGCACAGTTCCATCTCGAAAATCTTCCACCAAATCTACGACCTACAGAAATTACTCGTATTTAAATTTGTGTAATCAAAATGAATAAATAATCCAGAGCAGAATTTATGTTATCCTTGTGCTATTTTATCATTATAAGTACGTTGTTACAATTAAATATAAATTTAAACCGCTCAACCCCTGGAACGCGATGGAGATATTTGGGAAAAGTCTATGTCCGTCTCTTGACAAATATTACGATAAACACATTTATACTTCATGGGAAATGTACTAATAAAATTGTGTAAGATTTCGCGGCCAGGAATACAACGGTTATAATTAATATGTCACTGTTTGACTAGGGGAGTAGTCAGGGGTCTGAACACGGGTAGAAAAGGAGTTGAAACATATTCACCAAATTACGGCAAACGCAATTTTCAATCACGTGGTAGTTGCTTTTCTTTTGTTCTTAAAATTACAACTGCCATTCCCGCATTAAGAATATTCAATAATTCGTAGATCTTAGAAGTGTAATTCCATGTGGAACCCACAACACTTAGCTAGAAAGCGGCGAGATGCACCCACGCACCGTGCAGTCAATAGGAATTGATATTATTACTATAATTTGTGCCTACTGTATCTAATGAGAAATATGTTATTTTGTAAACGCAAATTTTCTTATATTTTAACTGAACTAACTTAAATATTTAGATAGTAATAAGTTTAGTTTAGTAGTACTATATCATTTACTTATAACATATTTACTTGCTCACTGTTCAATATAGTTGTACATTATACTCAAAAAGTGTATATGCATTCATTAGCTAATATGGAATAGCCTCTTTTCTCATAACATTCTGTCAATATTATATTAAGTGGAAAAGAAGAAAGATTAAATTAACTGAATAATGTTTACCTGTATTATGATAACATAATGATCCACGAATAAGAAAATATTTGGCTTAAAATAAAGAAAATTGAGTTGTTTGTACAAAATATTATGTTGAATCAATATGCCAACTGATTTGTTATGAAAATTGCACGCCCACAAGCAATCACAATTTGTTAGGGAATATTCACAAATCATATGATATTATAATATTTACCTTAATATTCATTGGCTTTAGGGTTTCGTTGACCCAATTCCTGAAGGTGTTGGCTTGTATCTCAACCCACAGGTCCTCGTGGCCTTTGATAGCCATACCTTTGGCCGCTGTCCCTTCAGGGCTACGGGCCGCTAGCCCCGCTTGGGTGATTCGCCCCGCTGAGCCCTCGGTGGAGTGCGCCCGCACGCCTTGGTGCGTCACACGCGGTCCTTCCATTTTCTTCAATTCACACAAGTTGTAGAATAATCCCGTATTCTATATAATTTCACTCCATTTTCTTTGGCACCACACATCGTTGTCATCTGAAAAGATAATTGACTTATGAATATTTAAGGACGTTTTCTTGATTCAACGGAACGATCAAAAATAATACAAGGAAAACGGGAAAACGGGACGGTTTGATGATACTCATTTACATAGACATAATCATAGTCCCGTACAAATGTATTAATCTTTTTATTTGGATACGAAGAGATTGTTATATTATGGACACCGGTACGATGTACCTTATCAGTAAATATGTTATATTTTACTTATATTCGTATTTGATGGTGGAATTATGTGTACGTATATGTTAATGTCAAAGGCCATTGTTTACGTATATACATCGCAGTTACCCTTTAAACCAAAAATGGTAAAGACAGAAAATGATACAATCCACAAAAATTATCATTTCCTAGAATGTGCGCATGTAAAGATTAAGTTCAAAGCTCCGATTGTACCGATATTGATTACCATGTTAATGCAGCCTTGCGAAACATGCAAATTTGGTCATCGATTAAGGCGTGGTTCAATGTTTGTAATACAATCGGCCACATCGTTACAAACAAATATTCCTACCTTTTCTCCTCGATTGGCAGATATTGGCTCATGTTCGCATATGCATTAAATCTTATCTGTGTAACAAATTTTGCTCAAACTATAAGTTATGTCAGTATTGAGAAAGATCTTTACAATATTACTGGTACAAATTGGCACCACTTACTAATGCAGTTGGTTGTGATATGTGCAAGTATTTCAATTTATTTAGGATAAATAAATGTGTCTAAAGAAGGCATTACGTCTAGTACGGCATCTAAAATATAAGGTGAAATTATTGTAAGGACTGTCTAAACATCGGTACCCGGTTAATGTTTACCATATTCTGTGAAAATAAATGACCATATTTAATCTAGAAGTGTTTTGTTATAGATTTTGTGTTTAAAACAGTATGAAAACTTTATAGAATACAAGCTTATAATTGACCATTATTGCCTAAGTTATAAGCATCATCATGATTGGGATGTGTCATACTTTTAACCTTGTGAATATATACATAAACCAAATACAAACGTTACGTAAAACAAAGGGTGTTTTTTGGGGGTCACCAGACCGTTTCACAGTGATAATGAATTTAATTATTGTAATTTTATATCAAAACAAAGCCGGGTTTATCAGCCTGCGTTTACATTTGAGGATATTACAGACATTTAAACAAAATTCTAACTGTCTCATAGAGTTAGGTAGTTATATGACACGGGTTAGGGGTATTTTACTTGACAACAAAACAGTAAAATGTTAGATACCACATAATGCTGCAGTGTTCAGCCACATCACATTCGAGAACCGTAAATCTCACATCATTATTGTGGGATATTGTGCTCATTTCGTACCTTCACCAATGCGATCACATGTTAATAAACTATTACCTCTAAATTTATTACTTCTTAGTTTCGACCACATTACTAGAACATGGTAAAAATTCGTTACTGCAACACACAATGATTGTTTGTGTAATAAATACTTTATCGGCTTTGTTAAAATGCAAAGGTAAAATCATGTTGCACTGCATTAGTTTCTAAATATTGAAGAACTGTGTTTTTGGTTTCATATTGTTTTAAGCTTATAAGGAAAGAAGATTATGTCCGTGTCATTCTGCAAGTACTAGGTTTTCGTTATAAAAAAAAAAACAAAATTGTTGCCTGTAAGAGATTGCCTCCGGGCGATAAGGCCGCTAATTGTACTTCCCTAGTTTAAATTTTCGTAGTTAAGTTAATTTTGTTACTTATCTGGTGTGCAATAAAGAGATTTATTATTATTAATTATTATCATGACTTAAAGAAACTTGTAACTGCTTCTTTTACTTCAACACTCCAATCACTTTATATGTATTGGCAAGAACTGCATACAACAGTATAATAACAAATGTTATTATTAAGATTTATAAAATTTTGTGCTATTTAATTATATGCTTTAACTTCTGGGCATTCCCTGTACAGTGTGTGCGGTAGGTATATTTATAAGGAGTTTGCGCGTACATCGCAGAACGTTGCAATTATTTGTAAAGGATAATGTTAACAGCTGTACAATTAACTGAGAATACGAGTACATAGGTATAACGTGACTGTCGCTTGTGCCACGCACTAATTAGTCCCTATTTTCCAACATGTCTCCAACGAACTCAATATAATGCTGTTTTGTTTGATATTGCAAAACAGGTTAAATAAATTAGGCAGTCCTTCATATGTTTTCATCGTGAGGTATATCTAGAGTACAATGAAGTGGTTTGCAAGAATATACTAAAAAAAAAAAATTGTTCACAAAAAGTAGTTCACGAGATTCTTGATGAAACTTATTCCGCTCTTAAACAGGAGAACAGCATCAAACACAACAACAATATTTTTCTAATCTGGAAATACGTGCTAGTTAAGAGGTTTCTAGGTACACAATTTTGAGTAAAATTCGCTAGTCGGTATTTCATATTATGTTTCTATTAGGTCTAGCAGGTCCTATAGATCCAATAGTCATGATGATCATGACTTTTAAAGATAAACTGATATAATTTAATGAATGTGTAAGTTGACCATGTTACAATTAAACGGGAACCGTAAAATATCTACTGACAATGATCATAGTAAAATAATAATTTTATGACTAAACTTTTCACATAACGGATATTCGTTCATAGTCGTACCATGGTCCTTGAAATTTATTTTATTTCTAGCTGGTCTTTGAACTTTGTCTCAACTGTATGTAATTAAGTCTTACATATCTCGCTTATCGTATACAAAATCAACAATAACCTAACATTTACTGAACAATTTTATTCATATTTTTTAAATCTTGCGCTGTACAAAATGGAATGAAATGACTTTAAAGACCCGTGGGAGATTTGTGCCGCGGCATCCATTAATTAGATAGGCGCTGTGTGACACACGAAAAGATTTGAAGGAAATCGGGGTTTGCATCCCTAAAGTAATTCATGTTCAGTCACGAGTAAAGAAATGTTAACATATTTTAATAGTTAATAGTAGCCACCCAAAGTTCTGTGACAATATTTTTTTTTGGAAAACTAGCTAAACTACTTCTATAACTAACACTGACTATGCCTCTGATTAGTGTTTATGTAACATACACACTAATCAGAGGCTATGACAGTCAATACAGACAAAACATGAGAAGTAATTTCCTTAACCTGTGAGAATTAAGGCGAAAATAAAAATTAAATCAATTTACTACTACAAGGTAAATAAGTTTTATGATTCTGTAAAGTAGTGGGCAACAGGTGTAGTACTCGGGTAGTAACCACTTGACTTGTGCGTAGCAGGTATAATAAAATGTTCAACTCACGGTTAATCTGTATTTTTGTCCAACACTCACAAGTAAACAATAGAAGGTGCGGTAAAGGAAAGATACAAGCATAAGCACAGCACAATAATCAGTTTAAAGCAGGGAGATGGATAGTCATAGAATAGTACACACAAAAAAATACAGTACATAAGCGATATATAAACACTAACACTAATATATAAACTGAGACAAACCAGCGTGCGTTCCGCGTCAATAACAAGTTACGCTGTCTCGCCGGTAGCGACGAGCCGTAGGTATATGTAGTATATACGACAGGTTTTAAAAATAGGTTTCATCAAAGACGTATGAGGGCTGAGTTCCTATTTTGCGTACAAACGCGTATTTCGAGTATTTAGAAGTACCAATAGTCACCAGTCACCAATACAAAAAAATGTTTTGAAACTTGTAAGATTCACATAATGCATCACTACCAAACCAAGAGGCGTTCGCGTACGCGTTCGACGAACACCGGTGTGAGTGAGGTGCTTGCAAAAGTCAAATGAAAATCAATCTTAAAATGTGAACGTTAGGACACTTTTTAAATTCATTATCCTTGTAAATTGTAATACTTCTACATGCCGAGACGCGTTCAACAACCATGTGTGAGTGCTTACAAAAGCCAAATGAAAATCAACCTTACCGTGTAAAACTTAGGGCACTTTTTAAATTCACTGAACTCGTAATACTCTTGTCACGGCAAGACGCGATCGACGAATACATGTGTGAGTGAAATAAATCTCGATATCCAGTGACAATAATATAAACATTTATAGACATTTAATTAATGATTGGAACGGGATGGACAGTCATATTTTCTTTTGATTAAAACGAGACAGATAGACCATTTTCATGCCAATATAAGTTTTATCTACAGTTTTTTTTCTTGTTTACGTATTTCTTTGAGATTTTAAATTTTTATCATTTGACAGTTTTAACAATTGGTTATCTGCGCGCGAAATATTTTGTCCTTAAATTTGAATTGAAAAATAAAGTGAATATTTATAAGTTAATACGAATTGGTGGTGGTTTGGATAAATAGTTTAAATATAATAAATGTAAATAATAAGTAATAAATTTGCATAAATGATGGTGATGGAGGTGTGTAAGACATTGTTAATAATGATCATTTTATTGTAGCCTTACTAAATATTTAATTTAGTTAATTTGCTCATGTGAAGGAAACTCAAACTATACGTATTATCAAATTTAGCGGTAGGTTCTAAAGTTGATAATACATGTAATCTGAATTTCCTTGCCGGGCAATACTATTATCCGTTTTGTATTGATTTTAACTGAAATCATTCTGTATAGGTAATCATTTCAAAATATTCACTGTAAAAAGCTGACTGTCCTAAGCCTGTAAAATTTTAGATTTTCGATTAAACTTATACCTAAATGTTGATTGATCCTTTTTACAAAAGCTCGATAGCTTCCATTGTAACAACTTCCATTTTGCGACATTTGGACACGTACTTCTAAATACTCGTGGAGCTAGTCTTTGGAACCAGTATTTACACGTACTCGTACTGGTAAGTACTGGCGGGGCGGTATAGTGCACCCCAGGTGTCGATGTAATCGATATCGATGTTTACTGTTATTAATATTCATGGGCGTACCCGGTTCTGGGCCAGGGGAGGGGGGGGGGGGACAAATCGAGTTTTTAAAAGCACCCGTCAAATAAATATGAAAAAGGCATTATTTCAAATAACTTATTTCATTATAGAATAGCTATTTTTAAAACCCTATCGCGGTCCACAACTAGACATAGGATTTTCCAATTAATTACACGCCACTTGTTTCGATCACATTTTAAAAGAAATTTTCAAAAGTCTTCGGCAAAACAGTTTAAGATGCAGCAGCATATAGCAACATTCACAGCGGTACTTGTGAGCTACAAAAATCCAAAGCGAGTCTCAGACTTGCTTCTTGAAGTTCGTCAGGGTAACTGTCCGCAAACAGGCCAAGGCGGCAGCATAAGCGCTTATATTTGGGCTGAAAAGGAATATCTTACCGCAACGTTAGTGTGTAAACCGTTTTGTTTTTTTTAGTGCGGAAATTCTCTCGGATATCACCATCTAGTAGTTTTGTCGGACTCGAACCGACTGAAAACCGCACACCGTCACGGATACTAGAAGCCGGGGAATCAGGTGCACCCTCGGAAGGAAATCCCTGGAACTCCGACGTACTTTGGGCCCCCTATGGTTTGTAGATATATATATAAGCTTGCGCTTATGGGGGACGGAGATCGTTTGGGGATCTCCGGCGCCCGAGTCATCTGCGGTACCTGGCCCGTTCCCGAGCCTGGCGGATAGAAAGAGTTCTAAACCTCGCACGGTCCCGCTCTGCCATCTCCTTCGCAAGCATAACTTGCTCGCAGAAAAAGACGGCAGAGTTCTACGCGCTCTCGCTACGCAATATGGCCGCAATATTGTTACCAAGCGAAAGAACCCCCACTCATCGGAGTGTAAAATAAAGTGGTGGCCATCGGGCCACCTAGTCGCAATAACGACTTGCTCAGCACTCGGTTGACCAAGTCGTTCCATCCATTCCTCCACGAGGACCTGGTGGAATTGGGATTTCTGATGCCTCTCGAGCCAATCCTTCATAACGGGTCTTACCGCTGCAATAACGGCGTGCCCAGCACCCGGTTGCCCAAGTCGTTGCTTCCATTCCTCCACAAGGTCCTGGTGGAATTGAAATTTCTGGTCTTCGATTTCTCGAGTCTTAGGTCTCCTACCTGAAGGTCAGCACTCGTTGCGGACGTCGCAATAGCCCGACATTGCTGGCCTTCAAGACCTCCGCTCATACTAGGGACTGCACAACTCCCGCGTATAGTCTCCTGCAGGAGTCATCGGGCACCCTCCTATTTGGCAGCAACCGAGCCAAGCACACGCGGCGCCAGCTTGGGAATCAGACTTCGGAAATGGTGTTCCATCGGCCTTCGAGTACGAGTCCAATGTGGGCTTACGCATGGACTAGTGGAAAAACCATATCAAAGGAAAATGAGATGATGTATCTATATATCTATGTCTATGTGGCACAAAAACACCTGTACTGGATGCTAGGACGAAACTACAAATTATTATTGGACAACAAACTTCTAATGTATCAGACGATAATTAAACCTGGAAGTACGGCATACACTTGCGGGTAAAGACTCCAATATAAATGTTACACATAGAGCTCAGAACAATATCCTAAGGTCGATAGTAAATGTATCGTGGTTTGTTACCAATGCGGAACTGCATCAACAGCTCTCAGCTGCCCTCCCCTGCCCTACCCTGGGTAATATTAAATATTTTATATGAGAAAAGTAAATATGTAAATATAGGTAGTAGATTAATTATAATAAAATGGTATATATATATATATATATATATATATATATATATATATATATATATATATATATATATATATATATATAAGTGTAAATATATAAATAGTTATAAGATTGAGATTTAAGTTATTCTCAAGATTATAATGATAATATAGTAAAATATAGTGAGTAAGTAGTTGTTCTGCTTTATTTTCGGTATCATGATGCCAATTCTTTACATATCGTCTATATGTGAAGTCCGACAAGATAACAATATGCTAGTTTCCCTTAAATTAAATTAATAATAGAAATGCTTACATACTCAAAAATTACAAGAACAAACATGCTAAGGGCAACGTATAATTGTAATGTCATTTACATAATACCTACCTCCCCACTTTTTAAAGTCATGATTTAGTAAAGGTGTCGTTTTTCTACAACATCTTTAAATTGCATAACATGAAGTCACTTCCGCTGTCTGTTTGCTTAGGTCTTTTTAAACTGCGCAACGGAATTTAATGCAGTTTTTATCAATAGATGTAGTGATTGTTATAAATAATAAAAAGTGAGTGAAGTGCATATTATAGTAGAGGAAATAAAAGAAATAAGTAGTAATAAATATTTTGAAAATGTCGACAATATTTCTACAGCATTTCAATTCAATTTCAATTCCAATTGATGCAGCGAATATTTACATCACAAAGTCCTCGTGTGCAAATAATATGGCATGTGCGAAAAGGTTTGAAATTGGTTGGTTTTTCAAATAGTTATTTTTGTTTGACGTAGGATGAAAATCATGAACTGTTGTTTAGATATTCTTCTAGAAATAGGGTTTTATATAAAGTATTAAATCATAATTAAATTAGAATATTATCAACCTGCTGACCGTATTGTCTTTTTTGGACTTCAGTAGGTAGGTATATTCCGTATATTATTTTTTATTATATTGCTAACTTTTGAAGGTATGGTAGAAGTATTGAATATAAAAGTTATTGCAAGCCAAGAAGTTATTTGACTAGATACCTAGCAAAATTAATAGAAATCCTGATTCCAGAGTGCATCCTAATAATATTATAATCAAAGCAGTGCTATTATATATAAAGTTTTTATTAGTGATTTATTTTTTTGTGATTTTAGTGATTTAGAAAATGCATATTTAATTAAACTAGTGGTCGCCCAGAGGTCGACCATAAGTCTATTATTTTTTTAGTTACAACTTTTTAGGACTTTTTTTGTCTAAGACTATTACACCTCTTTAATCAAAGATTTCATAATGACTACTTTTGACATTCAGTATAACAGTATAGACAAAAAATGATCATCTTTGTAATATTTAGAGTTTGACTTTGACATACATACACTTTTGTATATGAATATTTGTGTATGTGTGTTTTTTACGTATTAATATAATGTAATTTTAAGCATTATAATAAAATAATAGTAGCTTTCTGCACTCCTTTGTATAAACTTTAACCATGCCAAATTGCATACTCCTCCGTTTATATAATTGACATAATTTTCGTAAAAAGAGGTACAAAGTTTATCCTTTACGTAGTAATACATAGAAATACCTATACAATTTTGTAGTTACAATTTCTGTGTTTACAACTCTCTACTCTATACGTTTAGAAGGTTCGGTTAATTTGTAGAATGTGGGAGTTGGGAACGGCCGGCTCGACTGGAGTGATACCACGGCCGTACAGAAAACCGGTGTAAAATAGCGCTTGCGCTGTGTTTCACCGAGTGAGTGAGGATACCGGAGGCCCATACCCTAAACCTTCCCCGCATTCCCTCTCCCCATCCCCCAAAGGTCGGCAACGCACTTGTGACGCCTTTGGTATTGCGGTTGTCCATGGGCGGTGGTAATCGCTTACCATTAGGTGATACATCTGTTCATTTGCCCACTATTCAATTAAAAAGAAAAAAACAGAATGGTGATCCGTAAAAAATAAGTTTCATCTAAGACGGGTCTGAAATAATTAGGTATAATAAATACACATTTATTATACCTAATTATGTATGTACATTTCTTTCTTTTTGTTCTTTTGTTCTTTTTATAAAAGACAACTCCGCATTAGGAATAAACATCCTGTGTCGTGGGGGACTTTACAAACATACATATATATATATACATAAGTAGGATTTGTTGTAAAATTCGAAAAAAAAGCGTGTAAGTCTGTGCACAATATCATAATTATATAATTGTTATTATGTTTTAATTTTAATAGAAAGTTTTAATCGTTATATTAAAAAAAAATAAGTCGTTAAAGTTTAAGTATATTATTACTTTTTATAGTTATTGAATAGGGCAAAAACCAGAAAAATATAGTACAAAGGACCTTTCATATTTAACATTAATGCTGTTTTACTAAATTTTGATAGATTATAATGTACAATGCAAAAAAAAATACTGATACTTTGTTATAAAACTTGAACTTACTTATCTTTATTTTCTTTTTTACTAATATTTTTGAAAGAAAAATATAAATAATTGAAATTACAACTACGCATATGTATATAATGTAGTAATTTATTAGATAATTGTGTAAAATTAATATCTCTTAACTTTATAAAATCATCTAGTATTTAGCTTTAACAATAAAACTTTGCCGGTATCCAAGTTTTTACACACCAAATTATATCTATTTTATAGTCTTCCAGTGACCACGACTAGCGAAAACTGTTCGAAATATTGAACAAATTCAATTCACCAATTAATCGTGATAATTTTCGATGTAAATAACTATTAATAATTATGTTAAAATATAGTATTAGTGTCCATAAGCACACAAGATTACAAATGTTAAGGAATCCGGATTTAGAATTCACAAACAGTTACGAATCTGTGATTTTCAAGTTTTGTATGTTTAATGAGATGATATGATGGCATTTCAACATTTAAAATAGAAGTGATGCTCGATCAGCTGTAATTTGCTTCTTACATCTGAATTGTGTACATTTTAGTAGAACATCTTAAATAAGTTGGCATTAGCGGCTTTAAACGTAGTACAACCCACGTCTTTATACAGCCTCCAATAAAATCATTGTTCGCCGTTGTTGGGCTTCACTGAATCATAATATAAATTTTGTGTATTGTGATTGATCATTTCTAACGAGGCTCAGCGTGATTTACAATGGAACACTTTGATGTTGTTTCATCGTTCACTATTATGGATGTATTCGTATTAAGTTAATAATTTAGCAACAAGAACATGTTGTGATTGCTTTTACTGTAACAAAGACCTAACCATTTTGGGTACCAAAGACCACCTGGTGATCGGATTTCGACAACAATTCGTCAACTTTAAATGTTTTATGTCATATCGTTGACGGGTAAGTATAACTTGTACGTTTGGTGTATAGTATTAGCGTATAATGTAAAGTTAACTTTAGCTAATTTTATAATAAGTTAATTTAGTTTTTTGCAGAACTCACCATGCTGCGATGTTGCATTGTCTGCATTCCCATCGGTGACCACTATTCTTAGATTCTGCTTATGCTTTCCATTAGGCAGAGTAGAGTAATTTTGGCAGGGTCTTGTATAAAAAAATGAAAATACTTTGTCAAATGTAGAGTCACTTTCTGTTATATGTCTGATAAAATATATTCTATTTGACTACTGAAAACTATGGACGAGATTAAATTAAAAATGGAAGCTAGTTCAATAAAGTTGACATAAACAAAACTACAGCTTGGAATGTAATATGCCCACGACGATAAACGTGTAATATACCTACTAATCCGCTGTTACTAAAGTATTTAATTATTATTTCACGGATGCAACGTCAAAGTTTACTCAATTTGCAGTCAATTTTGCTCGGAATTAAAAAATGAAATAAAACACAGCTGTGATGTTTCATAACTTAAAGTCATATTGCTTATGAAAGGGTTTTTTATAAATGTTTGATAAATAGCATCAGCAGGATGATAGAAGCCAGGATTTAAAAGTTTCATGCTATTAAACTGCCACACCTGGTCACAACAGCGTAGATTCGATTTCGATTATTGCCAATATTATTTTGCGTGAATATATCTATTTTCTGAAGCCTATTAAAATATTTATTTATGTGTGATTAGGTTCTGAATCAGAATCAAGTAAGATAGAATATGTAACATGTCCCAGATTACGTACCATTTTGCCACAGTTATTATCGATATAATAGCTTCCTACCGCCATTTGGAACGAATGAACGGAAAACCAATGGGTTTATTCTACACTAGGAAAAATAATATCAAAAGTATGATTTTGAGTCTTCGTGGACCAGGAATATTGTTTTAGTAATCTTCATTGAACTAGAATAGAATAGAATAAACTTTATTGTACACCAATTAATACAGTTATATATAAGAACTTAACAAGATGATAACCATGTACAAATGGCGGCCTTATCGTTGAAAAACAATTTCTTCCAGGCAACCTTTGGATGGAAAAATCGACTGTAGAAACACAAACTATAGGTAGTTTTGGTGTTAAAAAATAAATACGGAATAATTCAGATAAAATTACATAAGTAAAAACATAGAGATTCTATTACACATTAATACAAACAAAAAAACGGATTATAAAATAATAAAATAAATACTAAAGTGAATAAATGTACAATGTCCACATTCTCATAATAAAAAATTCAGAAATGCAAAAAAAAAATAAAAAAATAAGAGGGCATAAATTACGAAAATAAGTTATATTACTGCCTTTACTAAGTTATATTACGAGAGTTGCTAATCTCCGGTAACTATTAATGAATTTTGAATAAATAGATTCAAAGATCATATTTTTATAAGATCTTTTTAAGGTAGCTATAGCTAGAGAACCACCTATTATGACACATAAGGCAGGTATAAATACTCATAGTATTGTTGGCAGTCCGTGATCATGCAATGTTGTCCAATGTCAATCCAAAGGCAACGATATTTAACTTAACTGCGTTAATTTTGTTTGAGCCTTTGTTAAAAGTTTTGAAAACACAAATATTTTAAATACATTTAATTTATTGTTATGATACTATTATTAAATTTATTTCTTTATATAAACTATACTATAAACTTGATTTTGAAGTTTATAAAAAAGTGTTATTCTTTTGTTCATAAATTTGATAAAACAAAAATGTTAGCAGAAAAGAGTATAAATCTTTTAGTAATATATTGAACCTACTACTATTGAGTACACACTGAATTTGCTGTTTGAATTAAACGAACGTGACCAAATTTATTGCAGTGTCGGGCGTAATATTTCAGCAAACATTACGACAACACAGCTGATTGAAATGACAGACATGAAAATCTACCGATAACATGTATTGTCATCGGTAGATTTTCTATATTATATTTTATTCTATAAATCGATCGAAGGTAACTTAAGAACATTAATATTGACAGTATGCAGATTCATATGAACTAGCATAAAAAAATCAACATGAATGATGTTTATGTGGTTCCATAATTTGTACGCCAATAGGTAGTTTCGTTTATCTATGAAAGATTTATTAAAATATCAATAGTATACAAATAATAAAGAAACCCGTCCATTTCATCATACAGGATCTCTATTAATAAGTTTTTCTCTTATTAGATAGAAAATAATCGTTTTATGTATGTTTTACTGATTAACAATATTGAATAACAATGAGAAACAATAATTAATTATTATTATTATTGCTAAAGGTGACAGTAATGCAAATATGTTGTTTGGATTTGAGGTAAGAGAATCATGAATTAGTGATCTTGATTAGCATCCAACAACTAGGTATATCTACTGAATTCCTAACTGCTACTTATGTCATGAGGTAAACTGGTTTTAAAACGATAGATAAGTTCTCAGTAATTCTAATGGTCTATAACAACTATGGCTGAGAAAACTAAAGGTTATCGGCCAGCCTCACTAGGCTTCAATCTTATCTTGTTTGCATATGTATAAAAGTACAAAAGTAATTTATTAATATTCACTAATTTGTACCAAATACATAAACATATATTTATCAAGTAAAAATACAGAACAATTATTTGTAACCGCAGAAGCCAATCGATTACAAATCAAATTTGGAAAAAAATATAAGTACTTTACATTTGGTATCATTGAAATAAAAAAAGGATGATAATTATTTTTTACAATTAATTATTATTACATTTAACCGCACTAAAGTCAGTTTAATTAAAAGTGAGTAGTTTATGCATAATAATTGCAATACATTTATATTATAGATGGAGCAACGGTATTCATGTTGACCTCATTAATTAAGCATTATTTACATATATCACATGTATGCAATTCGAGGTATAAGGGCCAGGCTGATTTTAGCACAAACGGGCTGGTTCGACCGGTGTAATACTGCCCTCTTACAGACATATATATATTTATAATCATCATTAACCACCTTTAACAACACCGTTAAAGACTGTTAAGTTTTTTTTTTCTTTTTTTTTTCTTTTAAAAGACAACTCCCGCATTAGGAATATACATCCTGTGTCGCAGGGGACTTTACAAACAAACATGTAACGGACACAAAGAACACCCAGACTCAGGACAACATTTTGTTTGATTTGAACCCACGGCACTTGGCGCAGTAGCAAGCGGCGTAGTGACCGCTCAAACTACTAGGCCAACCGTGCAGTCAGCAATTATTTTTTTTATTTCAGTTTACGGCTGTTAGGTATATCATTTCCTATTATAATATATGGCTGTTGGTTAACTACCACCTGTTTAGCCAAGTAAATTTTCTAACTAAGTAAATTAAAAAAATCTTATTCTTAGTAAACTTACTAGTAGGTACAGCAGTATATATAGTAAATATACTAATTTAATGTGTCAATAATACGTACTAATTTTATAAATGCGAAATGTGTGTCTATATTAGTTACTCAGATCATCACTCTTTCTTAAACCGATTTAGTTGGAATGTAAGATAGAGATAGTTCACATCCCAGGGAAGGATAAAGGAAGATTTTATCAAAGAAACAATTTTTAAGGAGGTGAAAAGAGGGGGGATTTTGCATTTCGCAAATTAAAGGCTGTTGAACTTTTTTTATTGTTAAAGGGACAAACGAGCAAACATATTGCGATGGTAAGCGATTGCCGCCGCCCATGGACATCAGCAACAACAGAGGCGTTACAAGTGCGTTGCCGACCTTTTAAGAAAAAGTACGCTCTTTTCTTTAAGGTCGTTTTGGTCCGGGAACACCACAGACGACAGTTCATTCCACAGTTTTGTTATTTAGTGATTTGTTGTAATGAAAAAATAGAATAGTTATTTATCTCCCTAAGAACCTTCTTAATTTGTCTTGTCAAATTATAAGAAAAATTTTCCGTGGCTGAGTTATTCACTCAGCAACACATTAAGCAATTCAATTTTATTTATGTACAGGGATTGAAATATAATTAAAACGGTGACGTGTTTGATTTAATTAGTAGGTATATGTTTCGTTAAATATTACTCATTAAAGCGAAATATAAGTAGATACAGTCATTACATATGATTTATTCAAACAGCGAATTACATAAGAGGTGAACGTGTATGTGGACGATATCTATATAATTTAATTAGATGTATATAAAGACATTTACAATATCTGATAGGCTTTTCGTGCAGTAATCACTGCTCGTAAAAATCTCGGACATAGCCATCCGGTTAGGCTGACCTAAGTTTACATATGGCTTAAGCCTTATTTTGAGTTTTAACATGTTCTGCAGTAGCCTAAGGCAATGAAAAAAGTTTATTAAAAAGCTAAAAATGTTGAGTTGACAAAATGTAGATATGGAACTGTAATTAAGTGAATCATATAAACTAAGTTATATTACGAGAAATACATAATACGTATGTAGTACCTACGTGATGCTTGTAGAACTGATTAGTCATCAATAGTGAGGCATACCCTCTGGCCTAATAATATTTTAACAAATTTTATTCTTTTTTGAACTTCTGTGCTTGTGTAAAAGTACTATACAGGCAAACAAAGATCAGTTGTAAAAGGAACAAATAAATAATTAATAATAAATATATTTTTCGCACATCTAACACACAACGCCATATAGTCCCAAGCTAAGCAGATCTTGTGTTATGGGTACTAGAGAACTGATATAAAATCCTTTTTTCCTTTTTTGTAAATACATACATATTACACATAGAAAACACCCAAACTCCGAACATTTAGTTCAGTGCAGATCATACAAACATTTGATCCGACCCGGGAATAAAACCCGAGTCCTCAAGCACAGCAGTCGCATAAACTACCACTGTGCCACCGAGGCAGTGTACTGTGCATAATACCAGCAAATAATGATGTTTACGGAACTAATTATGCTTAGTTACACTATGTAGTCCATTATACATTAGGTTCATGTTGTGTTAGCAGTGGGCTGTGTGATATTGGGTGTCGATGAGGCTGAGCCACCCACTGAGCAGTCATTTAAATCACTTTATGGCAAGCAGTATAGAGATCCGATTATAATAATATGTGTACTGTATTAAAGACAGATAATAGGTTTTAAAACTTCGTGCTATGTTTTAATTTATACCTTCAATAATTTCATAATAACTAACTGATTAATCGAAAATTCTTAATATCTAAAGGACGAATTCTCAGGGTTAGAAAAATATACTTAACGAAATTTATATTTGAAATGTTGAAAATATTACTATTGTGTATATATTGTCTTAAACAAATATGCAAGCAGTTTACAAAATTTGGACAATTTACTAAACTGTTATGGGAATTTGAGTGATAAGTTCACATCGCAGTATCTCGTATATAAACCTTTGTCTTTAATTTCCAAACCTTTCTGTACATGGTTTTAAAAAGCAACTATAAGCTATGTGTTTCAACCTGCTTGCAAAATGAAAGAAGCATAAAATATTTTTCCAAGAACTGGTTAGTCATAGAAAAAAAAACAGCGTTTCCTTACTCGTTTTGTCATAGAGGAGGTATTTGCACATTGTACTTCAGAAATGTAAAATTAACAATAATATTTACATTTAAATGCTAGCGACAAGTGCATATTAAATGCGTATATAACTATGTTGTGGAATATAAACAATACGACGTTCGATTGCACGGAATGCACAAACAAAGGCATCTCTAACAGTGTATATTTTATAAGTAGGTTTCTGTCATGTGTGTAAAACCTTACGTACTTATAATCTTCTCGCTTAGTAAAATAAACCGACTAGCTTTTCCTTCAAAGAGGCTAAGGTTTTAGTACACAAGATAGTATGCAGATGTTAACAAAATTAAGTTTGTGTAAGAACGTTTGTTATTTAGTATAGAGGGAAGATCCTCCAACGTTATTTAAATCATATAATTAAAAAGTAATCGATGCGAGAACTTTAATTGTGTAACACAGAATCATGTTTACAACTTTTTTTAACTCATCAGTGTTAGGTGACATTTCTAATGTTTCTGCAGTATATGGAAGTGACCATTAAATTTTTATATTACTAAACCAATTACACTGGTCACTGCAGCTTTGATATTTTAACAGGAAACCTTACTAAATATAGTATAGTTGAATAACTGAAGACACATGGGATTAAAGAATATGATTTATTCAAAACATCAAATTTTATTGTTTGCTTAAAGACGTTATAATAAATCACAATCGTAACAGCGTATACATATTCGTCAATAAGTAATTGGCCTAGCTTCATCTCTGTTCTTCGCATATTGTTGTGCTATTTTTATTCGCTCTTACCAACTTGATTGACATGACGTAGATTGATCACATGTCGTGATACACTAACCATGAGTGCTCTTATTGTATTCAGTATTAAAGCAAGTATTATAGAAAAAGTGAAGGATGCAATGTGACTTGTATATGCAGTATTTTCTAATTTACCATAAGAAGTTTTTTGATAGTAAATAAAGAGACTTTTTTTTCAAACCTCTAACTACTTAGGTAATTCAACTGTAATAGGTGATGTATGCTTAACACTCTTAAAACTGCCGGTGTTATACCTACTAGCTAAATCAACTTCCTGAATACATATTGTGTATGTATATACGAGAATATTATAGTATATAATAATATTAATTATTATCAAAGTAAGGCATTAGCTTTGTAACATGAAACTCACTACTTGAATAGTTATCGAAAAATACTTCAATACACTGATGGCCGTATTCACCAACATCTCCAAAATTTAAGGGACCACTTAGAGGGAGTTAGATAATACTAAGGGATATTTTCGTTTTCACCAACCTTTAGGGAATACTTAACTGCTAAGGTGGCTCTTAAAAGTTAGGGGCTCAAATGATGACTTTGAGACACAATCCCAGAATATATGGATATATTACCATTGAAAATATGGTAACAACTGTTTATCGTAAAAAGATTTGCAGATGCCGGAATTTACAATATATTGGCTACAAGGCCGAAGGATAACCTTAATATTAATTCTTTACTTCTATTTTAAAAAAGAGCAATTAAAGAATATTCCGCGAGTATGCTTTCATAAATAAAGATTAAATACCAAATGAATGTATAAATTTAATAGAATGGTAGAGTGGTAGTAGAGTATTCTTTGCCGTAATATAATTTGTACAATAGGGTTCACTGCACATTTGTATGGAAATGTGGCAATTACAGAGTGGTGTAACATTGTTCGCCGTCTATCCGGCTTAGCCGTGTCCTTGCAGTTAACAGATAAAATAAAGGAAATCATCAACATTTATATGTATTTCTTCAAGTTGTCCCGTAGCCAGCCTGGCATGCTTTATTTAGTACATGTGTAGGTATATAAATACATAGTGTAATAACATAAATAACTTAACAAACAATTTTAATCGGTATTTAATTTTATTAATTTAATTAATTATTGACGTTGATAGATTGATTGGCAAATTCGTATTATATTTTCAAGTATTTACCGTAATGTAAGTGTATGTAAGTATCAGTATGTCTGTGGCATTTTTAATAATTTACTGAATGATAAAAATCATAATAATTTGAACAAGAAACAAAAGAACAAAAAACACATTTGTTGAGTATGTGCTTTTTGTGGTTGTGATTGATGAAGACAAAGACAATTCTTTGTGGAAGTCTTCAAAATATTCTATCTCTTACAGAGATGAATGCAAACTTTCGCAATTCGGTGTTAATCACATTCAGCATGACTTTTAGACAATGATAGGTAACATAGTTTCTGTCTAAGCTGAAGCCGAAGATTTTCTTACGTGTGTAAAATGTAATATCAATATGTTTGATAAATTCCTTCATTTCTAGAATGATGTTCTTATGAATTCTGTCCTCGATTGAAAGTCGTGTATATTATTTCTATCATTGTTAGAAGCAATTAGCATACAGTACAATCTAAATAATATAAAACATACGATTATGTCAATATATATTGAGTATCTAAAGTTGATACACTGTTGAACAATAATAAGTAGTTTAACAGTTATGAGTGCGTTCATTAAGCGTAGTAGTAGTGGTAGGAAGTGAAGTATTCTAAGAGCGTTTCGTTCCGTCATTGTCGTCAAGTGTCTTAAACTTACTCATGCGCATGCTTCAAACACGAAACAGAAATAACGTGTTTATTTTATCTTCAATAGAAATTATTTCTGAGATTTTTATATGTACCTACTCTAAAGTAATAACATATTATTTTAAACTTACATTAGGTATATTATAAGTAGAATTATATGTGATAACATAACTAGTAATGGGTTTTCCAGTTAAACAATTTTAGGAATAGTCTAGTATTCAAAACAGGTAGGTGTATGAAATAGATATTTTCCTGCCAATTCGCGAATATCCAGTTATACACTATGTTTCTCATAATTGAGTCGTATGAAAGCAATATATTTTATGCAAATAAGTATGGTAATTCTCAATTGGTTGGTGGCAAATTAAATTTCAAATTATCATTGTTCAAATTACTTATATGATGTCGAATGATGATCAAAATCTGACTTCACTATTTTAGTTATCATGTACCACTTTTGATATATTATAATACCGAAACTAATAATGCTCTTGAAATAGACTATCATTAAGTTTTTTTTATTTACGTCATGGAGTTATCAACAAAGCCATATTACTTTTGCAACTAAATGCTTGGTCACTATACTTAAATTGTTAAAAAAAAAAATATCTTTTATGTGAATTCATGGTAATGCATTTTTTTTTGGAATCGGTCCAATTGTTCTTAAGCTTGCTACTCAGTTATGTGAAACGAAAAATGAGGTTTCAGCACTTTTTGAGGCTTGCTGATATTATCTGTTCCGTAAGTATAAGCTTCTAGAGCAAATTCAAAAAAGTGTTAACGCTTATATTATCTTGCATAGCTGTTTAAGCTTTTAGTAATATGATTTCTGTTCTTACGGTATGGGGTTCGCGTTTATCTACGCTCTTGTGTTAGAAGCTAAAGATGTAGCGAGATCGAACTTATTCAAACTTCTAAAATTTATATTTGATTTTATTTATTGAGAGCTTAAAGCTAGACTTTCATTCGGCACTGAACAATAACAAATAAAGATAGACTGAAATTTTAAATAAATGTAAAAAGTTCCATCAAATGACCAAATCTTATTTAAATATCTCAGTATAGTCTCGTTTTTAGGGTAGAAAGAAAGATATTAGTTTTGATTTTTTATGTTTGTTATTTAGATCAGATAAATAGGTTTAACCATTTGCTTAAGATCGTTTACGTGTCGTCGAGTTACGTTTTCACAATGAGAACAATGTTGATTGACATCAGTCAGAAAACCTTATTATTATTATTCTCAACAAATACAACTCAAAATTCTAATATGAAACACAGAAGAATTTAAGACTTTTTAAATACCTCTTATGTAGGTATTTAAAATGTATGAATGAAATGTTTTTTTTTTTTTTTTTAAATGACATCTCCCACATTATTTCACTTTATTCAATTTATTCAAGGATTCCAGTGATAAGATTTGCAGAAACACGTGTTATCATGTATCCGCTATGACGCTCGGTTTTGTTTTATAATTGTAAAACAAAATCTCTTGCTTTACTTTAATTGATTTATTTATTTGGTCAAACAGTTGCCGTTACATTAAATCTTACAATAGGAAACAGAAAATTCACTAAAAAAAAATTATACATATATTAAATAAACAAAAATGAAATCAAAGAAGTAAAAGGAAGTAACCGAAATTAAAACAAATTTAAGTGGAAAATTGATACTAAGTACTGGAATACAATTTATACCAAAAAGTATAAATTGTATTACAGTCATTATGTAAATGTATCAACAGTCTCAAAACAGATTTTTTGAAAGTAGGAAGTTTGTTAGCAAACACATCTCTCTTTCTCGCTGCAAATTCTGTTTGATGATTAAAATATGATACTTTTAAAGATTCATCCACTTCCAGTGATGAATTTGAAAAGTTGTTGCCCATTAAGGTAGAGGTAGGTAATCATTAAATTTCAATATGAATCCGATTTGAGCCTCTCTTTGAACTTTCCCTGGTGTAATTTTTTTTTACAATTTTAGTAATTTTAGTTTTCAATATATTTACGTAACATTACTTTGCAACAAAATATTGTTTTTAATTTCTTGTTATTTTTTTAAATGTACATATTTGTTAAGCAATGCTTTTATAAGTCGTCGCACTGAAGATCATTAGAGATTAAAAACATAATGCTTAAAATGTTTCACGTCATAAAGAATTTCTGAAGTTCAGTGAACATTCGTTATAGATTATATTTTATAGTAAATTGAAGCGTTTATTATTCTGTAGGTATTAAAACCACCGAAGCGTGACCGTGTGAGTTTAATTTAAATTGTCTGACAATCTAAATTCATTTATCTTAGGAATGCATTTGATGGTAATTTTTATATATTTAATAATATACTTTGTTATTGTTACTTGTGAACAACTTATTTATAATAATAGAGGCGAGTTAAATAAACATATTAGTCCACTGAGCACGTTTCCTCGGAAACCATCACATTAACAGGTCACTGTGGATATAGACCTCTCTTTAGAATGGAGGTTTGGCCTACTACTAGTACTCCCACGTAATGCTGCTGTCAATTTTCCGGGGTACAATTTCAATGTTTTCAAAAGTGTTTCAAGTTTCTTCGTTCATTGTTTTAAGTTCCTTATAGATTACGAAAGCTGAATCCAGAGATGATAAAACTCATTCAAGGTAGTAGAGCCCGCAGCACGAACGGGCTGGATCGACCAGGGCGGTACTACCCACGCACAGAAAATCTACGTAAAATTTCAGCGTTCGTGCTGTCGTGTTTCGTTAGTGAGAGCGAGACGATGCGATGCAAGACTCTATGATGCAGAAGCATCACTAGGCCCGCCATGGTGTAGGTCACCATGCTGCATTGTTGCATTGTCTGCAATCGCAATGCGTATGGTGACCACTCTTAGATTCTGCTTATGCTTTCCATCAGGCAAATTACAGTAATTTTGGTAGAGCCATACATAAATAAAATTAATTAAAACAAGTGCACTATACAAACTAACATGTGGCAATATTTTTTTACCTTTTGTTCCCAATACACGTGTCATAATTACGTAACTTTTAATTTTTTATGGCACTCAAGTTAGCACCAAGTTCTTGTTGTTGCATTGCACAATGAACGTGAGCTGGGAAGAAGCAATCAAGTTGTATTTCTAGGTAATATTAACTATCGATTCTATATAGTATCTACTTGACCTTAGCAGTTAATAATAAATACTTTTACAAAAGTAAAAGCTTTCAGTAGACATCAAGACACAATATTCTTCATTGATGAATGTGGCTTCCACACATCGAAATGGTTTACGCTTTCAAGGAAAGGCTTTTGTTCAGCAGTAAGCAGTAGCAAGCCAAGAGGTTAGGTACCCAGATACTTCATCTGGGCCGGATACTAGCCGCTTCAGGTACTCTGGCACCCCGCGGTAGTGGAGAGCTTCTCTGGTGCAATTGGTTTCCGAATTGGGCGTCCGACTGATCAGGGCCCACCTCGGAGAGGTGCCGGACGATGCGGGCAGTGAGTATCCTCTAAACAGTTCACCTGCCTCGTCCAGCAACACGATGGGCCTATTGGCTGATTATGTTGCTGGACCAGGCGGACGAATCGGCAGGCCGTCCCGGTTTCCTCAGTAGGAACAGCTTCCCGCTCTTCCAGCAATCAGGGAAGCATCCGGACGTTCTTTGACAGATCTGCAGAATAGCCGCCCCTGCCTCCGATTCCCTGACAGGCGGAACTTCGTCTTCTCTGCCCCCGTCGTCTCTAAACGAGTAGGCCTTGCGCTAACCACTAGATCATCGAGGCAGATTGTTATTTTTTTTAACAAATGATAAGTAAAAACTAACACAATTTAGATACAATATTTAATTTTAGGTACAACAGTGTACTAGAAAGGGAGACGGAAAAGAATCACAAACCTAGATGATATGAAAGCATAAAAGACACTGGCATTTCCCCGTACTGTAGCTGCTGCCGTAAATTGCAGTAATAAATTTTTAAAACTCTATTACATATATATCTACTGAAGCATACGCCTACTTTATATTAACGAGGTACCATTAATCTATACAAGCAACGACGAAGTCGCAGGTGTACCATATAATATTAACATAATATGTAATATTAACGTAGGAATAAATGTGTTTCTACTGTTTAATTGTGTTTGTATATCTTGAGAAAATTGAAGTTGGGG
Organism: Spilarctia lutea; assembly: GCA_916048165.1. Classification (NCBI taxonomy): domain Eukaryota; kingdom Metazoa; phylum Arthropoda; class Insecta; order Lepidoptera; family Erebidae; genus Spilarctia; species Spilarctia lutea. The sequence goes on along the minus strand of OU696471.1, from coordinate 10,792,612 downwards.
TAGTTTCTATGTAAATACTGAATAGTGGAGTAAATACTATACATTTTATAAAAAAAATTAACGTTTGTGTGTTTTTAGTATTACCATTATTAGCGTTAAAGTCTTACAGATTATAACCATTGTTCGTTCGATTTATTGTTCAATATTTATCAGAATTTATTTTAAAGAAACTAGATATTCTTTAGCTACCTATATTTCTTGAATCGTGAACGAAAGTGGATACAAAAAGAAGAAAAGCGAGGGGTGCTAAAATTGTAAATTTTATTTTTAACAAGCGGCTGGCTAACGTTCTACTTCGTGCTCGACTGCCTCCGATAATGTGCGAACTGCGAGCCATCCACGTAGAAACACCTATCTACGTATACATTGTCTATATTAAAAAATGATAAAATACTTTAGTATATTAACTCATAGACAAGAGTAAACTAAAGTCTTTTCATATGTTCACGGTTTGTGCAATTAGGCATAAGGTAAGCGGAGTAATGAAAATTACTGAGGTATGGGACTCCGGTATCCTCATTCACTTGGTGAAACACAGCGGAAGAGCTGTTTCACACTGGTTTTCTGTAAGGCCGTGGCATCAATCCGGTCAAGCCGGCCCATTCATGCTGAAGCTTGACTCTCCCTTTTCTATTCTAAAAACGCGGTTACAACATTTTAAACAATTTCAAAAACAGCCTTTACTAATCTATTGCTGGACATGGTACTCTACGTAGCAAAGAAGATTTCGCCTACTATACCACGATAATCAAAAATGTTGGTACGATTTTGCTGTCTTGACAGATAACAATAACATCTACCTTCTCTCATGGCGCCCTAGACACGGAATGAATAGGGATGCGAACTCTCTGGACTCTTGATCCGTGATGACACAGTCATAGTGTTAAGATAATGATAGCTTTACCAATTCATTATTATACTCGTACTTTAAGAATCTTTTTTCGAATTGATTATGCTGAAGATTTAAATAAGATCACATGCTTTAAGATAAATTACATTATAAAGCAACATAATAACATTATAAATACTTTAACTAGTTTTACTTAAATATTTTGTGAATTAAATATTCATGGTTACTGGTTTCTGCTGCCTTTTTGAAATGCGTAAAAAGTCATGAGTGTACGAACAAACGAAAAAAGAAACTTACATATTTTAAAAACCATTTTGTAATCTACCAAAGGATCGGTAGGAAAGCTAAACTTCAACACATCGTGAAACTGTAACGGAAGAGCCAATGTTCATACACATATATCTGTAAGTATATAAATAAAATAAATAAATGTATAATAATAATGGTAACTTACGTATTTTAACAGTTTAATAATTAACTCAATTATTTCTGGATCTTTCCAGAAACGACAAGTTAGTTTTCATAAGGGCCCATAGGTACAAATCGTCTTTGAATTGTTTTTAACGTGCTAGCTTTTACCAGTGTTTGGTACCATTATACTTACATATAATGTGACTTCCAATAGGTAAAATAATTTTCAAAATCGGTTCAGTTACATATTACATATTACTTTGCTGAACTATTTTGAACAGGTGACATAATTTTTTTAGCTGCTTCTGGACAACTCATTATGCTTTGTTATTAGTATATATAAAACAAAATATAGCTTCAAATAAACGATATTAGGAAGATTGAAGGAGAATAATAACTATAGGTTGTAGCTACTTAGATACATTCCAAAAGGAAGTGATGTTAGTGTGTAGCTTACATCTACAAGCCTTTTAAGTAACTTCCGTCGGCTGACTTATATTTCGTAAACAAATATATGACGATATACTCGTCACTATCTAAGACATGCTAGTAAATTTAAGCATCTCAGGTTCTATTCTCCCTCAATGCAAGAGCCTTATTATTCTTTGTGTTTTATGTACATTGCTATTATATGATTATAATAAATCGACTATATAGGTAGGTTTTCCTGCAAATACCAGTTTCGCGCACAGTACAACTTTATTGTTCATGTAATAACTTATTTAAGATCGAGTAATTGTAAATATTCTGTGTGAGAGAGAAATACATGGAATTATTTTTAAATAAGTATATACGACTACATTACATCTACCTACATTCTAAATCTAAATATACAAATAAAATACTGTATTAATGTTTTATGATTCCTTAACACTTTTAACAACAAAATATTAATGTTTTTTTTATATTCTGCTAACAATCTTCGAATAGGCAAACTATTAGAATTTTCTTACCAACGATAAAGTTGTCTTGTCATGAACTCTTGTAAAATACGCAAAAAATTGTTGGTGAATAACATAGATTATTCATTTCTACAGTATTGCTTAGTTTTGATATATGTAGCCGTTAAATATAATTTTATTAATACTCGTAGTTTTATTATTTATTGATTAACATTGAACACTTTTGAGAAATCATTTATGTAGGTGGTTACTTTTTAATAACACAAATAATCATCTGGTATTTAAATGTTTATATATCAACAATTATGGGTTCGGTACGTCCCACTGCTGGGCTCGAGTCTCCTCTCAGGAGAGGGTTAAGTCCCCCACGCTGGCCAAGTGCGGGTTGGGGACTGGCAAGACAACGTTGTGGCTACGTAATCTTGTCGTTGGATGTTTTTAAGCCGCCCAAAGGCCTCCAACTAAGCTTCACGACTGTTATCCTATGATAACAACCGGGACCTACTGCTTAACGTGACCTCCGAATCACGGAGATGCTCATGGTAACATGCCACTAGCGGTCACCCATCCAGGTACTGACCTCGCCGTCGTTGCTCACCCTCGGTAATTGTTTCTAATCACCGAGTGCAACTGGGCTATGAGCGCCTCTTTTAAATTTAAATGTATTAATAAATAATTTGATTTTAACTACCATTATTTACACTAACAAACTAAAATACCTTTATACAACAATTAATATTAGTATATTATTTAACGCTTTCTGGTAAATGGCATGACTACATGACATGTACAATTGCTACATGCACGATATATTATTTCGCATTATTTAAAAAAAAATTCGCACTTAATAATATTCGGGAGCTTTTCTGCTTACTTAAAAACATATTTTAGAGAATACGTATAGTTTTGTATTTCAGTTAATCTCATTGTCACGTAGCATAATTGTCGTTAAACATTGATTTATGTATCATGACCTCACGACATGTGCGCGGGTGGGTGGAGTGTGAACATTTTGCAGGTGATGTCATTAAATCGCCGCTTCACAATCTATCTCACCAACATCACTTATGTAAAGTAAAGAATGCGTAAGCTTCGGTGACATACTACTCTATTTAACTTATGTTATGCAAGTAACAAACCGGTCAGCTGGTAACGCGGCCTAGTCATTCACAGATACTACACCACCTGACCAAAATACTACGACATAATATTATTTAAAAAGATTTTTGTAAACAAAACTGGCTTAGAGGTTCTATTGCAGTATAATTAATGAGATGATATTGCTAAACTTAGTTGCAATGCTAACTTACAAATGCCCTTGTTGATTATAAAACAAGATTTACGTACATAACAAAGTATTTTTAACACAATTTACCTTATTGGTCAATATCTAGGAGCACATCACAAGACGTTTCTGTCACTTCACTTATTTATCACTAATATTTGGTTTGTTTTTAAGGTTTCAAGCGTACAAGTGTTCGCACTACGTGTTGTGTAAACGCGTATGAACGGCAAACATGCGCGGGCGAGGCACTAGCCGCGAGGAGTGACGGAGGCAGCAGGTTGCGCGGGAGTGACGCCCCCCTGCCCCGCACGACAAGGCTGCCCCTACACCGCCGCGCGCTGGTATTCCGAGTGTGACGATAACGTGCCCATTTATGTCTTTGGACATGGTTGACGGCCATAACGGCCATATGGTGTCTTGCACTCAGTGCGATTAAGGTTTTTCAAAAGGAATTCTAAGTAATAGTTAGGAATTATGTCACAGCGTGGTAAATTGCAAAGAGTTTGCAATTATCTTTCTTATTGCCGTAATGTATGTGCAATACTATGATTGCATGTATTAAACTTATTTATAATATACTATACGATGTTTAAATAAATTTCACTTAACATGTTTATGACATGTATATTTGTGAAAGGATTATTAAACCTTAGATAATTCAAGGGTGATAAAATAAATCCAGGTCAATTATGAAGATTAAAAAAAGTGTTTTTCAATAAAGACTAGCCAAAACATTTTAATAATCGATTTCCAAGAAGGAGGAATTATTTACCTAACGACATTTAGTATCAAAGGACAAATCAGACTCACAACTATCCGGTTTTTATTTCATACTATATGAACCCTGCGGTGTTACCCGAGGTACGAAAATATCCGCGGGTAACGCCACGGGGTTATTGTCGTACCTCGGGTAACGCCACGGGGCGAAGTTAGTCTACAAAGAGTGGCCTTAGTTACTTACCTACCAGTAAAAGTCCTGTCAAAATCGGCCCCGCCGTTCCAGAGATTGACCGGAACAAACTGACAGACAAAAAATATGCATTTAGCAAGGAGCGGTTATTTTAATATTACAAACAGACACTCCAATTTTAGTTATTTGTATAGATTATTAATTCTGAACCATGGTATTAAACATCACTGGGCTGAATTTATGATAATAAAAGAAGCGCAAATACTATCAAAAGTATTTTGCGAAATAAAATACTTTAATATTATCATTAAATATTCAATACATTAGAATTCATCTTTCTCAACACAATATTGTTTTCTGGTAGGTAGCTGATGGTATAAGGAGTAACTTAGGCTTATATTTTTTAGACTAGCTATAACCGCGGGTAACACCGCGGGGTTCAGCTAGTTAACAATATAATTCGGGCCCAGATGAGATATCTGGGCCTGAACCTCGACTGTAGGTGGCTCTTCGACGAGCACTTCCGACAGCTATCTCCGAAGCTGGTCGACGCTGCCTCCGCCCTTGGGCGTCATTTGCCCGATTTGGGTGGAGCCAGCGTCGCAACAAGACACCTCTACACGGGGGTGGTCCGGTCGATGGCCCTGTATGGGTCACCGGTGTGGGTGGCGGCTCTGACTGCCCAGAATAAGGCGCGCCTCTGGCGCCCTCAGAGGGTATTGGCAGACAAAGCCATACGCAGATACCGCACCGTGTCGACGGAGGCGGCGTGCGCCTTGGCCGGAACACCCCCGTGGGATTTGGAGACGGAAGTGCTCGCCGAAGTTTATCGGCGAGCGGCTGAATACCGGGCGGAGAACGGTTATCGTCCTCCGCCCGAGGAGGTACGCGAATGGCGTGAAGCCGCTCGCCGAGCCACGATGGCTCGTTGGTCTTCCCGGCTGGAGGCTCCACGCGCTGGCTTTGCCACCGTGGAGGCGCTCCAGCCGGTCATCCTCGATTGGGCAGGGCGGCAGCACGGGACCCTTTCCTTCCGGCTAACGCAGGTGCTTTCCGGGCATGGTTGCTTCGGGAAGTACCTGCACTCGGTCGCTAGGAGGGAAGGAGTCCCGCCTGCCACCACTGCGACTGCAGTGAGGACTCGGCCCAGCACACGCTGGCGATCTGCCCCGCTTGGGCATCGCAGCGCCGGGCCCTCACTGCAGTCATCGGAGGAGATCTGTCGCTGCCGGCCGTCGCACTATCCATGGCCGGTAGCGACAGCAGTTTTACCGCGGTCGCGACCTTCTGCGAAGAAGTAATTTCGCAGAAGGAGGCGGCGGAGAAGGCCCGGGAGGACGATATCCACTCGGACCCGATCCGCCGCCGGCGAACCGGGCGGCGGAGGCGCGCCTATCAGCGCCTCATGCCGCCCTGAGTGTGGCCGCGGATGGACAGGATGGGTTTTCCCCTCCATCCGCATTACAGGCCATCGCGAGGAGGTGACGTACGCGTGTGCCGTGCGTCGCCTAATATGAGAGATTTACCAGCAGACGGTGCCCGCTTCAGTGCGGGCAGGCGCTGGGAGGGGTCCGGTCGTGTTAATATATGCAGTTCCCGGACCCCTTCCTTCTCAGGCGCAGAGTTGGCACACCGTGTGGTTTTAGTCGGTTCGATTCCGACACACCACCCCGCCGCAAACCCCGGTGGGGGGACGGCCCGAGGGGGTTTCCACACGTTAAAAAAAAAAAGTTAACAACATAATGAGAATATAATCTTATATTTTTTCGTTTTTAAGAACTCCGCTTGAGTTAATTTATTTCTGCTTCGAAATTTATTGCAAACCATCGTAAATCTAATAAATATAAATGTAAAACAATATTTATCAGTTTATTAGGTACCAGTCTTTACCTTTTCTGCGTTCGATAGTCGATTTATATTGATAGTGTAGGTAGAAAGCTCTACATATGAACCGGCCAAGTGCGTGTCAGGCCACGCAGAAAATATGGTTCCGTAGTCACTCATAATGTTACGTAGATTTAGAAGACGGTTGGTATTTATTAATATGCACAACATTATTTAATATTTTGTTATTTTTATACGAAGATTTTTAAAGTAAGTACTTTTTACATGTTGGTGCACACTTTATATCTTCTGAACTCTATCTAAGCCATTATAATTTTTCTTCAAAGTTCATCACATGGACTGACAAGCGTCATGAACTTTTTCAGATTTTTTAAGCCAGCCGCACTTCAAAGATGAATATCGCGCAAAACGCATACCTAAATAAAAAAAGTCTTACCAACCCCTTAAATTTTGAAAAAAACCTATCTACTGAAACGAAACACTATGGCGAGAAAAAAAGTCAACCCCACTTTACGTGTAGCGAAGGTAGCCAAAAAAAAAACATGATTGTATTACAGCAATTTGGATGAAACTATGAGGGTTCCAAGAGATAAACTACGGTATCCTAACAAAAACTATTTGCAATAAATATGCCTTATACGTTCCATATTTCATTAGTGCATCTTTCTTGATGATACGCACGGCAATTATGAACTGCGAGTTTAGAATATAATTAGCATACTGATCAAACCTCATCTTCCATGTGCACAACACACTTTTGACTGATATGGTTTGCGTCAGAAAATTTTGATCTTATGCATATATTAAATCTATACTTATATTATAAGCTAGCTGAACCCCGCGGTGTTACCCGCGGTTATTGTCGTATCGTGTGTAACGCCGCGGGGCGAAGCTAGTCTAAAAAATGTAAGCCTAAGTTACTCCTTGTACCATCAGCTACCTACCAGTGAAAGTCCCGTCCAAATCGGTCCAGTCGTTCCAGAGATTAGCCGGAACAAATAGACAAACAGATAAAAATATTTTGGTACATGTACCGTGTAAAAAATTAGTAAAAAGCGGTTATTTTAATATTACAAACAGACACTTGAATTTTATTTATTTCATTGTTATTATTTGGCGAAGTAACCGCTTAACCGCTTGGTCAAAAGTGCAGTCATTTATTTTCTTACAATTAAAGGAAGTTTTGAAAATTATTTAAATAATACATAAAGTATTTATAAAATTTATTAGCACTTGTTTTGTAAAGCAAAGTCAAAATGTTTTACTAATTTATGTGGGAATAAATTATTTAATACTACATTCTCCGAAAGAGCGTACAGCTATCTGTAAAAGAGTTAAATAGGATTCAAAGGTCGCACAAGGTTTAATTTGATGCGGGTTTTGTCGGGCGGGACCCTTTATGCTAAAGAGAATTTGTCGATTTAAAATTATTTTGCAATATTCGGTTGCCTTGATGGCGCATTCTATCTAGCCTATGAAATGAAAGGAATACTTTTATGTCAAGTAACAAGTTTACGATTTTTTTAGTTAATTAGATAAACTGACATAATAAATAAACTAGTCAACCATATCTAATAATTTGAGTGAAAACCACCTTCATTATAGATAAGAAATGAATTTCAAAGTAAAAAATTCGATAAGTTTTCTTTTACAAAAGCAAAAAGAAAGTTATTCATAACCCTCAGTTTTCATTTCCTGTCAAGGCTGTATAGACATATGACGTTATTTCAAATTAAAGAAACGCGTGCGCTAGTGCACGGATGTTGAGAATTGTCAAGCGAGGGGGAAGCCCGAGGCATCCTAACTCTTGAATAAATTTGAATGACTGAACAGAGGACTCAACGACATATGGCCTACAGGCCGCAGGTGCCGACGCGCTATGTTTCTATAAAATTGTTCCATCCGAAGATACGAAAAATCTTTGCATTTTGTACAAAAAAGGTAATTTGACGCATCAATGAACGTTCGTTGAAATATTTTGTAATAAAATATAAAAAGTGTTAATTTTGTGTTGTTGGAGTATATTTTTTGTCTATGCTAAAATAATCCAAGTTATAGTAATTTAAGTCATTAATTAACAAGATAAAACTAAAAACCTTTCAACATTTAAATCAATTTCAATTTCAATTAATTTATGACAACAGTTATAACTGTTGTCATTAATTAATTGAAAATGATTTTATTGAAAATATGAAATTATATTTTACTGATAAAATGAATGTTATAGCTAAAGGTTTGCTATTTGATTATTTGATCACGTACTTATGTTAATATTATTGTAGTCACCAGAGCCGAGGACTAGAGATCTGTCACACAGGTTTCAAACCTAGTTCAGACTCTGGTTCTGTGTATATTGTAATTTGAGAGAAATAAACATGTATCATTATTATTATATTATTGTGTTGTGTGTCTGGGAAGTGCATCCAAATACAGTCGACTCTCGTTAATTCGAAACTGGAGGGACTCTTAAAATATTACGAATTATCGAGTGTTTGAAATATCAAATGGTTCGAAATTTGTGAGAGAAAATAAATAAAGCTTCGAATTATTAAGTGTTGATAAATTATTATTTTATAACTGCTATTCTATAACAATGTCAAAAGTTTAGAGGTACATTCGTGTACATACATATGTATTTAAAATGTGAATTAATTAATCTTTCGAAAGAACTCCGTTATAGTCAAACTAATCATAACAAAAACAAAGGCTCATGTACGTTGATACAAATTTAAACTTACAATCTTTCCGCCTCTTTCTCTCTGCAACTTTGAATTGTCGAGTGTTAGACGCCTATGAGTTCGAATTAACGCGTCGTTTTGTGATATAGCAATGATTTTTCCTTCGAATTACCAAGTGTATAAAAATGTATTGATTTAGTTCGAAATATTAAGAGATTTTGTAGGGAACTCGTGATAACTTTGAATTATAGAGAGGTTCGAATTATCACAGGTTTGAATTAACAAGAGTCGACTGTACTTTAATAAAAAGACACGAATGAGTGTGTGAAACTCGACAAACACAATATAACTTAGGCACGCGAAAACATGAATTGAATTTTAACGTTTACCGAGCACAGGTGAAATATTTCAAGAAAATTTTACGACGAATGAAAAATGAAATTTGTTTGCTGCCGGAGAACACATATGGATGTAGTTTTTTGTACTGCAGTATTTTCTCTTTCCCTGCGTTTTTTTTATTCAACATTGTGAATGTTCATGGAGTAACAACAATCCCTATGGTAAGAAATCAAATCTTGATCATCAATTCACAAAAAATTAATATGTTAGCGTATCGGTGAAGTGAAATAATGAATGTTGTCCTGGATTTATCCTCGTCCGAAGTGACATACTATGACAAGTTTTACCCATATTTATTATCATTTTTTTTATGGAATAGTGTGCAAACGAGCAGGCGTATTGCTTGATGCTAAGCGATTACCGTCGCCCATGGACACCCGCAATACCAAAGGCGTCACAAGTGCGTTGCCCCCCTTTGGGGGGTGGGCAAGAGGTTGGAATGTGAGCCTCAGGTATCCTCACTCACTCGGCGAAACACAGCGCAGGCGCTGTTTCTCACCGGTTTTCTGTGAGGCTGTGGTATCACTCCGGTCGAGCCGGTCCATTCATGCCAAAGCGTGGCTCTCCCACGGTAATTTTAGTTTAGTTTAAAAAAATTACTTTTGTAACATTAAGATGACTAACATTGATAGTTTTTTTTTAAATCTACTGATGTCAGAATAACCCTTAAAACGTGTAAAAAATCAAATATCTGGATTGCAGGAAAAATCAGCTAACTTATAAGGAAACAAATCGAATATTTCCTTATAAGTTAACCTACCAAAAGTTACATTTTTAAATCAATGAGCTTGTTTCCAATTCCAATAACAAATGACAACCACAAAAAATCTTCACTTGTGTCACGCTCTTGTTTTTAAAACGCTAAAAACGGACTCGCCTAAGTGCAATTATAAACTTGAAACTAGATTTCGTGGGCAAACCGACATTTAATTTCAATTACTACACTAAAATGTTTGTAGAGACACATTTTTTTAAGTATTGTCAGTTCGGAAAAACCAGATATTGTGGGGAATTTGCACCGAATGGACTATAGATAGAAAAGTTAGAGACTTATCAACTGCCTGTACCTGTCAGGTTTAGTGCTATAAAATAAATTTCTCACGATAAATTCCTTAGGCATGAATTGGGGTTTGCTGGTTATTTCGCTCGAAATTTTTAAAACTTGGATGAAGTTTAATGACTGTTTTCATAAAAGTGCTGAAGAGAGACTAATTTTATTTTTTTTCATCGTGACAGTCCAACCGTAAGGAGTTTTTATTTAACAGTAAGAAAATAAATAAGAATATATCATCAGTATTGAACAAGTATAATACTAACACATACTCCGTTGAGATACGTATGGTATAAACCGTTGAGAGGTAACTATTTTTCTTAAGTGAGTCATTGGGGTCAACTGATGACTAGTATTATCACGTCATCATTACTAAGACCTTAAAGAACATTAAAAGACTAATAAAGACTATTCTTGCATGTGATATCAGCGAGTATTTTTTTTGAGTAAGTACCAAACGCCTAAATTACAGCATTTTATTGAAAAATTACTTTTCGCCCGCAGATTTACCCGTGTCTACGTTATATTTTGCGATATTTTTTTCAATAATTTTCTTGCCCTATGAATCTCAAAAATAATGAAGTTGTCTATTGGTAAGATTATTTTAAAATCAGTTCAATAGATCGAAAGATTACCCCCTACAACCTCACAATTTTTACCTCTGCATAATGATAGGATAGAAAAGTACTAAAATAACATTTAGTACATACATTGCTTACTTCATTTAGGTAACTTTACTTATCAGTCATTAAAATTCTTATACTTATCAATATTACTGATCGAAGTAGCCATCTCTAGGTAGAATAAATATCTTGTACCCGTATAATTTAATATCTGAAAAACTGAATCGGAACAAACTGTGGAATACATAAATTTTCGTTTTATGTCTGAATAGAACTGATAACACTAAAAGGCTCCCGACAGACGTCGCGCACCTTTTCAGAAGAGGCCAATAATAACTGCAGTTGAATGTTTTATATTGATACGTATATTCTTCATCGGTATAAGCATATTTATGTCGATGTGCGATTGGTCTACGCTAAAATGTTAAATATTAACATTGTGGGGTAAATGGATGATCTTACGTTATTCAATTTCTGTGAAATGTAAATTTGTAAATTGTGGGAAGCATACTCTAAACCTTCTTTACAAATGAAGATTTATTTCATATTTTCAAATCTATACTCATGCGATAAAGCTAAAGAGTTTGTTCGTATGATTAATCTTAGAAAGTACTGCCCGATTTATAAAATATTTTCGATAGTCCAGTAGTTTAGGACGTGTATAGGCTATATTATTTTTATATTAGACCGCTTTCTAGCCTTTGTGTTTTGGTTGCCTTAACTTGCACATAGAAATACTGTTGTCAAAAACAAACAAGCTTTGTATGAATTATCTGAAAAGATGGTGCACATGAGTTTCTCACCAGCTCTTCTCATGAATGCAATACCCATCGGAGCTGGTACTTGGATTGATTTAAATTTAAACCTTTGAGTTGAATCGAAATCAATCTAAGCTCCGGTAATTCAAATCATCTCAGTGCATTTAGTATTAGAAGTTTTGTTTTATGTTTTTATGTTTGTATTTTTGACGTGTTCAAGTGCCTTTTGGGGCCTATGGAAATAAATGATTTGAGTTTGAGTTTGAGTTATAAGTATATCATCACGCTCACAAGCACGACCAAAAGGAGAGGAGTATCAATAAAACATTGTTGCAAAAACGTGGAAAAATGAAACCTTTTAAAACCTTCCATTGCGTGCGCTGCGTAAATATTTAAAGTTTAATAAAAACAATGTAGGAAAAAATTGTTCCATTTTAAAGCTATTAAAAACGGTTTGCGATGTGACTGCATTTGTATGTCTATCTGTTAAGCTTGGCTCACTATATCCTTTTTAAGAGTAAACAAATTTATTCACGCTGTATAAGATTACGCGACGCAGACGAGGTTGCGTGATGAAGCTAGTATTTAATAAAGATATAGGAGCTCTAATGAATTCAGTTTCCTTGTTGTGGCACTGCATTGTAATGAAAAGCGGTTTTGTATGCGACGGGCGGTGCGGATGGGGCAAAACTGGATTAAAACTTGTGTCTGTACATTACCGATGCCGCAGTAAGCTAATCAATACGCGATCACACGGCCCGTGTTCCGACCCTAATGATATTACCGTAACAAAGTTTCTTTTGATCAACAGTTTTACAGTAGAATAGCTTAAATGCTTTAACCTTTAAGCACCGACGTACATTTCTTGTAACGTTAGTACCGACGTAAGGCCTGAGAGGCCGCTTGTATTATGTAGAGTTGTTTAAAGAAGATGTTGATACAAATATAATGCTTATGTAACAAGTACTGTTTTTGCTCAGAACATTACTAATTATGTGGCTGACAGTAAGATATTGTTTTGTGTCTGTGCTATTAATATGAACAATGAAGGATCTTTGTTTTAGCTGTGGAATTAAAATTCAAGGAATGTACTGTGTGTACTGAAACATTTACTTATTTTGATGATTTCAGGACCACCACTTAAACTTATTTTCAATAAAATTAGGAATTACACAAAAAGTAGGATTTTATTAAGACTGTATATTTTAGTTTAATAAAATATTATTTTTATTTTATGCTTGTTTATATTAATAATTTATCCAAGGAGTACAGTAGACTCGATCGAAACCTGACCTGGATAAAAAAATAAAGATTTCTAGTCGACAACAGTATATACGCAAAATTGGTCACTGACACTGTATGACATCTTAAGTAGTTAATGAACGATATTAATAATTGAGTGAAAAGGAAGGAGATCGTAGAGATCTTCTTTTATTTTTTCGAAAAACGGTCCCCATTTTATTTCATCACGACGAAGACTTGAAGACTCAAAATCTTAAGATTTAAAGATTATTATTATAAATACTTGACATAGGCAGAAATGGCTGATACGACTGGTTGCCATTTCATCAAAAGAAGATACTCATAATTTTATCAAGGAGTATGGTGGACTCGATCGAAACTTTACCTGAATAACAAAACATAAAACATACATATCCGTTAAATTCGGTTTGTCGAGGATTTTGATAAAAATATTTTTTTTACAGTCGTTTTGCAAAGATTATGTATTGGACACTTTTTTGTAGGGTATAGGTTCTCTGTGCTATGTGATTTTTTAAAACCTGTAATTGGCCGAATGCCATAACGTAACCATAGGAAAATTCTTTTTCAAACTCTTTTTCAGATTATTTTTAGATTTTTTTTCAGATTATTTTTTAGATTCTTTTTCAGATTCTTTTTGAGAATCTAAATAAATAAAAATGAATCACCGAAATGTGTATACACACATAACTTCCGATCGTCTGTACCAAATAGTGTTAAATTCTTTGTTTTATGTGTCTGTTAATGTCACGACAAGGTTTGTATCGAAAAAACATGTATGAGGAACCGGTAGGGTTATATTTTCTTAATTCGCGATATTACCTGTAAAATACCTGAGGCGCATAAATACTGAAACAAGTTTTTCGGAAACTTAAGTATAACGGTGCAAAGCTCGCCCGGTCAACTAGTAGGATAATATGTACATTTTACAGTATTCATTTAGTTTTGCATAGTGATTACTACACACATCATGCCGAATTTAATTTTTATTTTCAAAACTAGTAAGTACTTACCTGCCAAAGTAAAGGCAAATCTTAGTAAATGTACAAGATTTCTTTAATTTGTTCCTTTTTACTTCCATAATTAGAGGATGTTTTTTTTTCTCTTAAAAGATTTTAATTTTGGTATTTTCATTGTTGTTGCATATATAAATAATGTACACAATTAGTTATGGAGTTACTTGTCGGTTCCTCTTCATAGGATATTTTGAAACCAGACTCAATATTTAACGTTACGAAAGTGGGTGAAAAGGTTTACCTGAATTAAAAGTTATTTGATTTTGATTTTGATCATTGTTCTATAGTTTCTTATTTATTATTTGAGTTTGATTCATTTGGACAAGTTAAGATTTATAATTATAAAGAGTTTTATTAATTTCAATTGAATATTGTGTATGTAATAGACATACAGCATGCATAGCTTAACAAATAAATAAAAATGATTCACAAAAATGTATGTACGCGCATAACTTTCGATTTCGAAACTGTCGATTGATTGCACCAAATTGAATAATTCTTTTTTTGATGTGTTTATTATTTTCAGGATATAATGAATTATAGGGTATAATGAATATTTTATATGGTATATAAGAGAAAATAAAAGAAAAACCAGAGGTGTTAAATATTCTTAGTCCGCTTAGTCTATACACTGTCCTACAGGAAGTTAAGGTGTTCTTAAATACTAAAATAAGTTTTTCGGTAATTTAGAAAATATGCCTGATAAGGGGACATATAATAATATTTTTTTATATAATCTTTGATGTTATTATTTTCTTTTTTATGTTCTTATCAATTTTTGATTACCAAAATAAAAATAAAGGTATTGTGTAACTTTATATCTTAACTTTAGCTTCGCATATTTTTTTTTGTATTCCAAATAAACAAGCAGTTGATTTATAGGTTATATTGATTGAAGTGAATTAAAATAGTAGATTAAGTACAAGTAAGTTTAATTAGAATGTAGATCCCTATTTGTGTATAGCATTCGATAAATTCTCTGCTTTAAGATTGTAGACTTCAGAGGTGAATATTTTAACACTAACTAGTTGTGTAATATTCACAGAAGATAACAAAACTGGTAAAAGAAAAGTATTTTTATATGATTACAAGTAAACATTTGTAATCATGAAAAATCACTGTTCTGAATCTTGTCCATCCTCCACACAATACTTTAAAGGTTTTCGTCATTCATTTTTAAATCACTTTCTACATGATTAATTCATTATTTCGAAGGGTCTTTTTACTGGCACTTACCTTAGGAAACCTATAAATAACGTGACAGCTACCTACAATTTTATTGACATATTTAAGTAATGGATTGGCACTTACAAATTATTATTATTACACAGTATAAAATGAATTCACTACACCTCTACATCAGAGGATGTAGGTAGACTTATATTTTCCTCATGCTAACTGTTTTCCTTTTAATTTATTTTAAAATAGCTTTTGTCTGTGGCTTCGCCAGTATATATATATATATATATATCAGTTATAAGGGGTAAACAGTAGCTTATATATTTTTTAGATGTATAATATATATTATTGTAAAGTTTCATCTATATCCGATCAATAGTTATTGCGAGTAACAAATATTATTACAAACATAAATACGTTCTCACAAACTGACACGTTTAGAATATTATTAGTAGAATAAAACAGGATTTAATTATTTTATTTATTTATTTTAATAGGCAACCCGGAATATGAAATATAGCGGTGTTTCCCGCCCGTGCCTCGGAGAGCAGGTTTAGCCGTCGGTCCCGGTTGTCATGAACACCTATGACAATCGTTATTTGGATGTCAGTGGCCTCAAATATACAGACAACTAGTTCAATCTTCTTATTCTTTCTCAGGGTTGCGGAGGTCCGATGCCAGTCGGAAAACTGATGTTCAGGTAAAACGGTTAAGCTAGTAGTCAACCCTAACTTATCTTGGAAATAATAAAGGCTAGGAATATGATGATTTCAAAAACTCTGTTGAAAGGGCTCTACCATTCCATGGAAGTATTATTTTTGAAAATAGTAATTAATTAGAAAACCACACACTGATCCAAGTAGCCGAATCTCATGTTATTATTAAGGGTGAGCATCGCACCCTTATATTATACCTGAATGTTGTGAAAGTAGCCGAAACAGGCAAGAATAATTTCATTAAAATAACATTTAAAATCATTCAATTACAGTTATGATAATTTTATATTGCCAAGTTATTTTATTTAATTAAATTTGAAACCAAATTTCAAAAGCTTTTGCTCGCGGCTCCACCCGCATGTATGTCGGACATCGTGGGAATCATTTTTCGTGTTAATATAATAATAGTACATGGTATTAAAAAATAATGTGGCTTTCTATTTGATTTTTCAGGTCAGAGATTAACGCCTACATCCTCACAAACTTTATCATTTTAAAATATTACTAGCTTTTGCCTGTGGCTCTGTCCACGTGTGTGTTAGCTATCACGGTAATTTGTAACCTATGTTCTTCCTCAAAAATCAAAAAATCTTCATGCCAAACATTGAAATCGGTACAGCGGCTTAGCCGGCTTAGCTTAGCGTAACAGACAGACAGAGGATACTTTCAAATAATGTTAGTATGAATAGTATAGATGGGCCCTAAGTGAATAAATTGTTTGTGTTTGAAGAACAGAATAAATATTTTAATACAGAAGTCTTTTAGTTTTATTCTCAACTATCAAAGTAAAAACTGTAATTTTCATTAAATTTTTTCACTAGTATTTGATGTCTTACCTAAGTATTTATTCATCTTATCATTAAAATATATACAGTGAATATCCAAGCAAATGAGATGGATATTTTGAATAGATCGGAATATCGCAAGTGAAACATCTTCTTTTGAAGATATGATATGAAGTTTTAGTTAATTATTTCTTTCCAAGCGATATTATATTTTTTCAGCACTGGTTTATAAAGATTACCAACTTTACTGCGGACAGACTTACACAGAGTGCGATTCATTTGTCTACAGTACGTAAGTATATATAAGTATATATATATATATATATATATATATAAATTTACTCTTGGATTCTGCTTACGTTTTCCATCTGGCAGAGTAGTCATTTTGGCAGGGAAATACATAAAAAAATATCCACTTATACATATATTGTGCTCGTAAATTTGATTGTTACATCTGATAATATTTACAAAACGTCAGTCTTTTCCTGAAAGTACATAAGTAATATAATTTTAATTAATAGTTTTTTTAGAGACAGGCAAGCTAAGAACATACAAGTGTGTATGGAACCCTCGCCATGCAAGTCAGATGGGCACTTGTGTAGTAACTATTTAAAAAATAAAACCTACCAATATAAATGCCCTAAACTTGTGAAGAAGTTAAGATTTTATTACACACGCACTGCTTGCTCTGTAAATACTTAAAAAGGTAAAGAAGGGTTTGTCAAAGTGGCTGTGTGCCAAGTTCTACTTGTTCAATTGATGAAAAAGTCAAAATAAATATTAATGTTATCACAATCTGAGTGCCCCTTCCCTTATGTTCCACGAAATTGCCTTCATAAAAACGTTTAAATTAGTTATACATATATTCTTGGAGGTATTAGAAGTAACGTAGGATACTTTTCATTAAATGCGAGCTATGACGCGGGTGAAAACTAGTAATTATTATAATTTTGAATGTAAGTTTATTTATTACACTTTCACGCGAAAACTACTTAACCGATCACCATGAAACTTTGTACTCATATTCTTGAAAGTATTCGAAGTAACATATACTTTTATCAATTGCGAGCGAAGCCGCGGGCAAAAGCTAGTTGCTTTCTAAATACACACCTGCCAGACTAAGTAAGAGAAGCAAATTTTAGTTAATTTACTAAGTAAGTAGTGCAACAATAGGTTAGCTATTCTGTGGTACTATTCTGAAGCAAATTTAATGAATTTAAGTTAATCTCAGACTTGACTCTGAAAATAGGAGGTTTAAGATCCATATAATCTTTTATTGGTGTATGATACAATATCTCGGAAGTTTAAGTTTATTGTTTTGATTTTTATTATTATTCAGACTAAAGTTAGATGCTATAAAGTAATGAAAAGATCGTATTATCATTACCTTCTAGCGATCATGAAGCTTTATATTACTTGCTTTGAAGTATAGAACTTTGTTCTTATTATAGTTGACAAAGTGTGAAATTCACAAAGAGACAAAGTTCCACGTGAATATTCTACGAAATTCGAGATGATACGAAACATTTAGTATGTATTCATAATTCATATAAAGAAAGGCGATGTAATTTTATTGTTTTTTTTATGGAGTTATTGGCAAACAAGCAAACGTATCCCTGATGGTAAACGATTACCGCCGCCCAGGGACACCCGCAACAACGGGGGCGTCACAGGTGCGTTGCCGGCTTTTGGGGGACGGGCAGAACCGGCCAGTGTATGCCGAAGCGTGGCTTTTAGTATTGTATACGACAGAAGTGGCACTACATGATTCCAACTATCAGTGTTCATATACACTCGCAACATCAAATGTAAGAATATAAATATATATTTACATATTATATTAATATCCTGAAGTTGAAGAGCTTTTGTGCTTAGTTGAATGTTGAACTACTGATCCCAAATGAAAAACTCTTTTATTATTGTTAGATCATTGAGGCACATAGCCATCTTACGTCACACTACGGCCATTAATACTAATTTAAATGTTTCGAAAACGGGAAAACGTATTTCTTTGAATAAAAGCAGACAAAGTTAAACATTTTAATAGATTTGATAATATTTACTTGATCATGTATAAAACTGTAATATTTTGTAGGAAAAAAAGTTAAAATAAATTAAATGTAAAGATACAACTTCAAACTTAAGCTATGGTAACTGTAATACGTTTTTCCTGAAAGTAAATAGCCCATGTTTGTGCTTCAGAAGGTTCCGTACACTTTGTATACAAAATGAGCAATAAATTGCTGTGTCAACGTTGGCCGACACTTGTTTTACGAAAGATCTCATTTCTCAAGAAAGTGTGATGTCGACATTGAGATTTCTATTATGTTACTTAAATTACATGACTTAGATATTAAGTAACTATTTTTAGCGCATAAGCATATATATACCTATGTGTTCATTAAAAAAGAAAATATATATTAAAATTGAACTAATTGGTGGGATGCCAACGTGCCTCTGACTTGGCTGACCAGCCCATTAGCCTCAGCAAGTGTTTTGCGACGAATCTCTTTCTACAATAGCTAACGCCTTTTTTTGACTTAGCGTTGAGATGACGTCTTTCCCATATATTTGTTAGTTTTCAAATAACGTTTATGTTTCTAAAATGACAATTTGGCTAAGATACTTTCTACAATAGGCAATACAAATAAAAATTAAATCAATGTTCCTCATTTAAAGTTTTATGTTTCTTTAATTTCAATCTTTTCACATGCGATTTTAAGCAAAAGTAACGTTCGATGCAAAGATATGTGAATGACGAAGTTAAATACTAGTGACCACTCTAAGTATAAAATTTGTAATGATGAGATCAGTTTAGTTTGTTACTTAGCACAATTATATAATAAATAAACTAATTTCTAACTTTAAGTAAATACGAATGTTTTATCTAATAAATAAATAAATATGCCGGACATCTGACACACAACGTTATCTAGTCCTTTTTTTTTTTATTCACGTTTGGAAACTCCCTCGGGCCGTCACCCCACCGGGGTTTGCGGCGGGGTGGTGTGTCGGAATCGAACCGACTAAAACCACACGGTGTGCCATCTCTGCGCCTGAGAAGGGAGGGGTCCGGGAACTGCAGTTATTAACACGACCGGACCCCAACGTTATCTAGTCCTAAGCTAAGCAGAGCTTACGTCATGGGTACTAGACAACTGATATAAATACTTATATACTTTTTTAATACATATTTGTACTAATAGTATTTTTAAATGTTAAATTTAACTATAACTAAATATCACAACAAATTGACTACAACATTAGGTTAGATGTACCCATGAGTTTATACATAAAACATACAAGTACAAATATTTCTAAAGCGATGGAAGTGTTTTTGAACGCTATACAAGGGTTTTAGCCAACCGAATCACGTACGAACATCGGAGTGGACGACAATATGTCTCTAGAAGAGTATGGGACATTCACTTGAAATGTCTATACTATGCATAAAAATATACTCAAATGTCAGTAGGTAGGTACTACTACTTTAGATAAGAAAGCAACTTCGAAACAAAAAACATATTCACAATGAAATAAAATGTAGGGAACAAAATGTAGAAAAAAGTGACTTAATATAACTTGAAGTCATACATTTGATTTGAATAATGATTCCGCCCTTCGACATTCTGACTGATACGGACACGACGACTGACCAAATTCATTCTGTCGGTAGGAATGGTGAAGAGGCCATACCAGACCATGAGCCCGGGATGATACGGAGGAACATGCATAAACTGACTCTAGAAATTTGGTATGCACACTCAATTCAGGGCTGTGCTAGACAATGTGTTGTCGGAGCCGTTCTACCGAACTTCGAAGCGTGGGTAGGGAGGACTGTCTGTGTCACCTATCGATTGACACAGATATTCACCGCGCACGGCTGCTTCGGTGAGTATGTGAATCGAACAGGACAAGAGGCTACGATACAATGCCACTGTGGCGACCTCCATATATAACATAACATACTATAGCGCCATCTACCGTAGACACACTGAACTACGCAGCTCACGAATAAACTACCAATCCTGAATCGCGCAGTAGAAGTTCTCGTGCTGATTATCATATTTACAACATCCCAACATCAACTGTTGGGCAGTGGCTCGCCAGGCATGATCACCTCGCCTGGTTAGAGGATCCTCCCTTTGTGTTGGAGGAACATGACACCCGTTCCCCTACACCACCACCGCGGGTTCAAACGGGACTCTGCCCAGTATAACTTAGCATAGCTGGAGGACTGCCTTGCGTGGGAGTCCGTGTGTCGAATCCTGATCGGACTGTTTGGACAAAGCCGGTCACCACCAGCATTGATAATGTGATACAACTGCCAGGCCTCTTTATATTTTATTATCTTTATAAAATTATTTTCTAAGACAACAGAGTCGAATCGTTGAGAATATGCTAATGGTAAGTACAAACATCAAAGCAGACGCAGCTTGAATGCAAATATTATATTACGTGTTACGTAAGTGTGTCAGCATTTACATAAGCTATAATTTCGCCATAGCTATGAACATAAGTTGTAAATTATTATGAATTACCTCCTGGGTCTTGTACCTAAACGATAAATCGATATACGCACATATATACGTTTCTACAACAAACTTGCATCTCTATATCTTTGAGTAGGTACTTCAATATTTTTATATTGTGGGTAAAATTACTACTATTCTTGCTAATCCCTACAATTAAATGCTTAAAAATGTACTAAAACACAAGTTCAGTTTATCAACTATCGCCACTTGTTAAAAGTACAGAGTAAATTAAGGAAGTTTTATTATACTTATAGTCTATTTCCTACAGTGAAAAAACACTGCAAAGATATATAAATAAATAATGATTTAATTTGTAAAAAGAACCGCACGGACTTCAGTCAGACTCTTCCTCAGTATTAATTTATAGCCTGCGGTAAAATTGCTACGGACGGACGTGGACGTTGCTTTACCTTAACAAAATACGAGTGGACACTTACAAGTTGAATGTGTTTACCACAAAGCTTCACTCCTTTTAGAACATTATTAGTTTAAATTATATCTTAGTATGTGGTTCCTGTTCAAAACTTCTGTTGCATTAAGAGATTAACACTTTAATCATTAAAAATCTCTGAGTTTTTAATTCGCTTACTATCTTTAGAAATATTTTAGTGTTGGGTGGATTTCATATTCCGACGATAATAATTAATTACAGTTTTGAAGAACTTATACTTTATTATAGATCGTTGGTGAATATACAAAGGTTCTTTATTTTAAGTATATTCATGTAGGTATATCAATATTTACTCTACTTCACTTATCTATCTGCTTGGTACCAACCCACAATGGTCACCATCGTTAAAACCCACAACAACCGCGAGTAACGCCGCGGGGCAAAGCTAGTCTATAAAACTAGTTTAAGTCATTCCTTATATCATCGGTTATCTACCAGTGAAAGTCCAGTCAAAATCGGTTCAGCCGTTCCAGATTAGCCGGAACAAGCAGACAGAAAGACAGACAAAAAATTGTAAAAATATATATTTTGATACATGTACGTGTATACATTTATATATGCATTTAGTAAAAAGTGGTTATTTTAATATTACAAACAGATACTACAAATTTATTTATTTGTATAGATTATCAGCTGGTCATTCATATTTTTTTAGCGCTGTTTAGTACGTATTTTAAAAGCAGTAGAAAACTGACACATATTCCCTGTTCAGTTTAAATAAAAAATGCCAGTATATCGGTGTCAATGTATATATTGAACTGCATGGAAACTCGAATGAAATAAGATATATAATTACGTAACATTGTTACAATACTCTTATATCCTACTCTATGCCCCTCTGGCTAGTTTCACATTACTATTTAATTCGGCTACAACAGCAAACAAGGATAGTAAAGTAAAACGTTATAAATAATAAAATACTTCTGTTGTCTTCCATTAGCAAACAAAGTTTGTGTTCAGTACAGAGTGCAGAATATTTTAATATAAAAACAAAACATTGAACATATATACAACGGTATATTTCGTACGACGAATACAAAATCAAATAATGTGGATTTAGTTCACATTAAAAGTGGTCTTGATCAAAACAATTTAAATTATAAAATAAAAGCATTAATGTGAAAAATGACAAACTGAAAACCAGTCAATTTAAAAGTACATCTCTTATTATCTCCTGTTATAATTAACAGTGTTATTTATCAGTATTAATAAATTACGTTGTATTGGTTTTACCGAGCGGACTCATAAACACGTTTTAGTGTGTTGTTAACTTACGTTTATTTATTTTTTAAACAATATTTGTTTTAAACATAACGAAAACTCTGTAAAAAAGGGAAAAGTATATGAATAACAGGGAAGTATTTTATTAAGCTTAAACGAGTAAAACTGTTTGGGAATCAATAAAGTTACGATTGTATTTACGACGCTTTGAATTTTAGATACAGTTGAATTAACATTTTTCTTGTTCAGCACCAAATAACATAAAACATTTGTCATGACACAGTAACAGAGAAATTTACGCTTTGGTGCGCAATCGAAATTATAGTCTCCAATTTCGCATCGAATTCGACAGTTACTTCTGAGAAATATTTAAATTTTTGTAATTTTTTATATTATAAAATGTTGTGAAAATTATTGACGTAGCTTTACACAAAACTATTCAAACATTAAGTAAGTTGCCGAGTTTAAAAGAATATAAATGTTTGTGAAAATATAATCATTTAGAGTTCTACTATTGATAAATTACTAACCTTGTTAAAGGGAAAGAACGTGGCTTGATATGATGGAATGTTTGTATAAATAAGACATCGTTTGTAGTATGTTAAAAATGAGCATAGTTAGAATAGCTGATCAAAACAAATCTTCTATATGTTCATGTCCTATCTATTTGTGATTATATTCAGAAGAATTCTGGACGTACAAGGAGTGTCTGACGCTACGCATGCATATATTTAAACTGACCATTATCGATAGAACAGGTTTAATATTCATTGGTTACATTTTACTAAAATCTTTATTATGCCATAAGATGCCGTCCGACAAAACGATGAAGTAGCTTGTGCGTTATTTTAATATTGTATTTTTTCTACATTTGTAGCGGTATAAACGACGCTTAAAACGATTGCATATATAGAACGACAGAAACATGCGAGACGGATCAAAAATGTTAAAAGGTCCTATACTATTTCGCAACATAAATGAGAAAGTCTTCTTGTGTGTATCATGTAATTAAGCCGCAATTTCCAAGAGTTACGTAGCTTTCATAGTTACCTTATGATACCAAGATTCGTCAAATACTGCCTCTTTGGTACTCGTAGCTTGCAAGCTATCTAAAGTAACATGTCGTTGGTAGAATATCTCAAAAAGTTTAATAATTAGGTACTTACTATGCAATAAACAAAGAAAATGTAGTCTTCATCAAACACCATTTATGCAAATATAAATCCTTAGTTCTAAATTAATTAATCACAAAAGTAAATACTAATTTATTTCTGTTGAAAACTGATTCCTTAATGGCTATTTCGTACTTGTTGAATTTCTTGCACTAAAGGCGGTAATTAGTTTTGGATTGGCAACGACAAGCTACCAGTGCCTGGGAATGATGGCTAGCTTAGTACTGGCATTGAGCGAACAGAGCGAAAAAATCACAAAGCTGCGTATTATAACGGATTTAGGTAGAAATGGTCGCACCACTATCCGGACTGCGGACTCTTGAATTAATGAGACTACTTCAGAAATCCTGAAATAGCTGGCAATTGTATTCTCAAGCTAATAACTTATTTGCAGTCACAGATTTAAATGAAGAATTTTAAGCGTGGCGAATAATTTCACTGACAATGGAAACCTTTTACTTTTTATGGACTTAAGATGTTAAATTAAAAAGACATTTGAAGCGAAAAAGGCAGACTTTTATTGCGTACTGCGAGCATTTGGTTAGTTACTTGGAGTTACTTGTTTATATTTTTTACTATTTTAAATAACGAATATGAATGGCACAATAGTCATTGGTTGTAGTTAGTTTTGAACATATATTTTTATCTTTAATATTTTTCATCTTGCACTGAGTATTAGTTCAAATCAGTATTACTCAAAATTAAGTTAATTAAAGTGATATGAGAAATATGAGCTGTCTGAGTAGCGTAACTATTGAGTTTTTAATCACATTAAAATACATTGCATTTCATGTAAAATTTGTGGACCAAGCCGTCAGATTACAGCATTATGATCTCAAACTTGTGTTTGTCTTTACCTGCATCATTTTCATGAAGGATTTTATTAAAAATGTTGGATTGTGTGAAGTCAAAATCTCTGAAAACAAACGAAACAATCAATCCGTACACCTACGTACGGTATATTAGTGTGAGTAAATTTGCAATAAATTTTTAAAATGGTTATTCTAATTGTCTGTGCTGAAATACTGCATAAATAATAATAACAATATTTATTCAAACAAAACATAATTTCACATGTTTCTCTTATACTGATACTACTTAAAAATAGTGACAATAGATAAGAGGTTGCCGCTGACGACCGTACTAATATCAATTGTGTTACAGTCGACAGCGCCTTCCCCCCATTAAAACAACAAACTTTTAACTGTGAAAAAACGTATTCCCATATATCATAATAATAACTATATAGAAAATACCCAAAAATTCTCAAACACTAGTCATTAATTTAATTAGGATTCAATACAAATGCGCATGTGCATGTGTGCGTTAGTGTGTGTGTGTGAGCGTAACAAGTTCTTCAGTTTTTTCATAGTTAAGCGTTTTGAGCCAGCTTAAGGTAACCGCCTTGAATTCTCTCATTGATAGTGAATATATACTATTCGCAGCGTTTGCGGCATTGTTTAAGAAGTTACCAAGAACATAAATTAGGTAAATATGAATGGTACTAAATTCAAGAACTATGTGTCCTAAAAATAATTAAATTAATTCTTAACAAAGCTTCAATATGATTGTGAAGGTTAAAGTTGTGTTTCTTCTATTGTAAAATATTATTGAATTCACAACCTTCTTGAAATATATTTCTTATTTATCCAAAGGATATATCACTAGAACACAACAACACAAGATATATATATACTAGTTTGATCTCCGACTAACTTTGTTTGAATAGCTTCCCAGTTTTAGGAATAATGTGATATTCAATTGCTTAATCTTTGTTATATTTCAAAGTAGTCAATATGTATATAAATGTAGTTACTGTATCAATGTTTTTGAATGGGTCATTAAGATATTTGAGTTTTAAATTGCACTTGCAGTATTTCTAAAAGTACAGGCAGCAGAACAAATTAATGCATTACACAGAAAGCTGTAACATAAAAGTTTCTACAAGACGCCTTAGTTTCTTATAGTTATGATTATGGTTTACAACAATACTGTTTCCATACATGACTAAACTCAACAAACGTTAATCTACACGCCGATAGATAATACACCCGTATACCAAAACAATGTTTACAGTTTATGTATGTTTCGTCAAAACATGTATCAGGTTGACATATCTCTAGCGTTTCAATCATATAATCCGTCAAATAGTTATAGTATTGTTAAGTTTGATTGACGTTACATTATAACTTTAACTTACATACACACTCCACGTCTGTATTCCCACAAGCTTAATAAAGGTAGGACTGTTATAGACTGTCTGCTAACTACAATTAGCTCCCTTTACGGAAAGGGACACACCAATTGCTGTTTGAGCAGATATTTGGGAAATAAAGTTAAAAAAAAACAAAAGTGAGGAGGGTAGGCGTATATCCAGTAGAGGTATTTCGGCTTAGAAGAAGAATAAGTATATAAGTCGAGCAATCTCGGACCATGTACTTGTAACTCTAAGGAGCTTAAGTTCATCAGATATATTTAATTTATAGGTCTTACAGCCGGTGAAGATCGACAAATATCCAGTTAACACATTTTTTTTTTTTATTATTCAAAGAACACCTACTATATTTTTTTTTCAATCGCAAAGCTGTTTTGACTATTCATCTTCCCCACATTTAGTCTACTGCTAATTTTGATGCAAAATTTATTACTCAAACTCACGTATTTCCTTGACATTGGCAGAATATCCGACATCGGCACAGTTTGCCATTCCTAAGAAAGAGAAAGACTATTTATCTTTACCGGCTCTTGTACTATATGTTCAAGTGAGTCCTCTATTAAAAAGTTAATAATATTAAATAGAAGAACAGTCCCATCTTAATAGGCACCAAATCCTGGTAATATTAATATTATTTGAGAAACGTTTTTATTTCTTAACTAAACAACAGTCTACGACAAACAAGAGAGTAGATAATGTGAATTTGGAATCAATGCAAGTAAATGATATTACGAATACCTACTATAAAAACCGTGCATTGAGTATTTGAATCATTTCATTTCAAATCATTTGTCAAATTAATTATTGTTTAATATCATTGCGGGAAGGTAGGGGCTGCCCTCGTGACGTTGATAAATGACGTTTCGTTACGAAAATTGTCGCATAGCTCCGAATCGAAGGCAAATTGTTATATCATAGTGTTAAAACGCTGAATCTGACAGGCGTTTGAAGTATAAAAGGTCGTTCATGAGGCTTAATTGAACACATGTGCCTAATGCTCTGTTACTTAACATGTAAACAACAAAAGTTATTAAGTTATGTTAGGACATTCAAAATATACTTAATTTGTAACACAAAGGCACTGACGTCGTTTGTGATTTTAATTACATTATAACGTAACTCAGTCCTCACTTCAAGTTTTATTTAAAACTGAATGTGTGAGAGTATGACACGCTAACTGAATTATTCACCATAAGTTTTTGTACGGAAAAATTAAAACTAATTAGTTTGTTCATTTCTAATAACCTACCTACGACGTAGCGTTGAGATTTTTCCGATAGTACATTTTTTTAGCACGTGGTCACCCTTTTTCCTCAGTTAAAATTTTACTATATAGGTGATATAGAAAAAGTAGGAAACGTATTTGGAAAAGCATTTACCCTCTACATGTGCTTAACTTTAATCAATTTATACTTGACCTCGCTCGCCCTCCCAATCTCGCATGTAAGCAATTTTGTACAATATTAATGTTTACTTAATTATTGTTTATTCTATCGCAAATGTTTGGCAATACTTGTACAATATATTATGAGGTTAACGAATTTTCAAATAATTAATATATCTTTAACAGCTGAACACAAATTCTGGACTGGGTAAACGAAGAAACTATATACAACAGAAAGATATACACTTGTTCATGTAATTAGGAAACTAAACTCATTAGCCTTGACTAACGTTGATGGCTAGCAATGTGCACTAAAACTTATGTTGTTATCTAAAGGGCTAGAATGTGCCTAGTTTTATACTGTACATGGCTAGATCTGTTACATTGACCAAAATGTCATTTCAGAATTTTAGTTATGTAATACTTTTTTCCAAAACAAATTTAAGATAACATTACCAAGTATAAATATAATATATATTTTATGCAACGTCATCTAGTCCCTGGACAACTGATATAAATACACGTATACTTTTTTAGTATATATGTATATACCAAACACACAAACTCCGAAACAAATATTGCAGATCAATATTTGCAGCAATCATTTGGTCCGACCCGGGAATCGAACCCGAGACCTCAAGCACAGCAGTCTACGCTACCACTACACCATGGAGGCAGTCAAATATGACAATACAGTTTTAAATTTCAGCTAGAAAGGAATGATAAGTCTAAAAGGATTCGGGATAAATTTTACATATGTCCTTTGGGACATTTTAATGTCTATTACTATGTTTGATTGTACGGTTGGAGTAGTGGTTTAAGCGAGGACAACACATTGTGTAATCTACAAATTGTTGTTCTGAATCTGGGTCTTCTTTGTGTCCGTTTCATGTATGTTTGTAAAGTCCCCCGCGACACAAGATATATATTACCAAAGCCGGCGTTGTCCTTTAAAAAGAAAAAAAATGTTAGAAGAGAATAATGAATAACTTATATTTTTCATCGAAGGTCAATACTACTGTATACCATTACAAATAACATCGATGGTCCGGAAACTTCTTCAATTTTCACGCCGATTAGGGGGACTAAAGGTCGAACCGTCATTAACAGGGATAAAAGGCGGAAGCACACATAAAGGGTTGACCCATAACATTTCACTGATAGCTGTTGTCACCCCGAATTGTCATTGTAAAGCCGTGTGTCTACTATCCGTCAGTGCTCTGGAACAATCCCATCTATTTTGAAGCCCAGCACGTTTTGTAAATTCCTAAGGCCTAGTTAATCCAACAAACAGAACAAAATCCATTAAAAAGTTGACAAAAAAAAAAAGAATAGAATAGCATGTGGTGTATTTTGGTAAACTGTTTTTCAATGCAGTTTAAATGAAGGTCGTTTAGAGAGAGTTTTGAAGTGCTCGTTTCATGAAAACTGGCCGTTGGGTGTTTAAAAATTAACTATTTCACCACCAATCTAGAATTCCTGTTTAGTAAGTGAATTTCATATGAGAGCACCATTTTAGTAGTACTCTATAACGTCGTACTAACGAATTTTACATACTTATCTCAAAAGTGTAAAACTATTTAAACTAGCTGTCCCGAGACTTAATCCTTTTGACTAAGTCTCGCTGACTCAAAATTTCGTAGAGATACTTATATAACTTAGTTATTAAGGTGAAATAAAAATCTGTGAGGTGAAGTAAGGACTCCAATTAAAAGTATTAAAGAAAGAAATGTAATTATTCAATCATTTGAATGTTTATTATAACTTTCTAATTTATTTTTTTATTCACTCATCTCGAGCCCATCAGTAGAATTGCCATGTAAAACAAACTATCTTAATATTCTTCCCTAAAAACGTTTGTAAGCATATGGTTTAATTATATCTAGTTCGAAAACACGCAATCTTGCTAATGTTCCGTGTTAATGAATACAACATTAGGAGCAAATAGATGGAGTCTGACGCCTCTAACATCCCTTAGTGTCCCCCGACAGGAATTGATGAGGTAGTCGAGAGGTGTTTGTTACCAATAGCGTATACCTACATACAACGTCGTGTCACAATATTTTATGCGGGGCTGTTTCACACTGGGGTATTGACTGTTTGTACATTTTGATATGTAGGTGAGTTTATATTGTTTATAGGAGTGAAACGAGAACGAGTGGAATTAATGTAGCTGGGATGTTCACAAAGCACCTGCTCATATATAACATACAGAGAAGGCTTTATAAATGCGAATATACTGTTTTGTTTTAGTGCATGTACGAGTATATGAAAGTTCCCGTCCTTCAAAGGGCCTTATTAATGCGTACAAAAGAAAATTTATTTTGTGTATTGATTCTTTAACTGATTATCATGAATTTTAGCATGTACAAAAAAAGACATAGGACACATTGCGTGTATTGTTCCTAAGTAGGTAATAGATTAAGAAAATCTCCATTAAAGCCAACAAAGTAATGATAAAATCTTGCGATATAATAAGTAAAGATGTATGATATTCAGTGCGCGATACATGAGCCCCACACTCAACGCGACATCGTATTACAAAAAAGGCTTAAGAGTAAATTTTCCAGACGATTAAGTCAGCAGCATTGACCGAGAACCATGCAATAAAATAGACGAAGGAAGGGACAAGGGAGGCTAAGTAATAAACTTACGTTTGCATCCAGCCTAAAATGTTTTTCTTTTTTATCATTATTTGGACAAGTATATTTTTGTTACAGAATAAACACTTTACATTGTGATCGAGTTTTTTTTTTGTAAAAAATACTTTATAGTTCCATTTATAATTCTGATAAAGCTTTTAATAACTGATGTTTTAGGAACAAACTAGGTATATAAAACAAAAAGTCCTTTGTCTTAATGTAGTATAATAAATATTTACTATTCTCAAGTTTTGTTTTCATTTTAATATAATTTACATTCCAAATCTATCCAAAATGGTCGTTTAAGTGCAAAAGTCAGAAAAGTTTGGTAAAATAATTATAAGTTTGCGAATAATGTGCAAATTTAAAGTCGTGATGAAACTTCATTTCCATAACGTCTGCTTACGTAAGCTATCACAAGTAGTCGTTCATAATATCAAAGTTAGACGAATAGATCAAAGACTTTTTATAACGATCATTTACTGACGAATTACGTAAGTACTCTTATATTGATCACCATAAGATTTGAACGACCTTCGGACAAAGGCAATAATTAATACGCTTTCATTAGAACATTACTAATTATCATTTTAGATTTGCAGAGTTGAGTTTGGAGAGTTTCTATTTATTCATGTATCTAGAGTATTGTTATAATAATCTGGTCATTATTGCTTTATGCAGAAATATATAATAAAAGGCATGAATTTTGATTTTAATTCAAAAAACTTTCTTATATTTCACTAATTTTATTGATTTATTTAAGACTTAATTACATTCAGTAATGAAAACTGCGCTTTAATTACAAACGTTTTGGTAAAGGTCAAAAATATGCACACTGGTTACTTGGTGGAAAACTTGGTGGAGCTGAAACTCAGCAGTAACGAAGACGGTACTTTCTGTATTTTTCAAAACACAATGCTTTCAGATATAATCATGCATTGCTAATGACTGAAACTATATTATTACACTGCCTGCTATCTGCTGCACTTAACTGATCGCAAAATCCAATCATTTAAGTGGTTTTAACCTATGCTGTTGAACAGTAATAGTTCTACTTCTTACTACGAGTGGAACTTAATTTTGTCGGTAGTAATTTTTATATTTACCAATGACTTGCCTATTTGTCTACTGGTGGTACTCGAGATGTATCGATACTAAACTGGAGATTTTGAATTTGAATCTTATCCAAAACAAATATTGTGTATTGAACACTTAATTGAGTACGTGGAATTCAAATTGGCCAAGCCAACGTAAATAAAAAGTATTTGGTATATATTTTGCCGTAATGAATTCCATCAAATGTGAATTTATGATCGGGCTTCAGAACAAGGTGTGTTCAATTTTATTGATTCGATTATTCAGTCGGTATTTGTCATTACTCGTGAATGATTCCGATACGAATAATGTAATTTACTTACGCTATGTTGATTTAACTGTTTCATTAGCACCACATACATATGTATACAAATGCGTGGTTATACTCGTATTTTAGGAATGTAGAGCTGACTTCGTGATGTATCTTCTTTATATGGCCCTTCTATATTGTATTTTAAATTATGTAATCCTTTTCAAATCACTATACTCGTATGTCCCTTCAGGCCGTTTCATAAAATTTTCTAATTTTGTAAAGTTTGGCAAAATCTAATTTACGAGTATATATAAATATCAGTAATCCAAATAGCAAATTTTAAATTAGTACCTAAGACAGTTAGGTATTCTTGCAAGTTTGAGAAGATCTTACAAAACTGTTAAGTATTGATTAAGTAAAGCACTGCTTTTCTCTTGCTATTTTTTATCTAAAGATTTAATTTTCGACACTACGTAAATTAATATTAAATATTAATTAAAAACAGCAAAAGTATATTCTTATCATAATTTTTTTTTTAGACTTTAATTTAATGCACAATTTAAATCATTTTATTTTGCTTCACTAAAAACAATATATATAAGAATGATGAAAACAATGATGATGAATGATGGAATGCGCTTCCTCTCGATGTCAGGATGGCTAGAAACCGTAATACTTTTAATATCAAAATAAAGGAGCTTTTACAAGCTGAATTGGCGGAGTCAACCGGGTCTTAGTTCATCACACAATATATTTATATGCTATAATAATGAATATATGTGTATATGTATAAATAAAGTCGTATATATGTATGTCTATGTATGTATTACTGTATATATTTGTTTTTTTCCAATATACTAGAAGTTTATTTACACTAATTGTAGGTAGTTATTATGAAAACCACTATAATTATATCACTATTTTATTATATTTCCAATAAGTGCACGTACCTCATCTTTTCTCTGCTT
Source organism: Spilarctia lutea (assembly GCA_916048165.1). Taxonomy (NCBI): domain Eukaryota; kingdom Metazoa; phylum Arthropoda; class Insecta; order Lepidoptera; family Erebidae; genus Spilarctia; species Spilarctia lutea. Next base: position 10,760,008 of record OU696471.1, on the reverse strand, counting down.
CGCCCAATCGGTCGACTGGCAGAGAATGCCTTAGGCATTAAGTCCGCCGATGCATGTTTTTGTGCATAAAGTAATAAATAAAAAAAAGAAAAAAAAAAGAAGGAAAAGCCAATTAATTTTCTTGATACAGGAAAACTATTGGAACACGACTGTCCGTTGATGAGTTTGGAGACCCTGAGTCGTTAAGACAACTGGCATCTTCTAATATTATAAATGTGTTTTTGGGTTACGAAATCAAATACATTATGTATGATGAAGTCGAGACTTTTCATAACATTCGCAGAGTTTAGAAACCAACGGATCTTTTAGTCAACAAAGGGTTGCAAAACTTAACGGTGTATGTTATAGCTAATCGACATATTAAAAAAGAAAGATAATATGATTATAATGAAAACACTGGCACATAAATATTAAATATCGTAGAATAGAATACAATGTTTTCCTTGTAACAATATCAAGGGTTAGACTTTGTATGTATTAAATAGATACACATATGTCGTTCCCCGTTTACCTAGAAAACTTTAAGGCGTATGTATATTTAGTTACATATTTATGAGGTAGTATAAGTTTCAATTGCAGTTCTTTGTAGTTTCTCTCAGCAACTTTGAATAGGTAAGATCAAAGTGATGCGACACTTCTAAAAAGAAATCAATGTACCTATAGTTGCCTACTACTACATAGTAACAAAAGAACGTAACAGATGATTATAATATAAGATTTCTTAATTACAAGTGTATCTCCACATGACTAACTAAAGCTTTGTTAAATATAAAATCGAATTATATAAATAATAAATAAATAAATATTCTGGACATCTAACACACAACGCCATCTAGTCCCAAGCTAAGCAGAGCTTGTGTTATGGGTACTAGACAAGTGATATAAATATTATATACTTTTTTTTTGTAAATACATACATATTATACATAGAAAACACCCAAACTCCGAAACAAATATTTGCAGATCATACAAACATTTAGTCCGGCCCGGGAATCGAACCCGAGACCTCAAGCTTAGCAGTTACATACGCTACCACTACGCCACCGAGGTAGTCAATATGGTCAGCCTATTTTATTTTTGGTTTCAAAATAAAAAAACAAGGATATTAAATCATTCTTTAGACAGCAAAATCTTATACAAATGGCATCAAAAGTGCGATATATCTATTAAACATCTCGTGTGATAAAATGCATTGGTTTACTGAATGGCAGCACTGCTCTACCGACGTCGAGATTTACCTTGGCTTTGTGTCGCCGATAACTTGTCAAACTGTATCTGTCCCTTACAAAATACGACTTACCTTTGCCCCTTACAAAATAACTCTTCCTGTTAAAATACGAAAACATTTTCATCGTCCACGTTTAATTTTATATCTCTTTACCCGACTGCGTACGAAGTAAGGTAATGATTCATTCATATTTTAAGGGCCGCATGACGTATCACTCCAAATGGTCCAGTAAACCTTTAAGTTCAATATGTTGTTCGCTTCTCTAAAAACATTCCTAGTAGTAATGATGCTTAAAAATCGAGTGTTGATTTTATCATTTAACTCTTTCAGTATGAAAGTTTTAAATTGAGAATGGGAACAAGTAACTAAACTTCTCAAATGTCTTTTGTTTAAATTCTCAAGTAAATTTAAAAGATAGAAGAATAAGATGTAATATTTCAGTATATAATATTCAAGTTAGTGGAGACTGAAATCGTTTGATGCAATCCAAGTAATTACAACATAAGTTAAAAGGGGCAAATATTTAGTCTAATGAAATAGATCTGATATAGGTGAGCAGTTTAGAACCTAAAAGTATTTTCCTAGTTCGCCGTTCAGTCAACGTAGTCGTTGAAATCTTAGAATAAATTTAGCAAAACGATTTTAGTTTTTTTTATTACGTTTGTGGGGGAACGGGTATCATGTTCCACCCAACACAAAGGGAGGATCCTCCGACCAGGCTAGGTGATCATGCCTGGCGGGCTACTGCCCAACAGTTGATGTTGGGATGTTGTATATATGATAATCGGCGCGGGAACTTTATTTGCGCGATTCAGGATTGGTAGTTACTCCGTGTAGTGTAGTTTATAGGTACAGTGCGTTACTTCCTAGTTCAGTGTATCTTCGGTAGATGGCGCTGTATGTGGAGGTCGTCACATCACTCCCCTCCAAGACTGGAGGTCGATATATGTTGAGTCAGCTGTCTGTGCTCTGATGCGGAGCTTGCCAGTGCCAGGAGTGAGTAGTTCCAGTGAGTCGGAACTGAATGCCGCAAGTTCCAGTGAGTCGGAACTGAATGCCGCTAGTCCCAGTGAGTCGGGGCTGAAGTCCGCTGATCCCAGTGAGTCGGGATCGCATGCGGTGCGCGGTGCTGCGGTGAGGTCCCCAGTGAGTCGGGGCAATTGCTGCGTAGTGGCTGGCTGCTGCGTAGACGGGAGAGATGTGCTCTGCTTACATGGACCGTAGATGCAGTGTGCTCTGCATAGACGCTGTAGAGGCCGTAGGGGTTACCAGGCTGGAGCGGTCGCGTCCTGCGTGTGGTATATCCCAGTTGAGGCCGAAGTTGCTGGCTGGCTTGAGACTTGCTGTGGGAGTGAACATGACGGTGGCGCGGCTTGAAGGCTGCTTCCAATCACGTCGGGGTCACCACTGCGGGGGAACGGGTATCATGTTCCACCCAACACAAAGGGAGGATACTCCGACCAGGCGAGGTGATCATGCCTGGCGGGCTACTGCCCAACAGTTGATGTTGGGATGTTGTATATATGATAATCGGCGCGGGAACTTTATTTGCGCGATTCAGGATTGGTAGTTACTCCGTGTAGTGTAGTTTATAGGTACAGTGCGTTACTTCCTAGTTCAGTGTATCTTCGGTAGATGGCGCTGTATGTGGAGGTCGCCACACTTTCAAACACTTCAACATTAAGTATTCTTATTAGAAAATTAATTTAGTCCGAATCCAAAATAAAACATATAAGTGTCTTTTATTTATAAATCGTGCCATTGCATCTAACCCGCAAGCAGCTTTCAGAACGCAAGTCATTCTACGCCGTAGAAGCGCTAATACGGCGTAGAAGGCAGATACTCATTTTACCAGCACCTTCTCATAATTCACTGCATAATGTTATAAGGTAAGGTTAAATAGTGGCCATAAATAAATACATATAAATCTGTGAGAAACAGGCAGTGAAAAATATGTTTAGACTACTTGTGGCACATTTTAAAATATGTATTATTTTAATTTAACGCATTTTATTGAACTCATAACTTTAATTTTTTGCACAGTATATACACATAACTATTATTTTTTAAATCGTGTTTCGATTGACCTGAACCTGAAATTACAGTAATTATAGCATACATATGCATTTAGTAAAAAGCGGTAATTTTAATATTGCAAACAGACACACAAATTTTATTTATTTGGATAGATGTATAGGTTAACTACAATAGAGTTTGGTTCAAATCCAATCATAAATTGTCAAAATAAATCTATATATATAAAAATGTTATGTTGGTTTGTGTACGCTTCAAAAACTCAAAAAGTTCTGCACCGATCGAGCTGAAATTTTAGAATGATATATAATCACGGATTATATATCATTCTAAAATTTCATACTATACTATATATTTATACGGTAAAGGATTGTTTTTATCTAATTTTTGCATCAGTCAACATAAACGCGGGTGGAGCCGCAGGCAACAGCTATTATATAATAAAACATATCGTTACATTAATTATTTACAAAATAATATAAGGAATATCAAACTGACGCTTAATATTTTCTATTAAATAGACAATCATGAAACAAGCAAGAAAATGATTTTACTTAAAAATCTAATTTGGCGCTTAAATGTGCTATTTTGTTTCATAAAATTCATTAGATCCCCGTTATAATCTAACTTCCGAATCCATTTTCACACATTAGTCCCATTACACTTAAAGGATAAAGAACCTTACAGAAAAGAGGAGCTAAATTTTAGAAGTATTACGCAAAGCAGAAAGTTATTAAAGAAAATGTTTAGGTAGGTATCTAAATTATTTGAAATATTTTTTTGTGAAAATGCTATTCATTGTAGATGCACTTTAAAAGGTTCCTTAAAGCCATACTTTAGAGTTTTCGTTTTCGGGGTTTCGTACCGAAAATAGCAATTCGAAATCGTTCATCCACTATTTTCAAAGACTATTTTAGTACTAGAAACTTGTGATTTCGAACGAAAATTTCAGGGTAGGGACCTCTAGTATATGTAAAGTGAAAATGTTAATATGTAATTTTAATATTCATTAACCTTATAATGTGGGATATCGTTGGACAGTTTTTATAAATAATAATAACAGCGCTAATTTTTATAATCAAGCTTTATCGGCAGTATTTGGAGGCCTGAATAAAAACTTGACAGTAGCATATATATCGACGATATGGGCCAAGCGCCTATCGGCCTCCTTCCGAGCTAAACTCAATCGAGCGCAGCGGGTAGCGGCCATCCGGATCGTACTGGGATACCGTACCATCTCGTCAGAGGCGGCGACAGTCCTGGCTCGTTTCCCGCCTTTCGATATCCTGGCGGATATGGACGCGAAGGTCTATGACCAGATTCGTGCCATCCGCCGGGGTGAGAGCGGGGAAGAGCAGGACGAGCTCGAAATGCGGCGGAACGCTCACCGACAGGCACTGCCACAGTGGCGCGCACGGTTGGAACAGCCGCAAAACTGCGTCAGACCACAACATAACGGTTATGCCAACAGGCAGGGGGAAGCCCAGGCTGTCGTTCCTGGGGGGGGACCTGAAATAACTTGGTTATCAATCGACCAACTTAGCTCAATGTTATAGGCTGCCGAAATCGTTAATATGAAGTGTTCATTATGTGAAATAACAACATGCCCTTATCTTATTTCTATTTCAGTTACATAGTCCCATTATTATGATAGTTAACTACGGAATGCCACATTGGGCATGGTTCGAAATGCACTTGGCTCTTTTTTTAATGAGGACATGTCAATTTGTTCTGCGAAAGGGACTTAAACAGTAAATATAAATAAATGGAAAATAAAGGCAGTTCTTTAATTGTCCAAACAGTAGAAAATTCTTGCAAAAATATGACGCAACACTCAGTTTTTTACGAATCGTTAGGAAAAATTTGATTTCATGAACATTATGTATATAATTACAAAATAAAACATGTTCGTTCGTTCGTTCGTGTAAAATCGGTTGTCTAGTACCCATAGTTCAAGCGCTGCTTACTATGGGTAAGATGTAGATTTTTTCTTCCACCTAACATTTTATTTTTTAATCGTGTTCTTGGTTTTAACAAATATTTCTGTCAGGCCTTTAGCACTTGGATTAAATGCAAATAGTTTCATAGATAATGACATTGTAACAGCACTTAAGAGCAACTATGTAAATATATTTTACTTGGCTGAAAAATTTACAGTGAAGGAATGACATGTTACTTTGTTTTGTGAATGTGACAAGAGTTCGTAATTAGATGGCTTTAATTTTAAATGTTTTTTTTTTGTTTACAGATAGTCTTATTGTTGATATATTTATTTCGTGTACATTTGACTGAATCTGCAATGCGTTTTTCTTTAAAGGATATGGCTTGACATCCTCGTTGGTGTAGTGATAGCGTATGCGAATGCTAAGCTTGAGGTCGCGGGTTCGATTCCCGGGTCGGACCAAATGTTTGTATGAACTGCAAATATTTGTTTCGGAGTTTGGGTGTTTTCTATGTATAATATGTATGTATTTACAAAAAAAAGTACATAAGTATTTATATCAGTTATCTAGTACCCATAACACAAGCTCTGCTTAGCTTGGGACTAGATGACGTTGTGTGTTAGATGTCCAGAATATTTATTTATTTAAAGTTAGCATGCATGCATTTTTACTAAATTAGTGGAAAAATACTCAGCTAGTCTAATATTCAGATTTTGTTTCATATTTCATTGTATCTGATTAATTTTTATTCTGTATTAGAATCATGTACGTCTATCCAATACTTCACATGTAATCTACATATATCACTGTAGATACACCGCAATCATGTCCGTGGTTTCAATTTGATGAGGTAATCACTGCCAATTTGAATCGCACTCATTTAAAATAAGTTTGCGGTTAGATTCGTTATTATTGCATCATTAGTGATATTTATGATCAAAGTTTTATTATATTCAGTTCAGTTTGAAGACAAATCCGTATTAATACATTTTGCTCAACCTTGACGAGAACTAAGTAGTTCTTTTTACTTTTAACTTCCATGAACAAATACAACAAACGAGAGACACGACTAAAGGGATTGAATGACTTTGAAGAATAATACGAAAACAACGCTTGGTGAAACTCTAAATAGAGAGAGAATGTAGTGATATGCTCAACCGTTAAAAATTGCTTAACCGTGGGAGAGCTATGCTTCGGCATGAATGGGTCGGCTCGACCGGAGTGATACTACGACCTCACAGAAAACCGGTGTGAAATGGCGTTTGCGCTGTGTTTCACCGAGTGAGTGAGGATACCGGAGGTCCATACCCCAACCTTTCCCCCCATTCCCTTTCCCATCCCCCAAAGGTCGACAACGCACTTGTGACGCCTTTGGTGTTGCAGGTGTCCATGGGCGGCGATAATCGCTTATCATCATGTGTAAATGGATGTAGTAAATGTATAATAAATACAATAGATAGAAAATAGAATATATAATTATAGTGTGTAAATAAATAGAATATATGTATAGTGGGTGTAAAACGCGGATCCGCGTTGCAACAGAGACGGGACTTTCAAGTCACGCTGATCCGTGCTAATTAATATACAATATAATGAATACAGATAACAATTGAATATCATATGATGCATTATATAAGCAAGATGAATAAAAATATAAATATAATAGATGTTAAAAAGATAAAATATAACACGACATAAAAATAAAAAGAGTGTAAATATATAAGATGTTGTGAATGAACAAGTATATATGTACAGTAATTACAAGTGTGCTGTACATATATACTTGAACAAAATACATGTATGCAAAAATAAACATGCAAAATATTAAGTTTGTATAAAAAAATTAAACAGATGTAACAGATCTACTTTATTACATATACATATATATTAAAAAAAATATAACGACATCAAACACCACACACTTGCACTAAATAAAAAACAAAGTTAAAAAAGGGCCCTTATAAAGTAAGGGGAAAAGCGCAAAAGGCAGCAACACCATGCGACGGCGGGTGCCTGTTATATAAAAAAAAAATCGCTTACCATCAGGTGATACGTCTCCTCGTTTGCCCACTATTCAGTAAAAAAAAAAATCTTCGTCAAAAGACTATTATATTTTTTCTATAAAATATTGGTATGGAAAACGATTATAAATAGTACAGCACTAATTTGGTTTCTGAAAACAATTATTTTAAGAGTGTAAAATTCCCCTTAAGCCAGTTTTGGAATATTATTATCATCATATCAGATTGTTATAATCAAACAATTATAAGAAGTGTTCAACATCAAGCGAATTACATTTATCCGTTAAGATTTTTTACTAGGAATCGCTAATTGGTTCGTTCAGAGAAATTTAAGTTTACACCTTATATATTTTTTATTTCTTAATCTCTATATTTTACAATTGACTAGCTTCTGCCCGTGGGTCCACCCGAGTATATATCGCGGTAAAGAGTAACCTCTGTTCTTCCTCAAAAATATAAGCATCTTCTTTACAAATTTCACGGAAACTTGCGCAGCAGTTAAGGCGTGAAAGTGTCACCGAAAAAGTTACTTTCAGATATATAATATTAGTATAGATTAACCAACTGCTTTCTACAAAAATACATGAGCCTTACATCGGAACATATGACACGGATCCACTAAAATAATACCATGGTTTTAAGAAAGACACTACTTATGTAATCTTTTGATCCTTTGCACTGAGTGAGTGGGATTAGCACAGTTGTAGGTGTCCATGGGCGGTGGTAATCATAAACTGATACCTATCCTCCTGATCCGCCTGCTCATTCATATACAACATAATAAAATGCCAAATTTGAATCACACGTATGGCGTAGTTGTTTTAGCGGTCGCCACGTGCGTCCACTCTACTCCGCTGAGTGTTGTTGTATTCCTAACGCGGATGTTGTCTTTAAAAACTTATAACAAGTAAATTCTTCAGAGTATGTAGGTATATACTAATCGGTAGGAAAGTTTATGGCAAATCCAATAAAATATATAATTTAGTAGGCGTTCCTATAAAATCGTTGTGCCAGTGCTTCGTGTCAGCGGAAGGTTCCATTATTAAATTTTCTAAGAGATCTTTATAAGTCTTCCCTTTTCCTAATTTTCTTTAAGTCGTTATTTTATCGCTTTTTAGCCGTTTCGTCTTTCACTTGAGCTAATTATCTTTTCTTTGTATAATGTTCTACTCTCGTACACACAATTTTTGAACTTAATACTCTCTTCACCACATTAAGCTCAACACTCCTATTCACATGGCTTTATTATTTTTCGTTATGACACACTCTTTTAATAAAAAGAACCTAATTAATAAAATTGTTGTTTAGTAGCTATGAATAAATACCCAATGTTACATTTGTTAAAGAACAACCGATTATATCCTTATCCTTTATCAGTTATGGCGGAGACGGACTCTTAGTGAACAGGCATTTCATAATAAATAAAGTATGGAATAAACTACCTTTATACAAATTCACATACGAGCCTCGCATACCCATCATATGATTTTTCTAGCGATATGATATCGATGAATGAGTTTATCAAACTATTTCATTAATTATACGAGTTATTGTTTATATAGGTGTTTAATGAATCAAGTCATCGGAAGATTTGACACCGATCGTCAAGCAAAATAAACTGATACAAAACTGTTTTGCGCTTGAACGTTTACAAAAATAATTGTTAAATTTTATTTTATGCCTAAATATTGTTTGAATAACTCAAAGGGTAAATCATTCATAAAAGGGTTCACACGTTTTGGTAACTACGACAAAAGCAAACACACTCCTGTCAAACTTTTAACATCTGAAAGAGGTCATTCAACTCATTCACAGCAAGTGTATATCTTTGTAAAACACAGTGCATTCACATTTGAGAATGAACAAGGCATGTCCGAGTGACGTCTAGACAACGAGCGGTGTCAGGCTGGCGCTCTGCCGCGACGGGGATCTAGTGCACAATACGACAGTTGGCGAGCAATTCGTCACAAGTCCGTTCTACCGTAACTAGCGCTCTGCTGCCACTGCTTTTTGTTCACGGACAAAAAATGCGAAATGCAAAACAAGTGATACGATACTTTGGTACACAGTGAATGTTACCGATAGTGCCTGAAATATGCTCCGTCATTTTGTCTGCAACTGAAGCGATCTACGTTGTTAGACAAGATGCATTGTACATATAAATTTGGAGGAGTTATCCGAGAGCACAGATTGTTTGTTTTCCAAATAGGAAAGCCAAACAACCATATGTGTTGCTCGATTTGTATTTATATATTGGCCTTGTGCTTATGCTCTTAACGAAGTTGCCACTGCGGAAATAAAATGTGATTTAAGAAGCACATACCAGTGTTGGAAGTGTGCCATGAGACGGACTTAAATAATATTTACGGGCCGCAAAAATTTTGCCTCGCAACAAAACTGTGTTCCCTAAGGGATGTGAGAGTTAGATTAAAGTTTTGTTAATATGGAAAGGTTCCTGTGCCACTCGATTTCCCGGGAGATTAAAATGAACACATTTCAGATCTCCAATTCAACCTAACTTTGCGTGGTTATCGGCACAATAGTCAAATGTGAATAGAACGTTTACCTAGATCTATGTAGAAATATATCACGCAGCGGCTTCCAAGTAACTAATGTTCGTACAGACCGCCATTATATTTTGGCCTTTTGAAATGGCATCCGTAAATTGTAAAAGTTCAAGCTGATGAGCCCATTAACCACGTAGTGTTAGAGGCACAAGTATGTGGCGCAGATATTCATGATAGGGTCTGCGTAATTTCACCAGTTTAAATTTAGATAATAAATAGATTAGGATCAATGAAACTATTTAAGTAATTATACTTTCTCAAACTGTTTATATTATAGTTAGCTATTAACCTGATTCTGGATGTTTTATTTGATCACGAAATGATTTTTTACGTACCGTTCGTTATGTTGAGTTATTATATATTTGTACAAGTATTTCTAAAAAATGAGAAGAAGAGAAAAAACTATTACATAACAAAAGTTTAACCAGCGTTTAAAAGATACGTTAATGAAGTTAAAATTTGTCTGAATAACTCAATACCAATCAGCAGATCCAGTTAGCGGCTTAGGAACTCGCACACAATCTCGGCAAATGGTGCCATTAGTTGAATGCGTAGAGCTCAGCGCGGGTAACGAGCGGCTTGGCTCCGCCCGAACCCGCGATCATTGAACAATTTGAATAATACATGAAACACTCACCTCGCATTGGGAAACTCAAGGGCCAACTACGACTTTTTCCCGGTGGAGGCAGGTGTATCTTCTTTATTATTATTAAAAGGTATACTGATTTAGACGCAGATACATATTCACTTGTTTTATAAAGGTTGAGCATCAATACAGCTTGTGAAATATCAGGTTACATACTGTGGTTTAGTTCAAATACAGTAATTAATAGTAAGTTTTTGCTTCTAAATAGTAATAATATGCCCCTACCCACCCCCTAAAGGCCGGCAACGCACTTGTGACGCCTCTGGTGTTGCGGGTGTCCATGGGCGGCGGAAATCGCTTACCATCAGGCGATACGTCTGCTCGTTTGCCCCCTATACAATAAAAATAATAATATCACAACGATAATTAAAGAACTTCAGTGAATGCAATGATCCAAGCGATCATAATATACTTAAAACTAATCAATGGGGTCACCTGATAAGAAAATCACTTTTCTTACAGCTGTCTTATAGTTTATACTATAAAATATAAGAACTATAATAAAAATGTAATAGCAAGCAAATACCTACTTCATCCTAAAGAAACAACAAGAAGCTAAGATTCACACCGTTATTTTAATATCTCTTTTGTTATCCTTTCATTATCCGTTATATTAAATAGATAATGGAGGTCGAATATGCATCCGGCGAATGCCGTACAAAGTTTATTATATGAATAGTTTATAGTCCAAGTCCTATCGTAATATAGTGTAAATACTTTACGTCAATTAGTGAAAACAGCACATTCTTAACGGTCTAAGTACTATTACTAAGCACTAGCTTTTGCCCGTGGCTCCATCCGTGGCGTATTTCAGTTATCGCAGTAAAGATTAGCATATGTCTTTCCTCAATACTTAAAGTATCTTCGTGATAAATTTGACAGAAATCGGTGCAGTGATTTAGCCATGAAAGCGTAACAAACAGACTGACAGAGTTACTTTCAAATTCAAAATATTAGTATTGATTAAGATAAAAAGTTATCGGTAACAGAAAGAAGTTGTATAACGTTGTTATATAACGGACATACTTTTGAACCTGTAGTCGTAAATTGTGCAAGGCTGCGGTATCCAATGATTAATATCGGTTCGATAAGCTTCGAACAAATGAATTGACAGAGACAGAGATAGTTTTCTCACGGAAAGTGTAATTAATCAAGCCAGAAACAGTGTTAGTGCAACCGCAGACAATAAATCGCCCATCCGGATTCAAACGATATCTTCTTGAAGTTTACTCTATGAAATTGCCTACCTATATTATATAATTGCATCGTATTAGGTTGTAATAAATTAAACACAACTCATCTTTTATGTTTAAAATAAGTTTTGATTATACTTCGACTTGAAATAAACGCCTTGAAAAGACTGTCAAGTCGAGAGCAGAATTAAGCAACCCTGGTCTGGTGTTTGTTGATTCAACATTGAGATTCTAAGACATTACCATAATGTTACATATAATAAAATTGAACTAAACTTATTTATTTAAATTGTACATTATGTAATAAATTATGAATTTGTTGATTTTATTCAATCTGCTAATTTGTTCTTAAACGTTTTAAAACTTCGTAGAAAAAGCTTTGGTTACAAGTTAAACAATGATAATACCAATTTTTGTGAATTCAATAAATCGATAACAATCTCATATCGCCATCGTCTTCGAGTCAGTCATCGTCGAGAGGCTTATGTCCAGTAGAAGATTATTTATTCAATTTAATGACAACGATGACGTTATCACTGCTTTCAATTCTTAAATCACTACAAATCATTATCAGCTGTAACCTTCAAAACCCACCCTTAGAGGTTCATATTCTCTAAATTTAAGTAGAACCGGTCTTGAGAACCACATATGCACAAAACACGATAAGATACATGAGAAACACTATTCAATCGAACTGGAAGTACTGTCTTTTTTAAGTCAAATGAAAACAAATTAAACCGATTAATAGCCCTGGATTCGAGGTCTATTTTAACATTTCTTTTATTTTTGGAGTCACCTACTTCATAAAAAAAGAAAAACGAGTAGACGTATCGCCTAATGGTAAGCGATTACCGCCGCCCATGTGCAACACCAGGGGCGTCACAGGTGCATTGCTGACCTATGGGGGATAGGGAGAAGGATGGAGGGAGGGGTTGGGATATGGGCCTCCGATATCCTCACTCACTCGGTGAAACACAGTGTAAGTGCTATTTCACACAGGTTTTCTGTGAGGCCGAGGTATCACTCCGGTCGAGCCGGCCCATGTATGACGAAACGTGGCTCTCTAGCGGAAATTTATCACTGATAAGCAAATTTTTCGTGAGTTGTTTAATTTTAATGAAATGCCCTACTTTTACTCTTACAAAATTCCGGATTGTGGTACCTAACAGAAATGGCAGGGACAAAAAATATCTACTTGACAATTTGTTAAAACTAATAACTAACGGTGGGTTTTTTGTTGTTAAGAACATTAGTAATATTATTACAAAAAACATTGTCCTATAAAACTAATATATGTATCTAAAAATATGTTTCAATAACGAAGACATCAAAGATGATTATTAACTAGTTGATTTTTATATGTTGCTTAGTTGATATTAATATAATTTAACAGGCACATTGTCCTACAAGTTACGTCGTTTATTATCTGATAGCTATAAGGTGACAAAACTAATATAAAAAGCGAAAATTATAATTAATTTCGGACGAACTTTGTTTTATTAATCAATTAAGAAAAAGAGAACACACTAACCTATTATTTAATATTTTTGTTCTACGGTTAGTTATTAAAAATATGGTCTTGTGGTAATAACAAAATATGAGCGTAGAACTGATACAACCCGTCTGAAATATCTGCAATCCTGGCTTAATGACGTCATGCCAACTAGAGAGTTAATATCTCTCGGAACAGAGAAACAATTTACAAGAATGAGATACGAAAGCAAGAATAATACGTGCATCGACGCTTGCGTTGGCAACGTTACTAGATAGACGAAACCGGGGGAACGCGTGGGGCAGCGAGAGGTGAAGCGCATTCCAGCCGGGTGCGCAGATATTTCCGGTAGGTAATATAATGCATAACGCCATTTAAGCCGTATGCATTTACAAAAAAAAGTATATATGTATTTATATCAGTTATCTAGTACCCATAACACAAGCTCTGCTTAGCTTGGGACTAGATGGCGTTGTGTGTTAGATGTCTGAACTATTTATTTATTTGTCGCCACGCCACATTCTACTACGCCAATTGTTGAGGGTTCAAATCCCACATGGCTGAATACTTTGTGTGATCCATAAATTGTTGTCCTAAGTCTGGACGTTCTTTGTGCCCGTTTCATGTATGTTTGTAAATTCCTACGCGACACAGTATATATATATGCCTCATGAGGGAGATGTTCAAAAGAAAATGAAATGAAATGAACAAAAATTTAATTTTGACTATAATGCTTGATAAATACCTGTTATTTCAACAATGCTTATAAAGTTGTCAGGTGTCATATTATCGTTTGCAGATATTCGACTTCTTTTTTTACCAAGACCTGAGGAGACGTAATAAACTTATCGGAAAAGGAAATAAAGATACAATACTGTAGTTTCATACTGCAGTGAATTTTCTGCTGCCAACAACTTTATTTAAAATCAAGTGATTAAAATTTGCCTCTTTTCAGTTTCCTCTGCAGTGTGGTGTTTGCATATTTTTTGTTAAAGAATTTTAAGTTGCGATTGAATATTCGCGAAGTTATGAAGGCAAAAATTGTTTTAATCATCATTTTAGTAGTTCGATTCTCGAGTCGGATTAAATGTTTGTGTGATTTGAAAATGTTTGTTTCGGAGCTAACGTTTTTATCGATTTGTAATGTACATATTTGCAAAAAAGAAGTATTTAGATATTTTATACGTCAATCTGGCTTTTACAGTACAAGCTTTGCTTTGTTTGAAACTAGAAGGTGTTGTGTGTCAGATGGACCGAAAAAAGTTCATTACTATGTTATTTATTTGCAGCAACCTGTAATAACTATTATTAAGCTTAAATAATCAATTTAATCGGTAAAGGCCGCAGATGACAAATTACTCCACAGATTAATAAAAAAGTTTCTTGTAAAATTACGGGACAAAATATCCACCCCTTCGGATGGTTGTTTTACCGCGCAGAAGTATCGTACATGCGGTGACAGAAATGCAACACTTTTTTGAATAGATATTGCTACATCGAGGTAATCTTAGTATCAAGTCATCGAGATTACAGGACGGTAAAGTTTACAAATCCGAGGGTACAGACGGCTCTACTGTTACTTGTTAAAAAATAAACAGCTTATAAAATAGAAACAGTAATTAAGTAACTTTTAAATTAAGGGTCTTAAAATTTGATACACTATACAGTGTAACTTGAGCAATTGAGAAAGTAGAGAGTAAAAGTAATGAAAATATCCATTCTTACAAACTTTCGCCTTTTACAATATCATTATCTTAGTCTAAAGACGTCCACTACTAGACATATGCCTAGGTTTCTCGTTCCACCAGGGAATCGAATCACCTTGTAGGGGCCTACCCACGCCAAATAAATAAGGTTACAAGATAAATAAGGTAAATTATTTTATACATGTAGACTTATAAGACACTTATTTATCATCGAAAACACGATAAAAAGTTCTTTTGTGACTTATTTAATTAATAATTACTTCAGAAGTCCGAATTTTTGTAAAACTTGAGAAAGAGAGATTACATAAAACTTCCTAAATTTTAATCTCAACTTTAGTGCTTTTTCACAGAAATTAATGACTTTTAAATTGGGTCTGACATTTTTATTTTAGCTTACTAGCATTTACCATTGACAACTTTAAATAAGACTGGCTAAACCTAGCGGTGTTATCGTCAGTTATGTTGCACCTTTTCAAAGCTAGTCTGAAAGATTAGCCTAATTTAGTCCTTAAATATCAGCTATCTGCCAGTGAAAGACTTGTCAAAATCAGTCCAGCCGTTTCCGAGTTTAACAGGAACAAACAGATTTTTTATGTAAGTACCGTATTTACTTTCATTTGCATTTAGTGAAAAACTGTTAATTTAAAATTACAAACATACGTTTCAATTTTATTTATTTCTATTATATATCAAAGAACAGCATTATAGCATCTCTGAGTATTTTATGCAGAAGTTAAGTGAAAACAAACATTAGTAACATTGAAATTGCTAAGATTACGGTTTCATTATCCGTTAACAAAAGCAGAAACTAAGTTCTGTAACTTATTTTATTAATTTGAATAATATCATTGATAAAAATAGAAAAAAAAACAAAACTATAAAACAGCCGTAACGTTAGAAAGTTTTTTTATATAATTTTGCCTTAATAGGTCATGCAAATAAAAGGCACAAAAACATGCAAACAATATCACGTGTACTATCTGCGGCAGGTGTGCACCGAACAGATAAATAAACACAGTAATATTCTACTGGCCCGTGTTGATAAATGATGGGTCATTTGAACCACCAGGTGACCTATCTAGAACGATATAAGAGCATAAAATAATAAGATTCAGCACTATGCCGTCACTTGTAAGCTGTCCAACTGAGTGCAGGTGAGAATTCAAAAGTACAGGTAGAGTGAGTACATTTTGGTCACATATTTTTGTACGGCATTCTTACCATCGATAGATCCATAAAAAAATATAAGAAAACGCGCAGTGCCGTAAAAAAATGGTGCGTTACAAAGTCGGGGTTTTTTTTAATTTCCGACAATTTCTAGGGTAAATTTGGTCATTTGATTTTGTACGGCATCACTTTCATATTATTTCAATACTGCTTCTAATTCATTATTCCGCAACGCCGTACAAAAATCATGCGACAAGGGGAAAAAATCGGGGGTTGCGACCCCTTCTCTTTCCGTGGTCCAGGGGGTGATTTGACACAACATAAAATTAATTTATTTTGAAAATATTTTATGCATAGAGAATATTTTTTCATATACCGTACATTTTCGTTGGTCCAAAGGGGGAAAAAAACTGAAAAAGAAAAAATCAAAAAGAAAAAATCCATATAACGAAATGTACGGTGAAATTCATCACGATATAAGATAAGACAACTATGAAATTGGAAGCAACGTACTATTATACTATTGAACATTGATCTGATCGGTTTTGCCTTATGATATTATTAAAGGTTATTTTAATGAAAGCACAAGAGTGTTTGGTTAAAAAAAAATATTTTATTAATCGTGTAAACTTGTTAAAAGTGTACCTACTCCGTTTTGTCTTATTATTACTCGACAATACGAATTTGTAGTCATTTTGATCACTGATGATCACTGTAGCTGATTTATCTCTACAGATGATAAATTTATGCATAATATGTGTGCTATTTAAATCTATCTATCTATCTATTCAAAGCTTAAAAAATCGAAAACCGGGTTTTAGCTTTTCGGATAGTATTTATCGCATTCAAGCACTTACTTTTATAGTTATTGGAAAACGATGGGACAAGAGACTGATGGCTCCTTGCGAGCTTAAGATAATGTGCTGAATAGAACTAACACATCACTTTTGAGAAAGCTTTTTACGATTGTCAAGAGCGGCAATAAGAAAATATCCTGATATGTAGCTGGTGAATCGTAAATGTACATCAGTGAGAAATAAATTTAGTAAAATATTTTTTTTTGTTAACTTTACCAAATTTTCATACGAATTGTTATTTAATTAGCCAACAGGTAACACACATATTTTTTTCCTGCATAAATTTATCATCTATAGAGATAAATCAGCTATAGTGATCATCAGTGATCAAAATGACTACAACATCGTATTGTCGAGTTTATACATAATTGCAAACAATTTATCTGTCAATCACACAAGACCTCAAGCACACTTAACGCTGTACGAGTCGCCGAGCTGATGTTTAAAAATTATTCTGTTTGGAGAGTACATTTATATAAATAGATAAATATTTTCGGACATCTACAATTATACATATACATACCATTATGTATTTGTATAATTGTAGATGTAAATTTGGGAGTTTGATCCCTGCGTTAGATCTAAAAAGCTTAATCTTGGGACAGAATCATATCACGATGATCATAAAGATCGATTATCATCACAACGGAAATAAAAACAATAGCATAGAGTTGTAACTTCTCAGAAGTTTTAATCCAGTAAATTTCAGTAATATAAGAGATGATCTGTCTAAGAAAAAATAAAATTAATATAATTAATATATCTCGGACAACTAACACACAACGCCATCTAGCCCTAAACTAAGCAGAGCTTCCATAATGGGTACTAGACAACTGATTTAAATACATATATACTTTTTTTTGTGAATACATACATATTATACATTAAAAAACACCCAAATTCCAAAACAAATATTTGCGGTTCACAAAAACATTTGATCCGACCCGGGAATCGAACCCGAGACCTCAAGCATAGCAGTCACTTACGCTATCACTGCACCATGACGCTGTCAAGCCATATCCTTTAAAGAAAAACGCATTGCGGATTCAAACACAAAATTGTACGTAATATTTCATTGAAGTTCAAAAAATTGTGCTGAACATGGTAAATGGTGGCGCAACAGTTATAAATGATATCCATTTATTGTCTCCGCGGTTCCTTTTGACGCTAATGAGCCTGAGAATCACGTTTCCAACTGAATCACAGGAATTTCGATTAATATACACAAGTGTGCACCCGTTTAAATATTGCCCGTCGCAATTTGTCACAATACGAGTAAAATATAGCCTTGATATAAACGTTATCGATCAATATGGTTGTATAAGATATGAGAAATAATAACGTATTACTTCTGTGTCTACACTTTTCTTTGAAAGTGGTCTTTGTTTGTGCTGCTCCCAAAAAAGGACCGCCATTCAGTGTAAGAGAACTTGAATATCACCTTGATAAATCACTATTTTCGTAAGAGTTTTCCTGTGCATAAACATACCGTTAATACATCTAATATTTAAATGAATGTACAAATAGCAAAAGTTTAAAAATGTTCATTTTATTTATTATCATGTTTATTGTTTTTCCTGTTTCATTATCAAAATCTATATAACAAAATTATAGTTAACTAGCTGACCCTCGCAACCTCGTTTGCGTCTTCTATTACCCGTGGACTAAATGGGCTGTCCAACACAGGAATCGGACCAGCGGTTCCTGATATTAGCGCGTTCAAACAAACAAACTCTTCAGCTTTAAAATATAAGTATAGATACAATATATACTTGTAATCCATAATCCCCTCAACACATGAAGAGTCTGATACTCTTTAAAAGGGATGAAAATCCTTCTACTGAAGGAGTTCGTATCACATTAACATTTAAGCTACAAATAAATAGCTTATCATTATTTATTAGTCAAATCAAAACTACAATATTTCACTTGTATGAATCACAGTAAATGAGCCAATTGAAAGAAATTGACGCATTCTGTACAAAATACAATTTCATCCCCATTTATAATGAAGTGAATAGTACAGCGAGAGACAAAGAAAACCGCAGATCGATACCAATTTAGCAGCTGCACTTGTAACTAGCAGATAAAAATTGAACGAGACACGAAACTGGCATTCAGCGCTTTAATACGAAATCTACTGTTTTTGTATGCAGCTAAATACTTTATTATTTACACGTTGAAACGCGTTCCTTTGTTTATATTTGAAGAGAGCGGAATTGAAGTGGTTTCTTTATTTATTAATTTTGCGCTCGGATTTCAACCGTATTTTCTTTGCAGGCTTATTAATTTGAAGGTGAAGAGTGGGGCCATTTTATTCAGTTAAAGCAGGGGTATTGCACTCATTTATATTTATTGAAAGAATTAACTAGATTACATAAAATAATAAAGTTGTAAATAAAAATAAGCTTGAAGGGTTTCGCATTGAATGTCGCCTGCCTGACAAAAACTGAGAAACTAAGTTAAAACGTCACTTACTAATTAATAGCAAACACTTATTTATGTAACTATAATCAATCCATATTTATATTATAAGTGCGAAAGTGACTCTGTCTGTCTGTCCTGCTTTTACAGCCGAACCACTGCACCGATTTGAATTCAATTTTGCATTGAGATACTTTGATTCTTGAGGAAGGACTTAGAGCCGCGCACAAAAACTATGGTTAAATTTTTAATAAATGAGATGTATGAGAGGCACTTTAAGTTGTGACAAAACTTTTAAGAACGTAATTAAAAATAAACGGTTTACATAATAAGACTGCACTCGTGATGGTGACGGTCCTGGCTTAAGATAGTTAGTTCAGACGATGATACTTGTAATTTATATCTAAGTGTATATTTATTTTAAAGACAACCTCCGCCCTAGGAATAAATCCTGTATCGTAGGGGACTTTACAAACATATATGAATCGAACACTAAGAACACCATGTGCTATTTGAACTCACAATACTTGGTGAATTAGGAAACGGCGTGGTGACCGCTTAAACCACTAGGCCATACGTGCAGTCAAATTGTATCACAATAAAAAATGGAATAGAATGCACATAGCATATTTTTGCATAATATATTAAACAGGCGACGATTCAAGTTTTGTAATCATATTAAACAGTTTTTTATTTAAAAAATGTCAATTTTTGCCACGCGAAAATGGAAATGGTTCTCCGCGAATTAGTGACTATTCAATGGTCAGAGGGAAAATGAAGCATTCAATGTTCAAAACTCAGTGACATTAACGTTGGAACTGCGTCAAACGGGAGTTCTGATTGTAACTTATTTATAAAGAAACTCTTTTACAGAAAGATATTAACTGGGTTTCGTTATCAGTCATGAATATCAATTTAAAGAAGTAATGAATTATTAAAATAAATTCGGACTGCATCAATATCTACCATCTTTATTAAATTCATTGAAAAACTGTAAAGATAGAAAGAAATGAATAGAAAATATTTTTAAATAAGTTTTTAATTATGGTTTCCTTTTTAATTTTGATGTACCCAGTGTCACTCACGACTAAGACGAATCTATTGACTCCACTCACATAAAAATATGACAAGCCATTTAGGCTCTAGGGCGTGCCAAAGAAATACATACATATGCACTAGAAAAACATAACCCTATTTCTTTCGCAAGTTTTTTTTTTTTTTTTTTTATTGAATAGTGGGCAAACGAGCAGACGTATCACCTGATGGTAAGCGATTACCGCCGCCCATGGACACCCGCAACACCAAAGGCGTCACAAGTGCGTTGCCGACCTTTGGGGGATGGGAAAGGGGATGGGGGGAGGGGTTGGGGTATGGGCCTCCGGTATCCTCAATCACTCGGTGAAACACAGCGCAAACGCTATTTCACACCGGTTTTCTGTGAGGCCGTGGTATCACTCCGGTCGAGCCGACCCATTCATGCCGAAGCATAGCTCTCCCACGGTTTAAAAGTCAAGTAAATATGGTATATTTGGACTTGAGTTTATCCGTCTTCAATAGTGTTTAGTTAATCGACTTTAAGTTCTAGTAATAAAGTTCCTTTCATTTCTTATCACATATTTATTAATGTCATAAGTATACACATTATAGTGGACAGTACGAATATTTTCTAAATATTATTTTGAATTTCCAAATAAACTGCAAATGTTTGAATCCTTGTCACTACGAGACACAATCATCATCAGCCTATTGCACTTCACCGCTGGAAAAAATAATATGATTAAATAAAGAAAGCCTATGATTTGAGAAAATTCTCCAATTTAGATTCGACTTAATATATAACTGAAAACAGGTTAAAAATCCAGGTATTATAACCACAATCTGCGGAAAGATTTTAAGTGAGTTGAATTTTTGTTTCTCCCTTTATTACGTCGTTGTAAAGATGTGATAAATTTACATTGAAATTGTGCGGGCTAAATAGGTTATAAAGGTTAAAAGGACACGAAAATCAGTTTTTCGCAAATATCTCGCGGCTATATAAAACATGTATCTCTCATTATGAAAACTATTCAAGAGCATGAAACTACTAAAATAATATCTTTAACACTCAAGAAATAAATCAACTGACTAAACACAGTCAGACAGGCAGTAGTAGATATAAAGACTAGACTATAAAATTTAAGATTTGATCTATGTTTGAATTTCGAAAGTACCTACAAAAAAATACACAAAAAGTCTAAGAGAAACCAACAATAAGAAGACACTAAAGGCCTTTGGTTGGCCTAGTTTCATTATAAAAACCAAGTCACTGAAGTCATCGGTGGGAGGGCTGTGTCTTACAAAATAAATGTGTCGAAAAGCGAATTTCTCGCTGTAGTTTCATTTATCAACAGTCAGGGAGGTCGGTCTAAATTATATCGTTAGGCCTACGACTAGCTCATAAATTATCCACGCGCGATTACTTACATAGCCATAAATATTCATTCTTCATTTTATTGTGATATTTTTTCAATTTATTAAATCACTGGTCTCCTTGATTATTTATTATCTCTGTTCTTATATAGAGTGCTGTACTTAGATTTGGTTCAGGATTTCATTGACTTCTGTCATGAAATAAAGACCTATGTAGTGGTTTCTTAGACTCTGAGTATACACGGGTTTTACATTAATGTATATTTTGATTAGAGTGTGTTGTGTTTATTATGAATAATAATTACTAATAATATTATTATTGTATTAGTTCTGCGTCAAATTTGAAGGTGAAATTGTTCACATGAAACAATAATTTAAATTTAAGCAAGAACCGTGGGCCAGACTTAAAAAAATATCGTATATTATTAATTTGGTTAAATACATTGTTCTATGGTTGAAAACCATCATCTAGTTACTATCCTATGGATGTGTACTATCCCCCTACATTCCGGGCAATTTAATACGAAGCCAGTCCATTACCCACGTGCCAGTAAGCCAGCGGTTGACCGCGGTGTACATGTTGACGATTTGTTCACCACCCGCCCGCCAGCCCACATTCTACTAAACTAATGAGCCCCTTATAGAGGCACCTCTATCATTTCTCCCCTTTGATACCGAACTTATTGCTAGCATTCGTATTGAATGTGATATGACGTAAATTTATACCCATCATAGAGCTATGACTATATCTATTTTACTGACAATCATTTGTAGTGGCTACTGAATTTAATACCTCTGTAATTATGAATTGTCTGTGTGAGTTTAAGAGTAAAATATTACTAAAACTTTCTTTCGTCACTTTTTCACAATGAAATGAATCTGTTATAATTATACACATATGAAGATAGATATGCAAGTGTGTCATCTATATTGTTTTAATGATGTATGTAGTTCTTTTTTCAGTCAGGCGAATGAGCGTATTATTAAAGGACACAGATAATAAAATTGAATAAACTAGTCTATTAATAAACCTTTATCATTCTATTGCCAACTTCTATCGCGTAGCTCATATTAAAATAATATTATTCTGCTATTTTCAAGTAATTACTAAGTCTGCAAACGTAATGTGCGATAGTATGATTTAGCGTTTATTTAGGTTATTTACGTTTATAGATTTGTATGACTATCTAAGAAAGAGCAGTATAACTTGTTTTCAATAGACTATAATTATAATGATGATACAGGCGTTCATTATCGACTATAGTAGGTATATAGTTATAATTTCAAATTCTGAACATTTAATAATGAAAAGCTAATTTTAAAAACTTGCAAAAATTTCCGCCATCAAAAAAAGAAGTTCATGCATTTTCTCCGATTGTATATTTTTGAAATATTTGATATCAATTCAAATTGAATGTGCTTAAAATATGTTGAGTAATTATGTATATCCAGAATCATGAATAGGCCCAAGGTGTTTTACGTGTAATGGCTGTAAAAAGCCTAAATACATAATGAAATATTTTCTGATTGTATCATTATGCGCAAGTATTATGCACAAGGAATATTTTTATCTCGTAACTAAATAATAATAATTATTATTACTTAGCACTATTAATTAATACTCTATCACCTTTTTTTTCCGTGTGGAAATCCCCTCGGATACCACCTCCTGGTGGCATGTCGGACACGAACCGACTAAAATCGCACGCGATCTCGGGTACGGGAGCCGGGGAACCAGGTACACCCTACTATTTACCTGATAATAAAACGTAAATTATAAAGCATACAGAACTGTATGTATTTAAAAAAAAAAGTAAATATGTAGTTATATCAGTTTTCTAGTACCCATAACGCAAGCTCTGCTAAGCTTGGGACTGGATGGCGTTATGTGTTAGATGTCCGAAATAATAAAGAAATATTAAAAAAAACTCTAAGTACTCATTTACCTTTCTCGTGATCTATTTTTAATCATTTTTCCATGTCCTTTGTTCACGACATATCACATACCCCATTTTGGTTCGCGAGTTTTGTCAACTATTTATATTGTCATTATTAATACCGTCATTATTTTTCATTAAACAAATAGTTATGTAACTTATTCTTTACTGCTGTTGTTAGGAAAACTTTGTACAAGAATACGTATTAATGGACCAGCAGGAGTTTTGGGGAAATAATAACAACTGTGGTACTACAATTTTCCTCAATAGTTTTGTAGAAATATGTATGAAAAACTCTGAATAGTAATTATTAATTTTATAAAATTATTCATGATTTATAACAGCCAGCTTAAATCAGATTTCTATCGTTCATACATTCCTATTTTTTATATAATTCACGTTAGTTAAAGTTAATTTATGTAAATTTACTTTAAATAAGAATTTTCTTTTAAATTCCGTGGATCACAAAGTGAAAGCAAGAAATACCAGCTGTGAGAACCTTTTCGTATATATTATATATGCATATTGGATGCTTTAAGGCGATAGATGGAACAGTCTAAACACCATTTTCTGTTACGCTTCACCGCTCATAATGTAACTTCATCAGTTGCATTTTCTTATGGAAATTATTTTGCATATATTGTTTACACCAACATAGTCTTCGAGTAAATTCTGGTCAAAAGATACACTGAATGCTTTTTTATTAGATATATTCAGCCTTATCACCAAATTGTAAGCTAGGCGAGTCTAAGATGCAATTAAATATTTTGCGATACCAAAATTAAGAAAAGGCACTACCGAATTGGGTACCGGGGACATATGTATGTGACATGAAGATTTAGATTCGCTTATACCAACACTTTCGTAAAGATCAGTTTACTATTAAAAGAAAGAGACAAGATGTCTTACAGGATCATCTATAAATGAAAATCAATTGCTTGTCGTTTGTCTCCCTAAAACTCGAGAACGGTTGGGCCTGATTTAGCTGATTTTGGTTTTAAAATATTTGTCGAATTCCAGGGAAGGTTTAAACGGTAAAAAAATACGAAGTAGGGGGCACACTTGGTTTATGAAACTAATAACCAGTCCTGAAATCTTCATAGCAGATTCCTGAAAGACTTACAAAAAGACTTCTCAAAATTAAAATGTTCTTTTATTTTTACCTCCATTTATCAAGAATGTGTAGTTCTGCCTTACAGACATCAATTATTATGAAAGCAGGCAAAAAATAGGGTAATGAAATATGATAAATTATATATCTGAACCCACCTATAAATATTTGACAAAAAAGCGTAATTATTTTATTTCTAAAAAGAGATCAAATGTTTCACAAATGGGAACAGTTTGTATTGGAAAATTAAATTGGAATTTTTAATATTTTTCGTTACTTATTACTATATATATATATAAATATTTGAACATCATTATTAGCAAAGTCGATTCAGCCATCTCCGAGTTTTAGTAAGACAATCTTTTTTTTTTTCGATTCTAATGAGCCACAACGAAGCATACTATAATATAGCTAGTATCTTCACAAATATAAAATCAATGTTTACTTATTCGCTCGTGAGTGGTCTTAAAATTTTCTAACCTTACGATGATACAAGATATTTTTTTCTTATTCTTTATTTTTCTAGGTGGTCTCTTTGAACTCTACACACTTCTAACGATCTATAATGAAATACAAAGATACATAACTACATTTAATGGTTTTTATTAAAGAGTGCTGCTATATCCACGTTGAGCGCAAATATTTTTCAGAACGCCTCGTTTTCAGCTCTACTAATCTCATCATTATACTATTATCTATATATTTTACAGAGAACGCAGCAGGAATATGCCTAGATCCAAAGCGTTTGCTTGGTGAATGAAATTTCATCAAGTAAAAAAGAATCTGCCCGAGGGATAAAAGGCAAAAGGTACTCATGTTTACAAAAATATCTCTGAACTTCGTACTAGCGAAGATGCAATATTCATATTTTTGCTTTCATTTGAAAGAATTTCATGTACAAAAGACCACGAATATATAAAAAAAATAATACTGTAGTTCATTGTCAACAATTTCGATTTTAAACTGACAGTTTAAATTTTCACGCGAAAACGGCTTAAAATTTCAATGACGTCATTCGTGTCTGTCACTTGTTTTAATGCTGTTTTGTTCGTTTCTTGTTCGTTGCTAAAAATAAAAAATAACCACAAAAGTTATGACTCTTGTGGTATTTTGTGAATAAATAGATGCATCAAGCCACTATAAACATGGACTATTCATCAAAATCAGTTAAATATGCCACTAATATTCCGAAAAAATGCTATTTATTTGTGTTTTGTGCCTATGTGTCCATCGACTTCAATAAAGTTCCCAAATAAAATATTATGTATATTCTTTGAAAATGTCTGCCTTGAAATAAACATTAATTATAATAATTTTAGTATACATAAATTTGATTATTTCTTTAGTAAATAGAACTGATTAATTGAGAGAAACTGTTGGTGACAGGTATGTGACTCATTGTTTAGGCTTTTATTAATGATTTTCCAGCAGCACATTTAGATAATTTTTGATTTTTCCAATGTGATGGATGTTCGAAGGCTCCCCAGATCTTCAGTGCAACCATAGCAATAGGGCGGCAGCATGTTTACACCCACCTGAATATATTATATTTTAGTTTTAATTATGTGCACTATAGTCATTCCAATCGTTTATTTAACTTTTGATCTATCACGCACATAAAGTTTTGTAATAATTTTTGATACAATCTACTACGGGAATACTGAACTTCATGGACGGGCTCCGCCCACTTAGAGATGTGTCATTCGTAATTAATGACCACAGACTATAAAAAACGGTTTTGAAATAAATCGATTATCGATTATCGTATTAAGGAAGTCGCAAGACAAACGCTCTTGTTTGTCCTTTGAGTACTTTATTTTTTGGCATTTTGACAGTAATGAAGGAAGGGACGATACGCTCAACTGAACCAAACGTGAGAATTCACAAATAAATCAAAAACGGAGGAATATAAACTCAACTCGACGTATGAAAATGTGGATTAACACTGACAACAAAATGGCGTCGCGCGTCGGATCCGCGTCCGGTGTTGCTGTTTAATAATCGATAAAAGTACGAAATTATCTATAAAATAATGAGTGTGTTAAATCGATTAAAACTTCTTCATGCATAAAATCGAAAGATAAAAGAAATCGAATCGGTAACGGGTCAGGGTATCACTATTTGATATTAGAGCTATTAGAGTTGTCAAAAGTTAAATAAACGATTGGAAAGATTATAGTACAACTATTACTTTTTAAATTATCTTATTCTTTAACTTCAGAAGCTGCACAATTTTTGCCTTGGCAGGACTGAACTAAGCCTTTTATTTTATTTGTGATGATTGTCAGACGATAACCTTCTTTGCGTACTTTATGCCCCGGAGTAAATCTACTTTTAATTGTACACAATTATCCCTCTCTTTTCACCCGAACAAAATCGATAGCATTATTGTCATAAGATTCCTTCGTTGACCTGAAATAACTACTGTGCGTAGAATCTGCTGAATAAAATACTAACTACTCAGTGTAATTATAAATATATATATATAAATACTGTAACAGCTCAGTCCCTTTCATTTCTACACATAAAAACTCTGCATTTTTAACAAAACGATTATTACCATATCAACACTACGTTTCAGTAGATTTCTGAAGTCTGCTTTTATATGCCCATTTTTCATTTTAAAAAAAAACGTAGTTTGTTTTCGCAATAAAAAAAAGTTTGTTTTACTAATATAACCTAAAATTGTTGTCATAATAGGAGTAACGTCACTAGACGCTGATTAGTGTATTAAAACACGTTTCGTTTTAAGTACTTTAAATTCGTAATTATTGTAGAAACTCATTACACTGGCCTTTCTTTAATGTTTTTCTTACATTTTAGTCACAAATTATTGATTAATTTTGTATTTGCATCATCCCTATTGGCATAATGAGGATTTACCGTGACATAAACATTAGTACATCTATGTATTGGAAAACATGACTTGCCCTTCAATGTTTAACAAGTAATTTATACAATAACGACCCTTACACCTAATATCTATTACATACCAAATACTTGAACTAATTAAAACTCAAACTCAGTTACTATATATAATTCAAATGGCAAGCAATAAATATTTTTTAAGTATTAGTTCTAACCAAACTAAGAGTAGAATCGAATAATTTTGTTTGAAGAATCGGTTTTATTCCGACGTTATTGCCCTTTCTCCCTACAGCGTGGAGAGAATTAAAATTTTAATGGATTTTCAATGGCGGCAAGTGAAATAAAACTACCAGTACGGTGATTATACCGCTTTCAAGTATTAATTAATTCAAAATAAATTAAAATTGCTTACTCTATATCACTCTTCAGTAGGATTCAAGTAATTTCAGCTCAGTCATGAAAGTTGTTTATTAGATATATATAATTTACAACCTAAACTTAAAATGGTAGCTAAAAAATACATTAAACGTACGGGCTACGATGCTCCTTCCCATCAACACAAAAGTTGCGCTCACACAGTCTCTTTTTTTTTCTATCCTTGACTTGACACCGAAGACCAATTAAATAAACTTGAGCGATTTCAAAACATCTGCGTGAGAATCATATTCGTATTACGCAAGTATGACCATATCTCAGAGTAGGTATCGTTCTCAGCTCAAGTGGCTACCAATATGCTTCGCCGGAATCTTCTTATACTTTATATATACTTTCTCTTTTATACTGTGCTCTTTTCTATCCTCAGACAATCTCAGACGCAAGAACTGAAAATCTTCTCAAAGAATATTTTCAGTTCTTGCGCAATACACATTGCAAGGACCTGAGGGCATCGGCGACTTTAAAATTAAAAATGCATCAACACACCCAGTTTGCCGACTAATCTTTTACTGTACATGCATTAAGACTGTGTAAGAGCTTGCAGATTGCTTAACTAGCTTGCTGTGAAAAGCTGAAACTTATCAGTTTTTAGAAAACCTGGTGAAGTATTATTATCTGTCATTTTGAAAAAACTTGGTTTCATTGTACGTAATATATATTTAAGTCCGTATATATGTATGTAGGTATATGTGTAAATGTACGTATGCACTATTTTCCTTTTTATAAACTTATTTATTGTTTGAATATTCACGACATTCACGTAATGGTGTGTTATTGGTACTTAAACTGCCTCAAATTAAACACCCAATATCCATGCTAAGGTGGTCTGGAAGAAATCACCGTGAGCGATAAAACCGCCAATTGTTACGTATACATCTTTGTTACTCATGTTTGTTATTTTTCTTTTTCGTTCTCGTAGCTACTAAATGAGTAAACATGTATTTATTTCTATTAGTAAGTCGAAATTCATAGAAATTCCCTTCGTTACAAAGTTAATTATAAAAGGATTATTATTGAAATATGCATGAAAGCAATCCACTTATTCACATTGGTTGTGATAACGAAATTTAAATCACATAGCACGAATAAATATTCATGTGTCGGTAGAGAATGCTTTAATCGGATATTTGTAAAAAGTATTTTGAATAAAATTTCGAAAATGTGCAAAATGTATTTACAACAAGTAGGCTCTAAATGAAAATTGTTCTATTAATAGCTTTGTTTAAAGAAAAATCATAAATACTTAGTATAAATATAAAAAAAATACGTGCTAGGTTTCATTTTAGTAAAGATCAGAGCATGTGACTCTTAAGCGGTAGTTATGTGTGGGCACCAGTAACCAGTAGATTACCGTCAGATTATAACCCTGCTCTTTTGCTCTCCTTTATCATAAAAATACCGGAGACAAAAAAAAATAGCGTATATACGAGCTTACTTACGAGCTAAATTTTTACATTTAGTTTAACTAAAAAGAATGCTAACTAAAAAAGTAACACACATCTTTTCATCTCTTAGTTTCTTTAGTGACAGATATTAGTGCCAGGAATTGTGGGTCAACTCTTGTATTATCTAGTACATGCTATACTTTTAGATAAAAACATCTAGTAACTATCTCTAAGGGGTAATATTATGACAAAAAAATCGGTTACCTAACTTTTGAAATTGTTCGCCTTAGACATAATGTCTTAACGACCAATTTAAACTGAAAACAGTTTTTTACATTTTTAATTATAAAAGAAGCGCTTGGTTTCAAAATCTCACAATGTATGGCGTAAGGTATCAGCACAGTGCAAGGTCTGTAGTTTAGATTTGAATGCAACAAGGCGGAAGAAATGCAGACGAACGATATTCCTTGCCAGCAGTGAGACGGAATTAAGAAAGCTTTAACTGACATATATTCCTGTACGAGCTACGGAATTACCTATTAAATTTAAGACGCCAGGAATTCAGCAATTAATACCACTGCAATGCTTGCCGCTGTTTGTCCGCGTGAAAGGTTTATAGCGGGTCGTCTTTTCATTTAATCGAGTATTAAGACTTTATTGTTTGACTGCAGAATTAATGGGATCTCATGCATTCATTACTTGTTTCTGTTACTTCAGAATAAACTAGCTGTGCAACTTTGTCTGCGTGCACCCTTTTCAACCCCTTACAATCCTATTTTCACCTTAAAAGTAGCCTATATTCTTTCTCAGGCTCTAGACTATCTGCGCACCAAATTTCGTTTAAATCGGTTTTGTAGTTTTGGCGTAAAAGTGCGATAGACAGACAGACAAAGTTATTAGCGAATTTATAATATTACAAGGACTAGTAAAAATTACGATTGGCTTATAATTTGCAAGGTCGCTCACGTAGTGTGGCTATAAAAAGAGACTGTTTTTATAATAAAAGCATCTGTGCTGTTGAACTCCATAACATGTCACCGTTGTAATTCAATATGTGACTCAGTTCTTTCGTGTCATTAACAACTCGAATATAATTTTTTTAAGACATCGGAAACATAAGCTACCTGATTTCACTCAGATGTTATCTATTATGTATTTACGTATAATATGTATGTATTTACAAAAAAAAACAGTATTTATGTATTTATATCAGTTGTCTAGTACCCATAACACAAGTTCTACTTAGCTTAGGACTAGATGGCGTTGTATGTTAGATGTCCGGAATATTTATTTATTTATTTTTTTTTTTTTTTTAATTATTTAAACTTTTACATTCTTTCTCTTTTATACTGTATTGTCTTATCTCAAAGAACGCTTTCAGTTCTTACACAACACTCATTGTAAGGACCTGAGATCATCAGAGAATTAGAAACTTGCAATGCCAAAACATTCAACTAAATGTATATTCACCATATCCTACCTACATAGAGTAACAACAGTGTATTAATTAAAATTAAATATTATCAAGATTCTTTGCAAAAAATAAAACCGTGATTGACTATAATATAAAACTACATATATTATTTTACTTTTGTTCACACCTGAAGGAAAACGTGACTAAATTAAAAAAGCTATAATTCAAGTATTTCTGGAGAAAACAGAAGTGTATGAAAACGACGCCAAAACGATTAGATGCCCAATACACCCTTTTCAGTTGAAGAACACTCAAAGAACAATCCGTAAAAAAACCTTTTTGTTACTACTATTAACAGTGCTATAGGTAAAAAATGCAGTTATTTCTAATTTCATTACATGTGAAATAAAAAAAACGCATTAGTAGACACTTCGAAATGCCAATAAGCTAGCACATTGTGCGTCAGAACGAAATAAAATATTAAAACCTATTTGGAATCTGAGCAACCTCACAGAGCGGAAAGGCTCTCGAGAGTCTTTCTCTCTATTAAACAGATTTCTAGCTAAACACAAATGTGTATTCCTTTTTATATGATTTAAATTTATAGAGAGAGAGAGAGAGAGAGAGAGAGAGAGAGAGAGAGAGAGAGAGAGAGAGAGAGAGAGAGAGAGTACCTGAGAAATAATTTACTCTCTCGCCATGTTTTATTATGAAGTAAAACTCTGCTAAATATATGGAAGAAAGTCTCAGAGGATCCGAAGCAATGAATCATTGAATGAGTGATATTGCAAGTAATCCTCTTTTCTATTTGCTTAAGAAGGCTTTCCGCATATCTGTGTATCTAAACCAATATAGTTTTGGTAAATCTTCCATGTATACATATATTTCTCAGGGTACTTTTAAGAACAGAAAACGAAGAAGTTAATAACTTTTTTTTCAAAACGTGTTTCTGTGCATGTACTCGTAGTATGTGTATATGTGACCGTGAGATTGCAAAACTGTTAGATTGTAATATATCTCGCGAGATTGTAAACTGTTGAGAGATTGTGAATCGTAACATACTGCTTACAATTTAACGTATTATTTTTAGTTACATTATAATTTAGCAAAGTGAAACCAACAAATTGTAATATGGTATGCGGCGAATCGCATCTTGCGCGCTGATTGGTTGAACCGTATATGTCCCGCGTCGCCATTTTTGGTTTATAATTCGTTTGTTGCTGAAAGTAAAGTATTATCACTATAATACTTTACTTTCGGCAATCACTATTGTACTCGTAAATTAATTTCATGTTGAAAATAACTTACAGCTTTACAATTAGTTACATAAAATTGTTCTGGCAGTAAAATGAATTTGTGATTAATTAAAGAAGTTCTAACCTAACCTAACTCTATGATCATAGAACGGCATACTGTAAAACCGATCAATCAGGAACCGTTGACAGATTGGCGACAGCGCGACAGATTGTGATTTAACAATTTTACTTCGGTACATTACAATCTAACAAAATCATAGTTGAGAATCTTTTAACAGTTGAATGTAAACTTGCTAGGTAGAATATAATATAACCATTTTTAAAATCTTACGGTGACATATATATTTATTTACTATTGATTAGAACTACGTAATAATTCTTCATTTCCTGAAAATATTTTTATAAAATTTATTAAGCATTTTCACAGTGAAGTATGAAACTTTTTTTAACACATAAACAAACAAATATTTCGGACATCTAACACAAAACGCCATTTAGTCCCAAGCTAAGCAGAGCTTGTGTTATGGGTACTAGACAACTGATATGAATGCATACATACTTTTTTTTGTAAATACATACATATTATACATAGAAAACACACAAACTCCGAAACAAATATTTGTAGATTTGTAGACCCAGGATTTGAACCCGATACTTCAAGTACAGCAGTCGCATTGACTACCACTGCGCCACCGAGGCTGTCAATATGAAAGGAAGTAAGATTGTGACGGAGTTACCTCTGATAATAATGAAAGATGTATATGTGACGTGCACAATAATCTTGTGTGATAGAGGTTACAAAAAATTGGCCCAGTGCGAGTCGGACTCGCGCAGGAAGGGTTCCGTACCTTCAAGCTTTTACCTGTTGCCGTTATCAATGATCTTGTATGGTAGCCTCCTTAAATATTTATTTGATTTTTTTTAGCATTTCTTGTTATAGTGATAACAGAAATATACAAATATACATGGTGTATTTCTGTTGCCACTTTCTAACTGTCTCGTGATAGTTATCACGGTTCATGAGATACAGCCTGGTGACAGACGGACCCGAATCTTAAAAAAGTGAGTTTCTTTTAAGATTACTATTTTCAACCCATACTTCGTTGCTCTTAATACATACAAGGATTAGTGATTACATAGAAGAGTAATGTAGACATTATGGCCCTTATATTGAGACACATTTTTACGAGAAGAAATTAAATAAAACCATTTCATCGTATTATCATAATCTTTTTATTAACAATAAAATGAATCATGTGCGATACATAATTAAATTTCCAATTAAAGATGCCCAAGCCTGGTTATTGCAGAAACTACTGAACCTCGTCCCAACTTCCATTCATATATTAAGAGCACTGCAATAGAGTATTTAAACATATCTGTTCTGTTGGAAAGTAAATAATTATGACTTATAATAATGATTACAAAAGGAATTATATTTGTTGTAGCGAGTGAGTTGTGTCGCTCGCTGCACTGTTTTACGTTTGAACACTCAAACCTACAAGTAAACATGACAGAAGCATTTGCGTTTTTCGTTAAATATAATTATTTAATTGCATAATGCATCTCTCTTACCATTTTATAATCGAGAAATATGTAAGAAGAAAAATTTATGGAATATAATAACAATAAATAAATATTTTATTTACAGTTAAAAATTTTATCGCCTATCTATTTATCTTCGGGCGTTTAGGAAAAAAAAATGTAACCAACTAATATGTACGATGCGTAAATTGAATAATATGTTCAGACGAGCGGCAGTTCACCCTGCAGCGTCCCATGCCTCCGTACCTCCATACCTAATAACACGGAGTATTAACTAAGTTACCCTCTTGGTAGACATGACATATTTTTGTTTCTTATTACATGTAAACACGAAAAGACCATATAAATTCGTTACATTAGTTCCTTAGTTAATACTTTTTGACACAGTAAGTATGTAGGTACTTTTATTCCATGTGAAAGGGTACACAGTACCTGATGTTTATAATGCTAAGAAACGATAAACCCTTACAACAATTTCATGCTTCTAGCCCTCGATACACATTGTGTAATTTTCACTCCCAAACAAATTCTTATCAAATAAAACGACTTATAAACACGTATCATAGTTATTAGAATAAGTATTTACAATTTACTTACTGCAGATTTAGACATTAGTTTGTGTCCACATTTTGGTACTGTTTTATTCACTTTTATTTTACTCTTGTATTTCAATAACACTAAACAAAACTAAATATTCAAATAAAACAGGGCTTTTCTGTAATCAAAACTTTTCTTATCTGCATACAGCGGGCGTAGAGAGATGGCACTACCGTCTACGTCTCGAGTGTCTGGCGTGATGCTGGTTTATTATGCCCGGTTCCTATATTTAACGAATCGTCATCGTGTAAAAATTTTCTACAACCGACTACGAGTCGTAAATACCGTTCCTCAATTTATTTTTTATAGGAACGATTTTAGCTTACGCCTCGTATAATAAACTACTATTCGTACTAGAACGGATCGTGTTTCAAATATAGGAACTGGGCATAATAACCTACAGCTTTAGTATCAATACTTTGTTGTACCCACGTGGTTTGCATATTCTTTTCGCCCGCAAGATGCATTTGTACACAACTGTTTTACACTTAAATGCCATAATATAATGAATAAACCCAAATATCTAATAAATTGAATAGACTGAATACAAGTAGAAAACATTTCTATTCGATTGTCAATATCTTTACATTAAAATTTCGTATCTACTTAAATATTATTTGGCAGTAGTGATCTTATATTACCAAAAACCTGACTTAATCACCAGTTTAATACTACATTTCTTAATATATAGGTAATAAAACCATTTTATATAACAAATTACAACGTACTATGGTCGACTTATGTTCTTAAAACTGATAAAACTGCTTCAGAATAAAACAGCTTTATATTTCGCGAATATATATATCGATTACCAAATTTTATGATTGAACTAACTCTAAACTGGTACATACAACGTTTTGCTCGACGTAAATAAAACTTAAATGGGTAACTTCAGTGGTTCTTAGTCTTCCGGGATTTATAATAATTAAAGCTCAAATTTAATGGATAAGAAAATATCCATTACATTTTTCTATTTATGAATAACGCAAAAACCTTATCCTTAGCACATTCATTTGGCCTTCATTTGGCACACAGTATCAATTATATATTTTACGATACACGATAACTTTGTACAGAAACTTCCGAAGTTCAGAGTGAAAATATTTTGCCATTAGTAGTAGTAGATAAATACTATCTGCAGAAACAGATAAACAGAGACGTTGAATATCAATCAATACAGGAAGCTTAGTAGGCTCCGTGGCACATCGTAGCACATAGACGTGACACAGAGCACAATGGGACAGTTGCTATAATAATAACAAAGGTGGTGGCCCCCCTTCACACAGCGTATGGGCACTGAGCGCCACCGACACAAAGAAACGGGTACAAACGGCGTGGGCGCACACGATGCACCCCGCCTCACGCACTCCACACACTCGAAACACCTCGATGTACCTAAACGATATTTAAGATAATATTGTCTCGGCAAAATCTCACTCCACGGCACTCGTCAAATATTAGCGAGTCGTATATACTACGTATATATAAATTTGATAAAGTTAATTCGTATTTAAATATTCCATAATAATATATTTACTCGTAAAAACACTAAGTCTTACGTTCGAAGTTCACAGAAATCACAAGAGTACGAGGCGATAAAGACAAACGGGAGGAATCGCAGCGGCACCAGGCATCAGTAGACCGCGGAGAGGCGCAGCGCGGCTAGCGGGACAAGCCGCGCGCGCTCTTCCGAGGCGCGCTGTTAAATGATGCTCTCGCGGTTGCGCTCGTTCTCTTCCTGCGAGCTTAACGAGCTTCCGCCGCATATTTGCATCTCAATCTCTTGTAGCCTGTGTACACGTTGAGACTTGTGTTAGGTGCAAAATGAGAACAATAGATCGCTAAAAAGTGTTTTTGTTTAAATGTTGAAATAGCAGAAGAGGACACAATGTTTCATACCTTTGGTCTACCTCCCATTGCTGCTGGCTCAGCTTGGCAGACATGGCGGCATTTTCTGTCTCTACGGTATAAAGGCGCTCACGCAGGCGTTTGATTTCGCACTCAAGTGCGTCGTGCGAGTCTAGCAGCACACGTGGAGCCATTGCCGAAGCACTGCCGCCACCCGCTCCACTGCTGCGCGCACTAGACGCAAGCGATGCTACGGGCGATGCTACTCGAAGAGGGCTTACTGACGAACTGTCAAATAACCTATTATTATTTTTGTGTCATTGGGAATGATTTAATGGTACGGACAATAATTTCACATTATTCGTAGTTCTGTCGCATGCAGGTTAAATTACTTGATTAAAAGTTAAATATGAGGCTTTATTGGTGTAATGTATGTTAATATAATAAAGGTAATTAAAATATCCTTAACATTAGTTAACCTAACTAGGAAACCCGCTTTTATATTACGCTAATAACCAAAATTCACAATTATTGGGAAAAAAATTATAAAAAAATACAGATCTAAAGTAACCAACAAACTGTGATAGTTATAAAACGTATTTTACTTCTTAAATTCAGAAGATAATGATGAATAAAGACATTATTATACCTATAAAGCTGGTCCCGATAGGAAGGCGGATGTGAGGGGTGCACTGGAGGCAGCACCGCTATAGACGCTGGTTGTAACTGCATCTCTTCTATAGGCACTCGCCCACTCGTCTCGACGAGGCCGGGCGTCGACTGACAACGGCCCATCGCCACTAAAATAATTTTTGTTCACATGATCATTAATTTCATTGCCCAATGCAAACAAGCAGACGTTACAAATATGGAATAGGCCTCTCCTTAAAAGCATATTTTGGCTTACTAGATTACGCTTGCCACGTTTGTGTAAAGTTCTCCTTATCTTTGCGTGTTTTAGTTCGGCGTTGTTCCCTTAGTCGTCTTTAACTATAACCACCGGATGTATAGGGGGGGTGACACTCGGTTTTCTTAACCGTTCATGGACATCGGCAATTGAAGACACACAAATGTGTAATAGCGCTATAGAACGCCCCTACCCTATCTTGGGAGGGAAGGGCATGTGTTTGGCTAATCTCACTTGTTAATAGGCAACGACAGAATTGGTTAACACCAGTATTCTGTGAGAACGAAACATAATCACAATGTTCTAGAATGAGTAATGTGACAAGTAAAGTAATGTAAATAAATTTAACAAATTCTGATTCTCTATTTAACTTTCGCCTAATATAACATGAGAACCAACTTTCAGGTACGATGTATTATTTCTAGGTGATAATGCTGATTTAATACCACACAGTAGCGCTCCTAACAATAATAAGAGTTAGTAGTTAAAATCGTTCTAACCACATCTTTTATCGCAATAAAAAAAAAAGTTGCGTGTACTAGCGTACACTCGTAAGAAGTGAAACTTCTTTGACGTTATTTTTCAAAAAATAAATATCATATGTCGAGGTAAGGTATAACGACAAAAGACTTATAAACCAGCAATATTCGTGACAATTCTTATTTCAAGTGCAATAAAAGTTAAGGAGCGAGACCTGAGTAAATATTTCGCGATCTGTGGTGTGAATGAAGTAAGTTTGTGGAATGTGATGTGTGTAGTTATTTACATTGTGGACTAAATAAAATAATATTGTTTGTAATGTGATATTTCATTTTAGTATTAATTTGGTCCTGTTTGTGTTTGAAAATGTTTTTTGTTTTATTTTATAATTTTTTTTTGAAGGATTGTATATAACTACTCTCAATAATGATAAAACATTTTATTTTAACCCCGATAAAGAAGTTTCACTTCAAAAAGATAGCGTAACGGATAAATGCGACGCGTAACGTAACGAAAAAATGTTACGCGTAACGAAAAAATGTTACACTAAATTTTTTGACAACCCCGATAAAGAAGTTTCACTTCAATAAAAGATGTTTTAAAATCAACAAAACTAAATGACTATAGTTTTATTTGAAAAATAAATTGTATTGTTGTCGCACTATGCCTAAAGAAGTGGGACGTCTTCAAATTGGCGTATTTAATCCGTTATTATTTGTTAGTAGGTAAATATACATAAAAAGGTAATATTTCTAAAGAAAATTTACTCATTTCATGATTATTTCAGGATTTTTTCTGCCATTCGTCGTCTACTTATCTATCATTACTTCAGATACTCTTGATTATTCTTTTGTCATCGTAACTTATGATAGTTTTAAACAACGCGATACCTTTCTCAAGCGGTGCTTTCTTATATTTTTCGAGTCTCTTGACGGCTATGGCTTCGAGGCGCACTCGAGCCGCAGGATACTCCTTCAGCACGTCCCACATGTCCTTCTTGCTCAGCACGAACAGGTCCGAGTAGCCGACGGATCGAACCGATGCTGTCCGGCGGTTGCCTGTCGACGTGTCATCCACACACTCCATGCCAACCGGTGCCCGGTCCCCTTATGAGCTGTTCTGACCCTCATTCCGAATAATACATCACACACACACACAGAACAGGTCATAAGAAGTACTAGACCAGGACCAGTATACCAGCAAAGGTTAAACAAGAATTTAATGGTGTCACAGTTCAAGAACTAAGAAGTAAGCTGATTTACAAAAAGATTGAAAGCTACCTTGAAATTTAGATGTCACGCAGGGTGGGGAAATATATTCGGAGCCACATTACGTTAGAAAATTTTGTAAAAATAATGGGTATAAAACAATGATAAGAAGCCATCTCTATAGCATTCTTATTGTGCTCAAGACAAAGCATTTATATACAAAAACTGGTACGAGCACTAGATATTAATAAAATTAGTAAATATACGAAGTCCTTAAAAGAACTAAGCAGTTCTACAAATTTAAAAAATCGCAGAGATACCGAAGTTAGTTAAACAAATATTTTTTAGAAACCATAAAGATTTTATGTACGCAAGTGACTCTTAAAAGTATGGGGGATCATGCACCAAGAGGTCACGCCAAGTGTAATGAGGTAATCAGGGAAGATGCAAAGCGATCGGGGACACTGCCTTCAATACAACCAAAGGAGATATAACTAAAGATGCAAAAAAACAACATGACACAAGACGCTACAAATCCTTGAAGAGGACTAATATGAAGCCACGGAAGTCCAATTTGAAACAAATAAAAGTAGTTAAGCTTACCACATAACAATATCTCTTCTTTTGAAGTATCAATATGAAAAGGAAATTTCTTTGAAAGAATATAAAATAAATTAAATCATAATCTAAAATGCGTTATAAATTTGAATTTGAAAGCATTCCCTATGACAAATGGCACAGGCTGGTTAGCGCTAATCGGTTGCTTAAAAGAGTGCGGTGACTTAAATGTCGTAAACGTTGAAAAGTGCATCCGATAGCGGTAACAGTCGTGTACAAGTGATGTCCCAAAACCTGTTGGTAGCGTCGCGGCCGCTCCCTCGGCCTGATTGCAGCGTCTCCTCGAAAGGTTTGCTTTTCGAAACTTTCCAAGTGTAACAAATAGTGTAATAATGGCGTGGCATCTCGGGCCGTGGCGATATTTACCAAGTTGTTTACCTGCCGTGCCCATGTTCAGAATGGAAATTTCGCCAAAATAAGAACCCGCCTTGAGTGTTGCCAGCACTGTCTTTCCGTTGTCACCTACCACCTGCAGTTTTCCTCTGTTCACTATGTACATTTCTTTCCCGACTTCACCTAAAGAACATATTTAATTTTAAATCTAATCTAAAATTTCTGTACTTATTTTATTCTTGCTAAGATAAAATGTTTGTAAAAAAAGAAATGTAAAGTGAAAGTGAGTTTACCTTTCCTGCAAATATAGTCGCCTGGCGAGAACAGCACCGGACGAAGTCGTAGAACCAATTCACACAAAAAACCTGCCTCTGTGTTCTGGAATATTTCCACCCTGTGAAAACAAACATTATATTTACTAAGATTTTAGGAGTTTTTAAATTATATTTGTTTTGTGCCATATATAAATGTAAATGTTTAGGATTTAATCAAATAAGCATCCGAAACATTTTATGAACAGCAATAATTTTCTTAATGATTTGATACAGATTGAAATAATAGTACACAATTGACAAATGTTAAATAGAAAAAACTTTATTGCAGCACTAACGTGAAATAAAATCTTAGCAACGACCTCGATGGCAAAGTTTAAATAATGTATAGGATAGATATTACATAATAACCACATAAACTTCAACAAGTCAGACTAATTATCTTTTTATATATAAAAGCAATCGAGAACGGTTTGTCGTAGTCCAGAGAAGGTGTAAACGGTAAAAAATTAAAAATAAATTGAAAATTCAAACGTGTACGAAGTAGCAGGCACAGCTTATATGAAAGAAATACAACATTTTGGTTAGGTTAGGTTATATTGCATTTTTTTCATACTGTATATTTGTGTTAATATTATATATTATACTAGCTTTCGACCGCGGCTACGCTCGCATTTAATAAAAAGTATCCTATGTTACTTCTAACTCCTCCAAAAATATGTGTTTAAAGTTTCATGATGATCGGTTAAGTAGTTTTCGCGTGAAAGCGTAACAAACAAAGGTTTGACAAATTTGAAAACAAACTAATTAAAAAAAAACATTCGCATTTATAATTATAAATATAATGTAATAGTTTAGTTCTATTACACTTGACATGACATGACATGAACTTATTAAAAACCCAGCACAATGCCCTACAAAATCAATTTGTTTTATTTGGTAAATATTCTTTTCTTTTAGTATGTGTCAACATTGTTATTGAACTAGTCACGAGGTTTTGTGAAAACAAGGGTATCTAACGTAATAAATAAATCATAACAAAACTTATCAAACTTCCCCGCAATTTAGTGTTTATATTTTATATTACAGTTATTTTCGTATATCAATCCAACTTTATTTGTCAATTCAAATTTATATTTGTGTAATTCTTTAACTTTAAATACAGGTAACACATTAACAGGAAAGTGTACAAGCACTCTAAACCGTACGCAAACAGAATCCAGCTCCAAAACAGAAAGCTCGGAAGAGTCATTTGGTGAAAAAAAATTACGGATCGTATAAATGAATACTTATGCATAATTCATGGACGTAAAAAGCGACTGTTTCTCTTTTTAATTATACAACACGGGATATTAAGCTTGAACTGCCACACTGCATTAATGGAGGAGAAATAGCTACGTACGCGTAGAACGAATTGTATATTTTCACTTAGCATTTCTATAAATATTCTAAAGATATTAAATTGGTCTATGCGCTGAATTTATAACTGACAAATACGGAAATGAAGTTTAAATATATTATCATTTTTAAATAGTTCACGACTCTCGTTCGTTCTTCCCGATTTTCGTATATTTAAATGTAGTTTGTTTATAAAATGTAGTCGTATTTAGATTTTAAAAATATATACATAGATTTCACTCCCTGGTATCAGAAACCCCTATATTTGGGCTATGTCAAATTATTATTATCTTAATTAATTATGAATACTTTAATTTTGGTAGTCGCGTTACCTTCTAACCCCTATTACCACATCACATCAGTTTGGAGCGAGAAAGGTTTACCTAGAGCTAGAGTGCATGTGTGAGATGATATTGCGTGAAAAGGCAATGCAAAGAACACTTTCAGTTTCCATTTGCTTTGCCGCGTTGCCCTGCTACGTACATCTCATTTCACCTTTTTCCATATTTCAAAATGTTTAAAGCTTTGCAAAAAAAATGAAATGTTCCCCTTTAAAAGTTCTAAAAAATGTCCACGATAGCATATGACAATCTTTTAAGGTTGGATTAATAATACCATTTTTATGGTAAACAAATTTGTTCACGCTATTA
Source organism: Spilarctia lutea (assembly GCA_916048165.1). Classification (NCBI taxonomy): domain Eukaryota; kingdom Metazoa; phylum Arthropoda; class Insecta; order Lepidoptera; family Erebidae; genus Spilarctia; species Spilarctia lutea. The sequence goes on along the minus strand of OU696471.1, from coordinate 10,718,059 downwards.
TAAAATCACGCTTCCTGCAATAGGAGACAAAAACGAGGTTGCGAGGGTCAGGCTAGACAAAGAAATAAAAATTAATAGTTATTGTACCAATAAATTCTGTAACTTTAGTATTTCTGCTGTAACTTGCAGAGTAAATAAACCCAGAGATAAATTAAATGCAAATTAAATTAAAGGTTTACTTAACTAATGCCTTGTATCTAGTGACAAATTGATTATCCTTGAAGCTAAGTTTGAGAACCCTTTGTAGCTGCCACTTGCAAAATCAATTGAACTGTTTGTGATATTTGCGGTTTCTACCGTCTTCGTGTTACAGTTAACTATATTCCATTAAGTGGAAAATAATTTATAAGATAAATTTATTATTCGTGATTTGTTCTTCTAACTAAATCGACTATAGTGTGTTTGCAGTTCTTACCCTAAATAATTAATAATATAATAATAATATATTCTCGTCGTATTTGTAGATAAATTGATTTTTATTTGTAAGTCAACGTTGCAAATTACGTTCTCTAACTGTTTTATTTACTATCCTTATAAATATAACCATTATCTGTAACTTTTCTTCGTTAACGTATTTCCTTTTTTAAATTATATGCTTTGATATTGACAGAAATCTTTACTCTCAAAATGATATTCTTCGTGGTCATTTCCTAAATCCTACATTTTTCGACTCATCGTGATCCATAGCAAATGTTGGAGAGTATTCATTAATTTATTTTTTAGAAGAACAGTATGTATATGTAACAAATGTGTTTGTATCTTTTTTTCTATTTGCCTTTTTTTAGGATCCTTGACTTCGGCTTAAATTTTTTTTATAATTTATACTGTAATTACTTTACAGTTTGAAAAGTTACATCAAAACTTTAGCGCTTAATTGACTCTTCTAGATGTTATAGGTTTTCTTTTGACAGCAAAATAAAATGTAATTTAAAAGTTTTAAGCCTACGAAGATCCCTATTCCTACACAAATTCAACTGAACTTTAAATGTAAATCGCTCATGAAAAACCGTTTTAAAATAAAACCTTAATACCAATTAGACATTAATTCCCTATTTGATGTTTTCTTTATCGTTTTATTACAATAAGGTAAAATAAACAATACCTTTCATATAATGTATACAAATCTATATCTAAAAATATTACAAGCAGAAACTACCAAAGCAATTCTGTGATTGAATGTTTTCTATGTATAATATGTACGTATTAAGAAAAAAAGTTTATAAGTATTCTGTAAGTCAATGCTAGATGGCATTGTGTGCGAAATGTCCTAAATATTTATTTAGTTATTATTTATTCAATGTGAATATTTTTTTTCAGGAATAGTCGGAAGATACTTTCTTGTTATTCGTTTACAATAACATCTTTGGCTGTAGCAAATATCGACATGTATGCATATAATTTCAAGAGCAATTCTGTGTGCCCATTATATCACGAGCATACAGAATTGCCCGGATTACTTTTCCCAAAGTAAGCAGCTTATGATTTCGTAAACACCTGAGACCCTTTCGGGAACAAGCTGTGTGACTCAGCATTTAGGCACATGATTCTATTTAGAAAAACATTCATGCGTCGCACACGGCGGGTGAATACTAATAACCTCTTTTTCTACCAATGACGTTGTATTCAACGCAACGGTTATGTACTGAAAGGCAGCTGGCTTAAACAATTTAGAACTGTAATAACATTCTGACATCGTTTGTGTGTTTTACTAAATATGTTAATTTAACCGGGAATAGAAGCGGTTAAAACGGCAGCAGACTAATGGCATGACCTGTAGAAGATTATAATTCGCAGTATTAATAGCAAATTTCTATAAATAATTTTGCATTAAAAAATAAAATACGGATATATTACACAGTCACAGCTTTTTAGTGCGATAACCGGCTATTGAGCTGCAGTTAACAGTGTATATAAAATAAAAGGTTACAAAATGGGGAACAATCCTTAAATTTCGTATTTGTAATTTTTTTTATATATTTCTGACCACTTGTTGCTAAGTAAAAACTGTTGTCAGTGGAAGTTTGTAACAAAATAAATAATAATAAATAAGCGTGCGTAATAATTTCAAAAGCGTGCGAATTATCATATTTGCTAAAAATGCAGTTTTTAAATAACGAATTTCAATATTTATTACATTTCAAAGTGTACGTTAGTGTATAAATAGGTACAGTAAGTGTAAGTACAGTTCATAGCAACAGTCTATAGTAGTAAAATGTATATTGTGTGTGTGTAATAAATTAGATGTAACGGCAAAATCTGTAGAAATTACTCGTTTAATGGTTTTAAGAGAAAATCAAGCAAACCCATAGCCAGGTTTTACAATTCCAAAAAATTGCAAGTATACAACTTATCAAGTACCATAAAATTTGTTTCAGTTGAGCATAATTCCGATTATAGAAACGAAATCTCGTGAATAAACCTCACAACCTATCATATCTCAAGGTAGGTAAACATCAAACGTAAATATTGTTACGAAAATTCAATTCGGTTCGGTATCGTTCATATTCTAACAAATCAAGCGAAAGTAAAGGCGGAATATAAGGTTATCTTTCCTGTAATGGTTATGTACATATGTATTTTATAAACTCACTTAACTCACACGGGTGTCGTAATAAGCAACCAAGAGATCGGATCAAGGGAGTGGGCTGCAGAGATAACTTTAATATTTATATGAAGAAGGGTTTCAAAGAGTTTAATATTTATTTTTAGATTTGATATTAACATTTTTAGACTTAATTTGATGTTTTTTTTGATGTGGTAGAGCCATACTTCGGCACGAATGGGCTGTCTGTCACCACACCTAGAAAACTGGTGTTAGCAGTTTTTCATTCGTATGTACTGAGTAAGTGAGTGAATCGGAAGCTAATTGAAGTGTCGATGTTCATGAGTGGCAGTAGTCGATTGTTACTATACCATACCATCTAAAGAACCATTTACCGACTAATCAGCTGCAACAACACTACAGTGCAACCTCGATATAACGATATTGAAGGGAATCAGAAAATATTCTTTATATCAAGTAATCTGTTACAATGAGGTTTGTAATACACAGGTTGGTCTTGGATTCGGTTTAATATCAGACCCAAATAAATTATCTGGGCCTGATCCTCTACGGTAGTTGGCTCTTTAACGAGCACTTCCGATAGCTTCTCTGACCGCTGTGAATGGGGTGTACCTTAGGCGTCCCCAGAGGATACTGGCGTTCAGAGCCATACGCGGTTATTGCACCGTATCTATAAAGGCGGCGTGCGCCTTGGCCGGAATTCCCCCGTGGCATTTGGAGGCGGAAGTGCTCACCGAAGTTTATGTTCGGTGAGCACTTTCACCTCTTTCCAGTTTATGCTTCGGGAAGTAACTGCACTCGGTCGCTATTAGGGAACCGAGTCCCGCCTGCCACCACTGCGACTGCAGAGAGGACTCGACCCAGCAAAGACTGGCGGTTTGCTCCGCCAGGGCGTGGTAGCGTCGTGCCCTTACTGCAGTCATCGGAGGAGATCTCTCGCTACCAGCTAAATTATACGCCCCATGGCCGGTAGCGATAGCTGTTTTATCACTGTCGCAACCTTCTGCGAAGACGTCAACGTCATCTAGCAGAAGGAGAGGCGGCTTAGAGGGCCCGGGAGTACGACCTCTACTCGGACCCAATTCGCCGCCGGCGAACTGAGTGTGGCCGCGTATGGATGAGACGGGTTTTCCCCTCCATCCACTTAAGTCGGACTAAACCTTATCTCATAGTTATACATATTGGTATGTATGTTTGTACTGGTATGTCAATATCGAAAGACGCCCAATATTTTATGGGTAGTATCATATTGGACGGCTATTATTAGACATGAAATGTATTAACTATCAGTACGTTTGGTCGAGATGTTATTGGCGATGTGAGTATTTGATTACCAATCACGCAGCCAAACATTTGATGAGCGAATTAATGAAATAATATTGTTATAATATTGAGAGAGAATTATTTCAACTTACGACTGTACAATTTCGAGCACAACTACAGTAAATCCATTCGTAAAAATCATATTATAAATTTGAGAGTTAGTCTGTTTATTACGCTGTTATTTCAATGAAGGGCATGGAGTTTCTTTGAGTTCTGATGATGGACATAGGTTACTTTTTACCGCGACCAAAAAAAAAAGTAAAATAGTATACGACTCAGAAATTGTTCCTAGTGTAAGAGTTAATTTTTCAAAACATAAAGAAAAGAATTGGTAATTTTAAAAGTTATATGTAACTATTCCGAATGGGGGAGTAGTAATTTTAAATAAAATAGTAAATGCCACTGTTAGTTTAAAAGGATTAAATAACAAAAGTTTTCTGCTTTAGTAAATAATAAAGATATAAATTGAATTGCTTATGAGATGAATTTATGACTGCCTCGGCTTAGTGGTAGCGTATGCGACTGCTAAGCATGAGGTCTCGGGTTTGATTCCCGGGTCGGACCAAATGTTTGTATGATCTACAAATATTTGTTTCGAAGTTTGGGTGTTTTCTATGTATAATATGTATGTATTTACAACAAAAAAAGTATTTAAGTATTTATATCAGTTGTCTAGTACCCATAACACAAGCTCTGCTTAGCTTGGGACTAGATGGCGTTGTGTGTAAGATGTCCGGAATATTTATTTATTTATTTATTTATGGGATCAGCATATTAATTAAGTTACTAATAACTGAAAACCGCTTACCTTTTTAAAGTATCAAGATGAACGTTAATAGCGATCTCTGCTTTTAACTTATCAGGTAGACAGGAAACTGCTTTCTCCTCGTCGGAGCATTTCTGCGTGAGCCACAGGTAGTCAAACCATTTGATGACCTTCACCTGCAGATGCGTGGGCACCCGTCTCATTCGCATATAAGTTTTAACGCCATCTAATTTAGCTGCAACAAGAGAAAATATATTATTTCATGACTTGGCAGTAATTTTTTTGATTTTCAACATAGGGTATCCCTTTAAAAAGTACTTGGTATTATCATTTATTAGCATTATAGTAGACGCCTAGTTAAGCCTAAAAATAACACTATCAATTATTTTTTTTAAAGTCATTTAAAAATGTAACAAAACAAAAATTTTAATATACACCACTTAATACAGTTTACAAAACATTTCTATTTTGCTGACAGTACCTATACATATGGCACGACAAATAATAACTCCAAGTAATAGAATGAAATGTACAAAATAAGACTGCATTGTATTCCTAATAAAACATGGACATAATACTTGACAATAAGAATAATGTACAAATGATAATAAATTAAAAAACAAATCCTCAGTGGTTTAACCATAGACAGTCATAGATAAACCAAACGATGGCAAATTTGACGATTTGAGATTTCTATACAATTTTATATATAACTTCTTTAGTTTTTTTAAATATATTAACACTAAATAAATAAAAGAATAAAAACAGAACATAAAATTAATTTTTCTTTGCTTGATTTAATTTAAGATACAAAACTGCATACTTTTACGAGTATTTATTTAAGAAAAAGTCTTAACTTTGCTTGGTTATCACAACAGTAACACAGTCTCATTGCTCGCTATCCAGACTGAGTCGACGTTGTGAGTAAATACCTATCTAGCTTTGTAAAATACAATTTTGTAACTTAATTAATTAAAAATAAATTCTCGCCCTTTCTCATCCTACTATTTTTCTATCTCAAGTAGAATGTCTCTTAATACAAAGCAATTTGTCTAACTTAAAATTTACTTCGAATAAGGTTAAACTTAGTAATTGGTCAAGCGTTAACTCAAAGTTACAGTGAAATCATTGTCATCTCAAGTTTACCAAAACCGTTTAGCCGAGCTAACATGCTGGAGGCGGAACATTTGAATCTTACTAAACTTAGGTACGAGTATTTAACATCTTTAATACGTATAAGTAAGTGCTACTACGCCCCTAATACAACTATCTCTAGCAGCAATGCCTTGCCCTGTTTTTATTGTCACATCGAGATTTTGATACTTTTACCTACTTTTTTTAGTGTTAAACCTATTGATCACTGTGACGTCTTTATCTAAGTCTGTATTTAGCTAAGCATGTCGAGATCGGTATACCATCATCGGTCGGTAGAATGGCCAGAGCCTCGTTCGTCGTTCAGTAGGATGTACCGTGTGCAGGTAAGGTTGGCTTGGAGTGATAGATTGCTCCCGGACCCCTTACTTCTCAGGCGCAGAGTGGCACACCGTGTGGTTTTAGTCGGTTCGATTCCGACACACCGCCCCGCCGCAAACCCCGGCGGGGTGAGGGCCCGAGGGGGTTTCCATACGTAAAAAAAAGGGGTGATATATTGCCTCAGGGAAGCACTCCACTATCACGAGGTGCCAGAGTATCTGAGGCGGCTGGTGGCAGACTATTTAGAGGAGCGTACCGTCGTGTACGAGGACCGAGAGGGCGTCTTGAGACGGCGACCCATGTCGTGCAGCGTTCCGCAGGGGTCTGTCCTTGGACCACTCCTGTGAAACGTGGGGTAGGGCTGGGTCCTCCGAAGTCGTCTCCCCCCGGGCTGGGCGTAGTTTGTTACGCCGATGACACACTTGTCACAGCACAGCCGGGGGAGGCATTTCCAAGAGGCGGTGCGCCTGGCCACGCTAGCGTCTCTCTGGTGGTTGGGCGCATTGGGGCGCTGAGCTTGCGGGTGGCCCTGGATAAGACGAATGCCCCACTATTCCATGGGCCCCCGTCGTGGTCCACCCCCCGGCGCCTCCATCGAGGTCAACTCGGTCCTCGTACCGGTTCGGGCCCAGATGAGGTATCTGAGCCTGATCCTCGACGATAGGTGGCTCTTCGAGGAGCACTTTCGGCACCTTTATCCGAAGCTGGTCGGCGCTGCCTCTGCCTTTGGGCGACTTTTGCCCAACTTGGGTGGAGCCAGCGTCGCAACGAGACACCTCCACGCGGGGGTTGTCCGGTCGATGGTGCTATATGGTGCACCGGTGTGGGTGGCGGCTCTGACTGCCCAGAACAAGGCGCGCCTCTGGCGCCCTCAGAGGATATTGGCAGTCAGAGCCATATGCGGATACCGCACCGTGTCGACGGAGGCGGCGTGCGCCTTGGCCGAAACACCCCGTGGGATTTGGAGGCGGAAGTGCTCGCCGAAGTTTATCGACGAGCGGCCGAATAGAACGGGTATAGTCCTCCGCCCGAAGAGGTACGCGAATGGCGTGAAGCCGCTCGTCGAGCCATATGGCTCGTCATCGATCTTCGTCCCGGCTGGAGGCTCCGTGGCAGAGTAGCACACCGAGTGGTTTTAGTTCCGATAGATTCCGACACACCGGTTCACCGCAAACCCCGGCAGGGTAACGGCCCGAGGGGGTTTCCACACGTAGAAAAAAAAAGAAAAGTGTGTCTTAAGACTGTTTTAACGAATACCTCCTTCTATTGCAATAAAGGATTGACTCGTCATTCTAGTCAATCGTGCTATTTTAAAACTTTTTAAAGGTTTGTTTCATTGATTATGACACATTCATTGATCCTAGATATGTCGTTAACGTCCGCAGTTGTACATATTTTTTTTAGTTTGTAATGTTTGTTCACAATTAAATCACAGGCGGTACACTGACCTCAAACAAAAATTTAATTACACTGACACAGCCCATATGGTTTTGTTTTCTGTGCACATGTACAATTGCATAATTGTTCACAAAACTCACTACACTCAATTTACACGAATATACGTTATATGAAATTTGGAAGCAGCACCTGACAGCAACCAAAACTAATAAATTTATATAGTTTTAAATTCAATACAAACTTGACTTGACTTGGGCTTTTAGGTGTTCTGAAAGCTAGCACTAATCGCCGCTTATTGGAAAACTGAGCACTTTAGATTTTCATATTAAGCTTGTTCGCTCAGCACGTTTACATTTATAATGAATTTATTCAATAGTCACGTTGCTAATGACTATTGTTAGATTTGTTATTGTGAAATCGAACTCAACTCATTACGCTACTGACTTTGACCCACTCTTTCCTAGCGTTTAATGGTAATCTTGGAATAGTTATAAACAAAACTCATATGAGAAATACGTTTTCAGTTTATTATTGTTGTTATTCTATAAACATTTGTATGTACTTTATTTACTAACAGAAATAAAGCATATGTATACAATGTATGCATACTAAAGTTACAACTTACACATAAAAACTGTACTTGAAATTGTCCAGATCTTTAACACAGCAGTACTACATTGCTAGTTTTGTAGCCGAAAACAAACAAAGAGTTTATTATAAGTTTTGGCATGGCTCTCGTATCCTAATTTATTACAAGTCGTTTCGCAAAAATTGTAGCAGTCGCTTTTCCTTTGTATAACCAGTATTATGCAGATTTTAATGCCAGTATTATTTGTAGTTTTTTTATATGCAAAAGGATCAAAAACAGCTGGTTATTATTAAAATGTACTTATATAGCAACAATGTGTAAACTTTCTAAAGTTACACGTTAAAAGCTTAGACAAACAATCTGCCCGATGACAGTTATCAGACGGAATACGTCTTGGTGGTTACAGCTGAATGCCGCGATTCTGATAAATGGAAGTAAATTTTGTCGTTCATATGCGATACTTATTTAGACAATAGCAATGAACATAAATTTAAATTAGCATTATAATATTTAACATATATTTTAAAGCCTCCGTACACTAGGATCTCCTGATTAAATAATCTTTAATTTTGCTTGTAATAAAATTTTATGATATAAACTTTTCCGGAGTAAACATTTTTCGCATTGATTTATTCTAAAGAATGATAATATGCGATAAAATCCCTAAAATAATATGAGATCATGGCTTCTAGTAGATGTCGTGCTTACAAGAATTCTCCTAAAGGATCAAAACGGAAAAAAAAGATCCCCTACGGGATCTATGTGGACAAAAAATCTAAATGAATCCCTCAAGGGATCTAAGCAGGGACTCTTTGTGGACGGAGTCATTTCAAAAGATTTATATATGTTGATAATTATACAAATCATATTGTTTCTACATAACTACCTTTGGAAATAATGTATTGTGTATCGTTTATTTCAAGAAGTTTACTCTGCCTTATTGAAGAATAAATGATACAACATCTATAAAACTTAATAATTATAGCTACTAGATTTTCGTATGTAGCTTTACTGAATACATTTTCACATTTTTTTATAGACCTCTCCCTCATTAGGAATATATATGTATCCTGTGTCGCGGGGGTCTATACAACCGTACATAAAACGAACACAAAGAACACCCAGACTAAGAACAACAATTTGTGGATCACACAAAGTACCGTCCCATGTGGGATTTGAACCCACAACACTTGTCGCAGTAGACAGCGGCGTAGCGACCGCTCAAACTACTAGGCCAACAGTGCAGTCTACTTATTATTGTAGTAATTACTACAATACAGTAATACAGACTTCCATTCACTACATCAAAGGTCGTGAATAAGTAGTTTTAACGTGTCTCAAATAAGTGAGCTTCTGCAGAACTTTGAATATATCGTCACATAAAACGTGTGTCTAAAATTTAAAAGCGGACGAATGTTTCCGACTCGGAACTCACGTAACTTGTGCCAGGCATACAATGTTCTGAAGACATATTACATAGCCGTTGTAGAACGGATTTTATTTTAAAAGTTAATCTTCGTTGAATACAACAGATACACAACATTGTGTGTTTTCTAGAAAAAACTATGAAACTGTTCAATTTTAAAAGAAAAAGATAATACACTGCAATGTTGCGTTAACATTAATGTGCAGGAACAAAATACTAGTGAACATTGATTTTCTTTGCTATAACACATATAACCTTGCGTGTAAGCGAATCAAGCAATATTACTAGTATAGCGTTTTAAGTATTTGATTAAAAAAAACCGTGGGAGAGCTATGCTTCGGCATGAATGGGTCGGCTCGACCGGAGTGATATCACGGCCTCACAGAAAACCGGTGTGAAATAGCGCTTGCGCTGTGTTTCACCGAGTGAGTGAGGATACCGGAGGCCCCCATCCCCTTTCCCATCCCCCAAAGGTCGGCAACGCACTTGTGACGCCTTTGGTCTTGCGGGTGTCCATGGGCGGCGGTAATCGCTTACCATCAGGTGGTACGTCTGCTAGTTTGCCGACTATTCAATTACAAAAAAAAAAAATTCATGCAAGATCTGGGGCGGTAACAGTCGGTTGGTCACCGCCAGTCACTCACGTCATACATAAGTTCAGTAAGAACTTAGAACACACTTTTAGAAAAACGAGGGAAATAATATATAAACCTCATTTATTTATTTAGTGAAGCGTTATTAATTTACTGCCGAGGTTTATGTGTTTATAAGGTTTAAAATACGTCATTTCAGGGAAGAAATGTGCCGTGTTTTGAGTTTAATTGAGTATTATCAATTCACAAAATATTGTACTTAAAACTAAATGTATGTGCAAAAGTGTAAAGATATTGACATGTAAGAATTAAGAATATGAATAAGAGACGTCGACTAAGAACATGTTTTTATGAATTGGATAAGCGAGCAAAGAGATAAATGAAAATAAAACGGCAAATTTTGTACAACAATAATAATTATAGTAGTTAAGTTAAGTAAAACACAACGACTAAGAACAAATTTTAAGTGAGGCACAGAATAAAGGAGTCAAATTTTTTTTAAAAGAAATGAGGCAATTCTAAAATTTGGTAATTTACTTAATAAGATTAAGATATTTTCATTTATAATATTAAATTCATATATCATTTTTGTGTAATTTGTAGAACACATCAGCCCAAAATAGAATTTAGGATAGAGATATATTCAGAAATCTAACAGTAACAATGACTAGTGTGCAGCCGGTAATGTGCTATCTACGGGAACAAGTCAAAAACCATCCACTCAAAATCGTCTAATCTAAATGATTCAATAAAAACACAGGGGATCTGGAGTGGTCACTGTTCTAACCTAATCTAAACCTAGATGATTCTGAATAAAGTTGATTTAAAGCAAACAGAACACGTTTCCTTTGCTCGTCATTTTATAGATATGTAAGTAGTTACATAAAATTAATAAATACAGACCACAATCTTATCTTCAATCTTCTTAAAAATAATAATTTTTACACATTATCAATGGATTAGTAGGTATTCTGTACAATCCCTAGGAGTTGTAAAGAATACCTAAGCAAAGTATGTAATGGAAAATAATATTTATAATATATCATACACTGCCTAGACGCCCTAGCTAATGTAAACATTGACTAGGTATTGTATAGAATATCTAAATTATACAGATCGTATACCACCAGACGTCACGTATTTTCTTACGAACGAAATGTGAACGATTGAGTAGTGTTAGTATGTACTACGATTGCATGCCTACGTGGCTAGCATGTTCAAAAGGAAAAGAAAAAGAATGATATCAAAAGAAATTAAAACTTTTCGTAAATTGTCGCAATGACATGTGCCCGAAGCTTTTCGACGGAGGCAAATCAAAACAAGCTTGTCAAGGTTTGTAGTGAATAATTTGTCTTCCTTAGCTCCTTATAGCAGAGAGTATTCTGGAATTAAACTCATTCAAGTCTAATACGATATGATTGTGTTTCAATTTTTTCCTAGTACTAAAACTTCACGACCTAAGCATTTATCAAGCGATTTTGAAGTTTATCTATTTATTTAATGTAATGTCCTTCACAGCTGATAATATTAAGTTAAAATAGTTATATTTGAACAATATGCCAATTATGAAGTACCTGAATTAAAATTAATACAAAGAAGCACCAGAATAGACAGTCTATAGAAAAATAACACCTTAAAGCAGTTAATATTAGAATACAGAATACAGATAATAGGAAACTAGTTTGTGTGTGTGAGTGAACGTGTGTGTGTGTAGATCGTATTTACATAGTGTATGAGGAACGTTTATAACATGATAGCACATAATTAATACATTTTCTGTTTTTAAACAAAAAAACTTGAGAGGTGTCAAGGGACACCCGGATGGAACGAAGTTCGAAATAGAAAGACGATACAAATATTATATTTACTTCAATATTTTACGTAATTTCTAGTTTTATGATGTATGTGTACACAATAATATTAATAATAATAATAATGATAATGGTGAAAATGATGAAGATGATGAAAATGATGAAAATGATGAAAGTGGTGAAGATGATGAATTGATGAAAAGGATGAAAATGATGAAAATGATGAAAATGATGAAAATGATGAAAATGATGAAAATGATGAAAATGATGAAAATGATGAAAGTGATGAAGATGATGAAAATGATGAAAATGATGAAAGTGATGAAAATGATGAAAATGATGAAAATGATGAAAATGATGAAAATGATGAAAATGATGAAAATGATGAAAATGATGAAGATGATGAAAATGGTGAAAACGATGAAAGTGATGAAAATGATGAAAATGATGAAAATGATGAAGATGATGAAAATGATGAAAATTATGAAAGTGATGAAGATGATGAATTGATGAAAATGATGAAAATGATGAAGATGATGAAAATGATGAAAATGATGAAAGTGATGAAAATGATGAATTGATGAAAATGATGAAATGATGATTATGATAATAGTGATGATAATGATGATATGTACATATATAAAAGTTCGAAATCTTATCTATCTATTATATATATATATATATATATATATATTATATCATACTATATATATTATATTATGCATACATCTGACGACGGCGAGGAAATATGTAACATGTTCAGTGACTACTTCTACTCTAATTTTCTAGAACGTAATGACATTGAAGTCGCCTCCACGTCGGGTAAATACACGAGCTTGCCTGAATATCAATCTGGGGATATCAACAGCGTGTGTGTTAGTGTTAAGGAGGTAAGATTGCTGCTTACTAAAGTCGACACTAACAAATCCGCGGGCCCGGACAATGTATCACCTGTATTCATTAAGCAGTGCGCTGAATGTCTTGCAGTGCCGCTTACCATCTTGTTTCAGTTATCCCTTGACGCCGGTGTCATGCCCTTCGTTTGGAAGTCGGCATATATAACACCAATACACAAAAAAGGTCTAAATAATGATATAGAAAACTATAGACCGATCTCTAAACTATGCGTGTTCGCTAAAATTTTAGAGAAAATCGTATATACACAAGTTTATTCCGCTTTACAGCACGCTTTTATAGAACAACAACACGGTTTTTTAAAAGGTAAATCAACTACGACAAACTTAATTCTTTGCAGCGACTTTATTTCGGACTGTATGTCACAACGGTCACAAGTCGACGTTATATATACTGACTACAGCAAATGTTTCGATCGGATTGATCATGACACCCTAATCATGAAACTTTTTGGCATCGGTATTAGGGGTAATCTGTTTAGATGGTTTAAGTCATACGTTGACAATAGGTGCCAGACAGTGGTGTTGAATGGGTACTCTTCTAGATCCGTTTTTATACCTTCCGGGGTACCCCAGGGATCCTTGCTGGGACCACTTTTATTTAACATTTTTATTAATGACATTGATTGCTGTTTTCAACATTCCAAAATATTATTATATGCGGACGACATGAAAATAATGAAGCAAATAAATTCTACCGACGACGCCATGCTATTGCAGGAGGACCTACAAAGATTTGAGACATACTGTATAAGAAACAAGCTTGACCTTAATCCTGTTAAATGCAACGTTAGCTCATTTACCCGTAAACCCATCCCAATAATACACACATATAAGCTCTTAGACACCACATTAGCTAGAATGAGCACGGTTAGGAATCTCGGGGTCACCTTTGATACCAAACTTTTGTTTGATGTGCATATAGAAAACATTATCAAAAAAGCATCTCGCTCACTGGGTTTCGTCTTTAGAGTCTCAGCAGACTTCAAGAACATTAAAACTATAAAAGTTCTGTACTGTTCTTTCGTTCGCAGTCATCTTGAGTACGCCTCTCAAGTATGGAATCCGTGCTATAACATTTATATAAATCGTTTAGAAGCCATACAGAGGAGATTTCTGAGATACATTCAGTTTCGATCACATTGTTATTTACCAGACTATCACAGCAGGTGTAAAAAGATCCATCTTCTCCCACTAGAGGAAAGAAGAAAAGTTGCGGACCTATCCCTACTATCAACAATCGCGAAAGGGTTGATAAATGTTGGTGATCTGGTGAGTAAAATAGGCTTGCGCGTGCCATCTACTTTCCTACGTAAACCAAATTTGCTACACACACTGTGGGACATCACTTTGTCTGCCGGGACAGCCTGAGTCTGGATGTTCTTTGTGTCCGTTACATGTATCTTTGTAAAGTACCCCGCGACACAGGATGTATATTCCTAATGCGGGAGTTGTCTTTTATAATTAAAAAATAAATAAAAAATAGGAATGAGTTGATTTTGAAAAGAGCGGGCTGTCATATTCAGAAAATCACTATATGCGATCTAAATAAAAGTGACCACATTATGTGGTGGATCACACCAAAGCAATAGACATAATGTGAAGTATACAGAAAAGAATTAAAAAACATAAAAGAAAGCCCTTAAAAAACTCAATATAGTCTACACTTTAAAATAGATGCTCTGTTTTCTATCTAAGAGATATGCATAATAAATCTAAACACTAATAGATACCATAAGAAGACATCCGTTGTGTTTCCATTAACCACCATGTGTTTCATCGCTTTCTATATAGAAACAAAACATATTACTACTAAAACTTATTATCTATACTGATATTATAAAGCTGAAGAGTTTGTTTGTTTGATTGTTTGTTTGTTTGAACGCGCTAATATCAGGAACCGCTGGTCCGATTTGAAAAATTCTTTCAGTGTTGGATAGACCATTTATCGAGGAAGGCTATAGGCTATATATCATAATGCTAATAGAAGCGGAGCACCAATGAAGAATGTTTCAAAAACGGGGGAAAGTTTTCTCGCTACGGGCAATAGAAGACGCAAACGAGGTTGCGTGGGTTAGCTTGTTACTAATAAAACTATTCTAGCGGGACTACAAATGTTTCATGTGAAACAGCTGCAGCAACAAGCAATAAAATAAACAATACAATTTTGTATTGGTTTAATCAGAAATAGTCTATTATTTTATCTAACTATAATTATAAGTATTTATCTGAGGAAACGGGGTTCATAGAGTATAAAAATAGTACTTATTTTCATATTTTGAACGAGATTAATAGTTAATTAGCAAAAATAAAACTACAAAATTTAGTAATCCGCCATATTAAGTTGAACACCAATCAGAGCGCGTTACGTCACGTTTCTGTAAACATAATTTTGTTTTGATATGTTTTTAAGTGCTATAATTGACACTAGTTGACAAATGGTGAAACACCGAGCGTTTTGGCATGAATTTGAAACTTATAATTTAAATCGTATTTTTTTCTACTTAAACTTTATTTTTTGTAGAAATGTGATTGTTTTAGATAATAGGCGATACTTCTGAGTAAATATTTAAGTGAGAAAAATAAGGCAGTACGAAGTTCGTCAGGTTAGCTAGTGACATATAAATTAACTCAGTGGATCTGCCTAGGTTTGCTTATCAGTATGCCAAGGCTTTTATTTTATCTGACTATACGAAAAGGTAAGCTTTAAAATCATATTCTAATTTATTTTTTTATTTAATTTCAGTTTTCGCAGTTCAATACAATTATTTTAGATTACATTTAATAGACAAACACTCGGAAACGACTCTTTCGTTATTAAAAATTTGATACTATATTATTATATGCGGACGACATGAAAATAATGAAGCAAATAAATTCTACCGACGACGCCATGCTATTGCAGGAGGACCTACAAAGATTTGAGACATACTGTATAAGAAACAAGCTTGACCTTAATCCTGTTAAATGCAACGTTAGCTCATTTACCCGTAAACCCATCCCAATAATACACACATATAAGCTCTTAGACACCACATTAGCTAGAATGAGCACGGTTAGGAATCTCGGGGTCACCTTTGATACCAAACTTTTGTTTGATGTGCATATAGAAAACATTATCAAAAAAGCATCTCGCTCACTGGGTTTCGTCTTTAGAGTCTCAGCAGACTTCAAGAACATTAAAACTATAAAAGTTCTGTACTGTTCTTTCGTTCGCAGTCATCTTGAGTACGCCTCTCAAGTATGGAATCCGTGCTATAACATTTATATAAATCGTTTAGAAGCCATACAGAGGAGATTTCTGAGATACATTCAGTTTCGATCACATTGTTATTTACCAGACTATCACAGCAGGTGTAAAAAGATCCATCTTCTCCCACTAGAGGAAAGAAGAAAAGTTGCGGACCTATCCCTACTATCAACAATCGCGAAAGGGTTGATAAATGTTGGTGATCTGGTGAGTAAAATAGGCTTGCGCGTGCCATCTACTTTCCTACGTAAACCAAATTTGCTACACACACCTAAGGTAAATTCGACATACAGACAAAACTCATTTATTGTTCGAGCGAGTCGTATGTTCAATGCGTCGTGCCCGAGTGCTGATATGGACTTATTTGTGCATGGTAACAACCAGCTCAGGAAAACCCTGACTGACTCCTTCTTCGCTTCTTGTAACCAGGAGTAACTGTATCTGTTTATCGATTTTGTCTTTCTCGCTTGTGTCTGTGTTGTCATGTGAATGTGTATTTATATGTATTTCCACTTATTTATTCTGTTAACTGTGAAAACTTGTAATTGGCCTTCTTTTTCGTATTAAGTTTGTATAATGTAACCATTACGCTGTAAGTTTTCCTATAATTGTAAAATAAAATAAAAAAAAAATATATATATATATATATATATATATATATATAGTATATATATATATATATATATAGTATCTGGGTTGCTTCAAGCAATGAAAAATAAACTAATAACAAATAAAATTTAAAATAGCAAAAAGTGTCGTGACAACAAATTATGTCGCGACAATTTCCGTCTAGCCCCCTTCGTTTTTTCGTTCATATCGCGCGATAAGGAACTTCGTTCCAATATGACTGATATTTTTGTGTACCAATTTCGGGGCTTGTTAAAGGGGTCCAGTGATAAAAAGCTGATATTGTATGTGTGCGGGATGCGACTAATGGCGACATCTTGATCTGACTGCACGGTTGGCCTAGTGGTTTAAGCAGTTACTACGCCGCTTGCTACTGCGCCAAGTGCCGTGGGTTCAAATCCCACATGGGACATCACTTTTTGTGATCCACAAAATGTTGTCCTCAGTCTGGGTGTTCTTTGTGTCCGTTACATGTATGTTTGTAAGGTCCCCCGCGACACAGGATGTATATTCCTAAAGCAGGAGTTATCTTTTTAAGAAAAAAAAGTTGACTTTTGCAATTGAGGTTGCGAGTAATGATGTATAAAAGTGTTACAATCGAATTTATTGTTGAGGACGTCGTACAAGAACATCATGTTATCAATTTGACGCCTTTTTGAGTTAAAGTTCTGTAGAAAGACTATTTTTGAACTATGTTCCTGGTAGTACACATGTTCTACGAAGCAAGGAGGGATCTCAGTGTATTAGGAAAGGTTACCCATCCATATACTGACCTGACTAGGTTGCTTAACTTTGCAATGCGTAAAAAACCTATTCGGTTACCAAGCATCGAACCCCAGATAACTTGTAGATTGAATGAAAAATATTAAAAAGTAAAGGAACAAAAAAAAAAATTTCAAATTACATCAGAATAAAAATCAGAAAAATGACTGTTTCGAATCCAAATAATGCCAGGTAAAAAGAGAATAAATTATGGTATGATTATGTCCACGTAAATTTGTAATGAGGGCGAAGGGACAAATCTGTGTTCAGTAACGAATGTTTTCAGTTGAATATATTTAAAAGCCTTTAGAGAATAATTTAAATTTGCGCTGAATCCATCTGCTTTTAAAATTCATCGGCATAATATATTTGTACCTTGTCGTAACTTTTTTATTTTAACTGATGTTAGATTAGTTTTTATATTTACCTTCCAGTATTTGTAAAAGACGTTTGTAAATACCTCGGTTACTAGTATTGGGCCAATAGTAGATTAGTTTATATTAGGTAAGACTCTAGAGCTTTCCTCAACTTTTTTCAACTTCTTGGATAACATAGAGAATATACTCCTAACTCAAAAATTATCTACAATATTGATTTATTGACCGTTATAGTGCTCCTTGTTTTCAATATTTAATATTCGTAAAGGTTAATATATTTTCAACAGGGTTATAATCGCATATTTGTTTCATATAGTAGCAGCATAATTATAGGGTAATTCAATGTTATTGATCCTTGGCTATTAACAATTACTTTGACATGAGAATCAACCCGTGTACTTTAGAATAGTGTTACGAAGAAAGATTATTAGCGAACAACGACGCACACAATACACACACACAAAGATCTCATTAATCTTCTGAGGCACGGCATAATGAACCTTACAGCGATAAACATAGCGTTGAATATCAATTGACTTTTGAGCATTGATTTCGCGGAAGGGTGCGTCCTTGGTACGGTGAATGACCTTGGATGTACGAGTTGTTTCTAGAATGCGCTAGTAATAATAATAATGGGTATAAATAGGAACTCTCGCGGGCTGCAGTTCAGTACAGTTTGAGCTACAGTGTGATAAATATTGGGGTGATTTCAGTAATTATCCTAGCGACCTCTCGTTATTCTAATTGATATCATACTTTTAAGAGAATAATTTAAATAAAGTCTTTTTACACGTCAGAAGGTTTATTTCTCAAATCCATATAAACCCTAACACGTAACAATAGCATGATTTTTCCCATTTTGAGCATGGAGCTGCTAACTTACGGTATTGTTAAACCAACACTATTGATGATACAATCTTTACTATTTTCACGCCAAAAAATATATATATTATTCAAAGAAATATAGGTAGGAGTCCGGCGTCCAACATCAATCCGACCCTTGAAAGTCAAACGAATACCTAGTCAGTATTAACTACGTATACAAAATTGAGGACAAGCAACGTCCAACAATTTGAATATAAACTAGATGTTTAGAACCGAAGCAACTGCATCCGATTGTTTACATGGCCTGCTTCTCCTAACAACCTATCTCCATATTGAACTTTGAAAAGGCTTCATGTACTATTTGTGAACTCTTACAGTACCGAATAGTCGATCTACTCCTATTATAAAACCAGTACGTGAACAGCAGTAGGATTAACTATGAAGGTTCAACTGCAAATTAAATGTAGGTACATACCAAGGATACTGTACCCACTCACGATTCAATATTTAGACCTAGGAATTTCGTAGTGTCAGCTTCATTTATTTTTATGTTATTGAATGTGATATTCATATTCGTAACTATGTTATGCCTTTGCGAAAATTGTATCAAATTTGTTTTAATTCAGTTAATTTTTATAATAAAAGTTGGTAAGTTATAAGTAAGCAAATCATTGCATAACCAACATAATATAATAATTAAGTAAATCAGCGTTTGTTTATTCAAAATAAAAAAAAGTAAGTGTTTTAAACTTCTTGGTTTGAATTTAAAGATTCACCGTTCAGGCTGTAAATTTATGCAACGCCTTCCCCTTAGATATTAAGAAGTCATTATAATTATTGTTTCTCTACTCATCTAAGTCTGTGTGTGTAATGTATGTTGTTAATATTATTGTATGTTACATATAAATATTTAAAGGTAAAGTCGATCAACTTCACTTTCTGAAGCACTTATGAACTTAACCCAAATAATAAATTACCTTGACGTTTCCATTTGGAAATGAAACGTGAAAAATAACTGCTATTGAACTATTTTCGAATTTTCATCAAGCAATGCCTTCGACGAATTCTCGGGTGCTATTGGTCCGAAAACATCCAATGAAGATTGACGAGAATGTTTTCATTAAACTTTGATCGAAAATAGATAAAATTCAGGTAAATTGTTCACTCTTTACAAAAGGACGGAAGTACTCGTATATGATACGAGTATAAATGCACGGTTGGCCTAGTGGTTTAAGCGTTCACTACAACGCTTGCTACTGCGCCAAGTGCCGTGGGGTCAAATCCTACGTGGGACATCACTTTGTCTGCCGGGACAGCCTGAGTCTGGATGTTCTTTGTGTCCGTTACATGTATCTTTGTAAAGTACCCCGCGACACAGGATGTATATTCCTAATGCGGGAGTTGTCTTTTATAATTAAAAAATAAATAAAAAATAGGAATGAGTTGATTTTGAAAAGAGCGGGCTGTCATATTCAGAAAATCACTATATGCGATCTAAATAAAAGTGACCACATTATGTGGTGGATCACACCAAAGCAATAGACATAATGTGAAGTATACAGAAAAGAATTAAAAAACATAAAAGAAAGCCCTTAAAAAACTCAATATAGTCTACACTTTAAAATAGATGCTCTGTTTTCTATCTAAGAGATATGCATAATAAATCTAAACACTAATAGATACCATAAGAAGACATCCGTTGTGTTTCCATTAACCACCATGTGTTTCATCGCTTTCTATATAGAAACAAAACATATTACTACTAAAACTTATTATCTATACTGATATTATAAAGCTGAAGAGTTTGTTTGTTTGATTGTTTGTTTGTTTGAACGCGCTAATATCAGGAACCGCTGGTCCGATTTGAAAAATTCTTTCAGTGTTGGATAGACCATTTATCGAGGAAGGCTATAGGCTATATATCATAATGCTAATAGAAGCGGAGCACCAATGAAGAATTTTTCAAAAATGGGGGAAAATTTTCTCGCTACTGGCAATAGAAGACGCAAACGAGGTTGCGTGGGTTAGCTTGTTACTAATAAAACTATTCTAGCGGGACTACAAATGTTTCATGTGAAACAGCTGCAGCAACAAGCAATAAAATAAACAATACAATTTTGTATTGGTTTAATCAGAAATAGTCTATTATTTTATCTAACTATAATTATAAGTATTTATCTGAGGAAACGGGGTTCATAGAGTATAAAAATAGTACTTATTTTCATATTTTGAACGAGATTAATGGTTAATTAGCAAAAATAAAACTACAAAATTTAGTAATCCGCCATATTAAGTTGAACACCAATCAGAGCGAGTTACGTCACGTTTCTGTAAACATAATTTTGTTTTGATATGTTTTTAAGTGCTATAATTGACACTAGTTGACAAATGGTGAAACACCGAGCGTTTTGGCATGAATTTGAAACTTATAATTTAAATCGTATTTTTTTCTTCTTAAACTTTATTTTTTGTAGAAATATGATTGTTTTTGACAATAGGCGATACTTCCGAACATTATAAAACAGTTCTTCAAAATGAGTCATCATGCCTATTACTCTAACAATTTATTCGGAAATTTAGTAAATATTTAAGGAAGAAAAATAAGGCAGTACGAAGTTCGTCAGGTTAGCTAGTGAAATATAAATTAACTCAGTGGACCTGTCTAGGTTTGCTTATCAGTATGCCAAGGCTTTTATTTTATCTGACTATCCGAAAATGTAAGTTTTAAAATCATATTCTAATTTATTTTTTTATTTAATTTCAGTTTTCGCAGTTCAATACAATTATTTTAGATTACATTTAATAGACAAACACTCGGAAACGACTCTTTCGTTATTAAAAAGTTGATACTATATCAACGGCGCCTGTTTCGCTCATATTAAGTTCCGCTTAGGATCTAGAACTGCTAGCATGACCATGATGCTGGCTACTGGCGACTAGCAGTCGTCGAGTAGATCAATTTATTGTCAAATTGTTAGGCTCCGGCGCTCGGTGGCGCGTGGGGTGGACGGGCGCATGGGGCGCGCTGTGGAGCGACGGATCGATGTCGGGCGGCAGCGCGCGGAACGCGCTCTCCCACCGGGATGGGGCGCGGCGCCCGACTTTCGCCGAGCTATTTATAGCATTCAAGCCGCTGACCTATTTCGCTGCAGCGCCGCCGAGGAAGGTCACGGATTCAGCGTGCTCTGTGCCGGCGCCATTGTCTTCTCAACCGAGATGCAGCGCTAATTAAAGCTGTTGACACTCTTCAACTTCTTTATATTAAACACGATGGATATATAATCGAATATATGTTGTAGGCGTATCAATCTATTGCCATGACAATGTAAAATAAGAAAAAAAAATTTTTTTTACGATTGGAAAATTTCAGTGAGGACTTTTCCTACATTAATACACACAATCCATAAATGTGACTTCTCGGCTCAAGATGAATTCATTAGAAGGTCAAAGAGAAAAAGAGTCTTTTAAGAGCACGTAACGTGTGATAGCGAGAGGGTGTGTTTTGTCACGTCTACCTCTTTAGGACGCTAATGGGACAGCAGCTTCACTTCTGTCAGTGTCGAGTCACATGGACTGACCGAAAATAGGATCCATGCTTTTCGAGCTTTCCTACTTGAAATGTTACGTTAACAATCTAATGCATCACTAAAATAGACCTTTTTTTAACATTTCATACATGGAAACATTTTAGCTTTGCATAATCATTTAGATATGGTAATCCGGTTTCCCTCAAACTTTTCCATATAACATACGGTTGTATTTTTCTAGCCCACTTCCTCACAGCTTTAACAGTAGATAAACAGTGAAGACGTAAAACGTATGCTATTTTAAAAGAACCTTGACCTTGGTCGACCTTTGCCCTATGAGATACATTATCGCTTAGACTTCTATAGCAACAGTAACTAAGAAGTCAAATGTACGTTTTACAAATGCTTATATCAATAAGAAAAATAACTAATGGCACAAATTGATTTTGAATTGTACTTTAAAATCGTATTGTAAGAAATTGATGCGAATTTCGATACCTCCCAGGTGATTTAATATTATGTTCTATCTGACAATCAGATTTCATGTGAATCTGATTGTCAGATAGAACAGCAAAAGAAAAGCATACGTATATTACATACAATATGTATGAAAGTAAATTCAATAGCGTGTATGGTTACAATCTCAACAGACTTACCTTCAATTTCATTGTTCTTTTCATAAAGTCACATGGGTTTAGCTACATGCTGTTATGTGCTGTTTGTATTCTTATACATCAGATTACTAATGCTGTATTTGTCTTGTATCAGATAGGGAACTTTTAGTTGTTTATTAATACAGAATGAGTAGATAAGGGGAAAACATATGTGACGGGGAATTTAATATGCCTGAAACTATTCACAAATGTCGTATGTTTTGTGTAAGACGTTATGCTGGTAAGTAAGTAATTGAGATCTGTTGATAATATGTTTCGCAAGTAAGGTTTGTTAAATTAACAAGTTTAAGTGTTAATGAACTTATGGTTTTATCATGAGATAGAATAATTTTGGAATGGTGAGTAGGTTGGGTAGTGTAGGCTATTCACAGCGTCCACTGAAGTTTGATGTGTTCACCAGTGTTTGTGTTAAGATGTGTTAACTAGGAGAGATGGTAATGGTAATGATGATTTAAAAATATATACTTGATGTATTGAAAAAAAGTCTTATTTTCTACACAAACAAGCAAATTTTAATTTTAGGGATAACTATTTTGGAATTCACTATGCAACATGCATTTTCGTAAACCGTTTTTGAGTCGAATTAAGCTTATGCTGTGCTGTGTTAAAAACTGGACAAGAAGAAGTTTAAGCGACTAATTAATCTTTCGCATAATTAGGATAGCTCAACATATTTTATATTATTAACCGTCTTCAAAAAAGGAGGAGTTTCTTAATTCAACTGTATTTTTAGGGTTCCGTACCGTACCAAAAGGAAAAAACGGAACTCTTATAGGATCACTTTGTTGTTTGTCTGTCTGTCTGTCTTTTTGTCAGGAAACCGTGGAGGTATCAAACTGTCATGAAATCAAACTTCTAAGCCAACGTAATCAAAAGATACAGTTGTTTATGCTGCAAATTTTCACAAGGGAATCAAAACCTACAGGCCTACTACCTACATACGAAACAATGACTTATAATAAAAACATTTTTAATAATTTTAAACTTACTACACCTTTTCACATGAACGCGTAGAGGTATTAAATTCAAATTCGAATACAACTTTGTACAGCACCCTCGGTGCGCAAGTCCGATTCACACTTGGCTGTTTTTCTTTTATTTGAAAGCTGGTGCCTACCCTGTGGTCCCATTTCAATTGGGTCCAGTTTTTGAAGTCAGTTATTTTTGTTAAAATTTTGCATTATTATTTTACTGAAAAAAGTTCAATAAACTAATTTTAGATTTTAATTTCAGTTTCAATTATTTTATATGTTTAATCAAAATTCTCGAACTAATCTACTGGTATTTATAATATTATGTAATTACTTGTAATACTAATATTTTTAATTATCTGTGTTCATTTTCCATTTCAGTGTCTACCATTAAGCTAATATGCCTAATAACTGATGGTCAAAGACACACATTTAAAAGTCTATTGCGAAACTACTTTTTCTTTCTAAAGAAACTGCCTTTATACGCGTTTTTGCTTTGAAATTAGCTTTTATTTATTATTACTTATATTTTATTTTGTAAAAAATTGGGTTCTGTAAGATATTTGAGTTTTTCGGACACAAGGTGTAAAATCAACCAGAAAAGTTACTTATTTTGCGAAAATTTTCATGCTACGGGCTATATAAGACGAAAACGAGGTTGCGTGGGTCAGCTAGTTACAGATAAAGAACTAATAATTTAATAATATTAAAATATATTTTTATAGGTGAACTTACTAGCAATGGTATATATACTTAAGAGTTTAAAAACAGAAAAGAAAACATTAAAATCCCTCAAGTTATCTTGGTGAAAAAGATAACTTTATTCTGCAAAGTTTAAATACGAGGTCGTTTATACCAGCGGTAGCGTATATTATTAATAAAGCTAGTCTATTTTTAAGTATGTAGAAAGCTGTGCATGGTTTTATGTATGTGGCTATTACGACACCTGTGTGACCTCACTTTAAAATAGCGCGCCCCCACCGTATCACCTGAGCTGAGAAACTATTTGTGTCGGTGGTCGATGGTCACCTGTTTATTGATATCTTATTACTACTCTCACCGACGACACCCATATAGATGAAACATGAGAATATTTCTATTGTCTGTTTAAAATTGATTCTATCAGTAAAAGCCTCTACTAGTGTTTTCATATTTGGGCTCTCATTTTTCTTATTCTCGGGCAGGTCATACCATACAGGAGTCTATTCCAATAACAATAATCTAAGTATACCGAATCATCAACTAACAACCCTCATTCATTAAGAGACAGTAGGTATTTGTGTACATTTATTTATATTTTTGAGTACAGTTTAGTTGTTTTTAAACATGTTAGACGTAAAACAGACTTTGTTGTGTTTACATTTCAGATATATGGCTTGATCATCTTTTATGAACAATTAAAGATTTTTCTGTTAAACATTTGTACTTCAGGTAACACTATTACAAGTTAACATAATGCAAAAAGTGTTTTATATAGTTTTAATTGACTGCACGAATGACTGCACGGTTGACCGAGTGGTTTCCGCGGTCGCCATGCCGCTTGCTACTGTGCCAATTGTCTTGGGTTCAAATCTCACGCGGTATAACACTTTGTGTGATCCACGAATTGTTGTCCCGAGTCTGGATGTTCTTTGTGTCCGTTTCATGCATGTTTGTAAAGTCCCCCACGACACAGGATGTTTATTCCTAATGTGGGAGTTGTCTTTAAAAAAAAAAAATGTTAATCCGGATAAGTACCTATGAAGATATCTCGCTTACCCAGAGTGATCATCTCGCACATAGATAATTGGTTAGCATAAGAACCTACTCTTGAAAATTATTAGCTGTTTTTTTGCAAAGACATGCTTAACATTGCCAGTCTAATAATAATCTCCCTTTCATGAATACATGTCACAATAAAATGTCCAAACGCAAAATTGCTGTTTCCCAATATTGTCGGAATGAATAAGAATCATTAGCTAATGACTTGTAAATATAATAAAATTAACCGATAACAAATTTAACAACTTCATAAACATCCTAATCAATCAAGAACTTATGACAGAAGGAAAATTATTCTTCGTAACTTGATAAAATATTAATATAATAATTACAGATTATGTTCTTATTCAATATTATTTGTCAGACGACTTTTCGCTGTGACAGAATTCAGTTGACATAAGACACAAGGTCTTTCTTTCTTCTTCTTTACTCTAATCCGTGAGCCTTTCGAGAAATGCTTAACATATCACTATCACTATATATTAAAAAACCAAAATCCTCCACCGCGTCTGTCTGTCTGCTGTTCGCGAGAAAACTGCAAGGATTTTGATAGATAGAGTAATTCTTGAGGTTTTTGTGTATGACATGTAAAATTTTTCAGTATATTGGCTTATATCTAACGATGTTTGTAGAAGACGTCGGAAAAAATTAAACCGCACAGCTTCTCGGGGTAACATAGATTATATCATATTTTCCGTAAAGAGCCCGTGCGAAGCCGGGACTTGTTTGCTAGTTTACATATATTTACGCAAGACACACGTTTGTAATTTAAAAAAACAATATGCTTCAAAAAGCGACATATTTCATAAAATATTTACGAATGTAGAAAACAGTAAACTTGTGGTAAATACCACATGTTCTAATGTAAAACCAAATACTTAAAGTAAAGTTCGAACGACTTAAAAACTCAACTTGACAGTCACAACATTATGCTTGAGATGAAGCTGATAGACTTTTATTGTCACCTAGTTTTATGTTCTTTATTTAAGGGACCACCAGTTTTATAATTATTTAACTTATAAAATAAATGCAAAAACGGTAACACTAACCTTGAAATTCTTTTCTGGCAGTGCTGACGGATGTGACTATGTTGGCGACGTGTCCGAGCACCGTAGCAAACATTAACAGTCCAAACAGCAGTTGAGCTATGACGAACACGTACTCGCCTTTGCTTCGCGGCCGAGGCAAATCACCTGCAAACATATCCAAAGTCAATACGAGAAGGAGTACTGGTATATATATACTTCTTTGTTTTACTCCACCAGCTTTGTATAACACGGAGTAAATCACACAAGAAACCTTTAGATTAATTTTATAAGAATATAGTTGACATCGACTAAAAACTTTTTTAAACTTCGTCAGTCACGCATCGGTAACTTACAAAATATGTGTTTTCACACTGGCAAAATTGTAATGAAAGAATAATAAATAAATAAATATTTTTGACATCTAACACACAACGCCATCTAGTCCCAAGCTAAGCAGAGCTTGTGTTATGGGTACTAGACAACTGATATAAATACTTATATACTTTTTTTTTGTAAATACATACATATTATACATAGAAAACACCCAAACTCCGAAACAAATATTTGCAGATCACACAAACATTTGGTCCGACCCGGGAATCGAACCCGAGACCTCATGCTTAGCAGTCGCATACGCTACCACTACGCCACCGAGGCAGAAGAATAAAAAAAATAAAGAATAACTCTGTATCATTATCATAAATTTTATACAAAGTGCAAATATTCAGATGCCTTTTTGATTAGAAAGATTAGAGCGTAAACGTAAGGCTTATAAAATTTATTAAATAAATACGTATCAACTAATTCTATCGATATTATTACGCACAACAATTTTGTGATACATACATTCATAGGAATATTGGAAGTCATGAACTATTCAAATAAAAAAACAAGAGATAACAAGCATTGGGTACTGTTTACGAAATGTGGGCCAAAGGTAACTAAATAAACCCTGGAGCGTAAGAATCGATGAATTAAGGCACTACGACATTTCACGGATTCGGTTTTGCTTCGTAATGATGTGGTTGTTGCCTCGGTCAGAATACCGCTCGTCGTTCGTCAACATCAATTCCCACCTCACCTTTGTAATTGTTACCGCAGATTAAAACTCACAGAAGTGAAAATAAGCTCATAGGAAGGTTTGTTTTTATTTTGGTAATTGTATTTTACACCCGTGTGTGCCCGGTCAGTATCTGAGTGAATCGGTTAGGGACACAGTCGATTCTCTCCATTCAAGCTTCGAAGCTCGGCAGAACGGCTCCGACAGCGCATTGGCTGGCATAGCCCTGAATTTCGAGCCGTACCCGCCAAGCCCGTAGGGTTTGCGAATATGTGTTCCGCCAAAGCATTTCGGGCTCATGATCCATGATAAATGGGCTGTCTCTTCGCCTTTCCGACCGACAGAACGAATTCGGTCGTAGGTCATTGTGTCCATGTTGGCCAGAATGTCAAAGGTGGATATCGCGCCAGGATCGTCACCGCCTCGTACAAGATTGTACGGTAGTTGCTACCGTACAATCTTGTCGATTCTTGTCGGTCTTGCACGATCCGTATGGCCATCAACCTATTACTCCTTATATCTGTCAGTAAAAGGATCGACACAATTGTTCCAGCCGTTCTAGAGATCACACACACATAGACAGACGAACAGACAGACAGCCACAAAAACATTTTAAAAATTGTTTTTATTTAATGTAAGTACACATTGTCACATTGGTGAAGAGGAAAGTTACATTTATATTCATGTACAAAGGGGAATTTGTGAATACGCAAAAGTAGTGATGAAATTTATAGAAATTTTCATTGTACACGACATTAATAATAGGTTACTAAATAGAACTTAGCTTATTATACATAATCGTTGTATTTATAACTAATTTACTTTGAAATGTGAAATTAGTTTCTATTTTTATGAAGATTATTTTCAAAGAAAGAGAAACGAACAAAGCAAAAACTAAACAATAATTTAAAAGAAAACTAATAGGCATAAGATAATATTAAAATAAAACCGAGATTTAGTAAATAAGCAAAAATTAACTATCAACTTTGGGTTTGTTAACTTTCAGTGGAACCACACGTCCTCCTGGTTCCTTTATGTAATGTATTAAAATATTTCAATACATAATTATATGTTTTTAGTTTTTCAGCAATACATATTTATCTATACAGGAAAGAGTAAATTTTTTACAGGTTGAATGCTTCAGTTTTTTGTAATGATCAGTCAAAATATTATAGATGCCAATAGTTTCAGAAGTGAAGCTGTCAATGCGTTAAATTAATACAACTGTAATTAGTTTATCCTTTAATGCATCTTACGTTATCGTTAATATTTTTTATAATGATATATAACCCTCCAGAATGAATGTATAATTAAAGAATAGAATGTACATACACAAAATAGAAACTATAGCTCTCAAAATATGACATAGGTGTATCTAATCGACGATGAATAATGTCTTTTTTTTTGTAAGAAAATATGATTGTTAAAAGTTACTTTCTACTACGGTATATTTATCAATGAGGTTAGACAAATATACTTAAAAGTGTCTCATGTAAATTTGTTCCACTTTTGTTGATAGGATCATGAAGCGAATCATCAAACTCTCAAACTTTTAAAGTCCACTGAATAATAAATTTTGGCTCACGTTGACCGACTTTACGTACATGGGCTAAGAATTTTGGAGCGAAGAGCATACCCCGGTTTCAAATTTAAACTAGAAGAGAACTCATCGGTGTTCTTTATATATATAGGTAGATATTTAGGCCGACCCTAAACTGACATGATTAATGAGGTACTAAAATGACAGGCAAAAGTATTTTGTAAAAACCTATTTCATCATTATTTTTTTAAAGCACCTCCATTATTTGTTAACATAAAGGTAAAAACGTGTTTTTGCTTAATATTTATCGCAATAAATTCCATAACGAATCGCTCGAGCATTCTTGAATGAACGATGAGATAGTATAAGTAAATACAGGGGCCAAAAAGACGAATGGCCCTTTAGACATGACAGTTACAAGCGACCTGAATACTTTAATAGGTAAAATACTTAATATACTGAATATTATAATAATATAATAATGTGTTCAAAAATAGATATAAACCGGTATGTTTACAGTTTGATTTTTTTTTACCATGGGAGAGCCACAATTCGGCAGGCATGGGCCGGCTCGACCGGAATGATACCATGGCCTCACAGAAAACCGGTGTGAAATAGCGCTTGCGCTGTGTTTCACCTAGTGCAGGGGTCGGCAACCTGCGGCTCGCGAGCCACATGCGGCTCTTTGGATGTGGAGCTGCGGCTCTTTAGTTCCGTACGCAAATATTATTTATTTTAATGAAGAAAAACATTAAAAATTCGTTCTGAATCGATTAACAAGGAGTAGGCACCGATTCTATCTCTCAGCCACTTGTACTCGCTTTTCACTACACCC
This sequence comes from Spilarctia lutea, assembly GCA_916048165.1. Classification (NCBI taxonomy): domain Eukaryota; kingdom Metazoa; phylum Arthropoda; class Insecta; order Lepidoptera; family Erebidae; genus Spilarctia; species Spilarctia lutea. The sequence goes on along the minus strand of OU696471.1, from coordinate 10,687,966 downwards.
CTCCTCCGTGACACGTGTCGTCACTGTCGTCAGTCGGAAGCTCTCGAATAACGCCGTCGTCGGATGTTTCTATGTAGGTTTTAATTCGTTTTCGACGCAAGGCAATTTGGCGTCTTCACCAGTGCTTTGGCTGTGACTTATAGTTTATTGTTTCAAGTAAAAGAGTTAGAAGCAAATTAGCTTCTCAAAGTTATGTATGTACATATATACACCATATATTCCATGTTAAGTAACTGGAGGCAATCTACAAGTTATGTTAATCTGGCAAGCTCCGCGGTATCACTAGAAATTGTAAAAAAAAGGCAAACCATTCACAGATGGTGAGTACGTCAAAGATTGCTTCATACGTGCATCTGAAGAACTGTTCATTTCAAAAACAAATCCGCTAAAACGGTACAACATAGAAAAGCTAAAATGTCTTCAAATGTAACATACGAGTATTTGCAGGTAGAAGATATTCAACTTTCTTCTGCCCCATCACTTTCTATAGAGGAGTCTTGCGACATAAAAGACACGGCACAAGTTGCCCTTTTGTCAGGTATATGTCTTCCCAAGGTCCAAAAGAAGAACTTCTAGGATTGCTACCGCTCTCGGGACAAACTAGAGGGGAAGATATAGCGAATGCCGTTCAAAAATGCCTTGAAGACAATAAGATCGATTTAAATAAAATCGTTTCAATAACAAGTGATGGAACCAGAAGTATGACAGGAAAAATAAAGGGGCAACAACGATTCTTCAGAGCAAAATAAACCACGTAATTCTTACGTTTCACTGCATAATACACCAAGAAGCGCTCTGTGCCTAAACATTTCCGACCGAAATAGTTGAGGTCATGAATTTGGGAATCAAGATTGTTAACAGCATCTTGTCAAAAGCACTCTACCATCGTCAGTTTAAAGAATTCTTAAACGAAATGGAGACTCAGTATTCCGACCTCCTCCTTCACAATAAAGTGGGATGGCTTTCCAAAAGTAAGGTATTGAAACGTTTTGCTTCGTGCTTGAATGAGATAAATACGTTCCTAAATGATAAAGGCATTAATCACCCTGAATTAGAGGACGACAAATGGTAGCAAAATTTTACTTTATGGTGGATATCACAGCGAAGTTACATGAGCTCAATATAAAACTACAAGGAAAGGGAAACCCAGCCTATGTTTTGGTAGAAGAATTGGGTTGTTATGAAAAAAAAAAATTGCAGAAGATATTCAGAGCGATAAATTACTTCATTTTCAACTTATAAAGCAATACCGCGATAAAACCAGTGCAACTGTTGACGTGAATTACTTTAGTACGGTTATCAAAAAAATTATAGATGAATTTACTGACAGATTTGAGCAATTCAAAACCAACAAAACCACTCTAGCATTCATAGTAAATCCTCTGAACACAAATAGTAACGAAATCCACATTGAACCATTTGGAATTGATACTGGATCTCTGAAAATGCAATTGATCGATTTAAGAAGTAAAGCTTTGTGGAGTGGGAAATTTATAGAGTTGAAAAACAAGTTGGAAGGGTTGGAAGTCCAGAAATGTTTATGCGTAACGCAACAAAAGTGGACAGCTTTGAAAGAATAGCCGCGAGTTGAGGCACTTATTGCTTCAGTGAGGTGAAGAAGTTGGCATTTGGAGTGCTGACTATCTTCGGATCGACGTATTCGTGCGAGCAAGCGTTCTCTTGCATGAATATAATTAAAAGTAAAGTAAGAAGCCAACAAACGAATGAAAATTTAAAGTCGTGTTTGAAACTTAAAACAACAAGTTATCAGCCAAATTTATCCAAACTTTCTGAAACCATGCAAAGCCAACGCTCCCATTGAATTTTTTTACTCAAATGTTTGTTATTGAAGTACAAGTTAGTGTTGTAAGTAAATGTTTAATTGTTTAAATTGTTTACTTAAATAATAATTAATTATCTAATTTGTTGTGAAAACCACTACTTACACATGAATAAATAAATATTTTTTTATGAATAAATAGATTAGTTTTTTATCAAAAAACTTTATTTATGCAAGTACTATTTATTGCTGGCAAGAAAAACCTTTGTGGCTCTTGGAATACTTGGAAATTTGGTCAATTGTAATTTCTGGCTCTTCCGACTCAAAAGGTTGCCGACCCCTGACCTAGTGAGTGAGGATACCGAAGGCCCATATCCCAACCCCGCCTAATCCCCCTCCTCATCCCCAAAAGGTCGGTAACGCATTTATGACGCCTCGGGTGTCCATGGGCAGCAGTAATCGCTTACCATTAGGCGATACGTCTGCTCGTTTGCCCCCCTATTCCATAAAAAAAAGAAAAAAAAACCGGTAACACAGTTTGTCCATCTTGAAAATATTGGCGATTTCTGAGAGTAATTCGAAGACTAACCAAACCTATCCATTATAAAGATACTTTTCTTTTCTCTACTTTTACTTTTTAAGAAAAAGTGTAACCTAATAAGAGCTACAGTACCTACGATTATTTCTTTCACTTCGTAATTGAACCTTTACACAATTAACAAACTGCTAAATCCTACAATTCCTGCATTCTACAATTCTATATATTTACACATAAATACCTACATTTAATAATACTTTTATCTTAACCTTAAACTACGAGTATGACTTACTTGTTATGAAGATCATTGTATACCTATAAGTTAGTAGGTACAATCTCGATTGATATTCGTAGAAACCCTCAAGAGAGGCTTATGCTCATTAGGAAACTTCAAAAGGCAAGGAGTTTATAAGTGCCTCTTAAAGAATATATAACATACATTAATGATTAAATCATAATTTTATTTAGACGAATGTTTCATGATAGGAAAATGGGTATTGCTTTTTTTAAAACAAATATCGTACAATCTGATACATGAATGCAAGCGCCTTTTTTGGTGACAAGGAAACCAAATAAATGACATAAATATGCTAATAAAATCAAAATTAATATTGCTCTTTGCATCGTGATGTTCATAAAAATTAGACAAAATCAAAAATTCCATTGGCTATTGCTTTTATAAAATGTTCTAATACAATTTAATAATAAAAATCAGCTATAACGAAATTATCTGATTACCGTTTACGAGATACGAAATTATTCGTAGCACGTTCGTAATTTTTAGCTACAACGGTATTCGAGGCGTAGCAGTCTGGCCATATAAATATAACAATTGATAAGCCGATAGAAAAGCACGCAAACGTCACTTGGAATTCGAGAGCCCCGTGGGATGCTACTGGTGTACTGGTAGTATTATCTGTCTACTAGTGCTACTACTTTTACTAAACCACTAATACTGTAAAAGACCAAGAAATATGTATAAAACATTAAATAATAATAATATTTATTTCAATGAATTTCATATCTAGCAACATGTCTTAAAGATGCCTGCCTACTTAATTACTGGTTTACAAAGAAACATCTTTATTTGATATATTTATACTTCACACAAGTAAAATTCCTCATTATAGAGGTAAGTGGGAGTTTTATACTGTTACGTATTTTAATACGCTGCTCTAAATACACGCCATTAGAGCTTATTGTGGGAATTACACTTGGCAAGCTTGCATAGCGATAGCTAATAAAGAGGACGATCTTAGACATTGCAACACCTTTTTATCGTGGTCGTAAAAACGCATTATCCACCGTTAAGGTTATGCGTATGACTTGAGACACACTCTATTTAATGTTACTTTTAAATTAAAAGTAAAATGTTATACCAGTAAGAGGTGATTTTTATGAAAGAAGAACACTGACCAACAATAATACAGTCCCTAACTATACCTTTCTTTTATTCACTTGTTTTTTTTTCTAAAAATGAGCATTTTTCAAAATAATAACTCTCAGAATATGACGACAACTGAACGATCTGCCTAGTACGAGTAGTTTAAACGGTAACGCCACTTTCTACTACGCTTAGTACTGTGGGTTTAAACCCCACCTAGGACAATACGTAATCCACGAATTGTTGTTCCAAGACTGGGTATTCTATGTATCCGTTTCATGTTTGTGAAGACGACAATCCTCACGACACAATAGATATTGCTAATACGAGAGTCACTTTTAAAAAAAGTTTAAAAGTTCAAAAATGGTATAAATTATTACAAAATTTTTTTTTACAAGAATCATTTTATTTCACCTAGTATCACATGTCGGTACCTCTATAAACTAGATTTTGTTTTAAGAACTAGGCATCCCATCTTTTGAAATGTCAATATTAATAAGTAGGCTCTGTGACTTCAAGTGTGAGGGTGCTAATTTTCTTTTATAACCGAAATTCGCATGGAGTGAATTAACATGACACAAATTTTGATCCTCATATTTAACTGACAACACTTAATACATACTTATTTCAGACTAGCTGAACGCCGCGGTGCTAACCGCGATACGACAACAACCGCGGGCAACGCCGCGAGATGAAGCTAGTATCTTTATAAATTGCAGCCTATGTGTTATTCTGATGTATAAGCTACATTTTGGTAAAATTTCATCAAAATCCATTCAGAAGTTTTTGCGTGAAAGAGCAACAAACATACTTGTATGTAAGTAGTATGTTTGTTGCTTTCACGTTTATAATATTAGTAGCATATAAAAAAACCGCATCTATTTCGGTTATCACGGTAAAAATAAGTATAAGTATGTCCTTCCTGAATAATCAAAGTTTCATAAGAATCGTTGCAACTGTTGGCCGTGAAAGTGTAATAGACAGACAAATAGACAGAATTACTTTCTTATTCTCATTAGTATGGACATAGTACAGTATTTCTCATTAGTATGGATGTAGATTCCTTCAGTTGTAATTTTATATTCCCCGTGGCGGTAATAGCCTATAACCTTTTTCGACATATGAGTTATCACTGGAATAGCTTTTCAAATTGTACCAGAAATTTCTTAGAAAAGCGCGTTCAACCAAACAAACTCTTCAGCTTTATAACAATACTATAGATTTTGGAGAATATGTATACACTAGCTGACCCACGCAACCTCGTTTGGGTCTTATGTTATATTATATATATTAAACATTCTTCATTGGTGCTCCGCTGCTATTAGTGGTAGCGTGATGATATATAGCCTATAGCCTTCCTCGATAAATGGACTATCCAACACCTTAAGAATTTTTCAAATCGGACCAGCGGTTCCTGATATTAGCGCGTTCAAACAAACAAACAAACTCTTCAGCTTTATTGTTAGTACAGATTCGTTAAAAACGTCTAACTTTTTGCTGAATAATAAAACAGACTGACACTCACTCACTCACTAAACTCACAACCATAAAATTAAAAAGCAAAATATTAAATAGTGAGTTCAATCGAAGACGTATTTAGATTTTATGAACATAATTAAAACACACATACAAATTTTACTGCGCAAACCAACTTACTCATTTATTCAGTATACGGGAGTGGCTGATTTAAAACTTTTCCCATTATTCTGTGATGCTATTGTTTGGCTTTGTTTATAATTATTGTATTGTTCTTTATTTATGACTGTTAAACTCAAGTCATATCTAACTACATATGCATTAAATTTTTCATAATCTTATTATCAGTCACCTTACGTTATAAATACTAAGTATAGATTAAACGTCGAGCCACCTTCCAAATGCTCAATTTAAACTCCACATTTTTCTCTTATGTACATAATTTGTTTACATTTTTCACGGATCATTGGCTCCCGCAACCCAAAAAATTGCTTTGGGCAAGGGTTGTCCCTTCGCCAAAAAAACAAAGGCACACGGTATTTGTGAATGTATAGAATTTAATATAACCCGAAGTCCCCAACATTAAAAGTCCATTGTTTTCATGTCCAAAGTAAAGTTTATAAAATTAAAAACGAACGAATGAACAAAAGTTTGTTTAGAAACCAGTCTTACGATTAAAAATATACAACAAACGCGACAAAAATGTAGTAATTGCTATGCTTTCTTCAAGGTTCAATCTATCTCTGTTCCAAAATTCATCCAAATCGACTGACAGAAAATTTATTTCACATTCAAATATGTACCATGTTTTAAATATTTATAAATGCCTTCGATTTTGCTAGTTAATCAAATTCATAGACAATCATTGAATGTCAATATCCAACTTCGCTATAGCTCATAGATCGCGGCCATAAATGCATGGTACTTAGCGTTAATGTTTAAAGTGTTCGTGAGCGCGGAACCTAAAATGGCGATCATTAAATGAAATGGCGCTTAACATTGAAACACCTCTTGTTCTTTTCCAACCTTGTTGATAATACTCGCTAAAGTGACGCAAATTATTTCTATTTTGATATAGACAATTTAAGTGTGTACGAAGAGTACTTAGGTATCCATCAATCTATAAAATAAATAAATCATATTTTGTTCGCTCGTTTTTCTTACAACCTGAAAATTTGTGTATTCGTGTATTCCTTGATATTAATATAGCAAAAAATCTTAGGACTAAACTTTTTACCCCCTAAAGAAAATATTCCCAAGTAATAGAAAAACTAGTTTTGGTTGACGATAAAGTTCTTACACGTAACATTAATATTTATACGTAAATGGCTATAATAAATACGAATAGGAGTTAATAAGATGTTTATAGCTGTAGCGCCAGTGATTTGGCTGTAAAAGTCATATGACAGACGATGGACAGGCAGACATGGGACCATGTGAGTGACAGTAATAGGGTTCTGTTTGGAAAAAAACACAACATATATTCGTAGGGTCTGTCAGAAGTCTATCATTTAGTTGTAATTCATCATCATCAGACTATCGCAGTCCAAACTTTAAAAAAGCTTCTATCACTGGATGCGAGAAGCCGAAGAATATAACTTTGTATGAAAAATGTACTAAATGCAAACGTGTGACGTCACTGTTTTAGACTACTCAATTGAACAATATATTAGAATGTATAATTAAGAAATGAAAAGCTGTAATAATTATACTTTCCGAGATGTCTTGTTATATTCATTTTAATGAAGGAGATTCGGTATTTATTTACGATATCGTCATCTACCCTATTGGAGAGATCTATGTCCAGCAGTGGATTGTGACAGTTCTTATTATTAATGTTCAATAATTTATTAATGTATTAAAAATAGTGGTTTCTAGTCCGCAAGTCCGCAACCTACATATAATAAAATATTTTATTACAAATTATAACTATTTATATAATAAAAGAAACGGAAGAATCGAAATCATCATCATTCAATGATAAGGACAAGGAAGGATACTGTGAAGATTATATTCTCAACACTCTCTAGAAACTCCGTAACTTAGTGTGTAACTTATAACTTTCTAGACCAAAGTTGGGAAGAACTTTGTTGGTCTATTAAGCGTTTGTTGAATACTACTGACTTTTGTCGTGTCAAAAGTCACAACTAGCTCTCTACAATATTTACTCGTTTGAAGTAAAACTAACAGTTTTAACATTTCAATGGTACCACTAATATACAATATTTAGCCCATTAAAGGTAGGTAGAAGTTTACAGATAACCACTGTTTTATAGAAATTCGTAAGTTCGATGAGCATCATCAATACATAGAATAAAACAAAGTCGCTTCCGCTATCTGCCTGTCCCTATAAATGCTTAGACCTTTAAAACTACGCAACGGATTTTGATGCAATTTTTTTAATAGATTGATTCAAAAGGAAAGTTTATAGGCATATTACACGCATAGAATAGCAGAAGAACACTGATAATTTTAGAGATTTTTAGTGAGAGTTTTAGTTAAAACAAATTAATTGAAATGAGTACAACATCACCGTTTTTGATAAAGAATTGTATCCTAATATGATGATGATGTGAACAACGATTTGGGTTCTGCTTATGTTTTCCATCAGGCACAGTAAAGTCACTTTGACAAAAAAGAAAAAAATACTATGTACTAAATACTCTGTATAATAAATAACTCCTTATTTTATTTTTATTTTTTTATTTATCTTTATTGTATACACAAACAAAAAAAAAACAAAATAACAAAATGATTCCTTATTTTGTAACAGCAAGTGAATGTTTACTTTGTAAAATCTAGCTTTCGCTCCTTACTTCGTGTGCATCAAAGTAATTTTTCTGTTTTATATAATAAATAAAACTATTATATTAAATTATAGTAAAACTATCAAAACAATAAGAAAGGTAACAACCCTTGCTATAACTCCGATTTGACAACGTTTACAATAAATATGTATGTAATATTTAAATTTAGGCATAAAATGTAGGATTTAGGAAGCTTAATCGCATAACTGCGCTGTTTAATTATGTCTCAGCACTAGCTTCAATAACTTGCTCTTACACTATATTATTAATAGCCTCACTGACTTCTAATCTAAGCGATTAATCCAAGTTGGTATAATTTTATCGTTAATTTATCTTTGCTTTTTTCATTAACGTTGGATAGTTCCAACATTTGAAAGAAATCTAAGCCTGAAAAAATCTGATATAGTGATTAAAGGCTGTTGTCAGCCCGCTCGCTGGTGCTCCCATTTTATACTTCGTAGAATATATATTTTTAACCTACTTACTTTATTATGTAGAGCTTTCTACTAATGTATAGTTTTTTTATGGAGTAGGTGGCAAACGAGCAAACGTATCGCCTGATAGTAAGCGATTACCGCCGCCCATAGACACCCGCAACACCGGGGGCGTCTTTTACTAAATGCATATGTAATATAACTTTTATTTTAATTTTTGTGTCTGTCTGTCTGTCAGTATGTTCCGGCTAATCTCTGGAACGGCTGGCCCAATTTTGGCGGCACTTTCACTGATAGTAGGTAGGTAGTTGATGATACAAGGAGTAACTTAAGGCAATTTTTTTAGACTAACTTCGCCTCGCGGCGTTGCCCGTTATTATTAATAATACGTGTACCCGGCCAGTAATATTTCAATAAGATCGAGTATTCGACCGAAAACTGTAATAGCTAAATATAACACTCAGGGATAATGCAGTTTTAAATGGTTTATTTAGTATTAGTCTTCAGAAGTATTATTATGGGTTAATAAATAATTTTCAGAATTGTCCAGTAGTTTCAAATAATACTCGTTAGATACAAAACAATTTTACATCTTTGTAATATTAGTTAAGGTAAACCCAAAAACTAACCTACCCATTGGAGAGGCTTATGTCCAGCAGTGGACTGCGATAGGCTGATGATGATGATGAAACCTAATATAACAAGTTAGTAACACGGGAACGTTGGCCACCTTATGAAATCTACCTAAATGTACGCAAACACGTATTTTTTAACTCACCGCAAAAACTCTGGATTTGGAGACACTAATATGAAAACATTTGGGAGGCCAATTCCAATCTGAGTGTAAAGAAGCTAAGCTTACTTATTAGGATTACATCTAGCATAATAATTTAATGTTAACACATTGTTAATAAAATAAATAAATATTTCGGACACCTAAACACACAACGCCATCTAGTCCCAAGCTAAGCAGAGCTTGTGTTATGGGTACTAGACAACTGATATAAATACTTATATACTTTTTTTTTGTAAACACATACATATTATACATAGAAAACACCCAAACTCCGAAACAAACATTTGTAGATCACACAAACACTTGGCTCGACCCAGGACTCGAACCCGAGACCTCATACGCATAGGAGTCGCATCGCAGTGGTAGCGAACCACTGCGCCACCGAGACAGTCAAAACAGTGAGTTAAAACATACTTAAGTACATGAAGACGTATATAAGTAGGTATATGTTTTTATCATAACTAGTGAAGAAATTTTTACAATGTTTACGGAGAAAGTTGCCGAGAACTCGTAACTACTTAACTAACTTCGTATGGTTACGTATTAAAGACCACCCAAAACTAATAAGTTATTTTATTTCCTTACATTTTTATGCAATAAAATAAGTTATTATTAATAACTGTAAAACTGTCTGTAATTATTAAATTTAGTTTAATATGATGATGGAGGTCAACGTGTTTAAACAATTACTAACGTAAATACATTAACAATTTGTTTTATATTAAAATAATTTCTACTGGAGTGACAATAATTAAATTATGTGGCACCAAATTTTAATTAACACTTAAACTTTTCTCACTAATATAAGTATTTTAATTGTTTACTGAATCATGTTAAACATTTTCATTAATTTATTAGAACAGTGAACGGTAATTGATCAATTCAGACATTATTTTGAACAGAAATTAACTTTTTTAATCCTAGTTTTCGAATAAATGCATCATGTTTAAGAAATGGTAACAGATTGATTATTATTATAAGTTGTTTAATGATTTTTAACCTTAAATGATGTATTTCTGGTGGCTTAAATGGTCAGATTAAGGTCCTAGTTCAATATTTTTAGACATATACCAATAGCTAACTATGTCAAAGATGATAAATAATGCTAAATTAATTCAGTAAAATAATGTTACGAGCTGCTAGGTAATACTATCAAGTTAAGAAAGTTGGCGTAATATCCTGGCAATGCTCTTTTTGTTCCGGCCAGGTTAGTCAAAAATAAGTAACTGCTAATATGAGATATAATTTCTAGACAAAGGCCAGTTTAACTTAGAAGCATGCAACCTAAACACGGTCAAGCCTACACATTCCAAGTCGTGCATTTAAGCAATATCCTTTCCCCCCAATGAATTTCTTATATTTTATACAATTTCCATTCCGATCTAATATAGTTCTAACTTTCTTAAGTTTATTCCCCAAAGGTGGCAGAAACCCCTAAATATAAAACCGCAAAGTGAAGCTCTACTTTATACCCCATACTGATGGAAGAATATCTATGTAAAAAAATTACGGATATAAGAGCTTATGCCTTAATTTCTATAATCAGTTAATTATTAAGTTACCAATAGATTGTAGACAAAATCTTTCTCATTTGCGTTTAATGATCAACAACTGCATAAATTTATTGAAAATATGAATTTCTTTGGGATATATATATATATTCTGGAAATATTACTAATACAATGTGTGCAATATTTCCTCATAATCATTAATTTTTTATCATTCATCTTTTAACATTGTATATAATGAGTTAACACATATCTAAATTAATAATCATAGCAGTGTGTTTGTATACCTGTGCGTAATTTATTTTTTAGATTATGTCTTTCAAAGACTCTACCCTGACTGATGGAAAGCATGAATAGAATCCAGTTTTTGTGACCATCATATTCATTGCGTATAAATTTATACATAGATGTTTAACTACGTACCGTTCGCAAAATTCCTCTCCTCGCGGAGTATATATTATATACAGAATATAACAGAAAAAGTCATTAACAAAATAACCATTTATGGTACATTAAAATTTACATAATATAATGGATTCTAATTTAAAGCACCTATTCGGTAAACCTCAATTTATGGTGTATAAACAGTATAAATAAGCGCTATCTTTGCTGCAATTATCTCAGTATTTATGAGCGGAAAGTGTCAACCTCCGGTAAAATGGCGCGCCTCCTATTGCCGGCGAGGAACAGAACGCTGCGCCAGTACTCACTATGTTATTAAATCCGCTAATCATTATGAGTTGGTAACTTAATATACAGGGATGGTTAATTGGATCTGTCTTCAGTAAACATGGTTCATTAATAAGGACGTACTGAATTACCAAGTGTTTGTAAGTGATAACGTATGAAATAAACATTGAGCAATAATATTCAAAGAAGTCATTTTAACCAAAAGTTCTAGTGCAACTTCTTGAAGGAAGGGAACACGCGGTGCGCGTAGAGCTCTTGATGTCGGAGACGTTCTCACACATTAGAAATTAATGCAAAGAGATGCGACATTTTTATTATTCTGCCTACCAGATTTCGTAGTAAAAAATTTGAGATGTGAAATATCGAAATAATGTTTTAGGAAGAATTTAATATTTACATATTAAAAGTATTTATTAATAGCACTATTATTCAGATATTTTGAATGCTTTTAAAATATAATTTAAATTAACCTTACAAACCTTGAAAAGTTAATAGACACAGTTAACTTGAACAGCTTATTTATGTGTTCCTGTGAAAGCGAAAGGTTTACATAGAAAAGAAAACAATACTTTTTGAGATAAAAATATTAAATGTTCTCGATAGATGCTTTGTGGATTAAGAGTCACTGTTTAGTTCAAAGGGAACTTTGAAAACTAAGCACTTCTGTCCTATTTTACATCCATCGTTACCTTATTTTTGCTACTCAAACACATAACTGAAGAAAAAAACGTGACTCAATTTATTTTATTTTTATATTTTTTGTTTTATACTGAACACCATAAAAGTACCTACTTTTATATTATAGGTATATGCAAAAAACTTAACAATTTCTTACTGACTGTATGCAATAGCTAATGCTCTATACATATGCAAGATAAGTACTTACCCACATACGCTTTACAAATTTATCACAATATGTACAAGAATCTGAGAAAGGTTTTGGAGCATTTTCTCGTGGAAACAGTACTGAGTTAAATATATTTTCTGAGTATAAATGGTAATTTTCGTTTCTTTACGAATATGTATCTGCTTAACATAAATACATACATAGATATTCTTCCGGCAGTATATAAAGTAGAGGAATATTAAATAATTTCATTTTGCTTTATTATACTTAGGTTTCGGCCAAGTATTAGGGAGCATAGTTATTTGCGTCAACTATCTTTGGGAAATAACTTGGGCAAGTTAGAAGTATATTAGATAATGAAAAATGTATACAATATAAGAATTTAAGGAAAGGATACTGTTTAAATACACACCTTGGAACGTGTAGGCTTGATCGTATTTAGGTTACATACTTCTAAGTTAAACTGGCTATTGTCAAGAAATCATATCTCATATTACAGTTATTTTTGACTGGTCGGTAATCATTTTAAATGATAAGAAAAAGAGCACTGCCAGGATATAACGCCAATTTTCTTAAATTGATAGTGTTACCTACATAGCAGCTTGTAACATTATTTTATGAATTAAACATTGAAGAATAATATAGACTGCCTCGGTGGCGCGAGTGGTAGCGTAAGCGACTGCTGTGCTTGAGGTCTCGGGTTCGATTCCCGGGTCGGACCAAATGTTTGTATGATCTGCAAATATTTGTTTCGAAGTTTGGGTGTTTTCTATGTATAATATGTATGTATTTACAAAAAAAAAGTATATATGTATTCATATGAGTTGTCTAGTACCCATAACACAAGCTCTGCTTAGATTAGGACTAGATGGCGTTGTGTGTTAGATGTCTGAAATATTTATTATTATTATATATTATATAGAGCAGTCATTGCAACCAAAAACTATAGTGCAACTTCTTGAAGGAGGGGAACACGCGGTGCGCGCCGTGCTATTTTGATGGCAGGGACGATCTCATATATTAGAATGTAACGCAAAGACATGCGACATTTTTATTATTCTACCTACTAGATTTCATAGTAAACTATTTTAGATGTGAATATCGAAATAAAGTTTGGAAAGGATTTGATATACTCTATTAAAAGTATAATATTCAGGTTGTTTGAAATAAAAATATGATTGTTCATTTAATGTCAATTAATTAACATTCATGAAATGTGTCACACCAAAGATTATTTAGTCATTTAATTCATAAAGATTTACCAACATACTTACTATTTTGCCTATTTTGATGTATGATTTTCGTTCATAAAAAGTGGGCATAAAGTGTTTAAAAATATTTTATATTTATTTGTAGAGCAGTAGTTTACTTATTCTTTTGTTTACTTACCGATGATAAGTTTCGCCACTATCTTTTTTTCTTTTAACGGATATATCTTTACACGTTTATGACACACAAGATATCATTTTTGAAATTTTTTTTTTACCTCTCTATAACTACGAGTATTTCAGAGCGACTAGTTGCGTTGATGTCTCGACGTATGGAGCGAAAACACTTTACCGCGGTATTTGTTCTATACGTAGTAATATTAGTTAAACGGTAATAAATTAAACCATTTAAAACACAATGACTGCACGGTTGGCCGAGTGGTGTCAGCGGTCGCCATGCCGCTTGCTACTGCGCCAAGTGTCGTGGGTTCAAATCCCACGCGGTACCTACAACACTTTGTGTGATCCACGAATTGTTGTCCCGAGTCTGGATGTTCTTTGTGTCCGTTTCATGTATGTTTGTAAAGTCCCCCACGACACAGGATGTTATTCCTAATGTGGGAGTTGTCTTTTAAAAAGATAAGATAAGAAAGATAAGATAAGAATTAAATCTGAAAAAAAAATGAACAGAGTCAGTTAGTCAAAGAAATAGCTTTCACTGGTTATTTTAATTTGTTCTTCGGGAGCATAACTAATATCTCCTTGTCCTTATTCCCATTATTTAAAATAGTATTTATGACAAGAAACACTACTTATGTACGCTTTCCCTGATATATTCCCAAAAGCTTAACCATTTTATATTCGTTTAATTAAAAATAAAATATAACACCTGTTGATTAGGAAAGCGACCCCGATTGTGTAAAACAGAGCTGCACCTTTCTCTAAAAATAGTTAAGAAAGCTTTATATACATAATCTTAGCTGATGCAGAAGAAATTGAATATACAGTATATTCAAAATAAACAATATGTATATATTATAAAATACTAACATCATATATAATATTTATAAATGTGGTTTTAACTCAGCCCAAAAATTTTTCAAAGATTGAAAAATTTAAACATTTACTTAAAAGTCGTTTCATTCACTAATAACATTAAATACATATTCTTGAAACGTCTTCCTCTTATATATTATCTATTTGCAGCAAATAAACAACAAATAATACTCTTCTTCGTTTATAAGAAGCTAGTTCAAACATTAATATAGCTCAGAAAAATAATAAGATAGTCGCTATTTGTTTATTAAGAAAACATTGCGCTGTATTTGTTATTGAAACAGCCGAGCAGTTATTGTTTGTTTTCCTTTAGCTTAAAAGATTTAAAAAATAATGTATATAGTCTTATAAATTGTATTTAGAACGTGAAAAATTTTAAAATTTATGTAGTAGGTAATCTAAAATAAATTATAGTCTTCGTGATAAAATCTTAAAATAAAAAAAACAAACCGACTCCATAAAAACATTAAATGAGAACTCCCTGCCTAGAAACACTAAAAAGCGTAAAATAAACAAACTCTTCTTACTATATAAAAATTAAGTGACTTAATTTTGAATGCATGATAACAATCATGTATATTTATTTAATAATTATAACTATATCAATTTAATATGTGATAGTGAATATTACTTAATTTTATAATTGACTAAAACCTAAAGACGATACTGTATTAACTATACCAAAAATAATTCTTGTGAAACGAGAACAGCTACAAAAAATTCAGGAAAATTATAGTTTAATCGCTGATATCTCGTAACATTCTTGCCGTCGCCGATATACTTAAAAAATCATGTTACGTGTGAGTGGGGACTTGGTCGGCGTTGTATCTCGAGACGAGCCGCCCGTGCTATCAAGTAGCTCAGACACTCCAAGTCGATAGTGCTCGACTCGAGGGAGCTCTCCGAACACAATATTTTTATCTCTTCACTTTTTATCGATTTCATTTTATGAGATTTACTTTTAAACTGACAGGTTTGTTGAGATCGCCAAGCTCGAGGTAATATCGGCTTATTGAAAAGTGGAGGCCGTCGTTGAATAAAGTTATTTGTGTCTATTCCGTTGTTATAGTTTTATTATACTACCCTCAAAGGCAGCAGAAAGGCTACAATTTATTTAGCCGTTATATTTATGATGAGCTACTGTGTTATTGATCTTGCGTTGATAATAGTAGTAAAAATATAACAAAAAACTTGAGAGGTGTCAAGGGACACCCGGATGGAACGAAGTTCGAAATAGAAAGACGAAACGAAAATATCTGGCTTGCTTTCTATAAGAGAGATAGAGAGACAGACAGAGAAACATGCGCACGACGCACGGCTTACAATAGCTTACTGTAGCAAAAAGTGTCGTTACCAGCCTATCGCAGTTCACTGCTAAACTTATTTATTGATATATTTTGTATTTATATTTGATATACAGAATTTTAAACATCATTAATTTACAGCGACATCTATATTATTAATATTAAACTACTGGCAACGATAACTATAACACGTAAATGTAAATTCAGTTTCTATTAAAAGATGGCGCTATATATAAAATTGAAAAATGTTTTTCACCAATTCTTTAAAAAATAATAACAATATTTTCTTAATAAAAAAATATTAAGACTTCGTTCCCATAACAACAATAGTGAATCAAGCAATGAAAAATAAACTAATAACAAATATAATTTAAAATAGCAAAAAGTGTCGTGACAACTTTTCGTATGAATTTTTTCGTCTAGCCCCCTTTCACAACGCGCGATAAGGAACTTCGTTCCAAAAAAAGTTTAATCCTGCGATAGATCTATAAGCTTAATCTTGGGAAAGAATTATGTCACGATAATCATTAAAATCGATTACCATCACAACGGAAATAAAAACTATAGCATATAGTTGTAACTTTTTGTAAAAAAGTTTTAATCCAGTAAATTCCAATAATTTAAGTTGATCTTTCTAAGACAAATTAAAATAAATATATGTATTTCGAACAACTAACACACAACGCCATCTAGTCCCAAACTAAGTAGAGCTTGTATTATGGGTACTAGACAACTGACATAAATACATATATACTTTTTTTGTAAACACATACATTTTCTACACAGAAAGCAACCAAACTCCGAAACAAATATTTGCAGATCATATAATCATTTGGTTTGAGCCGGGAATCAAACCCGAGACCAGATGCACAACAGTCGAATACCACTGTGCATCCGAGATAGTCTAATATAGTCACAATGTGAATAGTTACAAACAACATTACGGAAAGTAGTAATTAATTAAATGCAAAGTATCATCGTGGTCGGCACATATTTTCGAATATAAACCATTGACTGGGGATTTTGATTAATGAAAATTATTTCATTACAGTAAAATGGGGAAGTATATACTCTAAGCTTAACGACACGTGCAATCGTTTAATGAATAACGTTCTTACGATAAGAATAACATTAATTGCGTTAGTAATATCGATATGACTTCTCAAAAAAATCAGATTTTTTGAAATTATTTTCTCAAGAAAAACTTATCATTATTTAAGAAACATACTCGTATCTTATGTTATAAAACACACATGTGCATATGCGCATGCACTATTATAATAAAACTATGATAGTAAACATTATTTGTATAAGAAGGTGCTAACTGCAAATGTTGCAATTGTTGTTGATACAACACAGCAACAATTATTATTGAATTTATATGTAATTATTTCAACATTAAATTCACAAGCAGGTGGTAATAAGTCCAGTATTAACTGCCTCGGTCACGCAGTGGTAGTGAATGCGACTGCTGTGCTTGAGGCCTCGGGTTCAAATCTTGGGTCGGACCAAATGTTTGTGTTTATTATTATTGAATAGTGTGCAAACGAGCAGACGTATCACCTGATGGTAAGCGATTACCGCCGCCCATGGACACCCGCAACACCAAAGGCGTCACAAGTGCGTTGCCGACCTTTGGGGGATGGGAAAGGGGATGAGGGGAGGGGTTGGGGTATGAGCCTCCGGTATCCTCACTCACTCGGTGAAGCACAGCGCAAACGCTATTTCACACCGGTTTTCTGTGAGGCCGTGGTATCACTCCGGTCGAGCCGACCCATTCATGCCGAAGCATAGCTCTCCCACGTTGTGTAATCTACAAATATTTGTTTCGGAGTTTGGGTGTTTTCTATGTATAATATGTAAGTATTTACAAAAAAAAAAGTATATATGTATTCATATCAGTGGTCTAGTATCCATAACACAAGCCCTACTTAGCTTGGGACTAGATGGCGTTGTGTGTTACATGTCATTTATTAACACTTTACCCTTGGAGGTAACTTTTATCAGCTCCGACTAAAAAAAATTATCAAATAATTTGCTGTTTCAACAAAGTGCAACACTAATCAAGCCGTTTTTCAATCTTAAATATTTCAAGTTTACTATTTGATGTAATTTTGCCGTCTAAACGAATACTAGTAATGTAATAATACTTATAAATTTAAAAAAATATATCGATGGTATTTTACTTTTATAACTTATTTTACAAGGCAGTTATATCTAGTTAACGAGTAAACCGACATTGAAGTTAGGTGTGACTCGTTGTTACGTAGCTTTAACTGCAATATTCGGTTCAGAGTTAAACGTAAACTGATTCTAATTTTAAAAGAAGAGGCACCGTCTGTTGACTTCAAGAAACTTGTCCCTTCTAAACTGATAACAGAAGTAAACGTGTGTATACGTCAGGCAGAGTAAAGTCATTTTGGTAAAAAACCTGCCAAAGGGACTCTACTTTACGTCTCTACTTAAAAAAACAAAAAAAGCGTTACAACCTGTAAAAAATAATGTTAACAATATTTTGTCAAGAATACCAACTCAGGATGGTAAATTAAAGGGCACACCGAGCTTAATGATTAACGTGTTATAATGACGTACCATCAAAGCTTTGTATATTTTAGTCAAAAACTAGAGTTTTTAAATGTTTGTGACAATTATAAGTAGCTAGCATATTATGTCAAATATCATGTATTTTATTATAAATACGTACAATAACTAGATTATACGTACGTACAATATCATCATCATCTGGACATAGACAGAGGAATGTTTGGACAACTATACCACGCTGACCAGACGGGTTGTTATAAAGTTCGTTACTAGTTCTACTCTGTGATGTTGCCCTGCGTAGTTTGTTCACTTAGAGGGCTCTTACGATACTATAGAAGAATAGGAGTGGCGATAGAACGTATTTTTAATCCATCATCATCATCTTCTTTTATTATTCCCAAGATTATTTGGGGTCGGCTACTAGTTCAACCATTTTTGTAATGGAATGGGTAAAAATGTATAAACTCGCGTCAGGTCACGTGACTATAAACTCGCGTCAGGTCACGTGTCCTGATCGAAAAAATTCGTAAGACGGATGTTTATTGTTAACAGCGCCATCTACCGATATACTTTGGTAGCATTCGTATATTGATTTTATCAATCAATATGATTTTATATACTTAAAGTTAATATTTCAGTATCTTAAAGTGATTTACAATAAATTGAAATAACGATTTTCTACTTACACAAAACCTTTTGTAAATCAAAAATATTGTTTACAATTTTTTGAAAACAGCGACATCTATTGGAGTATCAAAGCTTTACTTCCATTTACTACCTACAATCATAATAATTGGTACTTTATTGAAGTGAAAACTTCTTTAGCGGCGCTGTGTACTTTAAACTATAGTGTAACTAATAATGTAAAATAATAAAATAACTAATAATGTATACTTATAGTGTAACTTTCTATTGGCAAATGACTTTTAAAAATCTGTTTAGTGGTTTAAGGCCTTAAAATATAGGGAAAAACGAAATAAACTAATATTCATAATATTATTAAGAATTTTGACTTGACTAGTCATGAAAATATATAATTAAATATTTCATGATCTATTTACAAAATGCATTCTGTGAAAAAATTACAATCACTCTCTTTTTATTGCACACTATTAAAAAAAGCATAGGTGTTCATTTCAGGTAAGTTAAAACAACCGTTTGTTTATAGTTATGAGTTTTCACTTCTGTCGGCAGTGCTTATGACTGCTTTGTGTTTTTTTTAACGGAGCGACTCGCATCAGGCCTTCGCAACTCTGAGAGTGAACTGAATTCGAAGATTGAACTAATTGTCTGTATATTTGATGGCACTGACTTCCCAATAGTGCCATAGATGTTCATGACAACCGGGACCGACAGCTTGACGTGCCCTCCAAGGAACGGGCGGGAAGTACTGCCAACTAACATAATCCGAGCTGCTATTCGACCGGCTGTCCGACCCAGGAATCAAACCCGAGACCTCTTAATCGATAGTTGATTACGCTAACCACTAAACCAACGAGGCAGTCCTTAATCCATCACCGTACGGACATATAAGTAACTAGGTTAACATAATCCAAATAAGAAACTTAAATATTTAAAAACTAAAAACCTATCAACTTAATTTTGAAGCTATAAAGAAAAACTGAGACTGGCTACGGTGCTACTCATTCGTTATCGAATTCTTTACTTGGCTGGTTCGTTTTCATTCACTTTAATTAAATGTTCAAGGATCCATGAACATTCTTATCATGGTGCACAATATTGTACCATTATTGTGACAGGCACTTTCATTTTAATATTCGAAACTATTTCGCAAGCCAGCAAACGATTTTTTTATAAAATTATTTCTATTCAAAAATTACTTAAAAAAGAAAAAACATCTAATTGAACCATTTCATCAGATTTCAGATAGTAAAGATATATGTGAGAAAGGAAGGAAGGCAGGCAAATGACTAAAAAATTTTAAAATTTTAAAATTCATCAATAGAGCTAGTTACTTAGGCGTTATAGGGCAATTCAACGTAACGCAGCTCCTTCTTACGGTTAAATTAGTAATAATAATAGTATTCAATTTACGACATTTGTGACTATATCAGTCAATTTGTCGTGTTTATACTATTAATAATTAAAAGGTATGTAGAGCGTCTATTTGTATAAACATTAACTTAATGAAAAGCGCCAACGTTTTGACAAGCTCTAATTGGTGATATATTGTTAGCATACATGTAACAATGATTTATCATTTGTATTAAGTGAGCAAGCCAGAGATCTTAACTATTTTTAGAGCGCATCTCCCGCATTTGCAATATACATCCTTTGCCGCGGGGGACTTTACAAACATACATTTAACTGACACGAAGAACACCCAGATTCAGAACAATAATTTGCGGATCACACAAAGTCTTGTCCCATGTGGGATTTGAACCCATAAAACTTGGTGCAGTAGAAAGCGGCTTGGTGATGGCTAATAATAATCAATTTTGGCTTATTACTTTTAGACTTTTTATATGTTTTTTTCGTGTCTGGATACAAACACAAAGGTTAGTATATGATGAAAAGGGAGTTCACTCAAAAAATTTAGCCAACAGAGTTAGTACATTATTTATTAAATAAAAAACTGACCCACATCATAAAACCGCTAAATTCTGCGATAATTTGAAAGCTTATTTAAAACCTGCAAATGCTAATAATATTGAAGTACAAAAACTTATTTTTACATTGCAATGAATGAGGTAAATTCTAATGAGAAAATATATTGAAAGCAGCCAATTTACGAGTTTATTCGTGTATATTCGAGTACCGCAACTAAATCACTACATGAGCGATTACATTAAACGAGATGTGTATCGATTCCTTTAATAATGCGTCATATTTCAAAGCGTTGTTCAACATATAAATCCATATTTATTCAGACGCATTGATTGCGCTTACAAACATGCTACATACTGGCCTACTTTGGATGATTGTTTATATATAATATGAGCCTGCTAAAGTCACTTCTCAACTTGGATACATGGAAATCATGAGGAGAATTCAAGAGTAGCGAGTGGTAGTGGTCACCATACTCACTGCAAATGCAGATAGTACAACAATACAGCATGGTGACCCACACTATGCCGGTTTATTGAGATGCTTCTGTATCATAGAACCTCCGGTCTCGAACTTACCAATGAAACAAGACAGCACGAATGTATCATTTTAGGTTAGTTCATTTACTACGTCATTGCAATTAGTAAAGCTCATGATCATAAGTACTAATGCTGTCAGATTGATTACATATCAAATGGCATTATATATTCTATACGTTTTGCTATGGATATTGCATATTTGTTAAACAGTTATGCGAAATTCATATCTGCTCCATGATTTGAATGTCAAGAATGTTCAAGTCGAGAATACGTATTCGTATATAAAACAGATCAAAGAACATATTGCCCGAGAACCAACTCCAACATTACATAACAGGCTTCGTATATACAGGTGTAAAACTTACAGAATACTATAATATGAATAACTGGCAACTACTCTGAACAGTACAGAAATGATTTTCTGACGTAGTGAAGTATTTAACGTATTACTTTCATTATCAGCAAAATTATCTTCAACTGTTAGACTTTTAGACTTCATTTAAGGTCAGCGTAATTTGTATATGTCTTATTCTTTCTTGTTTTAGCACGTATTTTTTCTTAAACCTACTCGTCACCTATGTTATACCAAACTTCTTCACCAAATTTTGCTTATTTTGCTCCGCCATGGAATTTGATACGTTAGAAAATCTTTATACAACTAACGATAAACATCTTATTCGATTCGATTATTATAATCATCTTCTGATCATAAACTAGAAGAATTAAATTATAACACCAGATTCTAACTATAACCCTTACTCATCTGGATATGGATTTTAAATAGTACAGTAAAAGGGTCATCTTTTTTCTTTTTTTTTTATTGAATAGTGGGCAATCGAGCAGACGTATCACCTGATGGTAAGCGATTACCGCCGCCCATGGACAATCGCAATACCAAAGGCGTCACAAGTGCGTTGCCGACCTTTGGGGGATGGGAAAGGGGATGGGGCGAGGGGTTAGGGTATGGACCTCCGGTATCCTCACTCACTCAGTGAAACACAGCGCAAACGCTATTTCACACCGGTTTTCTGTGAGGCCGTGATATCACTCCGGTCGGGCCGACCCATTCATGCCGAAGCATAGCTCTCCCACGGTGTTCATTCATCTCGCTAATACGAATACACTTCATTGTACAATATCGATTTGACTAATAAAAATTAAACATTAAAATATTACATCTATTACTGATATAACGACATTACTAAAGTCTTATTTTATTTATTTATCGGCGTCTCATCCAAACTCAAGCGTCGCTCTACTCAGCTGAAACTCCTCTAAGTAATTAATTTCAAATCAGTCTGTTCTCAGTTACGTTTCTGCATTATCGAAATTATTTTAAGCGATATATATTTGACAAATATAATTTATATATAATTAGCTATTTGTTTGTATATCATAGACTATTGGCTAGTATAGCAATGTAAACAAACATATTAATAAGAACCAATTCGCTCTAATTTAAAAATAAAATAAAAATGACTAGACATTAGCTACAACGGAACGTTTAAAATGTTATCAATAGTTGTCATGTTGAATTGTCAAACTAAGTTTTTATTCTTAAATTTAAAGTTCATTTAATAAAAATGAACCACTCCACGCGTAAATAAAATGTTATTTAACTTATTTGTGATTGCGTTATCATTAGCTCCTACCAGATAACACAAACAAAACTACTACTCTGCCACTACTTACTTACCAACTCTTTCAAAACTAGTTTTTACTTACTTTTAAGGTAAGTAAAAACTACAAAACTAGTACTATCCGACGACTATACCTTTCAAAATCTTGCTACGCTTACTTCCCAATCAATCAGTCTTAGCCTATATTTTCCTATGTATATTATGAAGTCTCCATCAATAGTGTTTTCTTTTACATCACTTTGTCTTACTTAATGGCTTTCAATAATAATTACAGTTCTAATATTATTTAATCATATGTACGGTAAAGTTTAGAGGAGTTCACGTGGCATGGTTCTGTAAATTTTCTTCCTTTATTTCTTTCTTTCTAATCTATAAACATAAATATCCAGGCAAATTAGAAGTGCCCAGTCAAAGGAATGAGAAAAGATTACAGTCTGTAACATAGTCCAGTCAAATGAGTGGTAATAACTTATGTGTTAACCGTCTTTTCTGACAATTAAGACTGAACTAGGTAAATGGAATAACTAATTTAAAATTATAAAGACTACATCATCATTGCAAGTACATCATTGGAATCCAGAGAATCACCTGGTGCTTTTCGTTTCGATTAGCACTAAACGTAGCTCAGTCCAAAGGCCTAAACTTATAGTTAAAACCAACTAAATAGTTTCAAAACATCCTACTAATATTATTTATAACGTGAAAGTTTGTGAGTATGTAAGTGAGCATGTTCGTTGCTCTTTCACGCAAAAACTACTGAATGGATTTTGATGAAACTGTACAATAATATAACTTATACATCAGAATAACACATAAGATACAATTTATAAAGATACTAGCTTCGCTTCGCGGCGTTGCCAACGGTTATTATAGTACCGCGGACACTACTGCAGGGTTCAGCGAGTTGATAATATTTTTAATAACTTACAAAATCACTAAATCTACAGAAAGTAATAAATAAAGAGGGACTTACCTATGGTTGTGAGCGCCAAAGTGCACCAGTAATAACTTTGTAAGTAGTGCTTAACCACATCTGCCGTTTCAGTATCATGATACACCCAGTTTTTACTACCGAATCCATTGTTTTTATATATTATATGGTACAAGCACCCGTTCCAATGAAATATCACTAACAAATAATGAATTAAACTGGTCGATCTAAATAAGTTCGGATAGTTCGTATGTCTCTCTGTACGGTCCATGAACGCCCAAAACCGGTATATCTTCACAAGGCGGAACGAACGTAGAATGGAGTTGAAGCCAATGGACAGGTAAAGAAAGTCCAGTGGCAACAGACAGAGGCAGTCGATGTAGAATGTTGTGGAGTTCATATAGTGCGCTCGGAGTTTAGCCGCGTCCGTCTGCAACACGCCATCTTCTAAGTACCCCGTCCGGAAGTGGAACAGTATGTCCACCAAGTAAAGAAAATCCGAAAAGTAATCTAAGCAGAACCATACTATTAGCGTCTCGCCTGAAACAAAATTGAACTATTAGTTATACAATTTGAACAAATAGAAAATTAAGTGAATAGAGTCACTTAGATACGGGGTCATAACTTTATCAAATGGATATTTATCAAACATTTTTTTTACTTGTTGACTTTAGTTCAAAAAATGCCATTGTCATCAACTGAAGTTCAGTTGTTACTGAATTTTATTTCTTGTATTTCAATTCAAACTTTTACCCTTAACTGAAGAAAAAATACAAAGTCAGAACTTGAAATACACCAAGAAAATACCGCGTTGAAACATTACAACTACAAAGTGGTAATAAAACGATTGGAAACTTTACTAATGCAATTTTACCTTTAGAAATATTACATTGTTTTAGGTAAAAGACATTAAGCTCAGAAAAGCTATTTCGGTAAGTTATTTAATTCTTAGAGGGGCAAGTTGGCAGAAGTATGCACGAAGTGCGCTAACTTAGTGCAGGCTCAGACCGTTGCTAATCTCGACCGCTATCTAAATAGAGACTTCCTTTGCATAAACTCCACAAACAAAATTGGATTTTTATCCACTTAGGGCTCTTTGCTACGAATAATTAAGAAATATTCCATTTATAATGGCGAAATGGGAATTTCTACTTTAATATGCGTGAGTCTCGATTTCAGTTAAGTGGAAACATTTGTGTTATCGTTTCTCTTATCTTCTATACTAATAATAAAGCTGAAGAATATGGTTTTTTGTTTGTTTGAACGCGCTAATCTCAGGAACAACTGGTCCTATTTGAAAAACTATTTCGGTGTTGGATAGTCCATTTATCGAGGAAGGCAATAGGCCTATATCATCACGCTACTACTAATAAGAGCGGAGCACCAATGAAGAATGTTTAAAAAATGGGGGAAAATTTTCACGCTACGGTCAAAATAAGACGCAAACGAGGTTGCGGGGGTCAGCTAGTCCTATATAATTCCTATTTAAACTAATTTGCGATATTTCATTGTTAAAAAAAAATTGATTTAAATTGCACACTAGACTACATTGTCATAAACTTATCCCCTATTAATTTTTACCATAGACTTGGCAAGTTTACCATATTTCTTTATTTAAAGTTCTATAGATATTTAAATAAAGAATCATCCGTTTTAGTAACTTACAAGTTTCCAATTTTTACTAGCCTATAATTCGTATATTACCTACTATGTTTTTTTGAAGTTTGGCCCTGCCGAAATGACTTTGCTCTGCCTGATAAAAAGCATAAGCAGAATCCAAGAGTGTTGGTCACCATACTCATTGCGGATGCAACAATGCAGCATGGTAACCCACACCATGGCGACCTAGTGATGCTTATGCATCATTGAGCCTCCTTTTAATACCTTGGCATTCCTTTTATTATGGGGAGCGAAGGCTATCAAACTGACTTAGTCCTAGATAGCCACTTCACAACTCTCAAGTATACATATTTACAAGTAAGTATGTCAATTTCTACCATTGGGCTTCCGGTCTCGCACTCACCAACAAAACACAACAGCACGAACGCTGTCATTTTAAGTTGATTTTCTGTGCGAGGCTAGTACCTAGTTCGTGCTGAAATCAGCGTGGCTTTACTACCTTGAGAATTTACACTCACTTCAATTTAGTCTTACATTTTTATACTCTATGCGCTGTAGCATGGTGCGGGTGACAGTTTCAGTAACACTTCGTTTCACTCTTGAAAGTTGCCGCGATTTATAAATTATGACTGAGTATTTCAGCTGTACCACATTCGCAATATATTAAATCATTAATAACTGTAGTAAATTAAATTAAACCAAACCAGAATGTTCTAATCTACAAATAAAATCAAATTTAATGAAAAATTAAGCAGTGTTATGCGTATGACGTAACGCCATAGAAGTATTTAGTGATGGGATGTACTGCTACGATGTATAGTCGATATTTTTCATAATAAAAAACGGTCATTTTTTATTGTTAAAATTGGTCTATAATTATACAACAGAACATTTATATGGTAAGGTTGCTTAAAAGGTTGCTAAGAAAAAATACATTTTATTCGTCCAACTCATATCAAAGTCAGGAACATCTGAATTGTCACTCAATTCATCATCTGAATCTGTGACGGATATTATTAACGAACAACAACCTCCCTGGCCTGACTACCCAAAACAGTTTATTTTTGTATGCTTAGACATGGTAATAACAACGAACTCAACAAACAAATAACAGTTACACTGCACAACTGAATAACACACTCATTTTCATAACAATATTAAAGAGAACTAGATTTATGCTGCGAGCATCGTTAGCGATAAAAATGAATTGCATAACGTCACATCCCTTAGTTATGTGGTACTGATAGATGTCAATGTCGTACAGGCAAATGTCACCCGCACCATGCTAGAGCGCAACGAGTATAGTATGAATAAAACTATTTAAACACTAAATTGAATACTTAAAACTGCTTACCATTTATCTCCTGGAAGGCGAACCTATAAACTATGACCCAGAGATTGTATAGGAACGCCAGAGAGACGACCATTGACCAGTAGTAACACAGGCGACCAGCAGGGTCGAACACAAAAGACCAGTGCGGCCCCGAGCGTAACCGACCGCTGGCATACGTCGACCGCCGTCGGAGACCCATTCTGCTACCACTGCCGACAAAAATATTTCATTTGAGACAATAATAACACTAGTTTTAAAAAAAATATATATGCCTTGAAAGAAATATGTATAAATACTAGCTTTCACCCGCGGCTTCGCTCGCATTTAATAAAAGTATTTTTTTATTTTTTGAATAGTGGGCAAACGAGCAGACGTATCACCTGATGGTAAGCGATTACCGCCGCCCATGGACACCCGCAACACCAGAGGCGTCACAAGTGCGTTGCCGAGCTTTGGGGGATGAGAAGGGGGATGGGGGAGGGGTTGGGGTATGGGCCTCCGGTATCCTCACTCACTCGGTGAAACACAGCGCAAGCGCTATTTCACACCGGTTTTCTGTGAGGCCGTGGTACCACTCCGGTCGAGCCGGCCCATTCATGCCGAAGCGTGGCTCTCCCACGAAAAAAGCCTATGTTACTTCTAATACCTCCAAGTACCTATATGTTTACAAAGTTTCATGATGATAGTTGTTTTCGCGTGAAAACGTAACTGACAAACTTACATTCATATTTATAGTCTACTTCCCCGTGACGTGTTAGCAGAAATATTTTATCGCGTCAATTTTTTTTTCCATAGTTAAATATTTTCCAATACCTAACAAGATGACAGTTTCTTTGTGTATTCGTCCTCTTTAAAAGACAATTATCTTGTTTTCAATTAATTTAAAATGTCAAGTAGAGATAAAAAGAGAAAACTCATTGCAAATTCATGAAAAAGAGCATAAATTAATTATTCTGGATTTCCCGTATGTCGTTGAAAAGTCGTCGTTTTTTCCCTGAAATCTTAGGAAGTATGACTGAACGAAAAAAGGGAACGTTTTCACGAAGATTTAAAGAACGATATAAACATTTTTAGATAAAAACATGTTAAGGGATTACTTTTGGTCCAATATAAGAAAAACTGATTCAAATAACTTTAAAAAGAATGAATAAACATATTGAGCAATACACTTGTCGACATATGAAATCATAATTGTCTCTATACTCCTTAAATATAGATTTATAAAAGATATTTACGTTGAAAATACTTCCTACTTTTCTATTTGTCATTAGTACAAGTAATATAAGTAATCTTGAGAACTCACAACCACTGTGGAGAAAAGGCTCTCAATTATAGATAACTGAAAAGAAATACATGGAACGTTCTCTAGCTAAGGAGGGCAGTACTTGGATGAGGAAAATCTTTAAGCGGGGAATACATTCAACGTGCGATTACTGATTCAAGTGCAATACCAATAAATGTAAAAAGTGCTGAGCGCGATTCAGAATTTCACGGTTGCAACCTCGGTGTAACTCGATACATTTTACTATAAACATATATTTTCATTGATTCCTTAAATACAAATGTTTCTGCAGCAAGCATACAAGTTCAAAACAATGATCAAACCTATCCATAGTCACACACATCCTAGAACATATGTTTTTCGTAAAATATACTAAACGTATGCATTTATCTCCCTAACGCATAATTTAAATATGAGAGCATAAATACAAACCCTTTCATCAAAACTGAATGCAAAACAACAACAAATAGACTATCCTCTATAAACGTATGCTAACATTACAGATGCAATACACAAGCTATCAACATGCGAGTCGTTTACACAAAACAACCCACTTCCATATGCTAAGCAGTCAGCTTACATCGTATATATTTGTACTAATGTACACACCTACAGGTATCAACAACTGTACGGTTAACAGGACAGGTCCATATTCAGAGTATGCCCAGTTTCACAGTCCGGAATAGATTTAGTTAAAGTAGTCTCTGTACGGTGGGTTTTTTTTTTTATTTGTTTATTAAGGTCATAGTCATAATTTTTAGGATAAATATAGGTTCAGTACTGATTGGTACCCTTCCGTATTCACACAACATGATATTGAAAGTATACAGGATAACAATTTTAATTTTTTTTAGACAATTAGTCCCAAACAGATACAATGATAATGGTTTTATTACACTTTTAAAGCGATTTTTTTTAATAGATATTTATTTATTTATTGGAAAACTTGAAGGTTATTTATATGTTTTTATTGTAGATATTTGTTACTTTTGGTGGAATTATTTAAATCATTGGGTAAATAATAATAAGGACTCATGTGAAGATAGGTGTACCAATGATAATTTTCTATAATTGAAAGAATTTCGTCTTCCATCGTAAAGTAACGATTTTTATCTATCCGGATTTGAACTGTATTAATACGAGGCCATTTCTAAGTCCGAAAGTACAGTCCGTATGTAACTAGGGACTACCGAAATCCAGATTGCACATTGCCCGACACCACGTGGTCGGTTTTACAACATACTGTTAATGACTACTCCTGTCATGCTAAGAAATATAATAATCTTAAATTTAAAAAACGTTCACAGATTTGTTAAGGTATTTTCTTGCTAACCATATCAGATAGATAATCAGCATCTCAGTTTACATTACCCGATTGCTTAGACTTAACTCCGATTGCTTACTTACACGAGAGTATGCCACTCGACTAAGGAATAATTGAATATAGTCTCCCACCTGTGCAGTACATACTCGAATATTCAATTTACCCCTAGAATGATCGGATCAACCAGTTTTATTGTCTCGATATCCTCAGACTAAAAACTTCGATTCGGTGTATTGCTACGGCGGTAAAAGCTTTATAACATTAAATATATTTATTAGAATCCATATATTCCAAATGGCTTACATCTTCTTCAATTTTTACTGTATCTGTCATTTTACAAGTATAGGAATGAAGTTTTAATTGTCATTAGATAGTGGACATTTAGAATTTAGATATAAGAAAAATTGGGTTTTCAAATTTATAATAAAAGATAGATCTTGTATCTATTGTATTATAAATTTGATAACCCAATTGGAATAGCCTTTGAACTCATCAATGAATTGCATTTAGTAACTTTACCATCGCGGAGAAACTTTATTTTCATTTTGTGAGTAAGAATGGTAAGTGTAGTAGGTAGCCTACATAGCTAACCATTTATAATTAGATATACTTAGATACTTAATGTACAAAACCAATATGCAAAAGGACAATATTGTATTTGTTGCAAGTATAAAGATTTAAATTAATCTCTTCAATGTTTGTTTGATTTGGAAGAAGTTTTTCTGTGTGAGTCAAATGAATATTTATATCCAGATTGAGAAAGGATTCATCTAAACTACAGGAATAAAGTAGTATCAACCTTAGGTTGTGATGAAAGAAAAACTTTATATAGCACTCAGTAGTTGTATGTTTGATTTTGCTTATCTTACTGCTATATTTGCTTATCTTTTGGACCTCTGAGACTCCGTATAACTTACCTTTCTTTATGACTAAGAAAGAAATTAAAATCATGTATTTATTTGAAACAAAACATAAGACATGCAGCATAGCTTTAAATTCTCTAAATTCTTTTGCAAATGAAAATAAAAGTGTTATGGTTAGTTCAATTTTGATACGAAAGAAGATTAAATTAAATATGTCTTACTTTCCGTCACTGGCTTTTAGTGACTCATTTCGATTTTTTAATAAATAGCAGGTACTATTTCTTCTTACTTCTTAATTTTTCTGAATGACTATGCTACGAGAGTTTAAAATTTAAAAATAAATTTAGGAATCTGCTGATCTTTTATTTCTTACATTAACAATTATCAGTTACTAATTCAGGCGTCCCCTGGAGTCGTGTGGGATATTGATGTTGCAATAAATTTGCTATAGTGGTAACCCAAAATTCAAGAACATAGCTAAATGTTCAGCTGTTACGGAAGTTTGCGAATGTCACCACAATTTATTGTACACTTAATTGTTCATTAATACTAACTTTTTCATCCCCCCATATCGGAAATAGTATTTTTGACCTTCGATATCTGAGTGCAAAAGCCGTTTTTATCCGTTAGAGGAAAAAATAAATTGAATTTAGAACATCGTATGCACTAAGTTTGTGAATTCAAAACATCATTTAACCTATTTACTTCTACCTCCATGGTACCAAATTTATCATATAACCTGTATTAATACCTACTAAACTGAAATAAATATATCTTGTGATTGTTAATGCTTTTTTTGCATTTAGTCATTTGCTCAATGAGATGGAATGACAATTTACGTGTTGCACTCGAATGCAAAGATTTTTCATCTCGTGCTCTTTTGATTCGCTCGCTAACGCTCAGGATTCTAATTTTTTTAATCCTTCGCTTCCTTGGTCATCGAAATTGAGCACGCGGTTCAAAAACAACTTTGGACTCAACTGTAACAAATAGTTATTTCAATAACGAGGTAAGCACTAATTCTATATTCATATTTAGTATCTCCTCTATTTACCAATAGATAGGTACAAGTATAATATAAACCATTTAAGACTCCTACGCCTTTAAACAAGAGAGTACCATAATGCTCAGTTTTTTTCAAATTGTTATTTTGTTATTTAATAAATGTTTATTAAAAAAAATATCAACTAATATAAAACAAAAATTAGACATCCATACGTGAAGCAAGAGCTTATTACAGTTTTGTACAAAACTTATAAATGTAGAGTATGAAGGAAGAGTACAAAAAAAACATTCGAATTTCGACCACTGAGTGACCACTTAATTGTAATATAGTGCATGGTTTATAAAATACTCGTTATTGTAAATATGACATTTACGAACATCGATACATTTGTGAATAAATTTGATAGTATCTCTTGAATTTCTTAAACTACCTCAGTAGATTTCACATCTAACATAAAAGATTAAGAGGCTTTACTGCAAAGTGTAATTTATTTTCTTTGTTTTTCTTTGTAAGCTCTCGAGAAATTGTATCCTGTCGGTGAGAAGTCGTCTTTATTATATTGAACCTGAGCATCGATATGAGTCAATAGAATAAAAACAACACTAACTTACTGACTTAGTGGTAAATAATATAAGTAAACATACATTGTTTACAGATAACTTTATAAGATATCCATACTCATATTATAAATGCGAAAGTAACTGTGTCTGTCTGTCTGTCTGTCCGGCTTTCACGGCCCAACCGCTGCACCGATTGCAATGAAATTTGTCATGGAGATTCTTGATTCTTACATTCTTGAGGAAGGATTGATACTTAATCTTTGCTTTGATAACCGACAAACAAAAAACGCAAAAGCTAATTATATTATAAATGTGAAAGTAACTCTGTCTATTTGTCTGTCTGTCTTGCTTTTAGGGCCAAACCTGCCTTGTCTGCTCAAACAAGTAGATGTATCCACGCTCACTATTCAATAAAATAAAAAAACTTATTAGGTTAAATAAAAGCATTAGCTGCAAAAATTTAAAGCCAAAAAGCATTTCGTTAATGAACCAGTTTATTAGTACAGTTAGGCAAGTAAAGTAACTCTACCTGTTACGTTTTCACGGCTTAACCGATTTTAATAAAGATAATTTGATTCTTGAGGAAGTACATATGCTATCTTTGCTGCGACAACCGACAAACACGCGGGCGGAGACGCGCGCTCAAGCTTTAGTGAGTTTACTCATGTTGGAGGATAATCACAATTTCACAATAGCTATTTAAACTTAGATACTTAGGACTTCAAGACTTAAAGATAAACTATCTATAAGTTTACAGCAAGTTCAGCGCTGAGTTATGCTTATTACTACTAAACTATTAAGTAAGGAACTTAACTTAAATAGTAAATCTATAACGAAGTATCTTATGTGAGTTTAAAGTTTAAGAAAATTACTATTTTGTACATCACTAAACTAATAACAACTTGAACTTTGTTTAATAGATGAATAAAAAGGGGTTACTTTTCTTTTGAACTCTATTTTGCACTTAATATGACTTAAGAGGCACCAAATCCTGAGTGCACCAATGACTGCACGGTTGGCCGAGTGGTGTCAGCGGTCGCCATGCCGCTTGCTACTGCGCCAAGTGTCGTGGGTTCAAATCCCACGCGGTACCTACAACACTTTGTGTGATCCACGAATTGTTGTCCCGAGTCTGGATGTTCTTTGTGTCCGTTTCATGTATGTTTGTAAAGTCCCCCACGACACAGGATGTTTATTCCTAATGTGGGAGTTGTCTTTTTAAAGAAAAAAAAAAAAATCCAATATTAAAAAAAAATACACCTTTATACAGAATTATTTAGAAAAAACACTAACAAATGCCCTGACTCAATTGACGGGCAATTTATAAGCAAACAAGTTTTTTATGGCCCTGCCAAAATAACTCTACTCTGCCTGATGGAAAACATAAGCAGAATCCAAGAGTGTAGGTCACCATACTCAGCATGGTGACCCATTTGATCATCGTATTAAAACTGTCTGGATAATATAGGTTCTAATCCTAATTAATATTATAAATGCGAATGTATGTCTGTCTGTCGTGCTATTATGCCAAAATTACTGAACTGATTTAAATGAAATTTGGTACATGGATAGTCTAGAGCCTGAGAAAGGACATAGGCTAAACTTTTGTAAGGGGTTAAAAGGGGGGATGAAATGTTATATAAATGCTACCCTGAGGCACTATCATACGCGGACGAAGTCGCGGGCACAGCTAACGCAATATAAATGGTAAGAAATTTAATTTGACAACTCACATTTGACAACACTTTTTATGGTCCACAAATTGTTGTTCTGAGTCTGGGTGTTATTTGTTTACGTTTCACGCATGTTCGTAAAGTTCCCCACGACACTATAAGTAAAAGATATAGATTATATGAAGAAAGGAGAGTGAGACAGAGTAATTACCTGTCAGTGCCATTGCAGTGTGGTGTTGCGAGGTGATTATGTGAGTGATGGGGCGCCGGCGTCGCCGACGCATGAGGCGTGTGCGGCGTGCTCCGCCAACCGCTTAACAAAGGTGCCTCCCCGCTGGCACCCAGCAATTTTAACCTACACAGAAAAATAAATGTAAATGTTTTGTTGCTCTATAGCTACTGAAATAAATTTATAATTTTTTTATTGTAATTTCTGTAATATTCGAATAGAATTAAAGCTACTCAATTTTTAGAAACTAATTAGATTTGGAAATTACTGGAACTGCTGCAAAGATAACACCTTTAACGGCTTTAACCTAAAAAAGTGTTTTATTATAAAACGTTACAAAAAGTGCCTATCTTACCGAAGGTGTGAAGAAACAACCTTCATTAAGATAAAGATGTTCATGAACTATTTAGAGAATTATGTGATTCCTTATATTTAGATAATATTTTTTCGATTTAAATTAAAATTACAACTTCAACGCATAATGTCATGCCACAGACTGCAATGTTAGCTCAACTACGAGTATTTATCAAGTTTGTGTCTTTATGATTAATTAGAGTAACTTTACAATGGAATTTCTTCTTTCTGGTTTATGCCTCATTGTATTCATGAAAAATATTTCCTATTTTTCTTTTTAATCAGATATGAGTCATAGACTCTAAATTTGAGAATACCATAAACCGGAAAATTAGGTAAAACAAATTGATATCTCACATATATGCTACATGACATTCACAATCTGTTAATCTCCAAACTATGCAAATTTGATTTATCCCAGCAAAAGAAGAAATCGTTTGAAATCCAATCGACTTAGTGGTATACGAGCGGCTACCCGTAGAAATTGGTTTTCCAATATGACCTCTGTGAGAAGGTGCAGCCGCCAGAACTGTCGTACCGTAAAATGAGATATAAACCGTTCAAAAATGCGATCGGTCGTGTTGGCGTGATGCCGATGCCGTGCCCACATCCGCTTGCTCATATTACTAGCAATGTAGGGTTGGCATTTCGTATGAAATGAATTTTGACTTTAAAATATTTGACTTTTATACAAATTAAGTGCTTGAACATAGCATGTCAACCGTGGGAGTTGGGTATTTAACTAAATAAATTCTGTTAGACTTTATTTTCGAATTTTGATCATTATGATTTAATGTCCATTATACAAAATTTATATATTTAAGTAATTTTATTTGTGAAATTTATGCATTACAAGTTACTAAATCAAAGCGTTGAAAAGCCTAGTTGATTGTAACACACTAAAAGAATAACAAACATTTTAAGTCATGAATAATGTTATTTTATACAGGTATAGGATTCATGACTGCTTCGGTGGTGTAGTGGTAGCGTATGCGACTGCTAAGCTTGAGGTCTCGGGTTCGATTCCCGGGTCGGACCAAATGTTTGTATGATCTGCAAATATTTGTTTCGGAGTTTGGGTGTTTACTATGTATAATATGTATGTTTTTACAAAAAAAAAGTATATAAGTATTTATATCAGTTGTCTAGTACCCATAACACAAGCTCTGCTTAGCTTGGGACTAGATGGCGTTGTGTGTTAGATGTCCGGAATATTTATTTATTTATTTATTATAATGTTTTAAAGTTCATTTTACCTCGCAAAGTTGATTTCAAAAGGACAATCTACGAAAGCACTTCGTGGCAGGAGAAGTGGAAAAAATATTACAGACGCTGCGATGCGCCCTTCTGAACCACTTAACCTGTCCAATCTTGAGCTAATAATGGAAAGCCAGAGGGGCTTTTCATTATTGTACAGATGTTACAAATGTAATTATGGTTGATTTGGAATCAAAACAACATATAAGGAAAAAGTAGAAGGTAAAAGTAATCGTAAGGTAATTTTTTTTTCCCAAGTTGATAAAAGAACTTTAATTTGTAATTATTGCGGCTTGTGTAACCTGATTCATATGTCGAATTTTCGAGTTAAGTATGATAACGTTGAGAATTTATTCACAATTCGATAGACTGTCTTCTAGATTCTAGACATTTCACACATTTATACTATGCCGGGTCTTCACAAAGCCCTAGTAGAATTGAAATGGAATATGAAAATAGTTTGTCTATTTCCAGTAGTGGACGTTTTTTGACAGAGATGATATGGAGTAGATGTGGTATTAAACATAATACATTTTAGAGACTATATAAGTAGCTTAAAATAAGGTCGATGATTAAAACTTATTAAAGAACATAAGTTATCATCATTTCTGATGAACAACCACAAACGTGTCTGTGTGTGTCTGTGTGTGTCTGTCTTCCGAATATCTCCCGAAGTAAATAATATAACTATGATTAATATTTTGCTATTAAATGTAAGCAGTTCCTTTTAAAAGTATGTGAATCTTTTCACACGTAATGATAGAGGCTTGTCGAGTCAACACTTGTGATTAAAGCGACACTCAAGAAAAGGGCCCTTGCGCTCCTGGACAAACAAGAGTTAGGCCCTCGAAGCACTTCACTGACGCCTTAATGGTGGCAAGCGACGATGCCATTTTACCAAAGCATAATAAACCAAAAAAAGGCCTCAAACATTATGATTATATATATTATTCAGAATGTATTAGGACTAAGCACATAAATTAAGAGTACTAGTAATTGACCATGTACCTAGAGTTGACCACTCACACGTATAAACCGATAAAGTAAGAATTCGCGGTATATTTTTCACATTTGAAACTGATTCCACATTTAAAAAACAATGCTGCACTGATACACATCAAAGCGCGCCAATTTCACATTTACCATTTTGCAATATTACACACGGCCGTCATTTTTATGTTGAGTGACGCAGCGTAAATATATTCTTTGATTATTTGTACCAATTTTTATAACTGTTACACTATTTATATGTAAAATAATGGGAAGCCAGTGACCTTGTTTATGGTAACTATTTTGATTTTCTTATTTGTTTAGGATTACTTAAGGTATTTAGAATATTACTCACTCAAACCACCATTACCATAATTTTCTAGTAATTTATTGAGACTGACAACTAGTGATGTAATTGTATGTAATTTTATTGTACTGTATAAATCTTCAGTCAGCATCAGGATCGAAAGCTTCTAGCAATACTGACGGTGTTATGGAAACCACAATTTAACCATCAGCAGCCGCGTTGCCTGCCACTATTGGTGACAAACTACTGTTGCCTACACCGGGATCACCAGAAATTGACCTTTCTGGGTTTACATTTAATATGACCCATGGGCAATTAGACGTTGCAGTTGCTGACAGTGTGCTTGAATCAAAACCATCAACTACTCTAGGTCAAGTAAATACCACAGCTCCGGACAGAGTTTTCGAAAATAGTCCATAAAACCCAACTGTAACTTGGTCATCTGGACGGTCATCCACTGATGCTAAATAGGGTCAACTACTAGTTTTTACATGGTCAAATACTAACTGAAATTGTTAAAATGTTTTTAGTTTTCTGTTTTTACCGATATACTTTGGTAGCATTAGTTTTTCTAGATAGTGGTCCTTTCTCAATATGATTTTATATACTTAAAGTTAATATTTCAGTATCTTAAAGTGATTGACAATAAATTAAAATAACGATTTTCTACTTACACAAAACCTTTTGTAAATCAAAAAGATTGTTTACAATTTTTTTGAAAACAGCGACATCTATTGGAGTATCAAAGCTTTACTTCCATTTACTACTTACAATCATAATAATTTTTAGTTCTTTTTATTGCACACTATTAAAAAAAGCATAGGTGTTCATTTCAGGTAAGTTAAAACAACCGTTTGTTTATAGTTATGAGTTTTCACTTCTGTCGGCAGTGGTTATGACTGCTTTGTGTTTTTTTTTTATTTCTTAATCTGATTATTTACGTCTCTATAATATAAAAAATAAAAATAGGCTTGAAAATAGTGAAACTAATTTTCAAAGTGAAATTTAAAACACTGAATAATTCGAGCTATTCAAACGCCGCCATTTTGCAGGCGCTTCTCACGCGGCTATTTCGTGTTTTAAATTTCTGAAATAAATAAAATTTTATACATATTCCCTATTCCAATCGAGCACAGTAATGGCTAACAAAATACTACACAGAATTTGTTCTGTCTCAATTAACAATATTTTTACCAGTGGTATTTAAATACATAACGAGTCGTATCAAATGAAGCTGAACGCTCTTGCAAATAAAATAGTGTCTCAACAAAACATTAGCCTTGTCCACGAAATCGTAAAGAAAATCAAAGGGTTAAAGTGCGCGAAATTACTGAATTCGTGAAGTTTAGTGTTTTTACTATTTTACATCAAGTTAACCTTTGTTTAGTTGTGTGACGCATTTGCTTATATTGCTTTCAAGTTTCAAAGGGCTATTCGGATCTATTTAACAGAAATCAAAGGTTTTTACATTAGGTTGTACCAACGCACGGATGAATCACTAATTCACTATTTCACTCCAGAACCCAAAACACTGTCAGTAGACTCGAATGCAATCGATGAATGCTGCAAAGCAGAAGTTTTAAATCTGTGATAGTAATCCACACACGAAGACAGAAAGCAACACACACATGCAAAATGAAAATTTATATGTATATAGACCATCGTTCAGCAGTAAATGCGTATAGGTTGATTGTTTGTACTTTTGAAGACATAAACTTTATCCTCTAGGGGCTTTTCCATAAAAAGACTTAACCACTAACGACCCTCAATCCTTATCTATTACAAATTAAGTTATCGCTAGTCATAAAATGAACATGATTATTCTTTCCAATATTATTGAGACGTTAAAAAGGAATGGATAAAACATGAGGCTAAAAGTATTATGATCACAATGGATCACTTTTAATGCTTGTGGCGGTATGACAGATATACTTTATCATGGATATCAAATAACATCGAGCCGGTAATGTGTAAAAAGATGAACGTAAAATGTGAGACTTATGGATAGTTCTCTTGCAATATTACTTAAGCTACATACCACCAGTCTTTATTGGCATTGTTCTAAGAGTTGACTTCGACAAGAGCATAACAAAGAGAACTGATTGATTTTTTCGAAATAAAATATCATAAATGTACTGAGGGCAATGTATTAAGAAAGAGAAACCTTGTCCATAAAGGTATTTAATATATAAGTCACCAGAGACTCGCAGACGTAAAAACTGTTATTTTCACGATGATATAAAATATGATTACCTTCATCTTGACCTGAAAGTTTTGACCAATGCGGTCAAAACTTTTTATAGTAATAAAGTTATTACAGAAATAATATTATGAGTGGAACAATAATTAAATCATATATCATCACACAAAGATAGAATTTGTCGTCGTACGTATTCTTGATAAAAATTACGAATGTTGACACTTTTTTTCACTACTTCTTCTTTAGACAAATTGAACTATTCGAACTTCTTTAAACTGTTACTGTTATAAAGAAAATGGACCCATTTTATCTTTGAATTCGCCTGTTAACAAAGTCCGGTTTATGTAGTGGAAAATTTCGTGCTTTATTTCCTTACGAATCGATAACTTTTTAAATAATCACTCGGGGAAAAAGGTTTCTAAAACGAGCTTCAGTGTTACCCTTGTCACTAGAAAAACCAAACGAATCGACTCACAAAAGAAAGCTGTTAAATACGATCTGCTCTTGGCAATTGGTTGTTTTATGAATGTTTACTAAATACTTGTACACTTTAGAAAATTGTATCTTACTATTATCTTGTAATTTTTTGAAAGAAACTTATTAGGCCTCAGTTTATTAAAAAAAGGAGACATAGTCACAGGCGCTACAATTCCTAAAATATACCTTATTGGATAATACAACTTATTTATTATATACTACATTACATTATATTGTTCCAAGAAAACTATGCTCAAGACGTCTACGAGTACACATACAGAGAGTTCTCGTCGATCTCCTGAGGCACAGAATAATAAACCTTACATCGATAAACATAGTGTCGAATATCGATTGATTGCGGCGCGCCCTTGATACGGTGAATGGCCCTGAATAAATAAATAAATAAGTAAAATAAATATTCCGGACATCTAACACACAACGCCATCTAGTCCCAAGCTAAGCAGAGCTTGTGTTATGGGTACTAGACAACTGATATAAATACTTATATACTTTCTTTTTTGTAAATACATACATATTATACATAGAAAACACCCAAACTCCGAAACAAATATTTGCAGATCATACAAACATTTGGTCCGACCCGGGAATCGAACCCGAGACCTCAAGCTTAGCAGTCGCATACGCTACCACTACGCCACGAATGTACGACGTGTTTCTAGAATATGCTAGTAAAAATTTTAATCTTCAATTCAGTTTTTTGAGTTACAGTGCCAGAAATATTGGAGTGATAGCAGTGATTATCCTAGCGACTTCGGTGACAATTAAGGATTGTTATTCTGAGCGATATTGTGACTTTTAGAGCGTTTTTAATAGTCTCTTTAACACGTCAGAAGGTTTTTTCATTTCTCAAATCTATCGAACCCTGACACGTAACAATACATTATAATAATATATTTTGGACATCTAACACACAACCCCATTATATTGTATTCTATAAATTCTAATTAAAAACACCATTATTTGGATTTTTTAAAAGTTTACTCTACTTCTACAGGACGTTTGTAACAGATACTTGTACCTTTGTATCTATCTATTGAGACCTAACTTTTTAAATTTATTAACCTACTGTTCCACCTGCTCAAGAGCGATCTTTTTTTAAATTTATATCAAGCCTTTGCCATAAAAGTGAATCGATGAGAAAGGAAGTATACATGAGATATATCAGATTTGCTCTAGAATTATTAATAATAATTATAATTCTGTAAAGCAGTGGCTGACTTCAATAAGATATATATTAACAATGGTATCTGAAAGTTTATACTAACAAATGTTAATGAGAATAAGGAGTTGAAGTAATTACCAAATGACTAAAGACTATAAGAACCTTAGGTAGCTGATAATTTCGGTGTAAATTATCACTTGACAATATGTACAAATCTTATATCTGGCACACAGATATGATAGTTAAACTGGTGGACAGTAAAATTAGGCCACCTACCAAACATGTTGTCGTTACTTGATTTCAAAATAAAACTTTTAAATTTTTGAAGTGAAAACTTCTTTAGCGGCGCTGTGTACTTTTTTGGAATGGGTAAAAATGTATAAACTCGCGTCAGGTCACGTGACCTGATCGAAAATTCGTAAGACGGATGGAGAGAGGACGTATAAACTCGCGTCAGGTCACGTGCCATGATCGAAAATTCGTAAGACGGATGGAGAGAGGACGTATAAACTCGCGTCAGGTCAAGTGACCTGATCGAAAATTCGTAAGACGGATGGAGTGAGGACGTATAAACTCGCGTCAGGTCACGTGACAGGACAGGCGGCGCAGGGCGCTTGCGCGAATGTTCGTGTGTGTATGTAATATAAATTGTCATGTTTGTGTACGATAGCGCAATAAATGAATATTGTATTCCACCACATAAATAATAGTACTTTTATACTGATAATGAAAGCAATTCGTACAAAATTATTCTCTAATCATTCCAAAATATCAAAAATGCACAACGTTACTATTCAAGTTTTCACTTCTGCTGGCACTCCCGGAGTGCAACCCGTCGATTTTTTTTATTACTTGTGTATTAATTCTTAAATAAAATAATGCATTTTTAAATTAATGAAATTTATTTTTAGCAATAAAATGAAAATTACAACGATCATAGGCTTTAAAAAATATTTATGGTTTCGCTGATGTCAATATTTATTAATTGATATTTGATAACACATATCATCCTTTTGTTTTCCCATTCCTCAAATAAAGTCGCTTTTAGCTTTTGTATGTTATCTAGAGTTAGTAGTTAGTATAGGTAGTTAGTTATAAATGTTCTATTGGATCCTGGCCAGTCCAGAACCTATATCCCCCTAATGTCTAACGCACATAGCAGAGTGGAGTCGCGCATTATCATGCATTAATTTAGTAGAAGAGTTTGAGTTTACTATGACACTACGTACGCTGCAGTTCTACTCCAGTATGATGACGATTTCTGAGGCTAGCTGACACTATAAATCGATCATCCCATTCAGATGACTTCCTCCTTTGACCTGATCCAGATCTTCTGATGTAGCCACCGGTCACCTTTTTTAGACATATTGAACCGTTGATCGATTAATTTTACGTTACCGAGTGACATTTCACTTTCTCATTCCAATTTGTAACAACGTTATGATTCGGACAACAACTGCTTCGCCTAGATCCATATTTATCAGCAAAAAAGAAGTGAAAGGGACAGAACTTAAATCAATAAAGCCACAGGACCTTAAACATATAATACTCGTATTTAAAGTTTGGTTACTTAAAAAACTGAATAAATGTCATTTGACACTTTTATATTTACTAAAATTGCAAATGAACGTTAAAAAATTAACAGAATTTTTACAGGGATAGTATTTTCTGAATAAACCGTAAAAATATGAGTGGCCTAATTTTTTTGACCACCAGTGTTTTATTATTCCGTTTTATGTATGTATTCAAGATATTGCATTACTAGGACACAATGTCTGTCAGGCTTGCCAATAATTTATACAGACCTTGCTTTATGTGCGCGTCTGGAGCGCGAGGAGAGGTCCAGCTCGCTAGCGGCGGAACACGCAGTACCAGCCTGCAGCGAGCCGCGAGAGCCGCCCAGCCGCCGCGAGCCCAGCCGGCACGTCATCATTTCTGAACAAAAGAAATTTACACGTTACTATATAAAAATACACAAGGCAGGAGGACGTTGTGGAAGTAATTAAATATGACTTATGTCACAAATATTTTTGTAAGTGGTCTGAAATCTTGAATATTAGTTAGTAATTGTACAAAAAAGTACAGAGCTATCTTTGCGTTCGGAATAAAATGTATAAAACGAGAATCAGATGAGTTCTTCGTTGTGTGTCCTTTCAAACGGTTAGTGCTTGAAAGGCGAAACTTTAATGAATATTTGTATTGATCACGTCGTTAAAGTGATAAAACGAAAACTAATTAAAGTGTATTAACTATAACGGCTTAGACAACTTTGTTTGAGAGTTAATAAACCCTAACTTGTAAAATGCCCTAAAACTTCGTAAAAAAAAAAAATAATGAATAAACAGGTAAAATATTACAAAACCAAATCATAAGAAATAGGTAAATACGGGAACCTATTCTATGCGTGCCCTGACACGCACTTGGTCGGTTTTTTATACCCTGTACCCGAATATTTGTTTATTGAGGCGTCTTCTCAAAGTTCTGATGCATTTTACACTAGGTATTAGAAAAGTAGAAAAGATCTCTTTAGTCTAGTCCATCTATCTGTCGAACTAAAAATAAAGTATATCGATGCAACCGAATAT
Organism: Spilarctia lutea; assembly: GCA_916048165.1. Classification (NCBI taxonomy): domain Eukaryota; kingdom Metazoa; phylum Arthropoda; class Insecta; order Lepidoptera; family Erebidae; genus Spilarctia; species Spilarctia lutea. Next base: position 10,644,673 of record OU696471.1, on the reverse strand, counting down.
ATGTTCTTCACCATAGTAAAATTCAATATAGTTTAACTAGCAGCATCAAGCGGTAAACAATTTAATATGAGGTATTTATATAGTTCTACAGTTTCAGCTATGACGTTAAACCACAAAATGGAATCTCATACACATAAATAGTACGCAAATACGTATGCATGTACGTGGATTGTTTCGTTACGGTAGGCGGGTGTTTTGATATATTTTAATGTTATGTTGCGTCGCAGTGCGGAAAGCTGTGACTTGTTGGCGTGCTTATCATTTCAACGTACTGATTGTTTATTTCTGTTATACGGCTTATTTGGTTCATGTGAACTGTAATGTGCACAAAAAAGATAAAAAAAGGAGGAAGCGTGCGGTCATAATGTTGCGAGTTTTACGCTTTTTGTTTGTCTAAAAAACACAAATATATGCAAGGTATACATATAGCTCATGGAAAGCGTTCTATGACGATGACGTGAGTTTCATGATTTTTGTTCACCCAAAAAGTGTTCAAGACGACTAAAGAAGTTTTTGCTTCAAAAACATCTACAAATATTTAACAAAGTGGTCGCTCGGCAATAGAAATTTGACCACTTTCTTTATACTATTAGCTCTCTGCATTTCTTCTTCATATAAACTTTAACTGTGCAAATTTCATACATTTTGTACACATAATTTTCATAAAAAGGGGTACAAAGGTTTTGCTTCACGTATGTTTTAATACATAGATAAGTTACAAGTCTGTTTTAGTTCAAGTAGTCATCCTTATTCTTGGATAAAGATAAGCGATTGAAATTTTCTATCTGCGTATGTAGATTATAGGAGTGTGTAAAAATAGAATGAACTTAGGTGCATTCGTCGCTCACCGTTGCTACAATGCACCAAACAATCTCTTATCTAAAGTGATGCAGTCAAATCAATAGTCGATTGAGTGGACATGGTTTTTATTTATGACTCTATTCTTATTTGGGGACCATACAATGCCTATTGACGATCTCGAAATCTAAATGGCATCGATTATACAAATTTATTTGAGATAAGAGACTCCCATTATAACAATAACGCAAAAATCAGATTAAAACTTGATATTTAGTAGGTACTAGGTAATTTTAGATTTTTTTTAAATATTCGGAACGTGGTCAAGGAATGTACTAATACAACCTTTTTTTTAATTTTAGATATTAACAGTTACGTATAGATATTCATTTAGTTCTTCAAGGATCTAAAAAAGAGAGTAATTTTTTTTTTAATCGGTACGCCGCTAATGTCTCTGGTGTTCGTTTGTTGTATGTAATTTCAAAGTAGGGTGACGAAATTCAGTTGCAGGGGGATAAGCTTCGGAGAGCGTGCTCGGGGTCAGAATAGGAATATCGGGATATCACACCGGACGGAGTCATCTGAAAGCTGTGGCCCGAGGCAAGTCAGAGTTAACGGGATTTCCTTTCTAGGGTACACTTGGTTCTAGTACCCGAGACGTATGGGGTTTGGTGATTTTGAGTTCAACGTAATCACTCGTATCTCACTATCATAAAAATGCCAAGAAATGAGCGTTATCAATCTTCAAATAGTTTTGAACATCTGTTCTTTACTATTTACCAAAATGAAATTCAATCGAAAGCCAAATCCATTTCCTAACGTTGAAAGGCAAATCCCGGAGCTCTAATGCCCAATGTATTGATGCCACTAAAAACATATTAATAATAAACTTTCCAATCAACCGCGTCATGGCACTGTGACCTACTTAACGTTTTGTGGATATAGATTTTCGATTAATTAAAATCTTTCTCGTGATCCTCTCCAGCCAATTCGCCCGATATCCCGATATGTGCAAAGTGATTCAACAAAGTCAACGTTTTCAATCATTTTTATTTTTTTATTATTTAGCGAAACGATTAGTTTTATGATAAAATTGGCTAAGGCAAAATTAAAGATCATGTAAATATCTAAGAAAATTATCAAGTGATGCTTGTTATCCTCTAACAATAAGGCTAGTTTGATTGACTTATCCCCTGAGTCCAAAAGACTATGGGAGTCGTCCTCTTCTCTTTTGTGTTTTAATATTTAATAAGGCTTTCTAGGGTAACTTAAATTTCATGTCACTTAACAACATCAGTTCAAAACCATAAATTTTAGTCATTATCATCTTTCACGGTTGGTACACTTTCTTCATTTTACGAGGGTTAACTAAGCTTAACTATACTTGTCATATGTTTTCAAATTACTAACGATGGCTTAGTATAAAATTCTCTCATCTTGCACTTTATTGTATAGGTAGGCTCTAATTTTACTTAGATTTCTTACTTAAATTCCTAAGCTTTGTAAATGCAGATTTAATATAAACACGCAGATAACTTCTAAATGTCTACAATTTTTTTACAAACCTGATTGAGTAAAACCTTCAAAAAAGGAATGATTATACTGCGGTGTACTTCTAAAAAACACAGACCCACCGATGTTAAATCAAATAACGTGTAACGTTAAACGAAAGATTTATTTAACAGGGGTTGTTTGGACGCTTTGGTATCAATCCAATCGAATCGATCCATACATATAGTAACCTGACTCTTGCTTGGTTTAAAACATGGTTTGCATGTTTTATGAAAGTACAACACAAAAATATAATATAGCATATCTAATCTAAAATTATAAAAAAGTTAAATTTATGAGGTTGTATGAGCCTGCCTAAGCTGAGTAGATTCTACCTAATGAAAAGCTTAAGCAGAATCCATCTATATGGTGGTCACCATACTCATTACGAATGCAACAATGCAGTATCGTGACCCACACCATGGCGGCCAAGTGATGCTTCTGCATCATCGGGCTTGGATCTCTAGGTCTACTGAAACTATTATTAACTAACTAATTATTTTACCAAAAAAATCCGACATACAGGCATTCGGAGGCGCGAGATAAAGCTATTGCATATATTTTAAGTTATCACTTCATTCACTTTAATTTTTCTGTAATGCTACTGCATCGCAAACCAAGTTTTCTATTTTATATAGTGTACGGTCTATTGTAAAATGACGTCAACCACCAACGGTAGTCTACGTAAACCGACACGGAGGAGACAACGCCGCACTGCGACATCACAAATCATTAAAATTTAGTATAATCTGTTACGTGCGAGAATCTCTGATCTAAGTAAATAGATACACAAACCAATTAGAAGGATGAACAAACGACGTAATGGTGTTTGGTTAAGCCATACTTGTGAGATGTCTAAATGAAGCTGAAGGATTAGTGGTTACGATATTTAGACTGCGTGAAGCATTGGGCTTTAATACTTATTCGTTATTTTTTACTCATAATCAAGTGTTATACGTAACCATATTTGTCTTTATAAATTTCAAGTGTACTGATGTCCTTCTCTGACCACCCACGTCATAGACACTTAAGTTTCGTGAAATACATTTATCAAAAATATCTGTATGTAGGTATTTTAGGTTTAGGTAGTAAATATATTTCCATTTTGTTCAGACTAGAGATTACAATAGTGACTGGTATAAAAGTTATATAATTATTGCATACTTTAGGGCGCAGTAATCGATCCGCATAGAACGGTTTATTAACGCCTGCTTCAACTTTGGTAATTTTTACTATGAAAAGTCACAAACGGCATCAAACTTATTTTAATGTTATTATTTTGTACAATTTATTTAACCATTCATAATTAAAAACCAGTTAAGTATAAATATTAATTATACCGAGGCACCACAAATCTTAGCAAGACTGCGGCACGTCTAAGTAATTAGCAAAAAGAGGCAAGACCACAGACATAAATCATGTCTTAGCTAGAGATATAATATGTTCTCATCTAACCAACTCTGCGGGAACAGTGCGGTTACTCTGCACCAAATCTACATTAAGCTTTCAATGAAATGTTACAATTATTTTTGTAAAGTAAGCGTTTGCAAATTAACACTCATGTACATATATTACATCCACTAAATTCGCTCCTAAAAATCTGACATTTAATTTTATGAGAGTAGCGGTTGCATTAAATCAATATAAACATTATACTCTAAATATATATATATATATATTTATATATATATTTAGAGTATAATGGGACTAGATGGCGTTGTGTGTAAGATGTCCGAAATATTTATTATTAATAATTATTAACTACAATTACGACGTACTTATAAATGTCAAATGGCTAGTTGTCTTTACGAAGAGAAAGTGAACAAAGAAATAATTTCAATGAAATATCATAATTTATATATATTATATTGGATCATTTAAATCTATAGGGTCGATAATAACGTTGACCTCTTTTATTTCTTGTCTAAAATGCCATAATCAGTAAATTCTTTTATTGCTGACTTGACGATAAATAAGTAAACAACTAACATAAACTCAAATTTATTCGAATAATGCATTGCATATATATTGTAGACGATCATATAAGATTTTAATGTTAATGACATAATGCAGATTTTCAAGGATAAATTACCTACTTATAAAACTTGATTCTGAGCAATCACACAGGACATCGCTTTCTAACAATAAACAACAATAAAAGGAAAACAATTAGTTTTGGCTCGACATGTGCAAGACGTAAAAGAAATCAAATGTAAAGATCATATTAATAAACAAGCTGAACCCTGCGGTGCTACCCGCGGTGCGAAAATAACCGCAGGCAACGCCACCAGGTGAAGCTATATCTTCATAAATTGTAGCCTATGTGTTATTCTGATGTATAAGTAATATATTGTAAAGTTTCATGAAAATTCATTCGTAGTTTTTGCGTGAAAGAGTACCAAACATCCATCCACCCATACTTAAAATGTTCTCGTTTATAATATTAGTAGGATGTGTATTACAATGCTTTGTCCATGATTAAATAAATAACAATATGAGCAACACTATTGAAGCTCGCTCGTACAAAACATCCTTGAATGTAAGATGTTTTTTTCTGTCTTTGTAATTTTTACATATAGAATTAATTCATTCATCAAGAAAGTAATGAAATAATTCATTTCTACAGATTGTTTCTAGTCGTTATGTAGCGGGTGGGAAATATGATTTTATGTAAATATATGTTTATATTGATGTGTACAATCAGAGTTGCAGATGTAAACATTGCGCGGTTCTCATATACTACCTCGAACATAAAGAAAGCTTCTAGAAAACCAATGAAGAGCAGTAAAGGGGCAGATCTAGCGCCAGACAGTTCGGCAAAGAAAAGTACTCCAAAATACTTTGGAGAAATATTTGTTTTGTTTCCAACTTGGTTGTAGAAATTTATAGAATTGGTGATCACTATTTTTGACATTGTTTTTGAAGTTTACGGAGCCGGTTTCGTGATATATGTTTATTTTATTTTTACTTAAAATGCAATTTACATATCCGGTAAATTTTGCAAGTAAAAGTGACATTTGGTCTTTCGAAAGTTTCTATTTGGCTATGATACGCGGTACGATCGATTCGTGGTCCCCCATCACCTACTTTGCACCTAAAAAAAGAAATATTAAAATTGGGCTACTCTTTAGAAAGTTATTCGTGGTCATACATAAAGAAATATATATACACGTCGACTTGAGAACCTCTTCCTTATTTTTCATCGGTTAAAAATGAGAAAACGTCGATAGAAAGTAAAGTTTACAGATATTAATACTTTTTAAGGCAGGGCAGTGGATTTGGTTATTCGCAAGTTATCTTAGACATCAAGTTTGTGCAAAACAGAACATTTTTTAAGAATTAATCTATAAACATACATAATATAGTTGTCAATATCCACCGTATCTATAAATCTAACAGTATGAAGCCAAATGTCTGGTTTTTGAAAGTCATGTTCGTAAAACAACTTAACGATTACTGCCTAACTATGTGAAAGGAAACCCGCATCTGTCTCCTCCAAAACCATCGCGTGTCAAAGTGTTCGAAGCCTTTGTTATCCGTAATGCTATTGTTATCGGGTTTCATTGTAGATATATCAATCAAAATTAAAGCTTTAAAACTTGTCCTGCATTATAAGGGGCTCTGTTGATGATAATAACCCAAAATCACCTCAGATCTAAGGAAAATTGTTTAACTGTTAGTAAGTTCAATTAGCAGGGGTTCTGACCTCTATTTGTATTGAGTTATTATTTTTTCTCGAAGTGGTTCTTTAAAAATATCATTTATGAATTCAATAAATATAAATTAATAGAAGAATGACATTCCTAATTTAAATGTTACTAGGCATTGTCCATAACCTCGTTGTGGTACTCGTACTACTGGTGATACAGGTGGTGTCTAATTTGGCACTGATATATGATTTAATTTAAGAACATTATGTGCCAGGAACGTTATGTCAAATGCAAGTTACAATCATTGTTAAATAGTTAATTCTACTAATATTAGAAACACGAAAATTTGTGAGTTGTATGTTGTGTATTTGTAAGGATGTTTGTTGCTCTATCACGCAAAATCTACTGAATGGATTTTGATGAAACTTTACAATAACCTAACTTATATATCAGAATAACACGTAGGCTACAATTTATAAAGATACTAGCTCCGACTCGCGGCGTTGCCCCACGGTTATTGTCGTACCGCGGGTAGCACCACGGGGTTCAGCTAGTAAGTTTAATTTTTCAATGAGGGCGATATAATCACTTCGTCTAGACTAGGTCCTCATTAAAAAAATATAAAAAAACAGATACAATCATGTCAAAATCAGTTCGTGTGTAACGTCAGTTATTAAATTTAGTCCACTTCTAAGGGATATAATGATTAAATGTTTTCTAATTAAGTAACTTTTCACAGTTGTGCACATCAACCAAAATTATGAAAAGAAGTAATAAAACGAAATTAAAATTAACGAATTCATTGTGCACATGCTGATATTAAAGTTGTTTTCAGGTGAATTTCTTATACCAAATCGTTTGACCTGGAAATTTCATTACTTAATATCTCTCTCAACGATCACCTTATTTCAACATAAAAGTCAAAACATACATTAAATCCCATTTGATAAAAATATTTAATCATGTCAGTTTCAGAGCCCTCGACATCAAAGTGACGCTGTGGATCTGAGAAACTTTCCTCCTTCGTCTTTCTATCGCGCTCCGGCGGCTTTAAGTTGTAGATTTTTTTTTTTGAGTTCAAAGGAGTTATATGCTTTATTTCACAGACATAAAATAAAATGGCCGTAAAAAATTAAGAACTGGAAAAATCAGCTGACGTCTACTACAGTTTGTCATTATAAAGACAGAGACAAACTTCTTAGCACTCCATGGATTCACCGTGCGGGTACCGGGTCCATCGTGTGGCAGAAAGAGAAACTCAAAGCAGTTCCCAGGACTTACGACCTAGGTGTAGGTTTAAGGAGGCCCCCTTTAAGATGCGCATCAACGCTCACCTTCACTGCTCGAGTTTCCCGCCCTACCTAGCCAAATTTGGTAGGAACCTGTGAGTGCAGCCTTGGATACTCGTTCTAAAATAGAACTTACTGCAGATCTCGACAGGCCAAGGTCTTTCAGAAGGTTATAGAGAGATTTAGCTGGTATACCTCTCGCTCCTACTCCTACCGCGTATAAATTAACCACATCGAATCTAGATAAATTACTCGAAATGATTTCATTATTAAATAGTTTATTTTGAATGATATTACTGCAGTAAAAACATAAGAAATAAGTCACAGAACAATGCACTCGGGGAAGAAAAGGTTGTTCAATCGCGCATAAACCAACGAGTTGTCATCGTGACAGCGCAGCGCTCGCGCTAGCGCTTCGATGTTTCAATGTAATTAAATCTTCAATAATGTTTTAATTACCTTAAACCATTGACTTGACTTGGCAGTGCTAGGATTTTATTTAGTTGATGTTTGTTTTTATCTTTAAATTCAATGTATTTCAAATCAGTTTAGTATTTTACAACCAGCAAATAATTGTGACTGTCTCGGTGGCTCAGTGGTTATGTATGCCACTGCCGTGCTTGAGATATCGGGTTTGAATCCTGGGTCGTCCGACCCCAAATGTTTGTATGATCTACAAATATTTGTTTCGGAGTTTGGGTGTTTTCGATGTTTAATGTTTATTTACAAAAAAATATTTAAGTCAAGCTAGCTTTTATAGTACAAGCTCTGTATGGATTAAGATAAACAAATTCAAACCTAATGATGAAAATAAATAAATCTATAGTTCAAATATTTTTATTTTATTATTTACATGGCTCAATGGTGAAGTGCGGTGATATGAAGATAAGAGGTTTTGCTTTTTAATCAGATATTTTGGAATTCGCATTTCTAATTACTTTGCATTATAAGCACAGATTAAAAACACTGGCTACTGAAATGAATAAAAAACTTGACAAATTGTTTACTCCGGCTATATTTTTTTAGGGCAACTCTTTTTTTAATGGGGTTTGGGGCGCTAAAGCCGCTCCTTTCGTTTTCGGTAGTCGTCTTTTTACACCTTGTACGTGTGTCATGATGAACTGTTGCAATCAGGTACTGATCACGTTATCTTTTACGACTAACACTACAAGAATTCGATAAATCGGTATGGGAGCACTACTAAAAAAGAAGGATACCGCATAATGTACACAGTTATAAGAGGAAATTGTGAAATTGGAAACGCTCTCCTTTTCTGAGATCGTTTTAATCCAACTTCAATCAATATTGGAAACGACTATTTTATAAAACCAATAACCAAAACCATATATTTTTACAGCGACTGCAATTTTCGACATGAACGTTGAAGTAACAACTTGTTGCAATGTAGATGTGGAAGGAGCCAGAGCAAGTTTACATAGACAAAACTTTTTGATCTAGACCATTGCACTTACTGCGCTATGAACTTTTGAACGAACGCAGCCGTCGGCGGTTGGTCTGTAAAGAACTTTGTATCGAACGGAAAGTTAGAGCTATTTTTTCTCTTGTCACAAGTATACTGTCTTTATAAAAAATTAAGCTAAACTACCATCACATATATACTTAGAAATCTGACCTCCCTTTAAATATATAGTTACCATTTGCGTACCAATGCAATATGAGTAATTTTATGAAATAACCAACATCGGAACATTAACTACAGAAAGTTAACTCGACAGACAAAACTGTTATTCTCGAAAAAAAACCGGTATAAAATAGCGCTTGCGCTGTATTTCACTAAGTGATTGAGGATACCGACCGAGGATATATAGCTGTCTATCTTTTTTTAAAAACCACTGCTTATAAAGTCTATTAATACTCCATTACGTTCTTCATTTTAATGTCCTCAATTTATTGAAGCAAATAATTATATTAATGCTTCAATTAACAGATCGGTTAATTTAATTAATTGGTTCTGTAGTAATTTAAGCGGGACGCTCTAAATTAAAGATCTATTCTACCGTTCGCTTCACAGCACATATTATTAAAGTTCAATAAATTTAACACTTTCAAATTACTTGAACCAGTAAGTCGTTATATGTGTAGTTATTTTAACATTATAATAAAACATGTCACCCTAATGGTCTGTAATTAGTGACACAAAAGTGTTAAAATTTGTTGTCAAATTCTATCTAATTATACTTTAATAATAAAATTAATAATTATATAATTATTTAAATACATGTATATTTCTGACATATTTGCCACAGCGATCAGTGTAAAGTGTTTTTTTTGGTAGCGCAATATCTTCATTAAGCTTTTATTTGCATTTATATTATATTGTTATTGAAAAACATACTTAAGTAAAAAAAATAAGCTTTAGGAAATAGGATAATAAAAAATTTAAGAAATAATTGTATAGGGAAAATAACCAACGGAAGATAACTAATATTGAAAACAATAAAAATATTTTTGATAAAGCTTATTAAAAGTTTTATGCATATTGACACAAAGTGCCGTGCGCTAAATGCTTGCTGTATTTAGAACAACCCATATTTTCCGCCTCTAATTAAAAACTCATTTCCACACTGATATGTACATTTAATTAAGGATTAAATTATTAGAATACTCTTAATAATATTTTCTAAAAGTAGATAAGATGAGGAGTGCCCGAGTAAAACCCAGCGCAGTTAATTAGGCGAGATCATCTAAATGTCCCTCCCGGGATAAACGCCTGATAAATTAACCTATTCCGCTTAAGATACTGTAGCTATTTATATCTCAAATATTACATTTAGATTGCTAAATACAGGTGTTCACAGATTATTAAATTGTCATAAAATATCAATTCTTAAAAATGTTGGACGTTATTGCGTTTTGAATTTTTTTTTAAAACCTATTGAAAGCAAAACAAAAATACTTAAGAATGGCACTTTGACCAAAAGCCAATGGCGATAATCCGTAATAAGGGAAAGGTATTCTAAGAGCTAAACTTATGAATAATAATTATTGTAATTTGGGGCTAAACAATACTGTTAAGGTAACTGTTTGCATAACAGAATAATCCTGAAGAACATAAATAAATAACAATCGTTGAGAAATGACTAAGTCTTACCAGTAAGTAATTAGTCATAAGTACCATATATATTGTAACAAATGAGAACGCAATGAAGAATTCGGTGATTGATCGCTAAATAACGACCATGAAACGACTCGAAATTCTTTTCACATGACGTTAATGTATTCTGTTGAAAAGTCAAAGGGTAACGCATTTTTGGCACTACTTACATGCCCTTGTTAATATTTATTTTGTAAAAAGTCAAGTTATTAGTAATATGGTATTTCTTAAATAATTCTAGGTGGATTTATAAATTAAGAAAAGTAAGATAGGAAATCACGGTTTGAACTTCTTTTTTAATTAACGAAATTGCCTAATAAGTAAATGTCATAAATATAAAGCGTGGACATCATCATTATTTTTATCATGCTACAAATAAGTCTTCAAGCTAATACGTCTAATATTTTTGTAATAGACTACCGTACTTAAGCTTAACTTTGTCGATGTTATTGGGTGGAGGTAGGATCTTTGCCAGGTTTTTTCAAAAACTCGCATGCGAATAGATGATTTAAGTCTGCTCATTGTGTTACCGGCCTTTTAAGAATGAGTACGCTCTTTTCTTGAAGGTCGTATTGGTCCAGGAACACCGCTGGCGATAGCCCATTCTACAGTTATGTTGTGCGAGGCAGAAAGTTTCGGGAAAAGCGCACAGTTGTGGACTGCTAACCATCTAGACGATGTAGATGAAATTTCTGTCACGTAGGACGATGGCGGAAAAAGGCGGTAGAGATCAGTCCGAACAATTCTTCGGAGCACTCCTCATAGTAAATGCGGTAGAAGATGCACAGCGAAGCCACATCTCTACGCAGTGCCAGAGAGACTAGCCAAATCGGAAGTTCTTGGCTATCGACGATACGAGTCGCTCCTCCGCTGAATGCGGTCCAGAGGGAGGAGCTGGTATTGGGGTGTCCCTGCCCAAAGATGAGGACAGTACGAGTATTTCATGTAACGCTGAACCTGCGTCTTATAAAACTGAAGGCGGTGGTCCGGAGTGAAATACTGCCTCGATCTGTTGAGCACACCAAGCTTCTTCGAGGCCAATATGGCCTTACCCTCCAAATGGCCACGAAACTGGACTTCGCTCGAAACGTCGACACCAAGTATTCTAATATGAGCTGAGGCAGATAGGGGAGTAACTTCAAAACGAGGACAGTTTTGTAGTGGTGAACGCGCAAATTTGTGTTTTTGTGGGGTTGAATTGGACTAAATTTAGGCTATCCCAATCTGAGACCTTTTCCAAAAAGGTCTCAACTTCAGACACTAGTTTGTTTCGACTCTCAATGACGTTTCCTGAAAAATATTAGAGTGGCTGGTATAGAGAGCATCGCCCGTACTGTCATCTGCATAACAATGAATGCTGCTAATTGACAGCATGCCATTGATATGAAGGAGTAAAAAAGTAAGCGATAGCACACAGCCTTGCCGGACACCAGCATTCACAGATATGGAGTCAGAGCATTCACCGTCGACTGCGACCGACTGCTTCTATCTGCTAAAAAGCTAGTGACCCAATCGCAAATTTTTCGGCAAGCCCATAGGAAGGGAGCTTCGAAAAAAGCGCTTTGTGCCAGACTCGATCGAAGGCCCTTGCAATGTCCAAACTAACTGCCAAGGTTTCCCCCTTAGTCTTAATCACCTGTGCCCAGCGATGTGTCAGGTATACTAGCGTATCGCCAGCTTTACTGCTTTTTAATTCACAGTTTACCTATTATTATTTAACTCTTTTACTTACTTTTCTGTAAGTGTACCTAGATGGATTTATTACGTTTAAAACTTTTCTTAAATTTGATTCGTTGCGGGTTTGTAGAATGCAGATTATCTTTTAAATTGGAGCTAGCTCTGGTTACTACTCATGATTAAGATTGTACTTGTTTATTTATATAATAGTAATAAAAAATTATATTATCTAAAACTTGGTGGTTTATTTTTGTTACATATATTTTGTTCTTTTTAAGTAGTAAGTAAATTTTAAATATGATTTAATACGGTTAAAGTTGCTGTAATGCATTCATGAATGTTTTTAGTAGTCTGGTCATACTTACCAAACAGAAAATAAAATGAAGAATGATCCAAATTTTTGTATTTTGACATTTTGTTAATGCTTATTTAGCTATCAAATGGAGTACTCATGCCTGAATGACTATGATTTTACCTTACGTTTTTTTAATTTTATTACTTACCTAACGTTACTACTTAATAATTAGCAAATAATGTACACAAAACGATCTTTAAAATATTTAATAAAACACACTTGTAACAAATACGAAGTAGATTATATACATCTATAATGGGAAATCTTTTCGATATTGTCAACACAATTCACTCTACACTATCATATTAAGTTGATAGGAACTTCGTTGTTATGTGACACATTTTATTAATATGAGTATACTATTTATACACGACGTTGCGATTAATCTTACAACTAGGTAATCTCGAGTTATAAAAATTAAGCTCAGCGCTCAAAGGAGGATGACGAGCTAATCAAATTTCTCGAAAGTTCGGAAAGTTCTCGGCAAGTTCCCAGATTCAATTAGTAGATACTGGAGCGGCTGTCGGCTGTCTCAAGCTCGTTGGCTGCCTGCGCATCGAAACGCTCCGACAGACCAGCGCACAATTTTCATTATCATACGTATAATAACCGTTCACTTTCATACTTCCAAGATGGCTAGTTATTTTCTCGTTCACTTCATATATTATGTCCGTCGACTCTAACCGCGTGGAAATGAAATACTTAGATTAAACCAAGAACCCACATTGTACCTATTTAACACTTAATAAGCCAAGATATTTTAAATTTTAAGATTCTGGTAAGAACAATACATGACATGTTTACAATAATAAGTATATTATAAATTAACTAACCCGGCGAACTTTGTAAGCCATTTTTTTCGTAGTTATTTTCTAAATTTTTAAAATGATTGTTCTTTATGACCTTATCAGCTAATCACAGGTTGTAAAGTCATGGACTAAAAAAAATTTTGTTTCGGTTTTATTACATTTTTCTTTAATACGAACCGTGTCCTGCCGATAACAAACATATAAAAAATATTGGACTTTGTGCAGTTGATCGAAAGTTATGCGCGTTGCAGTGTATCATTTTTATTTATGTTGATAGGAATGTCGGTCTCGTTTTTATCTCCAACCACTTATTTTTTTACTTTACTCCCAATTTATTGTAATAATTTGAGTATCAATGATAAAAAATATCTAACTACCTCACTAACGAAAAACTGTTCAAACTGATATCAAACCTAATATATCGCAAATCTCAAACTAAACTTAGGATTGATTGGTAGAATTGTCACTTTGCTTTAACATATCTGTCAAGTAATGATAGGTACTTATAGGGCCCTATATGTATACTAACAATTAAAAAATAAGAAGAAGATTTGAAGGGCATCTTAGATTGTGAGCTCTCCTTGTAACACTTACGCAAAAGAATGTAGAGTAAAGCTACATCGAATCAATTATCGAATTGAGCACATCCATTACAAATAAAGATACACATAATATTTTACATAACATAAAGATAAAGGTTTTCTATGTGTGTATCTATATATATTACAATGCTATTGTTAAAATGATGAATACAAATAATAGAATGATGTTCTATGATAAAATGTTTCGGAAAACGTCAAAAACAAAGCCGTTTGATAGATTACTCCAAGGAAACTTACTGGTGTACGCAGCAAGGTGAGATGAGGACTTTAAAAGTTTTGCTTTTAAGACAGAGCAAAATTTGTACCCCGTCGAAGAAGTTGTGCCGATACTTGGTCAACTAGCATCCTATATCACGAACTAAATTATATAGTACTCCCTACTAATAGCTTAAAAGTTCGTTACAAGAACATTCGTTTAGCTCAAATAAAATTTTTCAGCGCTGGGAATTAATTTATCTTTATAAGGTTAATCTTTTTACTAATCGTTAAGGTTATCTTGATTTCATGCATGACAATACAATTAATTAAAAAATGCACACTAAGCTACGTAATCCATATTAAAATTATAAAAAATCCATAGTAATTTTATAAATGCGTTAGTAACCTTGTCTGTCTGCCTGTGTTAGGTACGCTTTCACGGCTAAACGCTGCACCAACTGTAATGAAATTCGCCATATGTATAAATACTTCGATTCTTGAGAAAGGACCTTAGGCTACTGTTTCGTCTCAGATCCCTGTTTCGTCTAACATCACCTTAATCTTGCTTGTCTATAGCATGAAATTGAATGTTTGATCTGTCACTCACTTCTTAGACCCGCGATATCGCGGGCAATTATGCCGACCTTAGACCGAAATCATCGGGTTCCAACACGCTTCCACTAAAACCATAAACACGGTGGTCAGGTCACGAGAAGTTTTAACTATAGAGTCTATTTTTATCTACTGATAGAAAGTCCTTAGCGTTTTGAGAAGATTGTCTGAACTTTTGAGAGAGACAATCATCCCTGAGTTTGTTTTATACTTTCATCTTAGAGTTAGTCTGAAAAGGCGGATCACATCTGCCCAAAAAAACTTAACTGCCTTACTAAACTTGAGTTGTCCTCATCAAACGTAAAGAGTAGTGTATTTTTTATTTTTTTTTTATTATATAGCGGGCAAACGAGCAGACGTATCGCCTGGTGGTAAGCGATTACCGCGGCCCATGGACACCCGCAACACCGGAGGCGTTACAAGTACGTTGCCTGCCTTTTAGGAAGGAGTACGCTCTTTTCTTGAAGGTTTGAAGGTCGTATTTTGTCCCTTGAGAGGCTTACGTGTGACGTTAGTCGTAGTGAAAGAGTTACCTGGAGATTAGTATTTTAAAATAGAACGAGCAACTTACCGGGATTAATTAGTTGTAATACATAGCTAATAAATTTCGGATGGCTAAATGAAATCGTTGGGCCTACCGTAAACTTAGTTGACTGGATTGGACAGGCCCAACGATTTTATTTATTGTCTTATTAATGCCTTAAATTTATGAGGGAGAAGGGTGTTATGATTGAAACCTGGAACTTGCCTAATTATTTTTTTAAGCTTTTAGTACATTACTAGCTGAACCCCGCGGTGCAACCCGCGGTACGATAATAACCGCGGGCAACGCCGCCAGGCGAAGTTAGTAAAGTAGTCTTTATAAATTTTAGCCTATGTGTTATTTAAAAACAAAATTCAGTACCATTCAGTAGTTAGGTATTGCATGAAAGAGCAACAAACATACTCACTTACATACAAACTTTCGCGTTTATAATATTAGAAGGTAAAAAAACAATTTAATTTAAAGAAAATTACATACTCGTATTTTTTTTGTTTCAAGCATTTTTTTATGTTTCATAGTGAACTGTGTTCTACTAGTCATACCTTTTCCTTTGATAATCATATAGTGGTAAGCGTGATAAAATTTGTATACCACCTTTTTGAAGCGACGCGCCGCGGCGGCCATCTTGGATTTTAATTGTTTTCTTAGTTAACTGCATTTGGCTAGTCAAACCCTTTTGTTTGATATCCATATTGAGGTGGTCGTGACAAAATATATAAACCGCCATTTTGTAGCGGCGGCTATCTTGGATTTACAATGAAACAGAATTTATTTAGTATTGTCACCAATTTTCAGATCAATCTGCAATCTGTCAACAGGAAGGGGTTCAAATTTCAATCACTAGATTTGACTCAAACAAACGAATAAATAAACAAACGAATAAGTAAACAAACAGGGCAAGCCGCAATAAATAAACCCGCTTAAAAACAAAGCTTGCTTAAAGCTATGTTTTTCTTCCCCACTTCCATTGATTTAAAGAATCTAAAGGTTGCTGTAAATAACCTTTCATGTCAGGATAATAACATATAATGTGAGCAGATATAATATAATTCAGTGACATTACGTAAACGACACCGATCAGCTTAAGTGTCGGGTCAAGTGGTGTCACCGTATTCCCGCGTCGCGTCGGGACGGAAACTATGAGTCGCGTCAAGTCGCGTGGTGCATTTCTAATACTACCACATACAAACATACACACACATAAAATTACACCTATTGGCATTAAGTACACACGCTGTTGTGCACACTATATTTTTCTCTAGATGTATTCATCATTAACTTTCGTATGCAACGTATGTAGTAAATTAGAAATAAAGCGTTGCGTAGTATTTACAAGACGTTTAGGAAATAAATTAATTACTTATTTATTTATTTTATTTATTGGAGAAGGGCAAACCTAATCAAATTAACAGTTTACTTGCCTTACTTGCCATTGATGAGTACTATTTCAGCGGGATAAGACTGTACCTTTAATACGAGCAAAGCAGCAGGCTGAAAGTAGTTGTGTTGTAAAATACTACGAATTTCACATCCTACTACTATTATAAAGGCGAAAGTTTGTAAGTATGGATGTATGTATGTATGGATGTTTGTTACTCTTTCACGTAAAAACTACTGAATGGATTTGAATGAAACTTTACCACAATATAGCTTATACATCAGAATAACACATAGGCTACTATTTATAAAGATATAGCTTCGCCTCGCGGCGTTGCCCGCAGTTATCATCGTACCGCGGGTAGCACCGCGGGGTTCAGCTAGTATATCAATAAATGTTTCAACTAAACAAACTTGATAATTTTAATCAAAGCTCGTCGCACGAATCGTATCTTCGAAGCGCAGTTTAATCATCCGTGGTGATGAAATGACGTTCCAATGCTGTATGTATAATGTGTCAGAAGTCTGAAATATTTATTTTTATTTATTTTTCAACTTTTATCTAGTGTGCGTTAGACACGTTATGGTTATGATCCGTGTATAAAAATCAGTAGTTCACTTGACTCGTTTTAGGTTACTATATATTATCAACATTGTAATTGTGCGGTACTTTCCACAAATTAACTGAAACGGAGAGCATAAGATTCATTTTACCTGAGCTCTTTGCTTGGCCATCTTTTACTCGTAGCTCAAGTACTTTAGTTATACACCTACTATAAACTCGATGGTAAATTACCTGTTTTAATACTGTGATGTGAGTGATGATGTAAGAATTTTTCACAACACCGAAAGAATTTTTCAAATCGGTCCAGAGGTTCTTGATATTAGCGCGTTCAAACAAACATTATTATTAGTATGGATTACTAGTATAGATTATCTCACAAAGTTCTTAAATAATGAAGAAGAAAATAATCTTAACACCGAAACGTTATAACAATAGCAACATCGTTTAGGTAAATTCCTTTGTAGCAACTTCCTGCTTGTCCTAAGTATAATAAGCATCCTCACTTTAACAAAAGTATCTAGCCGCTTCTACATCAAAATATTCGAAGAACATTTAGGTAAATACTTTACGAAAAATTATTGTCTCATTTCACCATGACTGGTTCAAATAAATATTAACGAGCAAGCATTGAGGCATAAAACGAAGGAGTTCGCCTTGCTGAATGAAATTTTATAGACTATGCGGTGATTGCTTGACTATTAAATCGTTCAAGGCTGTACCGAAGTAACTAATTTTGTCGACATCACATTACAACGCTTCCGTAAATAAGAAAGAAAACAGTTATTCGCAATTTTAATTACAAAAGTACTCGTACTTTTGTGAAATGAAAATTTAAAAAAATATAATTTGCCACAAAAGTACAAAATATATCTACTTCATCCTAGCTCATATTATTTATTAGTTAGGATTTTTCAAGTGTCCTAAAAATGAACTGTATGAAATGTATCTTATTCAGATAATGAATACGTGCGATAAGTTCGCCAGATAATTTTACAGCTAAATATATAAATTGAAAATAAATAACATATTGATAATGACTACCTAACTATACACCTGAAATATAAGAACTTTAGATTTATTATCAATTTTAATCAAGTATGATCTAAAAATGATAATCTCTAAGCAGTCACTCGACATAAACTCTTTGTAACTAATTTTCATTTACCACAGACAAACTAACGAGAATTCAGACACACGACTCTCAATGACGTTGTCCCGAGAAATATTAGCGCGGCTGGTGTAGAGAGCATGGCTCGTACTGTCATCCGCATAACAATAAATGCTGCTAATTTTCAGGCCGTCATTGATATGGAGGAGGAACAAAGTAGGCGATAGCACACAGCATTGCGGGACACCAATATTCACAGATATGGAGTCAGAGCATTCACCGTCGACTACGACCTCTATGCTTCTAGATAGAAGCATAGAGGTCGTAGCTAAAAAGTTACTGACCCATTTGCTTAATATCTCGGGAAGCCCTTAGGAAGGGAGTGCCAGACCCGATCAAAGTGTTGGGTAGACCAATGCTGTCTTCCATGATGTTGGGACTACGCCAGAAGAGTAGGAGAGCTGAAAAAGACGCGTTAAAACCGTGGCCAACTCTGGAGCGCTGGAGCGAGTTGGATTGTTATTTAGTCTATTGATATCATGATGATCTATTGACAGAACCAGGAGGTGGCTAATAGATTCTTTCAATGACTACTCACAATTTTATCGCCGTTTAGTAAAACTCGTTTTAAACAGTCTAATAGTTGAAGTTTAGAAACGATGGAGTCTTCCTGACTCCATTCCTCATTTTAGAATTCTTTCTACTATTTACACTTTATTTATTGTTCACTATAAAGTAATTTATTTTCTTTAACAACATTCGCTAAGTTTAAATACATATTCTATAATATTCATCCATTCCGTAAATTTCCATGAGCTTTTAGCTTGCATGCATGTAAATTTACTTGCAGGAAAAGATACCCATTCAAATAAACACCAACTTCTAGTCTCCTTTTCCACTTAAATATTCAGGAAAATCAGCGCTATCGCCATCAAGTGCTAATCAGTAATCCACATTCAGTTCCACAACACTAAAAGAATTCACAAAACTTTATGTGGAAATGGGAGTGCATATGCATACATTGCATTTAGCTAAAGATTCTCTACGTGGTCGCGTCGAGCACTTGGATAAATGTGATATGCTTTGTACTATTTTCCTTTCCTTTGTTTATTTTTTTGCTTAGAGTTAAAACAAATAATATATTATAAACACTAATGAAGTAAACGCAATAGTGATTTTGTAGCGTTACTAGTCTAAGTTATACTTATGTTAATTACTTTATTCGTACTGTCACAAGGCAATATGGTTGTACAGCGTTCTGAAAAAACAACAAATCACATATTTAATGTTCACCATATTTTCTATCTATCAACTTTGTGCTGTTATTTAATTTAGTAGATTAATATAGAAAATGAAAGAGAATGTCGTAGAAGAAAAATACTGATAACAATTATCCACATCGATTGACAAAGGCGAGGAAAATGGGATATATGCTATGATAAATTAGTATTACGGCCACACGTTCACACCTGTCGTGCACAAATCACGCACAACACCGACTCTACAGTGATCGGCGATGTAGAATAATTGCATCGTGTGGAGCACATCCTAACAGCGGCTATTAAATAGAGATCGGGTAAGGTGGAACAAATGCGACTATTAATATCTTAGATACAATATGCAGTTAACATCGGGTGTATTATGTTCCCTTTCATTGCTAATAACTATTGATGACCTGAATAATTACTATAGAGAATCACTGAATGTCAATTAAAGTGGTTGAGTTGTGTTGATTACATGTAATATTACAATGTTGTTTAAAGATACAAATGCATCCATATTAAGCACAACGATATGTTCGACATTATGAAATTTAACAAAGATATAAAATATTTCCACAACGTCATGATCTTTAAAAAAGTGCAAATAGAAATTACTTCAGTATCTCGCTATCTTTAGAATAAAGCTTTGCTGTCGATAGTGGCTCCTTTCTCTTTAAAAATTTGAATAAAACTTTTGATTGTAGTCTTGCACAAGAGGAACAGTTTCGGTCTATTCCCAAATTTCGTGTCCCTAAAGAATAGTTTTGTGTACCCTAAGTTTCGTAAGAACCGACTAAGGCAAAACTAAGTAGAACCACAATACTACAAATAGAAGAAAAAGCCGACTGACCAGGGTAGTGTAGTATGCTAAACCCGCCTTTCTAAAGGAAGGCATACGAGTATGTTTATCAGTAGACAATTTAAAGCTGTTGATTTTCGAACCCACGGCGCAGAAATATAAGTTAGAAGCGTTAGCTTACGATGTTTGAGTTTAAAGTGGCATTACATGTATTTTTCCTATTTCAATTTCACTTGCCTAAAGTAACTGGGAAGTAATATATTGCGGTTTTTGACCCGGCAGTGGAATTCGTAAAATAGAAGCTTAAATGATGTTCTGCACATGATTTTAAGATTAGCGGACGTAACACAAGTCGTATTTTATTTGCTACCATTAAAAGTTAGAATTGTTTTCGTTAAGATCGTCGTCCTTTTTGTGTACGTAAGATTTGAACGAAATGACATGTATTTTTAGGGATTCTAAATTAAACCTTATATTAATACAAAAATATATAATATATTAATACAACAGAAAAAAATAGATTTCCAGCAGGCAACAAAAGAAAACAAGTATTAAACAAAAGCTATTGGCAAGAGATGTGCATTAGTCTTCACCCATAAATTACGTCACATTTTAATTATAAAAGATGTGGCACATTAAGTAACAACAGGTCATGGCAATGATCATAACTTTGATAACGGCATATAATATGATATGTGTAAAGTAATAAAACACAACATCAACTTTTAACAATAAAGCTTAACTAATGTTCTATCTTTAGGTTTACAATCCATACTTCCTACTACTATTATAAAGGCGAAAGTTTGTAAGAATAGATGTATGTATGTATGGATGTTTGTTACTCTTTCACGTAAAAACTACTGAATGGATTTGAATGAAACTTTACCACAATATAGCTTATACATCAGAATAACACATAGGCTACTATTTATAAAGATATAGCTTCGCCTCGCGGCGTTGCCCGCAGTTATCATCGTACCGCGGGTAGCACCGCGGGGTTCAGCTAGTATATTATAAATGCGAAAGTACTCGTAACTCTGTGTGTTTGTCCTTCTATAACGGCCAAACTGCTGCACTACATTCAATGAAATTTGGCATAGAAATACTTTGCTTCTTTAGAAAAGACATAGGCTACTCTTTGCTGTGTTAATCGACAAAAAGTCGGGCGGAGCCGCGCGCAAAAAAAATTAAAAAATCTTTCACAAACAATCCACAACTGTGCGTTTTGCCCGAAACTATCTGCCTCGCACAACAAAACTGTGGAATGAGCTGTCGCCTGCGGTGTTCCCGGACCAATACGACCTTTAATACAAAAATAACGTACTTCTTCTTAAAAGGCCGACAACGCGCTTGTAACGTCTCTGGTGTTGCTAGTGTCCATGAGCGGCGGTAATCGCTTACCATCAGGCAATATGTCTGCTCGTTTGGCCCTATACAAAAAAAACACTTTTTTCAATTACTTAAGAACGAGAAAAAGGGGATAGTATTAAGATTGATTTTAGCATGGTGTCTCTTAATACATACCGACATGTCGAATCCTTCTGAAAGTATTTAATAAAAAAAATAGCACTTGAAATGGGTTGACTTATAATGAGAAGTTCCTGTGTAGTATGTATGTATTTTTATAGCATGCACCCATATATTTGTCTATATTAATTGCTTGAAATCATGGAATAATATAAACTTCGACATTACAACGAAATCAGAATCTGAGAAATAACGAGGATAAATGACATATTTTTTTATGGTAAAAATAAAAAAATCAACAGACACCTGCACATGTAGTGAGAGAACCTAATACTAATACAAAGAGAGGTGAATACTATTTCAAATGCGACCTAAACGCCTTCTAAAGTCATAGCGGTTGCCGGAATGAAATACCTACTAAACTAAACACATCAAGCTTCATCGAAACCAATATATCTAATAGGACACCACGAAACTGGACCTCATTTAAAATGCCTGCATCAAGGATTTCAATGCTGACTATGGTAAATAGGGGAATGCTCTAAAAGATTAAGACGCAAATTTCATAATTTATTTTGTGTATTTTGAAGTGAAAACTTCTTTAGCGGCGCTGTGTACTTTTTTGGAAGGGGTAAAATGTATAAACTCGCGTCAGGTCACGTGACCTGATCGAAAATTCGTAAGACGGATGGAGAGAGGACGTATAAACTCGCGTCAGGTCACGTGAAAGGCGGCGCAGGGCGCTTGCGCGAATGTTCGTGTGTGTATGTAATATAAATTGTCATGTTTGTGTACGATAGCGCAATAAATGAATATTGTATTCCACCAAATAAATAATAGTACTTTTATACTGATAATGAAAGCAATTCGTACAAAATTATTCTCTAACCATTCCAAAATATCAAAAATGCACAACGTTAATATTCAAGTTTTCACTTCTGCCGGCACTCCCGGAGTGCAACCCGTCGATTTTTTTTTCTTAAAATTGAGCAACGATTATGTTTAATGTGATAGTAAGTATAAGTATTATCCTGGACTCGAAAAACGATAAATAAACGAATTAGAAACGTTCTCAATTTAAACATACACTTAAAGAAATGAAGACAAAAACACCCATATGTTATTGGTAGTCAACCGTAACAGTGACGAAGGTAGACACAGAAAAAAGTACGGTCTTGTCTACGGCACATACACCTGTTACCTCCTGACATATTTTAAGGGATCGCCGACTCGTCGTAAATGTTCCACAACCATAAAAAGTTTCTTCTTTTTACATTTATGTTACAGTTCTACAACTAAATTATGTTTTTCGTCCGAAATTTATGTATATCCTGTCATATATAAAGAAATGAACTACAGGCGTAGAGCGACTCACGACTTAAACTATCATTTGCATTCCCGGAGTTTTATTAGTCTGTAAAAAATATAATACTTTTGTCTTTTAAGTGCTGCCTCATGTGAAAAAAAAAATTACAGTGATTTTTTTGGGTGCCTCCCAAAACGAACAGGCGTTACTAATAAAAGGGGCTAATGGTTATCGCATATTAAAGAGTCGCAGAATGTGTGGTTACCCATTAGATTCCCACCTCTCCCCCTCCCAAATTCAGGAAGAGGGGGGAACTGGATCCTCGTAACCTGATGCAGTACCTGGTTTAGTAATTGCACTCGATTCCTGCTGTTTTTAAATTGATAATGCCGTTTACCACCGTTTCTCCCTAATGCTATTAATTATAATGATGTGTAATGAAATTTTATTATTTATTTAACTATTCTAAAAGGTACAATACAAGCAACGTACTTATACAATTACTCTTAAATATGTAATTAAATTATATAGAGAAATAATACCACTCATAAGCCCAAGACTTAATGTCTGGTTTGCATATGTCACTAAATATAGTACCTGGTACGTAATGTTAACATATCCCAAAGCGGATCACATATGACATGATATATATTCAGTAGGTATTAAATGTACTATTGTGGGTACCTTCGTAGAAGACACATTTAATCGAGTGTCAACTGTCAGCTTGAATGCTTAACATTGAATGTATTCATAGCTCGGGATGGCAGTTGACGGCTATTGCCGTTCTCAGCGTATTGTACATACGTCACGGTTTTATTGTTATCTTAGCTTCTAGTATATAGCAGTTTCAAGAACTTGGTATTACGTATCTAACTAAAACGTTTTCTTCAATAATACTTTCGCTTTCGCTTACCCCACCGCTCTTAAATGTTATTTTCATTCTTTGGAGCACAGAATTTTTCAAATAAACGTAACGTGTCTGCAAAAATGATAATAATCGCTTTAATTATCTGAACATGAAAATTAACCAACGAAAATATTCCTAACATCGTTTAAGTTACTTCAGTAGTAAGCTTTAAAAATTTAAAAGAGGTAGTCAGTGTTTTTATTGTGTTTGTTACGCTAAGGATCAATTTTCAGGGAAACAGAAATGGATAGATAAGTATTACTCGTGCAATCGCAAGGTTCATAACTATATTTGTAGTAATGTCTAAAATTTAATTAAAATGAAGTCCTTAACTAAACTGGGTTCCGTGTTTGGAAAACGTACCATTTGTGCCACTTACTACTCGTCTTTTCATTGTTAGTTTGTTTGTATATAACCGACTTTAGTAAACGTAGTTTTGTATTTTTTTAAACTATTTCTAAACATGTTCCAGTAACAGGACTCAATGGTAGTGCTAGATTAAAATTATAAATCGTGTCTACTATCTGTGATCGACTGCACGATTGGCCTAGTGGTTTAAGCGATCGCCACGTTGCTTTCTACTTTGTCAAGCGGCGTAGTGTGGGTTCAAATCCTACATGGGGCAACACTTCGTGTGATCAACAAATTGTTGTTATGAGCCTGGGTGTTCGTGTTATGTAGATTCACCAAGTCAAAAGTTATAGGGTAATAATCCTAAAAAAAGTACAGTCGAATTTGCATCGTCTCATGGTAGCTATAAACTCACACATAGACGGTTCCATGCCAGTATGTCCAGTCGCTTTTAGATGCCCCATTTTGTTTAAGCTCAGAGATTATATAACACCTATGTACCATAAAATTCACTTAATCGTGTGCGAGTCCGGGCAAATGGTCTCGCTTGGAGCGACACATCCCATCCGGATATTGAGGGAGCGCGGGCGTCATGAAACTTTTACGTCCCTTATCCGTACACCTATTATACCGACGTCATATTTTATCGAATACTGGCAGCTAGACAGCACGAAAGCGGTTTTTATTAAAATCATAGCGGACGTTTCCGTCACCTCGTAAACCACACGTGGCTGAAGGTGTGCGATACTAACGAAAATATTAAGAAACTCTGTATTATATTTGGAGTGAACTACGTCCCATACGTGATGAAATAAAACTTATGGTTTTACGAAAAGAGACCAAACTGAAGCTAAATAACTATTTGTCTGTTTATGTGTAGGTACGGTATGAATGGAACGGACTTTATATTTGTTTTGCATGTCGTACACTAATGTATTGATGTTTAATGTTAACGGTTACCAATAATTTATTAATGCGTAAAACGTGAACTACACTTATTCGAAAAATAAATATTTTTTTAACTGACTCGTGATTTATAAAAAAATGTAATTTAAAAGGTTGGTACTTATTCGAATTTAAATTGAATACCAGTAACATCTAATATGATTCTCGTGTTAGGTTGTTGTTCACTATAAACTCCGAAAATAACTAATCGATTTTCATTTGTTTTTTAAATTTGTGTTTTGCTGGTGCGAAAAATGTGGCGGTACCTCTCTGTATATCAATATAAAATATACAGATTATAAATTCCCAGTGTTACCTTATCGATAGACAGGCAGTGAGGCTCGCTTCATATGTGACAGCGGCCGACACCAATTGGCAGACGAGATCCACTCACATAACCATATTCTTACGTGATCCATCACTGATGATCGACAACACATTAGAGAACAATTCGTCCCCATGACCTAACATTTCAACACTTGACTGAACACCGTCGTAAATCTATGTTATTTGGTTTAGAGTACACAGAGTAATCTAAAGTTTCGTACAGTTAGGTTCCAGAAGTAAACATACGAGTACATTCATATTACGAAACTTAGTTGTTTTGGACCATAAAAAAATAATATTAATAATAAGGGGTGTTTTTTTAAGCTAGATAGAACTTTAAATTGTAAAAAGTAACACAAAAAATTAAATTTTGATGAAACTTTTTTTTTTATTTCTTTCAGTATACTCTGACAAATCATCATGAATAGACTCACGCTTGAACAACGCTACGAAATTATCCAAACTTACTTTGAAAATCAGTCGTCGATTCGCGCAACTTATAGACGACTTCGTCATTTGTATGGCGTACATAATCGTCCATCTGAACAAGCCATTCGTCGAACTGTGGATAGATTTCGTACCACATACTCTCTAGAGGATGCAATAACACCAGCACGTCGAAGGAATGTGCGTACTGAAGACAATATCGCCGCTGTAAACGAAAGTGTGGAAGAAGATCCAAATTTATCGATTCGTCGTCGGTCGCAGGAATTGGGGCTCTGTCCGTCCACTACGTGGAAAATTTTGCGCAAAGATCTCGGCCTACACCCGTATAAGATACAGTTGGTGCAGGAATTGAAGCCACGAGACCATTATATGCGTCGTTCTTTCGCCGATTGGGCTCTAGAGCAGTTTGCAACTGACCCGTTGTTTTATCGCAAAATTGTGTTCAGCGATGAGGCGCATTTTTGGCTTAACGGGTTTGTTAATAAGCAAAATTGCCGCATATGGAGTGAGACCAATCCACAACAGACCCTACAGACTCCATTACATCCAGAAAAATGCACCGTATGGTGCGGTTTTCACGCTGGTGGCATCATCGGACCTTATTTCTTCAAAAATGAGGCCGGAGCTCGCGTTACGGTCAATGGAGATCGTTACCGCACCATGATCAATGATTTTTTGTTTGAAAATATGGATGACATTGATCCGGAGGAGATGTGGTTTCAACAGGATGGCGCTACGTGCCATACGGCGAACGCAACCATCGACTTATTGAAATCAAAATTTGGCGATAAGTTGATTTCGAGAAATGGACCTGTCAATTGGCCTCCAAGGTCGTGCGATTTGACACCTCTCGATTATTTCCTGTGGGGCTACGTGAAGTCACTGGTTTATGCTGATAAACCAGCAACAATTGACGCCTTGGAGGCCAGCATTGTTCGTGTTATTCGTGACATACGGCCAGCATTGCTCGAAAAAGTGGCCCAAAATTGGACGTCCAGAATGCACTTCGTCAAGAACAGCCGCGGTGCCCATATGCCCGAAATCATTTTCAAATGTTAATGTCACGTATTGATCTTTCGAATAAAAAAAAATTTTGATTACAATTTAATTTTTTGTGTTATTTTTTACAATTTCAAGTTCTATCGGGCTTAAAAAAACACCCTTTATTTGAATAAAATATTTTACGTAATTTAATTTATTAATTCATTTATTCCGTCGGAGAGACACGCTTCGGCATAAATGGGTCGGCTCGACCGGAGTGATACCACGGCCTCACAGAAAACCGGTTTGAAATAGCGCTTGCGCTGTGTTTCATCGAATGAGTGAGGATATCGGAGGTACAAACCCTAACCCCTCCCTCCATCCCCCTCCCCATCCCCCAAAAGCTGGCAATGCATTTGTGATGCCTCTGGGTGTCCATGGGCGGCGGTAATCGCTTGCCTTTCAATAAAAAAAAACCATAAAAACCATTTAACCTTAATTTGTGTAGTTTAATTATTTGACAAAGAGCGTTTCCCCTTGTTTTTAACAATCGTATAAAATGTCTTGCATATTATTGAAGTTAGTAAAACATAGATCTATCAGAATGAATAAATGTTTATCGGTGCTTTGTGGGGTAATATATAACGAGCATATTGAGAAATTGAACATTTTGTCACGTATCTCTTCTTCGGCTATCTGTAGCGACATTATGCTGATTCCGTGCAATACGTTACACGTATGCCTTCAACATGTATACGAAAACGATCGCCAGAATATCAAAACCCGAGTGCTGCATTACAGTTTCTACGAGATTTTTATTTTGTTAGCAGGAATGAAAGACTTTTCTAGAGAAAGGAAATTTGAGTGTCGATAGTGCTCATGCAATGACAAACAACCAAAATGAAAGACTTAAGTATGTTTATAAATTGCCCATTCTCGCAAAACTCATCACAACTACATCGACCAATAAAAACACCGCTAAAGCAGTTTGTAAGTAATTCTTACAACAACAACAAATACAAAACAAAATTTACATTAGTAACAAATACAAAACAAAAATTACACCGATTTTTGTTGCTTAATATTTGTAAATTCGAAGCCTAATGCCCAGTTCCTATATTTGAAAAACGATCCGTTCTAGGTACGAATAGTAGTATACTATACGGGGCGTAAGCTAAGATCGTTCCTATAAAAATAAATTGAGGAAGGGTATTTACGACTCGTAGTCGGTTGTAGAAAATTTTTAAACGATGACGATTCGTTAAATATAGGAACCGGGCATTAATCATTTATAACAATCTTCTTTGTGAGTAGCCACTCGCAAAGTAATGAAAGCCGTAATAAATAAGTCCTTGAAAGTATCTAGAATATCAAATAAGTGCCAAGAACTACCAAAGCCCGAGATACTCTTAACTATTAGAAATCTATTGGAGCATTTCCCTGCAAACTGCAGCTGCCGCTTCAGGCAATATTAAAATCTAAAGGCAATGTATAAACAAGTGGTGCTGAGTACGCCACTCGCCCATTACTGAAGTAATAGGATTGTTTCATACTAATAAATGTTTTGTTATTGTCTCTTAGGTTTTGTATTTTTTTTTTACTTTTTGTACTTTTGTTGGTTTTGGTTTTAAGTTGATTTGATTTTTTCTCTAAGTACTTACCTAAGAACTTTGAATTAACCTATATAACTACATAGGTTCTGTTTACATATTTGTCTACTATTTGAGTGATTCTTCTAAAATCACTATGTATTTGTATCACCATCATGCTATTTTTAAGTTTACATCCCTCATTATAAGCTACCTTTATGATTTTGAAATCGTTAATAAACGTATAGAAAAACAAGATACAGGAATTTCCGTCAAGGTTTTCTTCATTAAAAAAACTCTTTTGCTCAGGCATTTTACAGGAAGGTACATATTCAAATTCAAATTCATAATATCATCATTCAAATTCATATTAAAGATATAATCATGGAAATAATAGTGATTTGGCTGAATTCTGAATAACGAATATTCGGTGAGACTCCTGGCCAAAGCACGGTTAAATACTAGGTAAAAACTTGATCAGATGACATACTCGTAAAATTTGCTATTCGTTTCGAGTCTCGCGACCACTGGTCGTCAGTTTCCGGCACGCTGCATTGAGCCGATATTTATATACGTTTTTGTTAAAGTCGCACCGATCGAAGTCGCGCAACATTTATAGCCATGCTGCACGAGCCCTTCTACGTCTATAATTAAAATAATTTAAATGTATTTGCAATGCAAATGTGAATATAATTATTTATTCGGTGCTCTTGAGCATGGAATAAAGCTCCTTATTGTGTAGCGTTTAATCTCAAATTTTCTTCAATATTTATTACCTCTTAAATGGCGATGGCAATCTGACTGGATATATCAGAGATTGGTGGAAATATTATGAACACTTCTGAACCACATCAACATCAATTTACGCATTATAGTGATAGACAACATTTCATTTCACCCACCCACGGAGCACTTTTATATTATCTATACTAATTTTATAAAGCTGAAGAGTTAGTTTGTTTGTTTGAACACGCTAATCTCAGGAGCCGCTGGTCCAATTTGAAAAAATATTTCAGTTTTGGATAGTCTATTTATCGAGGAAGGCTATAGGCTATATATCATCACGCTAATATTAATAGGAGCGGAACACCAATAAATAATATTTAAAAACGGGGGATTCTTTTTAACGCTACGGGCAATAGAAGACGCAATCGAGGTTCCGTGGGTCAGCTAGTATTTTATAACCATTACAGGATTTCTCCTTATACGCGAAAAGCATTAAATTAAATATCCCGCAAATATTGACAACGAAAGCAAGTTATAACATTCAATGGGTGTCTTTGAACTATGTCCCTTGGCAACAAAACACAAATCCTTTTAGAAATGTTATTACTTTCAAAATTCGAATACTTTAATATATATAAATGGATGACGTTTTCGAATGCACTCCCAAGGGTTAGTGCTACTGAATAATAAAAGCAAAAACTGAAACTTATCACCGCGCCGCATTCATTTCATAAAGCCGTCGCTCGCTTGGGAACTATAAATTAAGGCAATTTGCAGCTTTATTCAATGATTCAACACTCTGACATCATAAGCGAAAACAAGCGATAATTGTCATATTTGGAAAACCATCAACAATACTGATAAGCTTTAATATGTATGTTATTATCAGTTGACACTGCCGATACCAACGAAAATGATATTTTATAGCCAATGCGCATTTGTTGTAGGCGGTTACACAGTTGACATTTACTGGAAAACGTAACTACGCTACTATAACTAAACTAGCTTAAATAATCCTAATAATAATTAAAAAGGTGAATTTAAGTTTATTTGCTACGCTTTCACGCGAAAACTACTTAACCGATCATTATGAAACTTCGTATACATATTCTTGGAGGTACTAGAAGTAACATAGAATACTTTTTATTAAATGCTAGCAAAGCCGCGGGTGAAAGCTAGTATTGTCATAAAATTTTCATTTTGAAAAAAAACGGTAAATTTAAAACTTGATGATGTAATTATCATGAAATATACCTACTAATATACGCAAGACTCTGATCAAAAAGCAGATGAAGATATTGATCTCAATCACTATCTTCTATAAATACAAACACAAAAACTTAAGAATGAAGATAATCAACGCACTGTGGTAACTATTTTAAGGGTTTCGTACCTCAAAAGAAAACTTAACCCTTATAGGATCACTTTGCTGTCCGTCGGTCAGTCTATCAAAACCCTTTTTCTCAGTAACGCGTGGAGGATCAAGCTGAAATTCATATAAAATATTTAAGTCTACTGTCCTTTGGAGCTATCCAAAATGAAAGTTCTAAGCCAGCGCAAACAAAAGATACAGCCGTTTTTTCTGCAAATTTTCGACACTCGCAAAGGAATCAAAACCTACAGGGTACTTCCAGTGAACTCAGAATGTTAAAATTTGATACGAAGCAACGTCTTATAGCACAGATAAAGGAAAAATTGCGAAAAACGTAAATTTTTAGTTACCTGAAGATTTGTACGGAACCCTCGGTGCGCGAGTCCGACTCGCACTTGGCCAGTTTATTCAACCTCTTCTCGCTTCCCTATGCGCTTTCATAAAAAGCTTAAATTTTCAATTGGCTCATGGTCGGCGGCATTCACTTTTCATCGAGTGACCCATCTGTCATAATACGTATGGAATTTGTGCAGCTACTACAGGAAATCTAACTAAGAAATTAAATGAAACCAACAAAAAAATGGATTTATATACCATACAATTTGGAGG
Source organism: Spilarctia lutea (assembly GCA_916048165.1). Lineage (NCBI taxonomy): Eukaryota > Metazoa > Arthropoda > Insecta > Lepidoptera > Erebidae > Spilarctia > Spilarctia lutea. The sequence continues at coordinate 10,613,335 of OU696471.1, read as the reverse complement.
ACTTAAATAATTTACATTTTAATTTCAACCTCATGAGTCGGTTCTCATATAGATAGAATGCTCACATCTTTTGCAACAATTATCATTTATTTCCGATGCAAGATTTCTTCAGTAAAAGGTTGTAGTCCTTTTTCATCTAATACCGTTTCGCCACTACGAGAATTACTTTTGTTTACCTAGCAGAACTATTTACTTGGAATAGAAATTCAATTTCCTATGGGTTTCAGAACAAATCTCGTTTTATTTTCCTAAATTTGTAATAGGAGTTTAGAATTTTAGAAGCAGAGGTAAAACGATAACAATAGTAGAGTTTTCTCGACTAACTAATAATTATTAATATTAATCAATGTAGTTACCTCATAAAAAGGTACTATTGGCTTTAATACATGCTTTTTCGACAACGTCTAGAAGAAGATTCAGAATTTGCAGAAATTTCTTCATCGACTCATACAATCTTTCAATATTTTTTGGATGCTCTGATGAATACATTCGTAAATTAGTAAACATTTCAGTTAATACGTGTAAGCCATTTTTCGTGTTCTCGTTGTTTATGCCGCATTAATAATTTTAGTTAATCTATTATAACACTACTCAGGAGTTCTCGAATTAACCAATATTGCATTTTAAATCTATTGAAAATGTATATATCTTTTGCAACAATTCAAAAATCTGATTGAATCCGAAGATACTTTAAAACCGTAAAATAAACATTCAGTAACAAACGTGACCCAGTCCAATATAAACTTAATTCAAATAACAAAACTAATTGATGAAGCATAGTAATAAAATATATTCAACGATCACAAACGTGATTCGTCATTTATCTAGGAATAACTTTCAGTTCAAACATAAATATTCAAAAGCCGACACAAGAAATTAGGGTGGAGAGGCCGCGTAACAGAATTCCGCCTAAATAACACTTTTCAGATGAGCAACACGGATGCCGTGAAAATATATTAATCAAACGGTAGGGCAACCCAGGCATCGTAGATTTACGAGTAGCCTCCAACTTGGGCCCCCTTACCCTCACAGACTCCCCTTCGTTGTTGTGTTCGCGCCTGTCTCACACTACACAACTCATCAATTTCCCCAGGACACAAAACTTAGAAATCCCGTTAGTTGAACTGTGCCACGAAATTAAAACATTAGAGATCATATTGTGGTCTATTCAACAAACAGTGAAAACTTCACTAAAAAAGTAACAATATGAGTTTTTAATGGAGTGAAATGTGCACATAATAGAGTAAGAGTAAAGTTATATTTAAATCTACTTATTTGAAATGAAACTTGTGAACATTATCTCCCATTTAACGATTTTAATTTAACCTAACCTACGAGTATATTGAATCCTTTGACTGACACATACATTCTTGACTGAACAATTTTATGTGTATGTATGCATTGAATGTCAAAATAAAATGTCAACTCAGCAACACAACTGCACATAACAATTGATACATTAGTACATTGTACTACAGATACAAAACATAACAAGATCTACTACATACTATGATATGCTATACCCATAGGCCATATGTATAAAATCAAAATGGCTTTATTTAAAAAGCCACAAAGTCTTAAGTGTTTCGAGAAGCCCAAATAAAAATTAAGTAGGGCGCTAGCTTGACCATCCCTTAGGGTTGTTTTTAATGAAGGTACCAAATATTCCCAGCTTCTGCATCTCCAAGGAGTCAGAGATCTGAGGGGATTTTCAACCGTAGTCGTTCGAAGACCGAAGAACAAGTCAATATAAATAAAACTTATACAAGATGGCAAATCTATTCAATGTCATAGGAGACTTCAAAACGTACTTTGTCATACGGCTGTAAACATTTGTTAGCATGCTGTACTCACCTATGAGGCTATGCCGGCTGGCGCCGAGACTGGGCGCGGGCGGCGAGCCGGCCGCACGCAGCGCGCCGAGCGCGCCGCCGCCGCCGCCGCCGCCCAGTGCGCCTCCCTCCAGCGCGCCTGCAATACACATATTTTTAGAGAAGCTTTTTCACACTAACTCAGATCCTATCTATTATTTCGTATACCGAACGAGATAAGGTGACATAACTACTCTAAACTATAACACTTACTAAAAATGGCTTTGAAAATTGCCTAACAATATGCATCATTCAAAATATCTCATTAATTATAATTTTACTAGCTTGATGGCAAACTGCAAATTATTTAATTAAAATGAAAAATTGCAAATTCAAAATTATTTAATCATCATTCCAATGAATAGTAAAATTATATAACGTTACTTGTAACATTATATTAATTTCATTGTTCCATATTGATAACCACCTCACAAAAAACCGGTGTGAAATAGCGCGTGCTATTTGTTTTACCGAGTGAGTGAGGATATCGGAGGTCCATACCCCAAGCCCTTCTCCCATCACCCTCCCCATCCACCAAATGCCGGCAACGTACTTGTGACGCCTCTGGTAATGCGAGTGTCCATGGGCGGAGGTAATCGCTTACCATCAAGTGATAGGCCTGCTCGTTTGCACCCTATTCCAAACCAAAAAAAAAACATTATTAAATTTGTATTTTCGACTAAGCAAGTAATTGCCACACTTCTGGTTATCATCAGAATATCGATGCTTAAAATCCTTCATCTATGTGTATCCGTAATCACTGCCTAATGAATATACTAGTACTCCATTACAAACATGGTTGAGTTATTTACTGAAAGTGATTTAGATGACCTTCAAACAAGTCTTCCAAGACCATCAAGAATCGATCAAGAGTACCGTTGGCTCGATTATGAGCGATTACCATAGCTATTTGAACAAAAAAAAATTACAATCTTCTCTTCCTCATTAATTTCAAGGTACTTTACATTGCCAAAATAGCGAATGTCTCTTGTACATCCTACTTTCTCGGGCTATCGTCTTAACTGATGTTACAAAGGTAAAAGTTTAATATAAATAAAATGTTTGCAGAGTTAGGCTCTTGTCTTTAACTAGAGTCATTGTGATGAAGTGACAATAATATTTTAAACCTTAAACTGAGAGGTATGTAGTTTCTTATAAGAATACGAGTACATACAATGGATTTTTTTTTTAAACTGTCTAGTAAATATACTTAGGTTTAATATATACCTACAACAGTTGTAAATAACGATTAGAAGAGAAAATAGAACATCGATAAGTATTTTGGCTTGCAATATGGTGTAGATAAGGCTCGCGGTTATTCGATGAGACGCGGGGGAGTCGTCGGCGACACATTCTTTACTATCTTATACAATATAGATGTATTATAGTGACTCGACATTGCTCTTAACATTTCCTTTTAGCTGTGTGCTTATTAAATGTTATCTTCTATATCTATTAATAAAATTATATGTTGGGTTATGTATGCTGCAAAAACTTAAGAAGATAATAAATTCAGCTCAAATTTCAAAACGAAGATATAATCAAAATTTATAACACTGAAACGTGACAGGATACAGTTCGTGAAAATGAAAAGTTATCAATAACACTAGTTGTATTTCTCTGCGCTTCTCTAATCATATGGACGGATCTCCTTAACAATAAAAAAGTACATAGAGTAATAACAAAATATTTGCAGCTACATTGCGAAAAATTAGTAAATCCAACACATAATCAAATAGCTTGAAAATGATACACCTTCCTCATAGATATTAAATTTTATGTTGAAATATTAGATAAAAAATCTGCAGTAAGATCAACGGAACTTTAAAATAACAGAAGATCGTATTCTAATTAGTGAAACAGTAATAAAAGAGCACATCGAATACAATAATTTTGTACAGCATATATGAATCTTTGAATTTTTAATTATACTTATACTTCGGGTATTGTTTCTGTACATTGAAGTGCAAATTTATAATGCCTTATTCAAATATTACGAGCAATGCATGAATCGTTATTATGCTCTTGTAAGTTCTACGAAGAAAACGTAACCACGTTTTATGCACTGAAGATAAAACCCGGAAATGTGCCAATAATACGTATAGCAGAATGGGTAATAACGTGGTTTCGGCCGATGGTTTTTATGCCTTCTTTATTTACTTCAAAACAGATAGGTACTAAAATTTAATGTTCTATGTTATGATGATCTTCATTTCTACACAAAATAATGTTTCTATTTTGTTTCAAGCAATTTTTATTGACGTATTACAGGGAATAATCGTGTAATTTAATACATTAAAATATATAATTAGCTTCTCCAAAAAACTAAAACAATATAAAAGTCATATTTCGCTAGTAATTGTCATGCAAATATTGAATGTAGTTTGTTAGACAAATTTAACCTTTTGTAAGTAATTTAAACTTAAATTGAAAAATATATATACATATTAGGCTTTTAAAAGAACATGAACGACAATATTTTCTTAACCAGAAGAGAACCCGACTTCGCTCGAGTGAAATGTGACTCGTAATACACATGTAAGTAAAAAATTTAGGTAGATAGATATTTCTGTAGTTATCGGTTCTTAAGGAATATTCAAGGCAAAGCAAGGCATAGATTCGTATAGCATCGTTCATTCTAAATTTAATAAATATAGTAGATAAATTAAAACGACAAAAGTTTTTACATAAATAATTTAATTTTAAATCAATTTTGAACATAAACTAACATATTTTATCAAAACAAATAACTTTAAGGTTTTTCTCTGTAAACCTCTTTGTTTGAAGCACTCAGTCTTTTCCTATACTTTGGTAGGTAGGTAAGTACTTACTACTTATGAAAATAAAACTTTTATAATTAGTCCTTAACTTGCAGTATTGCCTTGGGAATTTATCCTGTTATAATAATGTATAAGTTTTTAAATATATAATCTACTTACTGAAAAATGTACATTATAATTTTTATAACGAAAAGAATTTAAACTTCAACTTTTAAGGTTATGGCCAGTATTTTTTTTATTATGGCAATCAGGTAAGCTAAGCTAATCTCAAGTCTTAAGAATAAACACATAATACAGAGTACATATACCCTACAAAAAACTGTCCAAAACAATACCTTTGCGAAACGACTGAAAAAAAATATTTAAAAATTTTTAACAAAATACGTAATATATGTTGTCGACTCTAAATCTTTATTTTTTTATGTTTTATTATTCAGGTAAGGTTTAGATGAGTCTACCGTACTCCTTGATGAAATTACTAATATCATTTAGCTACTCAAGATGTCATCCGGTGTCAGTGCATAGAGGTATTGAATATCAAGCAGGGGAGCCTCTACTTTTCCTTCGGTTAGAAAGAAAGAGATGATCGCGGTACCTATCTGTTTCTGTCTATTCGCGTATGCGCAGTTAGCATAGCAGCATAGCAGAACGATTCGAAGGTTAATTGTTGTGATTGGATTTTTGTGGTTGATGATAAAATTAAAAAAATATGTGTAATTTGTAATATATATTTCATTCCTTCAAACAACTTTATAAGGTATTTAAGTTGATTTTATTTTTCGAGGTTGTCATAATAACAAGTAGTCTTTTACTGCGCATGCGTCAGTAGAGAAAGACGTTGGACGTTTCCGCTTACAAGCAGCCGTGTGTCTTCCTCACTCTATCTATAAATACCTCTATGTGTCAGTGACGTTTCGATACAGTGGCCAATATTGCGACTGTGATTTGTCTGTCAGTACTACATTATAATCTATGGTCAGCACCATTAGAATTAATTCAAATACTCGTCAAACCGAATTTTGCGGATATATTATGTTATGTTATTATGTCGACTCGAAATCATATTTTTTATGTTTTATATACGAGTAACATTCGCGATACGTGCCTGTTACATTTTTTTTTACAACTAATTGATTCGAAGTTTTTTCTTTATTTCCATTTACATAGGTAATTTTCCCTATTTACGATTAACTGTGTTCCCTAATATATTTATTAACGTAGTTATAACGGCACGTTGGTAACACATGCTCGAAATCATTTCGGTTTTATGAATTTCTGTGAAAATGAGGCCGCTACTAAGAGCCTATTACTTCGGTAACGATGTATTTAACATCTAACTTTATTAATTAGGGATGCTGCAAGCAGTTTTTATCAAATGTGAACATGTCTTATGTGTATAAATATGTATTTTTTATCATTGTGTCTGGGTGTAATTTATCTGTAATGTTAAGTGAGTATTTAACAATAATAAAAGTATGTTCATTAGCAATCTTGTTCCAAGCTAAAGCTGTTCTTGTGTTAGAGATATCTGAAGTTATTATTTACTCAGAAGTTCCAAATTCAAAATCATTTATTCAATTAAGACACTAAGTGACATTTATGAACGTTATATTGTTACAGTTAAAAATCATAGATTAACACAAACAGACGTGGATTGTCAAGGTAAAATAAGTGAAAACACCAAAATCTACTGCCTGCTTGTGCTATCGATTTATCAGTTCCATTTACCAAAATACGTAGAGCCTTATGAGAAGAATACTGGCAAAGGAACTGATGGCCACTCTTTTTAAAAGTTAGATCTCCAGGTACAATAGTAATATATAAAAGGTAAACAGTTCCAGTTTAATATAATTGTCTTACTCTTCAAGATAACAAAGCTGAATCGCTGGAAGTGATGTATGGTATATGGTCACGAACGGTATAGAGTGATGTGATGTGTTACTTCGTGTTTAATATATTTTCTAGTAGACAACTTAATCCAAATGAGCTATTAAATCGATATATTATAATATTAATAATAAACTATCAATTGTTAAGTATCATACAAAATCGGTTTAATTCCGAATTAATTTATTTTAACTTTCGATTGTGTTACGGGCCAGATTTATTTCAGCTTAGCATATTATGTAAGAAGCCCCATACTTATCAAAAAGTATTTCTATTAACTCTTAATGAACCACGAAAGACATCGAAAGTATTTTTCTTCAAAGATATTTTTATTTAAGCGTCCAAATCCTTGTGGCTGTCAGAAGGAGGAAAAATAAGCTTTTTTAAAGTATAAAACCTATCTTGATGGGTTTGGATGGGCAATTCACTGGACCATTATATCAACCCTCGCCGACAAGCACTTGACACTTTGTTCTTAACTATGTCTTCGTTTAAAATTTATTTTTGCTTTGAACACAAAGATTTGACAGCGATCATTTGAAAATAGTAGTGAAATAAAATTACACTCATTATAATCAGCTTATAGCTTTTTTCATAAATAGGCATTAATTTTTTTAACTCACCTATTATACCTTCATTTTGGTTCCATAGATTAAATGTATACTAATATTATAAATTCGAAAGTAACTCCGTCTGTTTGTTACGCTTTCACGGCAAAACTGCTGCATCAATGAAATTTAGCATGGAGATACTTTGATTATTGAGGAAGAACATGGAATACTTTTTACCGCGATAACCGAAATGTATCCGGGTGGATCCGCGGATAAAAGCTAATAACGTATGTATGTTTCTAAAACAGTTTTATAATTAAATAACGTTTAGATAATACATGATTTTTGAAGTATTTTTAGATAAATTGACTCCTATAGACACACACACATCCACCACAACATACTCTGTCATAAACGTGGCATGTCAAGTATGTGGTTGATGACATACACTTTAATGTCTCCTCTTGTCAGCTACTAAATCGAAATAGGTTTTAATTTCCGCACTTAAGTAGAATACTCCAAACTTTAAGGAGGGGATCAACATCAGTTGACCTATTTACTCGTTTGCCCATAAAAAATATTCAAAATCTTTTCCAAATTGTCTTTCAGGCAATTATAAACACGACAAATATAGAATGTGCCCCAGAAAACTCATTCAACATCATCTGGAACCAAATTTCGGAGAGGGCGATGTCATCTTTCACAACAATAAAGTAATTGACAAAGGGCAAACAGAAATGACTGATAAGGTTAATGTAACTGAGGGTACACATTTCGAGTTTAATTTTTTAGTAAATGAATGAAAACAACTCCTTAAAGTTGAGGTTTTTTAATAATTAATAATTTGATTGTAACTCGGATTTAAAAACAGATGAACTATTCTTCAAAATAATTCTTATGAGTTTTCGGGCAAATTTGAAATGAAATCATTAGAGTGGCTTTTCTAGATCAAACCATGAATATGGGAAATCAAAAGTGATTAACATTTTATCTATTATTAACATCTATTATGATGATAAAGGTGATTAAACTATCAACTAGTTGTTAATGTTAAGAAACTAAGTCTAGTTGTGCCACGGACTGACGGCAGAACTTGGGCCATAAATAGTCGAAGTACCAAAGACTTAACAGATCCTTTACAGTTAATAAAATTTTAAACTCTTATTTACATTTTTATCTTTAGAATACGCAATTGTCGGGTATAGACGCTAGTCTTGTTGAAACCTTTCCTTATAATATATTTACATAATATTCAACATTTGCTTGTTACTGAATTATGTATAAGCTTTTGTTTGATATAATAAGTTACCAGATTTTTTATTCGTCTTCACTACGGCATGGTGTCAATTTTAGTTAAAGTATTTGAATTCATTTTAAAAATAAATTATATATATTATTATTTATTTTAATTGAAGTAAACATTATGGTCGTGTATAATTAAATTAAACGTAGTATCCTTGTTTTCATTTACATTAGTATTTTTTTTTAAACAGTGCATGTTTTTTTAAGTTTGATTTCAAATATTAAACTAAACACGCTCCATCGGCTTTTATGAGAATCAGACCTATGACAACTCTAACCAACTATTACATCATATAAAGAAAGAAATGGTTTTATTTAATTATTTTTTCGTATGCTTAAGTGACCTCCTTTTAGGGAATTTAGAAAGTTTTCTGGAAGTTGTTAAACAAAAGAACTGGAATATACGCTCAATGCAATTAAAATGACAACTTTAATGACATTATTAGCGGCATAATTCGAACTCGACTGCAATACGGCACAAACATAAATAAAATGCTGCATATTTAAAACATAACACTATACGCAACTCGTTTATAACCTACTCGTATATCAAAGCTCAAAGAAGATTTAAATAGTAAAGCGGAACGGCAGGCGCGGATAGCAACCACTTCGTATAATATTCACAAGAGTTTCAAACCTCAGTCTCGGGAACATTTAGAAGCACTTAAAATTACATTACAAATTCTTGTTCTAGCCTTTATAAAGATTCAGTTTATCACACAAATAAACAAATTGTGTTTCTTTTCGGGAAGTATCATATTTATTTATTTTCTTTTAGTTTTTATCGAATTAAAATTTATTTTGTATTATTGTCAGTATTTCATTTGACATTGACTTTGACCGATCAACATTTGTATCTTCATTTTCAGTCTTATTTTATTTATAGCATTTATATTTAACATTATGCTACCAATTCAAAGTTTAATAATTTTCAAAAATTACTGTGTACTGATTACCCGTCGTAAGTATGCAAAGTAAAAGATATTTTTGGATCTATATTAACTTCTAATGGTTAAATAGAGTTTATGAACAAAACTTGTGCAATGTTCGCTGTTATATCACACATATATAAATATAAACACCAATTATTTATATCAAACCATATTTTTGAAAAATATAGCCATCCCAGAGAACAAAAAGCTCCTAATTAAATCTTTTGGGCTGTTATGTACGTTTACAAAAATACTAGTGACCTTTTTCAGCCTGTGTAAATAAAAAAGAGAAACATATACATATACCAATGTTTGTAACAGATACTAACAATGTTTTTATAGATTTTAAAAATCAGTACAGTCTCGCTTTTATCTAAATGTATATTACATGTTCTAGACTATCATTTATTCTTGACAAATATTGTTACATTCATGATGATATTGTAAAACATAAATAGTTTGCATTAAATAATTTAAATATATTTAATTTAACTTTTCGTAAACGGGACACTTACTCAAAGGCTTTTTACGATATTCGCGTAAAATGAATTACGCAGAATTTATCTTTAAAAATCATTTTTTTATTATTGTAAAGGGCAAACGAGTAGACGTATGGCCTGATGGTAAGCGATTACCGCCGCCCATGGATACCAGCAACACCAGAGGCGTTACAATTAGGTTGCCGACCTTCTAAGAAGGAGTACACTCTTTTTTTGAAGGTCGTATTGGTCCGGGAACACCGCAGGCGACAGCTCATTCTACAGTTTTGTTGTACGAAGCAGAAAGTTTCGGGAAAAGCGCACAGTTGTGGACTGCCAACCATCTAGATGATGGCGATGAAATTTCTGTCGCGTAGGACGATGGCAGAAAGAGGCAGCATTTTTATCAGAAGTAAAGATAACAAAATTTTTATGCAGTAAGCGTATTTAAAATGAGAACATACGACACTTATCTGACTAAGTAATATGCTTAAGTACATCTAGTAGAATATCTGAGCCTTAATATGTATGTTTCCTTTAATCAACGCGCTTCGCTTAATAGCAGTCTGGGAAGACGGTTTTGCCGTGTTTCCTGAGTCACGTTTAGCTTCGAACGTCTAAATAGCTGTACATCTATCACCTCTGAGTGTGTTACTTTAATTGCAGATAGCACGGACGCTACTAGCCATCACCTTATGTTGAAGGCTTTAATATAAAATGTAGTAGAGCAAACTATACGTGACTTCAGCGATGGATTCAAAGCGGATGTCAGTCATTTCCGGGCAGAGCGGCGACCGTTGATTAAAGTATAAATTACCGATCGTACTAACGGTAACTTACATATAGACTGCCCACTAATAGTTTCTTCTATGATAAATTTAATGGAACTTACAAGTTTTACTTGTAATAATATAGTAAATATATCGCTATAGCGTTCGTACTTTGTGTTTCCATTATTAATACATTTACATCTTTTAACAACCAAAAAAAAAAAACAAAGACTTATTGAACCACTTACGAAAAGTTAGTATTTTTTAATATATTTTTACCCATCAAATATCTTTACTTATATTAATACACAAGGGGCAATATCCATGTTCTCCAAAAAACTTTGAAACATACACACTTACCTTTATACATATATCTAGCAAAAATTAAATACGAGTAAAATTATAATTTACGGATATTAAATTAGTGTCCACCTGTTATTAATATTATTAATTAGTAAATAAAGGCATTAAAAAGTTCCAAAATGTACAATTAAATAATATAGCGTCAAATTGATATTTACATAATTGCGTATTACTGCTGGTGAATATCAGACGTAAGCCCCAGACCAAAATGTCCGAGGCACTTAATTTGAAGCTAACCAATGCTAATTTATATTCAATCTACTTATTCAGATTTCCATTTCTTCAATTTAAATTTCTATTTTCTGTATTTATCTAATGGCAAATGAGACTAAACATTTACGTTTCTGTAATATAATATTTAACGAATAATAATAATAAATAAATATCCCGGACATCTTACACACAACGCCATCTAGACCCAAGCTAAGCAGAGCTTGTGTTATGGGTACTAGACAACTGATATAAATACTTATATACTTTTTTTTTGTAAATACATACATATTATACATAGAAAACACCCAGACTCCGAAACAAATATTTGCAGATCATACAAACGTTTGGTCCGACCCGGGAATCGAACCCGAGGCCTCAAGCTTAGCAGTCGCATACGCTACCACTACGCCACCGAGGCAGAATAAATATTGTTTTACTTTTTTAAGCTCTCGGTATGTGTTTGAAACAGAGTCACTACACGTGATCCCGTTTTAATCATTAGTGGTTAGCCTTCCCCTTCTATAGCAATTTGTTGAGGTTTATCCTTGGTTGTCAACGTTGGGGTTTACAAGCCGAGAGAACGCTTAATTAAATTTGTTACTATGTTAGTAGTTGCTTATCCACAGTTATACTAAGTCCTCTTGGTACATTTTTAAAGAATATGCTAAAGATAAATTTTGCTATTCTCTTTTTGTCTTATTATCTGTTATTTAACTGCCTCGGTGGCGCAGTGGTAGTGAATGCGACTGCTGTGCTTGAGGTCTCGGGTTCAAATCATGAGTCGGACCAAGTGTTTGTGTGATCTATAAATATTTGTTTCGGAGTTTGGGTGTTTTCTATGTATCATATGTATGTTTACAAAGAAAAAAAAGTATATATGTATTCATATCAGTTGTCTAGTACCCATAACACAAGCTCTGCTTAGCTTGAGACTAGATGGCGTTGTGTGTTAGATGTCCAAAAATATTTTGATAAATATGAATTAGTCGTATATTTTTTCTATCTCTTATTATTTACTTACAGATTTTTAATCATTTTTTTTGTTTGTGTATACAATAAAGATAAATAAATAAAAAATATTATTTTTTTTATTCAGAAACAAATCAATAAATCTAATAACAATTAAGTTGCTAATAAAACTTTTTTTTAATCATTATAATTTATTATAGAGTTATTTATCATTAACTAAGTCGCTAAACCATTCTTCAATTTTTATTATTATCCTTTGGAATATTTACTACGAGTACATTTACATAAGATATGAAATGCATTAAGCTACACCACACTTGATACACGTTGATTTCACTGACCTGTCTAATCAGATTACCTCGCTAACATTAACTAAGCGGATATGAGTTTCGAAATACATCATGAATATCGAACCATGAATGTTTCTAGATATAATCCAAAAGGGGTAGCTTACGGAAAACGGTTTCACTGGTTCAAAATATTAGTAAGCGGTTAATAATTATAGTATGTAGTTGCAAAGGTTAAGGCATCCTCGAGGGCTCCTAGAAACTCATGTCATTAAACAGTACGTGATTCAAATTGAATATTTAAAAAAAAGTAAAGGAAATCAAGTGCAAAGTTTTAAGTTTTTATCGCAATATCAGCTGTAGAGAACTGTACATGTATTCCCACTGTCCGCAATAAACTATCAAATACTTCAATATCGCGCCCACACAGATATTGGACAAATAAATCTATTTTGGTTTTACGGGCCGGAGTCCGACTTCATCCGCAGGTAACATGTATAAACGAGACAGATAAAGTATGAGTTTTATAGAAGAGAAAAGTTTTATTTGAATAAATAATTCGAATAAGTGGAGGTAACAAGTTCGAGCTTAATAAATATAAACAGTCTTTTAATGGTCTAAATCTAATGAATGCTCCTCCAATAGAACAGATACTACTTAGTGGACTAGGTATTATACGACCCCCTATATTAGTAAATTACTAAATTAAAAAAGCATACACACTAACATTATTTTAAAGTTGCTATTTGAAAAAATATTTTCTAGATAATACATAAATATAATCTTTTAGAATGTTTTACCGAGAACAGAATCTATTTGTAAAAGAATAACACTAAGGCCAGCTCTTGAGATTCGCGGAAAAATGTTTAAAATTAGAAACCTTTTTGTATTCTGGTACATTTTGTGATTATTTTTTTCTAAATGAAGACTTTGCATAACAGCCAGTTCTGAGTACTGAATACTGTATACAATAAAATTATGTAAAAATTTTATTATAACTATTAGGGCTACCCTTTCTATTAAAATTTTGAAATAAAATTGGACCCTTAGAGTAACGTATGCACCTTTTAACATTGACTATAAGTAAATATCTCTAGTTACCACTACCATAGTTTGTTCCTGTTTTTTTAAATTTTTGAAATAAAAATTGTATTTTAGATGGAACTTGCAAAAACTTAAGTGCTGACATGAATAAATTCATAACACCAGTACTGGTTTAACTAGATTGGTTAACATGAATATTAGTAATTTTAGATAAATAATCTACAAACCATGTCATTCTTATTTTTCAAAAAATGTACATACAAACAAACACTTATATCTAATAGTACTATTTTGGCTTTAATTTCTACCACTATGATATATACAAGAATTTTAAATAAATCTGAGAATTATCTCAAAAGTATTATGTAGATCACACAAATAAATTCTCTATGTTTGAATTGAACCCACGACTCTCGACGCAGTAGTTTGTGACCACTTAAACACTGCAACGCTGCACGATCCTTGTACGTATAGTAAAATAGACTGAGGCAAGTGAGGGAAAATTTCCTAATGACTGTAAAGTCACGTTTGTGTTAATTGCGACTAGGATTTCTGTTCTAATAATACATTCAATTAGTTGATGAAATAAACTTTACTTAAATAGTGGCCGTCGTTCCCCACTGCGCTGAGTACAGTGAGTTCGATTCCCACAGAAGACAATACTAGTCTATTCCACTAATTAGTGATCTAAGTCTGGATGTTCTCTATGTCGCTTTTACGTGTGTTAATAAAGTCTCCTTAACACAAGATATATTCCAGGTACCTATAGGAGTTGTATCTTTATAAAAAAAAAACAGTCTATTAGAATCGTGATAATTAATAATTATAAAATAATGATACTTAATAATATGAATGTGAACAAAAAAGTGCTTTGACATTTGACGGAGATACATTTATAAGTCAAACGACTGTGTTTAGGAATCAATCAACAGCTATTATTGTATCAGGAAGTAGTAATTTAGTAGTATACCAATAATAACCCTGGAATTAATGAACCGAAATATGACCTATTAATGCGGTCACGGCCCGAGTGCTTACAATAAAAGTCATGACGTAAACGTGACGTCGACATGACGCAGTCAGAGGCGACTATGACGTGGACGTGGATATATAACGTAGTAAGCGCATTTGGCTCGCCTGTCGGTACTAAATACGCTGTGTTACTGCATCCTACACAGTTTACATTAAGTTAGTATTCATGACGAACGCCCTTTTAACAAGATTACGTCAGAGGCAAAACGTTACATCACCATTTTCTTAACAATTTTGCCAGAATCCTTGTAATATAAGATAATAGGGTAATCTCACATATACAGTTTTAAGGTATTCTTTTCATTCAGGAATTCAAGAACAGGATTAAATAGTCAGATAATTTTACAAAGAGTATTATAGTCTTTGCGCTGTAGCATGGTGCGGGTGACAGTTGCCTGTATGACGTTGATATTTGTCAGTACCACATGACCAAGGGATGGGATGTTATGCAATTAATTTTTATCGCTTACGATACTCGCAGCATAAATCTAGTTCTATTAAATATTGTTATGAAAATTTGTGTGTTATTCAGTTGTGCAGTTTAATTGTTGTTTGTTTGTTGAGCCTAAGCGTACAAAAAACTGTTTTGGATAGTCAGGCCAGAGAGCTTGTTGTTCGCCTCCGAGATTACTTTGAAAGATAACAACAAAATAATGGACCGTTGTTACCATTGAATCGAATTGAAGAGCGAGTAGCTAAAGCTCTTGGTATTGGCCGCAATACTTTGTCGCGTATAACACGTGAGAAAATTGGCCAAGATGGGATGTCTGAAAATAAATTATCGACACCCAACAAAAAGCGGACTAAGGTGAAACCAAAAACAGATTTAGATGATTTTGCTAAGGTTGCTATTAGAAATCATATTTATGATTATTATAGAAAAATGGAGATACCCACATTGCTCAAGCTTCTAAAATCATTAAAAGAAGCTGACTTGTTCAAAGGAGGTATTACTTTGTTGCGGTAAGTTATAAAATATATTGACTTTGTTTACAAAAAAGTTACACAAGGAAGATTATTATGGAGAGGACTGACATTGCCCTAGCAAGGTGTACATTTTTAAGGAAAGCCAAAAACATAGTGTTTGGCGCAAAGTTGTTTTTTTGGATGAAACGTGGCTAAACGCCAACCATGCAGTGGGTAAAAGTTGGACCGACGATACGGCACAATCGTGTACCATAGTGCCGGAGGGCAAAGGCGAACGCCTTATTATTTGTCACGCAGGTGCAGCAAGTGGATTCGTCCCTAATTGTTTGCTGGCTTTTAAGTCAAAATAAACTACGGAGTATCATGAGGACAGGAAGTACGAAAAATTTAAAGATTGGTTCATAGGTCTATTAAATAATTTAAAAGAGCCTATGACCATAATAATGGACAACGCACCCCCCCTACCATTCGGTACAAGTTAATAAGCCCCAAACCAATCCAACCGCAAAAGCGAGTTGGTGGAGTGGCTGAGTGAAAACGGAGTTACAGCAGACATAAAAATGTTAAAGGCGGAGCTTACTGCCAGGTCCTTCGACTACCCTACCATTGTCAGTATAACGCTATTGAGCTGATTTGGGCCCAAATAAAAGGTATGCTTTTAATTTCAATTCCCATTTTGAAGCTTTATAAAAAAATTAGCTTTCCGATCAAACCATTATCAGAAACCAGATTAGACGTATTTCAAGTGTAATTTTTAGCATTATCTACTAATGATATAAATGATTTTTAAATGAATGTTTATTTTTAGGTTACGTCGCAGGAAATAATACTTCGCTTATTATATATTTATATTATTAATATCCGTCATAGATTCAGATGATGAATTGAGTGACAATTCAGATGTTCCTGACTCGGATATCTGATTTTCTTAGCAACCTTTTAAGCAAATTACCCTATAAATGTTCTGTTGTATAATTATAGACCAATTTTATTAATAAAAATTGACCTACGCACAATATACGTTTTTTATTATGAGAAATATCGACTATCCATCGTAGCAGTACATCCCATCACTAAATTCGTCTATGGTGTAACGTAGTACGCATAATACTGCTTAATTTTTCATTTTATTTGATTTTATTTGTAGACTAGAACATTCTAGTTTGGTTTAATTTATTTTACTACAGTTATTAATGATTTAATATATTGCTAATGTGGTACAGCTAAAATACTCAGTCATAATTTATAAATCGCGGCAACTTTCAAGAGTGAAACGAAATGTTACTGAAACTGCACCCCGCACCATGCTACAGCGCAAAGGGTATAGTTATATGCAATGACAAAAGAAAAATAGAATATTATATTTACGTATCTTGGTAACACTTACCATAACAACATGAAACAATCAATGGAATAGCCATACTTTATCAATAAGAACTTTCAACTTTTAAAGAAATCTAACATGGAGTTTAGAGTCGTTTACGTGACTTGTTCTTGAGTAGGTACAATAATATATAATTTTCTTCTCTAGATGTAAGTCCGACGCCTTCCAGCTGTAAGTCTGACTTGTAAAAATATTTATAAAAAAAAATATAAAAAGTAAATCTAATTTTGTAATAATACTAGCTATTGCGCTCGGCTCCGCTCGCGTGTTTGTCGCAGGCGCAAAGAGTAGCTATGTCCTTGCTCAAGAATCAACGTAACTTAATTCCAAATTTCATTAAAATCGGTGCAGCGGTTTAACCGTGAAAACAGGCCAGACAGAGAGACAGATAGACAGAGTTTAGAGTTTTATAATATAAGTATGGGTTGGTATATTAATCATGAAATTAAAAAAAAAACATCTTTAATGTAAAGCTACACCTACGTGCGTACACTACCACCACCAACTAAAGGAATTAATAAAACTACTTCTATCTGTGAGTAGGACAAATAAAGCTTATCAATGAAGAACTTAAGGTTGGTTAATCACAAGCCATAGGCCTGTATTGGTGTAAAAAAATTGTCACAATTCGTTTCATGGCATTCATTCGCAATTACAAATTTTAGATAACCTTAAAATGTTTTCTATTGTTTCATACATTTTATTTATATAGTATTTTTTACCGATAATTGTCTGGCCGAATAAGCTGAAGCGTAAAACATGAAGATTTTACAACTTTCCTGTACAATAAAACACTCTTGTAGTAAAAAATTCACAATTAAATTCGAGTATACAGTGAAAACGGCCTTTTCGTACGTAGCACGCATAATCAAGCTGGGTGTCTGTATTTTACGAGTGGAATGTACTGCGGAGCTGCGATGCTCGTAAACATTGGTACTTTACGACGAATGGTCTGCCGCACGACCGGAGCTCCCACCACCATCCCTTACCACCTTAAAAACTCTAAACACACAAGAGGGGGAAAGAAGATAGGTAATATTAAACTCCAGTTTGTTATAATAAAGAGGGTAGATACAGGTAATGGGTTATGATGTTATGCTAACATCGAAGCACCTCACTCAGTAATTCTATCAAGAACTTTATTCTTTGTTATTTCTTCAAATGGTTATACCTCTCTGCTTAAGGAATATTTCAAGTATCTGGAAAACGTGTTTTTTTTTAAATAATTGTAATACAATCATAGAAGAGTACGTAATACTCAGTAGAAGTACTATTTGTCCATCACCAGGGTTCACTGAATTAATTACAATTTTTAAACACACATACCTACTGAAATAATTTAAACTAAACGTTCTGACATAGCTTCGTGTCACACGATAAAGGAGCTGTTTAAAGCTTTAATACAGATAATTACTTTATACAGCAAAAGATGATTTCTATACTGTGGTGTACCACAATGTTATGTTTACGAATTTTTTGTGTTCAATTTCGTAGGAAATAATTAATGTTTTCACTTCGAATACGATTTATGATACTCGTGATGTGTTATTATTTCGCAAGATACATTTGGCTAACACTAACTGAAAAGTAAACATGGAGAAAAATATAAACATCACCTTTGCTGTGTCAATGTTTCATTTATTCAGTTTTAAGACACTAATACTTGAAGTCACTCCCAATAAAATGTACCTTGAAATTTAGGTTTTTTTTTTGGAACGAAGTTCCTTATGGCGCGTTGTGTAAGGGGGCTAGACGGAAAAATTGTCACGACACAATTTGTTGACACGACACAATTTGTTGACACGACACAATTTGTTGTCACGACACAATTTGTTGTCACGACACGACGACGACACACACAGATATTTTCGTTTCGTCTTTCTATTTCGAACTTCGTTCCATCCGGGTGTCCCTTGACACCTCTCAAGTTTTTTTTATTGAATAGTGGGCAAACGAGCAGAAGTATCACCTGATGGTAAGCGATTACCGCCGCCCATGGACAACCGCAACACCAAAGGCGTCACAAGTGCGTTGCCGACCTTTGGGGGGATGGGAAAGGGGTTGGGGGGAGGGGTTGGGGTATGGGCCTCCGGTATCCTCACTCACTCGGTGAAACACAGCGCAAGCGCTATTTCACACCGGTTTTCTGTGAGGCCGTGGTATCACTCCGGTCGAGCCGACCCATTCGTTCATTAAAAATTAAAATCATATTTACAATATTGTCTTTTTCATTTAAAACAAGCTTAGCCGGCGAACTTCGTACCTCCATATTTTTTTTACGTAAATATTTTCTAAATTTCAGAAAAAATGTTTTATTAATTATGCCTAATATAAAATAATACACACAAACCTTCTCCTAACACTAATGAACACATAAAAAGAATTATCCAATTTGGTGCAGTCGATCGGCAGTTATGCGCGTAGGTACATACATTTCGGCAATTCATTGTTACTTATATAGATATTGATACATGTAAAAGCACCAATAAAAAATCATAAGCATTTAACTAAAACACATAGTAAAAAAAATATAAGAAAACTAAAAAAAATGCATTCAATAAATATGTAATAGGTACCAGGATTATCAAGGCCTGTCAAAGCTTTTACACCACCCCGCCGCAAAC
Organism: Spilarctia lutea; assembly: GCA_916048165.1. Classification (NCBI taxonomy): domain Eukaryota; kingdom Metazoa; phylum Arthropoda; class Insecta; order Lepidoptera; family Erebidae; genus Spilarctia; species Spilarctia lutea. The sequence continues at coordinate 10,593,920 of OU696471.1, read as the reverse complement.
CCCGGTGGGGTGACGGCCCGAGGGGGTTTCCACACGTTAGAAAAAAAAAGAAAAGGTCCTCCGGTATCCTCATTCACTCGGTGAAAGACAGCGCAGGTGCTGATTCACACCGGTTTTCTGCGAGGCCGTGATATCACTCCAGTTGAGCCGGCCCATGCATGCCGAAGCATGGCTCTCCCACGGTAAAAGCTTCTAGGAATAGAGTATATGGGAAATCTAACAAAAGTAAACCAAAATGATCTGAAAGACCTTTCCGCCATCGTCCTACGCGACATCCGTTTCATCCCCATCATTTAGATGGTCGGCAGTCGACAACTGTGCGCTTTTCCAGAAACTTTCTGCGTCGCACAACAAAACTGTGGTTAAACTATCACCTGCAGCATTCCTGAACCATTACGACCTTCAATTATTCAAGAAAGAGCGTAATTCTTCTTAAAAGGCATCGCACTGGTGACGCTTCTGGTGTCCATGGGCGGAGGTAATCGCTTACTATCAGGCAATACGTTTGTTCGTTCGCCCCTTTATTCTATAACAAAAGATCGTCAGGCAAACCACATATGTGGAGACGATACTAAGTCTACGCGCGCTAATCATCTACGTAACCACTAATATTATAATAAGCTTTATCAGCATAGCTTTTTAATCTTATTTAAAGTTAAACTAGTGATACTATTTTACAATATTTTTTTCATAAATCTTTAGAAAATATTTAGTGTTTGTTTTAATTAAACTAAATCTTAGAACTGCAAATTTGATTTTATTTCTCGTATTATCCTAGTATAGTTATCACTCTCACAATATATTTATAAAGTGCATACAAAAATATTAAATTTTCAACGAAAATCCGCATACAGCTTTTTGTACTTACTTATAGGCACGAATGCATTGGAATCTATTGTAATATTCGAAATGAACAATTCAAATTTCCTTTGTGATAATTAACTTATAATTCTTATTTTCTTAAAAACCTTACAAATAAGCTTTCGGTGGCGATGACGGTGAAATGGTGTGTTGTGGCGTATGAGTCACGCTGATTCCAGCACGAACGGGCCGCTCTTCTGTGCGAGCGTAGTACACTACGCTCGCACAGAAGATCAACATAAAACGATAGCGTTCGTGCTGTCGTGTTTCGTTGGTGAGTGCGAGACAGGAGGCATCACTAGGCCGCCATGGTGTGGGTTGCTATGCTGCATTGTTGCATATTCTGCATTCGCAATGAGTATGGTAACCACTACTCTTGGATTCTGCTTGTACTTTTACTTTGTACTAGAATTTCTTGATACACTTGAAATCTCTGTCTCAAAACCTTCAAGTTTCTTGCTTCTTCTGATACGCTAAGCGTCTTACTTTAGAAATTATGAAAATCTCACTCACGGATGAGCTCATTAAATGAGACTAATGCATCATCATCATGAAACGTTTTTACACATTAAGTTAGGATTTTTGTTTAGATAGTACATATTTAAAATATATGTACATTTAATGCTTAAATAATTCTTTATTTTCTTAATTTTCATTTCTTTGTTTTCCTCACTTCATATTGTGAAAACTTCTTTTTTCACTTATGGTGATTTTTATGAAGTTTTACAAAGAAGCACCACAATGCTGAGTTGCTAACAACCTGGAATGGTTCTTTATATTGTATGAAATATGATATCGCTGTGGTAACACTAGTGCAAAATCAAAGATAAATGTATCAGGAAGCTAACACATACATTCGTGTGTGTGCCTGCGGTTGTGGCACATAGTGCTCGTGAAACAAATCTTGTATTCCGCCCGCACTCGAAGCATAAAATAATGAACTACGACGGTCCGTGGATCACATTTATTTTTCTATTTCCGCGGTCGCTGTATTGAAAGTTTATTTATTTTACTATGCATTCGAGTATAACTCTAAATAGAAATAAGATTGTCGATAGTAGACAAAATTTTTGCGCGCCTCTTCGCCGCACGCGAAGCAAAAAGTAGCCTTTGTCTTTACTCCAGAATCAAAGTATCTCCATGCCAAATTTCATTGAAATCGGTGCAGCTGTTTGGCCGTGAAAGCAGGGCAGACAGACAGAGTTATTTTCGCATATATAGGTAATATGGGTACGGATTTCTCTTATTTTTCATTTTGTCAGTTAGTGTGTACAGTGAGCTTTAATACGCATAATTATAGAAGTATATAAGTTTTATGTTAAACTCAAAAAAGTTCTAACATGTAAATATTATGTTTTGCTTCTTCACACAAATTTCATTGTTCAGTGAAATTTCTACAATCTAATATTTTTTTAATGTATGGCCCTGCCTAAATGACTCTACTCTGCAATAAAACAACTAGAAATTTTGATGTATAAAATGTTTTTCCAAAATGTCCATTTCGATCACATACATATACACATATATACACATTGCTCCGTAAGCTAGTTTAAAACCTTTACCGTCTAATAACTGTACTATACAAAATGATTATTATTATACTCATTGAAAATCTAGGTTTCCCGTTCAGGTGATGCTGGCCACTAATTACAAATATTATGACGTTCTCATCTACGTTTTAAATTACTTTACCGCGCTGATTACAGCCACTAATAAATTCAAAAACTAGTATATCGTATACAAATATTTTGCAAACATTACATTTAATCTAATACAGAAGATTCGGCCGTATTATGTAGGATCAGCCTGAAACCAAAGATTTTAAGAGATCTGTTTTTACATTTACATTTTCACATTTGTTATCGTAAACTCGTGGGAACATTTAATCCACAACAAACGCCAACCGTTCACGGAACAAAAATCAAATCACCCTCTTCAATATGCTACCCTCCGGCTTAAGCGAGGGTATTCGAAGACAGTGAGAAGACAGCCACAAATTGGAAGTGGCTGATTTTTCTTTAAGTTTATATTTCAAACTCTCTGAGTGTTTATATAAAGGGGCAAACACAACTGCTATATCTCAAACAATAATAAACGAAACTATCTCTTACATTTCGGAGGGTCTATTTACAATGATGAGTGACTGATTCGACTACCAATCAATTAAAACAATCTTTGTTTAAACCTCCAGTAACATGTTAAAGCCATTAAACGTTGTTCAACGCTTGGGAGGCTTTTTTACAGATTCTTTTTTTCATAATACACTATACTTTTGGCATAATAATAGTTTGCACATAGTTGTAACTTCATTTCGCTAATAACATCTCAAATAGTGTGGATTATTGTTTTATCCAGCTTATGCTCTTAATTGATTTCGTGAAAGTAAATTTTCTATTTCTCGTAAAAAACACTATTTTAAAATGTAAAGCTTTGTACACCTTCTGCAACTTTTATAAAATTTAATAATGATCAGTTGAGAACATGAGGCATGGCATTTTATAAAATTAGTCATGTAAAGTCGTACCAGAATTATATCATCCGTGAACTTTTGGTTCTACGGTGTTCTCTGACTCTCAAAAAAAAGTAATTTTAGCTCTCTATCTAGTTTTGAATGCGAGACTTGCGCGTCATTTCATGCTGATTTCTCCGTTCTAAGAAAAGAGCTTTTTGACAATTAAAAAAAAGAACCATACATTTGATTTTAGAAATAGGACGTTGGCTTAATAAAATATAATTGTATTAGAATAAAAATCAAGATTGTAGGTAAATTTAAATGAAGGCCAAAAGGCTTCAAAATATTTACTGTTACATTATCATCTCAAGTCCTCTACAAACAAGGGTACACTGTGGCTTTAATTACATCTGACTGCTTTACTGAGGAATTAAATTTAACTAGAAAACATGTCCAGCGAGGGCGTACCCTCGGGAAGGTACACAAGAATTCTATTTTTGTAAGACTAATTCGAAAAACGGGTCGGGTAAATAATAGCAACAATGAGATGTTTTCGAACTGTTTCGGAGTACGAGGGTGTTGCAACGTTCGCCGGTCCTCTCCAAACAAACTACTCTCTATTGTACAGCTTTTAGCAGCTAAACTGTTGCCAAACCTCTCGTTTTCTTCAACAAATTCCTTTACTTATTCATGCATATCCCGAGGAAAGTTGACGGTCGGCAGAACAAATTTTCACTCATGCATACGAAGAGCCCTCCATGCGAAAAGTTAAACGAGCTTTTGTTGTGTAGATATAAGTTCTAAATATTATTATATATCTTTCTTCCTTTATACTGTGGCATACTAATTATATTTTACTTTTTTATTTGTGTTATTCTTACAGAAATCTTACAACCAATAATCTTTAAAAGTAAAATAACAAAACTTTTCACTCATGAATATCATTATTTGAATACGAAAACCAGGCAACGACACATACAAAGATATACAATAATTACATAACATACACTTATTTTAAATAAGAAATTACATTATTACTACTATAGCGAGAGGTTTAGCGATGCGTAAGCGGTGTAATAAATAACAGTCTATATTAAATGTTTCAAGCAAGCTATTTAATGTCTTTAAGGCCACAAAGAAGTTTATACAATAGTACGACACATAGAAAGCACAAGACAATAGTAACACAGTACAAGAAAGACGATTTATATGAATAATAGATAAAACACATAAAGTTTGCGCGGTACGCGAATAAAATGTATAGCGGCGCGAGTCAACGTGCGCGCAGCCTCCCGGCGTCAGTATCGGTACTCGACTGGCGAGGCGGGGAAAACCGAGCGCGCACGACGGTGCCTTCGGACGTTCACAGCGCAGGGGCGCGGGCGGCGGTCGGCGCCATTCGTCCATCTACGCTATCGCTACACTACATTAACAACTATCAGTCAAAAAAAACCATCAGATATGATCTTTACAACTAGTCATAGTTATAAAGATCATATCTGATGGATTTTTGAACTAAGAAGTAGTATGTCTTTAGTGAAAACTTAGAAGAGTTTTACATTAATACAGATTAATATATAAAAAAAATATATAAAAGCTGCATGGCAAATTTATAGACAGTTGTTATGTTCCAAATGCTAGTGAGTGAATGGTTTGAATACAGTGAATCCTTGGGCTGTCAAAAGAGTCCTTTAGAAATTACTTAGATGAAAATATTAGAAACTACATGTGTAGGAATTAGTAGAGTAAGTCATGATAGTAAGGTAATTAGAAAACCCAACCTGTACATGAAAATTCAATGAAATTCCTATTTATAGCCTCTCAGGAGGGTAGTAGCTAACTTTTTGAATTACATGACTCTGTTTTAAGTCGTGCTTAACACATGTGCGTTAGGGGATTGTTCCTAAACTTTTCAGACAAGTTTAACAGGCCGTCTGACTCTAAATTAGTTTGTGGTCGGCATGATTATAAAAATTAATAAGGATTGAGTTTTAACAACGCCGATTAATATGAAATGCAGGGCATATAATCATTGAATTAGGGAAGTACAATTGGCGGCCTTACCGCCCGGAGGCAATCTCTGTAAGTATAAATACATATCTAGATAAATAATATTTTCCTCTATAAGATTACCTACACAAATATCGTGGTTATAAACGTATCACATCCCTTCAGGAACAATGAGTAAATTAATTCAGTTGTAGATATAGGAGATTAGGAGTAATATAATCACGGCAAATCGTAAGCTTGAATAGTATCAATAGCCTTAAGTCAAAACATAATAAGGATTACTGCAAAGTAATAACTATTGAATAATATTGTTATTCCTTTACAAATGCCATCCGAACATCTGAAACTTCGTATTGTAACAATAGAACCCTTATCGCGACTGTAACAGTTTGGTCCAATGAGCACACCTACTTATCCGTATACATCCTTCATATATGATTATGAGTGTACGGGCTGCTAAACTAGTGATTGTGTGGGGCTCAAGTGATCCTTACGAGGCCTACAGACGCTTGCACTGAACTGATAAACAAATGTACCTTGTTGTTGAGTATAATTTGTAGCCTATCAAGGTATTAAGGTTCTGGTTTCATAACCGTGCATGCTGTTTTATTAAGTTTTACTATGGATTTTCCATAAAACAAGTATTTAGTCTTATTGCCTTTACTCACATTTAGACTTTGACCCTACTCTATAAATTTACAAATATTGTAAATGTAAGAGGCTTTGCTTGTTTTATTCTTTCAAATCTTAATTACTCAACATATTGTCATAAAGTTTTACTTTCAGTTGCCATTTTTACTCACAGACGTGCAGAAAGGGACACGTAATATAATAAATAACACAAAAAATAAAACACAAAAAAAATATCCGGAACTTGTGCAGAAACACTGTCAGGATTGATTATTGTTATTATTTTTTATTATTTAATATGTACAAAAAACCTGTATATACTCAACCAAAATAATAATCGCGACACCACACTGTTCAATGCGAAATAGAAAGACGAATCGAAAATATCTGGCTTGCTTTCTACAAGAGAGAAAGAGAGACCGATAGAGAAACATGCAAACGCCGCACGGCTTACTATAGCATAAAGTGTCCTTACAACTTTTAGTCTTAACTTTTTCCGTCTAGCTCCCTTTCGCAACGCGCGATAGAGAACTTCGTTCCAATAGTTTTATATCTAGAAACATACAGTTCGGAAGAAAAATAATTTCTTGTCAACTGTCCCGTGTCGAATGTTACGACAGTATGATACAAACAGTTGAATACTAATATATATTACGCTTTACTAAGTACCGTGAGCAAGGCACGCTTTGGTATGTATGGGCCGGCTCGACCGGAGTGATACCACCGCCTCACAGGCCATCCCATAAAGGCAGGCAACGAACTTGTGACGCCTCTGGCATTGCGGGTGTCCATGGGCGGCGGTAATCGCTTACCATCAGCCCATCGTTTGCCCCTATCACATAAAAAAAAACTTTATAAAAACCCTGTATGCCTCCTGAGTGGTTGCTAGGAACCCTCAAAGACTTAAATTTAACTAATCGATTATACAAGACTGATCGTGCACTTGGAGATGAGCGCGGATGTAATTATTACACTCCATTTTATCCAAGTCCTGTTGTGCTTTAGCTGTTATATAATGATGGATCGATCTCACTGCAGATCGTTATCGACTACTAGTCCTACTGCCTCTTTGCGACGAACACATTAGTTTTCTAAAGCGAGGTAGATAGTTTTTGACTTTAGGATGAAACTTGAACGAGGGAAAATACCTAGCTCGCACTGCCGGGGGCATATTAGCTTTCTAGAGTTTCTAACTATATTTAGAACATTAAACTTCACCTAGCACTTTGTGTGCTTTAGCTGTTTCAACAAAGCAGCTTATTTGGTAAATATTTAAATAACAACAAAATTACTTTTTGAAAAGTTTATTAAACTTCACAGACATTACAGATACATGATGCTTAATAAAATGAAACGTGTTCATTAAATTTCTAAAATACATGTTATATCAATAACGACACCATCATCAATGGCTTTGAATGGACTCTCCTTAGAAAGGAGATTCAAATAATAATAAAAGATGTAAATACTACACCAAATGAAAGTCGTCCATCTTTTCCTAACAAGGGTTGTTACGTAAACAACAAGACATGCATTAATAATTAACCCTTCTTGAGTTATCTTGTACTAATTAAATACATATATTACGACCGCAATAGTACCGAGCTGTACTAATACCTAACTTTGGATTGTTGAGATTTATTTTTGCAACAATTCAGGAAAAGTATTTTTGTATGAAGAAGTATCGTTATACGTAACAAAAGTATTGAAGCCTTTTATAATTTGAACTTTATACCTTAACACTAAAAGTGTTTATTTACACCAAAAAGTTTTGACTGGTTTTAGAAACAACGAATATCAAAACGACCCTATTAGAGTTCTTAGTGTTTCTAAGTGTCCTAATAGCGTTTTTAAGATACAGAATTCAAAAAAGATATAAACTTCTTTAATTGAATACGCTATATTACTGTACTTGTGCACTTATAGAAATATGTCGGTAAACAAGAACAAGATATAATAAAACACTTTAAGAACACTATTATATAAATGTTCAAATATACATTTACGATAATCTAATGCATTTTGCGAGGGCATCAGACGAAAATTAATTCAACAGGGTTATTACTTTGCAACTTTGCTAACAGTCTAAAGTTACCTATGCTATAAATCACGGCCACAATCTAGTTAGAACTACATGCTTACTCATTAGTATTGTAACTTTTGGTGTAATAACTGCATAAATTCCTTAAAATTATATTTCATTTATAGCTTTCCTTATAAAATAATAATTATAATTTTAAGTTTGAGAAAAGTCTTTGAGTTTAAGTGTAGTCCATTTTAAACAGGTATGTCCAACATGTATAAATATATCTGATATCTTCCTAGAACAGTCACATGATTCGACATCACATTCTTTGACATGTAGTTTAATATAAAATAGAAACAAACGTATCATGATCAGCGTATTATGCTATAAGTCATATTATACTTATTATTCACGTAGGATCACTCCAAACAAAATAACGATGAATGACATGAACCGCAACATGTATGCGAGTATCGATAAAGCACTGAAACTGCTGACACAAATGATCGACAAAATTTCCCCGGGGTCCCGCTGAGACCGAACCTATATCTCCATTGTTTTATTTTCACCAGAGTTTGTTCTGTGAGGAAGGGTAGGTGTTAACAGCACACATATACATAAATTGTTAAACAGCCAGTCCCCGATGAATGAAAGTTCTGTTCATTGACAAAAATTTCCCATGAGCTTTATGTTTTCGAAGCCGAAAACACCAAATATGTAGGCATTTAGTATTTATGTGATGGATGCTAATTATACACAATCGTTACATTTTATCTTATTATCCGTGATAACCTTGCTAAGCTATGACTTTTATCTTAATCTTTAAATATTCGTCTACTCGAATACACACTCGAAAACACTTAATAACCTACGTAATCTAAAAATTTTAATACTTTGAGTGCTTGTAAGTATACCTTCTTCTTCTTCTTCTTAAAAAAGACAACTCCCACATTAGGAATAACATCCTGTGTCGTGGGGGACTTTACAAACATACATGAAACGGACACAAAGAACATCCAGACTCGGGACAACAATTCGTGGATCACACAAAGTGTTGTAGGTACCGCGTGGGATTTGAACCCACGACACTTGGCGCAGTAGCAAGCGGCATTGCGACCGCTGACACCACTCGGCCAACCGTGCAGTGCACCTAATTACTAATAACGATATTCCGTATAACAACATTTCATAAATTACAAGTGTTCGTTTCTTATCATAAATTTATAACCCGTTGTACATATCGGGATATAGAAGGTATAGTTACATTTCAAATAAAATAATTACTTAAAAAAATAAATTTCTGGTGGTCAAACTATTATAATCACAAGGAAATGTAATGTACGTTGATAATAAAAATCGGAGTTGTAGTGTGTACCTATCATTTTCTTTCACATTTTTCCTACATAAAAGTTGTATAGGTTTAGATACCAGAAGCTGACTGAACACCTACACTAAAAGCCCCCCCAAACTGCAGACTTTCGATCGGTCGATAGTTTGATTGGTTTCTTAAGCAGTATGAAGATGTAGGTATAGCACATTATAACGATTCGGTATCGGCTGATAACTGCCTTCAAACTAAACTATCGGTAGATTAAAAAGTTTGTAGTCCGCGGGAGCTTCTAAATCGAAATTGTTGTGTCATAGTTTTTAACTGAATAACTAAAGAAGACTTTCCGTGTAGTTGCCTATCATAATTATTACTTAACCCTTCGTCAATTTCTCATCTTTCGAAAATACGTTCCCTAATCACCTAAAAGCATTTATAAACTTGATTAAGGTCCTTTCATTAGTAAGTTATAAACGTCATATTTTGAATTGATTTTTGGGTCCCGGGGTTACTTCATTGTGTTAGTTTGATTTCTGTTTCTGTTAAACCGTTCTTTACTTAATAACAGGGCTATAGGTTTATTATACGATTTGATACGACCCCTATAACTAAGTTTATGATTTGGAGAAATCTGTTGTACGTCACAAACAGGAACTCATGCCCAATATTACTACAACGCTACATTAGTATGTTTCATTCATACGTTAACTTTCAATATCATAAGTTGGAATGTTAATACGTTAATTACTTTTTGGTATAAGATAAAATGAAAACGTAGTTTCTTAAACAGTTTTAAGATAAGTAATTAATAACGTCAACTATTTACTGATAGACTTTTATTTATACTACATATTATAATTTTTAAAACAAATTCAAAACTATAACTAAACAGGTACGTTATAGCGACGCTGAATTAAATAATGTGGCATATTTGACAGCGGCAAGGATTAAAGTAATTGCTTAATACGAATTAAAACTTAAAGTAGTACGAGTATATAAATTTAGAAAAAATGAGAGCTGAACCCTTTGTCACAAATCTAATACAACTGTTATGCTTTTTGCTAATTTGCTTCTAGAGGCACTTTATGAATGATTCAGTTCTTGCTCTAAACCATTAATAGCACCAACTCTCTTCACTATTATATGATTGCAGTGTTATCTAACGCAGTTCAATGTAAAGTTTTATATTATTATTCCAGGAAGTATACCATATAACTTTTATGCAACGAAATATCCAATAACTACTATTATTCAAAACCGAAAGCCACTAAAACGATAAATAAAATATGTGTGTACCCGTGAATGAGGCGCTCGTGGTGTCGGTTAGGTCGGGGCGGTGCGGCGCGCCGCCGCCCGCATTCTATCAGCTGGCCGGCGCAGCCATCTCGCCCGCGCGCGCTTCCGCTCACCGCCCTGCGCCTGCACACAACACCCACCTTGTTACGTATTTATAACTTAGGTGTAACTTAGTATTTATATTAACCGTATTAAACCCCGCAAATATAGTAATATCAGTTTAATATAATAACAATATTAAAAATATAAGTCTAGAAAAGCACATGGCACGTTATCTTGTGAATAGTCGGGGCAACTTGTGCACCTTATTAGTTAGCTACCAATGAGGTAACCATCGAATTACATATTTTAATTACTTTAAGTAAGTTGAGAATTATTTTTACTCAAACTTCAAATGTTATTTTTGTAATCGCGTCCCATTACTAATTTGCCTGCATTTTACCTTGCATTACAGACTAAACAATAATTATGTTTAAAGTTTAATTTGAATTGTGATGATTGGTGAATGAATGAATAAAGTCACCGACAAAATTAAGAGACTTTGTTTTAGGTATCAAACACAAAAACCTTTACACAGATGAGTTTATGGCTAACATAAGAACTGCCGAAAGTGAAAAATAATAACTTTGAATATTCTCTATAAAATCAGAAATTTCAAAATGTTTAAGTTAAAAGTATAAACAAAAAAAATTAGCATGTCGGTGACGCGAACCCGTAAGATTTTCCCCTATCAAAAAGTGCTCAACGCGGCCAAGGAAGTTTTGTGACGTCAGCATTTTGGTGACGCGTGACGCGAACTCATAATATTCTCTCCTACCAAAAAGTGTTTAATGCGCCTAGAGAATTTTCCCTTCATAAATTAGCAATCATTAGGACTGTCGATAGAAGTGAAAACTTTAATTTAAAATTTAACGTGTGATTAATTAGTAAAATGAATGTGTAAATTAGAAATTTCATAATGTTTAAATTAAAATTATCAACATCAAACATTAGCATGTCGGTGATACGAACCCATAAGATTTTCTCCTAAAAAAAAGTGATCAACGCGGTTAAAGAAGTTAAAAACCTTGGGTAGTGACTTAACTTGTCCTTATCAGATTGTCAAGATTCATTATGTATGATGGAAAATATCGTTGTTCATAGTTTTTTAATCTAGATACGGATCCCTGTTACAGTCTCCAGATTCAGTCATTGATATCAGTTACATCCCTAATCCGCACACGTTGATACTCATTATGTTAAAAAAAGTGTGTGTGTACAAAAAATAATTGAAAATAAACAACATTATTCAATCCTTTCACCTATAGTGAAATAAAAAACTTGCCATAAAAAAATCTAAATTAGTATTAGGAACTGATAACAAAATAAAAAATCATAATAAAATAAGAAGTCTTATGAATCCTTCACTCATATAAAAACCATGGCAAGAATATAATACATATTCCACAATAGGTTAGTAAATAAGTAACAGTTGGCACAGTGATAGCCTGCGTAACTTCTGTACATGAGGTCTCAGGTTTGATTCTCGGCTCGTACCAAATATATGGATGACCTGCCAATATTTGTTACGGAGTTTGGGTATTTTCTATGTATAATATGTATATGCTAACAGAAAAAATATTTATTTTATATATTATTATCAAGTACAGATAGTACCACACAACTGATATACAGTTGTCTAGTAACTAATAATACACGTTCTTGGTTTGGGACTAGATGAGGTTGTGTGTTAAATGTTCGAAAAGTCATTTCAGTAAAGTATATCAAAATCTTTTTATTAAATATTACGGGACATCGCACCGCATCTTACTAATATATATTGATTTACTACAAGAATTCATTTATTTTAAAATATTTTATAAATTTCATATATCAAGCAATTTTAGGTTAAATTTATTTCTAAAACTTCAAACCATGTCATGTCATGTATGTACATGTGCTGGGAAACAACTTCTGTGTACGCAAACATGAATATTGTCATGAATAAATTTTGACGAAACTAACATATTCACAACTTCAAACAATCACTTCAGTCTATAAGGAATTTCGGTTTCCTCGGAAACATAATCTTCTTGGAGAGGCTTATACGAATCCTCTGCAAATGAAGCCTCTGGTACGAAACTGACTGTAGCGGTGTAGCACCTCTACATTCACAGAGCTACGCAATAACGTATTAAACCTTTGACATCGGTATACGTTTGACTACGTAAAAATTTCGATACAATAAGTGAGTATTCATTGTTGATTATATTTGTATTTGAAAATCAATTACTCCGTTGTGAGAGACTAGTTTTATATTAAAACAATCAATAGCAAAGCAGTCTCTTAAATTTAAAACTAAATAATTGGCAATTGTTAAATTTGTCTAAAGATTTCAATATTTTTGGACATATCGTTGTATTTTTTTATTCTATGTAAAATCGATTCAAAAGTTTCGATTGACATTTGTCAATACAATAAATTTGTTCGATTCGATTATAATAATTGCTATTAGTTTATTCATTAATTTAATAACTTAAAATATTAGTGGACATTGACTGTAAAGTTTTTGGTTCGATACCCATCCATGACAAATAATTATACCTATATCAAGCAAGATAATTTGTGTGATACATTGAAATATTGATAAAAATATATTCAAATTTGAACGTTTAGTTCAGTTCAAAAGAATATTGGTGGTGATTCTGTTGTTGTCATCACTAAACTAAAACTCACTAAAATTTGATTTTGGATTATATACTTTAATCTTATCTCCTTACAGTTCATTTTTCGATATCTCACATTTCAGCTATAACTATGTTTAGTTCAGTACCAAATAAACGTTAACTTGGGCTTTAAGCGGATGAGATTAAAGTATATAATCCAACTACTAATTTTAGTCAATTTTAGTTTAGTAGCAACAACAGAATCACCATCACTATTCCATTAGCGATTGTCTATTTATTTAATTGAATATGTAACTTGTACAAGATTAACGTCCAATTTTTACATATTTTATGAATAACTACAACAACTCCTCTTATATACATCCTTTGAGCTACAAGTAAAAAAGGGCATTAAAGTTAGGGTGAAAAACTGGGCTAAAATTTAAGTCTTTTGCTATATTTAGTTCAGAGTGAAAAAAGGAAAAATAGAAAGACAGATTCCATAACGTACGGTTCCTACAGTCAAATTTTTAAATAACTATTGCTATTTTTCAGTATTAAATCGGCTTATTTTCAGCCTTGGAACAACAAGAAATAATTTACAGTTTATTTTGTATAAATTTGGTATTTTAACTCAATCAAAGCAAAAGAACGAGAGTTGTGTTACTTCGAAAAAAAATAATTTCATACTCCCAAAATAAACTCGCTGCATTAGTATCTGATAACGCCACGGCTCGAAAGACCACTTCATCACAAACTTTCAAATTGTACGAAACATCTCAATTAGGAGCGTGGATAAAAACTCCCATTTGCAGGAAAATCACAAAGTCTTATCTTTTTGGAAGAAAATTATCTCATAAACCATTTAATTAAAAAAAAACATTAACTGACAAATAATTATTTTTATACAAGTTTTTTATCTACACCAAAAACTAGATAATACTTTAACATTACTAAAACCATTATTCCAAATATATCCAACATTCAGTTAGAAGAACCTAATCTTATAATTGCTAACCTCCATCTAAAAACATTTTGAGAATCGCAATCATGATTAGAATATCCTACTCAATATCCCGGTTACAGCTTCACATCGAAGAAAAATAACTTTGAAGCTTAACCTTCCATAAATGGTCCTTTGAAATAAAATTCATAAAGATATCTCCACTTTGATGACAGTACTGTCCGGCTCAGTAAGCTGTGCAAAGTGAGATTTATTTATTTTAAGCGTAGGAAGGCAAATCTATTTGAAATGCATTTTCACTCCTTTGATAAAAATATGTAAACGTTTGAATAAGAAGTTGGCCACAGAATCCAAATAAATACGTTATTTAAAAACTTCGAGCAGAAATTGCTATTCAAAGTCTCAATTAGTTTTGATCATAAATTCATAATTTCCAGTTGGAATGTAAATTTAAATTCTATATTTGTAACAAATCATTAAAACTATATACAAACAGTAAAAAAACTTTTTTAATTAAAATTGTTTTCAATTTAATTTTGATCTGAACCAATTCTCTTAATTGTACTTGAAAGCAATTAAAACATTTGAGAAAGTTAGACTCGGTACAAAGCGAATGAAATATTCTAAGTTCTCATTGACAACGTGATAGAGAATGTGGGACATGAAACTTTCAGAGATAACTCATTCACATGCCCTTTGTTTACACAACGTATGAGTTTGTTTTATGACAAAGTGAATACTGGATGGAAAATGTAAAAATGCAAATAAGAGTTTGCTTACAAAGCATTCCTTATCAGTAAAACCACAAATGTATTATTACACATCCAAATAACTTTACATTGCTACAGTCTTAAACATAGGCTTAAAAAAGTGAGTTCGTAAAATAGACATGTACATACACATATATACAGACGTATACTTCTTCTAACTTTTATTACGAGCCTCCCTCGAGCTCAATGTTTATGTCTCCTTGTCGTTTATAACCAAGACATGATATTTTTTTATGTCACACCTTAACAAGCGCTGTTCTGACTAGATAAGGTTCATGTATTAATTGTGATCATGTATCACCGTTATTCGCATTCGGGTATTCTTTAGATAACGACCCATAGGTGAATGAAGTTATTTATGAGCCCAGAGGAGCCATTAATCTGGCACTCTTTCATTGTTAATGTTGTAAATGTACTACGTGTGTAATAAAACACTACTTTCATTGATTTTGCTAACATAACGATAGTTACATCTACAGAGAGAAAACATTCAACAAAATTGAAAAGAAATATCAAAAATAAACAGACAATATTCCTGTTATTTTACCCGTTTAATAACTTTCATGTGTGAAACAAAGACCATTTATTTTTGTGGTTGTGACACACACATTCATTATTTTAATATTGTCGTTGTTGGCCGACACTCCGGAACACCGAAAGGCGTTTTGATAAATGTCAACGTCACATAGCACAGCCTCATACTACACCGGACAGTATTTAATACTTTTCTGGCGCTTCTGGCTGTACTCAACCTATCATATTTACGTATTTTTAAGAGTATTTTTTTACTATTGCATTTTCTTTTTTCTCATGATTAAAAATCAACTATACTAAAAATAGTTTTTCTTTATATTTCCCGTTTCTTTTTTACTACTATGCTAAGCAAGATATTTATTTGTAGTACGAGCTATAAATTACGTGAATTCTTTTCATTAAGCTGTAAGTCTCCCTCCATTATCGAAGGCATAACTTACAAAGATAATAGTCGTTATGGGGCCTCTAAGAATCTGCTTATGAATGGAGGCTATAGAGCGGCGCATGGCTTACTACAGGGGATTTCGTTTGATAATGTTGTATTAAGTATTCCTTTCTTTTTATTGCGTACTAACATGATGATCTCAAGTGTAATTAGAGTAATTTTTGTATTCTGCTCTTAATGTATACTTTTCATTTCTCAAATTCGATTTTATTTTGACAAAGGTTTTTAGTTATTCATTTACCGAAATTCACCTCAGTTTTTCAAATAAATATATATCTAATTAGCCTGCTCCTGCTGACTCAAAATGTACGAAAAATACTAAGTCAGTTAATTTCTTAAAACAAGTTAACAAAAACGGCATGCGGAAAACTTATAGTAACATACATAATTCAAATTACGAAGTAATTTCAATTGACAACCATTTTTGTATTTATTATACGCAATAAAATATATTATTTTGAGTAGTATTAAATAAATTATTATTATATATTATTCATTTTTGCTGCTATGCAGTAGAATTGTCAAACCATATCCGTAAACAAACTTTATATTATTAAGAGAGAAACCCAATATAATACTCTTTCAGACACTACAAACATCAAAAGCTTGTAATATATCCGGTGGCAATGTGTGTGTCGGCTAAGATCAAAAGTTGTAATATATAATTACTTAAACACAGACAAATAAAAACCAAAACACCGGAAGTTCCGCTCTAAATAAACATGATATTTATTAGAGTGTTTTACTACACACGAGTTCCTCTCACAAAAGTGGTGTTCCATTTCCAAAACAACTTCTTATATTACGATTTTGTTTCTTATTAGAATATCTCGTTTATATTCCTTATCGCTGACATTATATTTAATTACTTTTCCAAAGTTTTTAGGCTATACAAAAGAAAATCAGTAATCCTGAAATCCAAATATGTATACTACTTTACTCTGATAGTAAAACATTTATAAGATAACACAGAACAACTTCGAACCTTTTACCATGTATAAATTATTTGAAATCTTTGTTACTTTCATGACATAAAAAGAACTTCATTTCATTATCGTATTGCAGATAAATGTAATAAGAGTTTTGGGATTTTGACTTTAGGAATAAAAAAGAAGTTATTGATTTTTAAAACAAAAAGTTTAAGATCAAGTCCTTACTCGAGCGTACTGAGCGACACCTGTTACGTTGATAATCATATATAACTAGTTGGCATTCATAGGTCGTTTCCTAGGAGTGACTAATGACTAGTTACTAAGTAGATTTGTTAGAAATGAGAATGGCAAAGAGTGTATTCATTTTGATCAGTGGCCAAGGCGCACGTGCACGGCTCTATCCCGTACAGGTAGAGGTTAAAATAGAATGATTCTTCGTTCGAGGCAGCCTGTTCGCAATTCATGTATTCCTATTCGGAATATCAAACGCTAAGTCTGTTAGTTTGCAGAAAATCGTTACCGGAGCCTACAAACGCCATGCGGATTGGTGATACACGCAACGCACCCACTTACACATGGATTCACGGCCGCGGCTTCTTTACATCGCGCCACAATCGCCGGTCCGGGAAACGTGGTCACTAAGTTAAGACTATGGAGCACAGACACTGCGCGGGCACCGGCACAAGCGCGATCAGTAACGTCGCGGCGCGATACAGCATGCGGCGTAGCACGTTTTCAGCACGAGGGCGTGTTCACGCGATTCTCGCGGGACGCGGCAGCTCAGGTGACGCACGGACGCAACGCGGTGCGGTGCGGTGCGGACAAGCGCTCGCACGGGCTAGCGCCGACACACGACAGCCTCCGTCGCAATGACGAAGCGGCCGGGTACGCGCGCGCGCTCTACGACGCAGCCTCCCGAATCTCTCCGACCCGCAGCGAAATCTCACGACTTGGGGGTGAACAAACCCGCCACGCTTCTCCTTCTAACACAGTGACGAGGTTAAAAAGGATTTAGAGTTTCTCGTAGCATTTTACGGTTCGATCGTCCTCATCGTACACTTTGTAAATCTAGACACCGTCTCAGTAGTAAAGTTATCTGACTCGAAGATACTTACCTGCCTGGCTGTCTGACCTGAAGATCTCGCCGGTGATCATATCTATCATATTTCCTTTTCTAATTCAATCCTCACACATTTCAACTTTTTCAAATTTAGGGCTACGCCGAACTATACTGACTCTGAACTTATTAAGACAACATAATCTGATTTTCTAATAAATCGTCATTTGTAAACTTAAGCAAGTATACGAACTGAAAAAAAAAAAATATTATTTATATATATTGCTCTTATGAAACCTCTTTCAGCCGTACAGAAAACTATTCAGAGCTCTGATAAAAACCGTTAAAATTGCGCAAATGGATATCGATGAGAAGTGGCAGGTGTCGTTCTCATCATACGAACATATCTATTGTTCACGCGGCCAGCGTTCAAAAGGCTTCAACATTCGCTTCGGCTTCGGTATTTCAACTTTTAGTTTTTATCGTGCTCTGACAATCATAGATGGATATTGATCTTTTAGTTTATACAACCTTAATTAGTATTATAATCATAGTGAATGAGAAGAAACACACTATTCAAAACTAATTACAGATTAATTGATGTTCTATTTAGGTAATGTTTCTGAATGGTTTAGATTTACAATTGGTCTCTATTGATGCCGCTGCTGTGAGATCTAGAATAGTCATTTCCACATTTGAAAAAACTGTAATTTTTCAAATATTGAAATAGATGAATATCTATCATAACACATTACTATAATACACTATATGTGTAATTATTCTGTACATTATTAATTATGAATTTATTGAAATTTAACTAATAACTTTCTCCCATTTATAATATACTCCATTCGAGATCCGTAAATCACCAAGGGTTAAAGTAAGCGGATCGGGAATTTCATTACTTGAATTAATAACTTGTCGTGTAAAAGCATTATATAAAATGTCAAATAAATTTTGCTAACGCAAGGCCTATTATAAAACAGATAGAGGATTATGTTAATTAATTTTTGATTGTAAATTGATCAGGACTCCTTTTTTGTAATACCATCAGCGATAAGGGCAAAATGAAGGTATTATGTAGAAACCGAATTGATAATACCACACCACAGTGAACAATATTCTCTAGACATACTGCGATTGTGTAGTGGTTTAAGCGATCACCTCATCGCTTTCTACTGAGCTGAAAGTTATGTATCTTCTAAACCCCACATGAGACAACATTTTGTTTGATCCACAAACTGTTGTTCTGGGTCTTCTTTGTGTCTAGTGTATAAAGTCTGGGTATTCTTTGTGTCCGTTTCATGTATGTTTATAAAATTAGTCTAGTATAAGACAAAAATATTTTTCTCTTAAAAAAAATTGTAGCTAAAAGTCGGCTACACTGAATTTATAACGTAGACATTGTAGAACACGCTGCTACGGGACGCGTAGTATACAGTACAATTCTACCGTAGTCATCATTCGCTCGGTTCTAAATAAATTATATTCAACATTTTATATTTTCCTTTAAACGATAATTTGCAAAAGTTTACATTTAAATAGATTTCTGTAATAGAAAAGAAATACGTTACGTAATATATTACGTTATATTTCATCAGTGTCCGCATTTTAAGCTGTATATATATAACTTTAAAAGAAATATAAATATATATATGTATTATTATTGTTAATGCTATAATATTTTTAAACAATAAAGCATTATTAGTCCTTTTTATAGCACTTTTTCGAGGCGAAAGAAGTTCGAAATCATTTACTGTACCCCTGTCAAAGTGTGCACAAAATTTCATAATGCTGCTAATTAGTTCATGCAAGCGTAATAAACAAACTCCTTATCGTAGAATTTGCTTTGAAAAACAAATTTGTTTAGCATCAGACAGGCAATATTGACATTGGACTATAAATATTAACTACTACTGAGGTTTAGAGAATGTACACGCGTAACTTAATGTTCACCTTTATACCACAAAGCAATCAATTGGTAGTCCGCTCTACCGCGTGATTGCTGCTATACGTCACTTAGATCGGGCGTCGCAGCCGTAGTGTCGCCATCTGTATCAGTCAATGTACACAGTGGGTAGTAACATACTCATGTGCTAGTGTAATGGGCTATCAACGATAGCTAACATTGTCAGTGTTAGGCGACCGGTTTACGACTGACTGGTAAATAATTACTTGTGATCACGGCAAACTACGAAAATAAGAACACGTCTGTACGTAACTATTTATACTTTTATGTTAAAAGCGTTTTTTCGAATCAATTTTTTGGGATTCAAATTTTATATACTAAATCCTTTGAGCTTTTTTTCTAAACAAGGTTATTACGTGCGAAATGATTGATTTTAGATTTTTTGGGCAAAGTAACTTGCTTTCTGAATGGAAAGTATGATATAATTACTTACAGAAAGTTTTAGGAATTAGAAAAGTCGATTATTATTATTTACTATATATGTAGTTATGTACCCATATTAATAAATTATGTGTGATGTAACTGACATTTCCATGTACGACGGTATAAGGACAATTATAAAAAATGAGACTTTAAATAGAGAGAGCCCTTAGATCATCACAGCAATTATTAATTTATATAAGTTCATTTTAAAATGTAATATTTTAAAATATCCCTATCTTCAGACATTATTTGGTAGGAGGCTGAGAAGCGTCACAGTTGTCCCAATAACCATAAATCATGAATTAGTAATTAGAGCTGAGTAAAATGTGATGTCACCGTTTCTAGACTTAAAGTATTCAACAACCAAAATTTATAAGAAATTGTACTAAAACAAAGGAACTGTTAAAAGCAATAGTAAACTATTCATGAAAGTCGTCAAATTCCCTCGATCATAATTACAGTGCTTTGTTTACCCAACGTATAAATTTATTAATAAGTTAAATGTACATTAATAATTTAACCTTACTTCTTCTCATAAATATATTTGCGGGTCAACTGGATAAATACTAGCTACTTGGTTTTATATAGCTGACCGGCCAACTTCGTATCGCATCGAGTCAATAAATGTTATGGTAACCTATACAGTGCATTTCAAATAAGAATAGGATTGGAAAATCCGCCATCTTGCCCTGGGTTTGTCAACAATTTCAAAGAAATTGTATGGTGTGCAAAATAAACTAATTTTACAATGGAAAACTTTCTCTCAGTCATCTCCGCTGTCATCCGCGGTATTTATAACAAAGCTAAAATCACATGAAATGAAAACAAATTGACATTGGCAGAATTGTCGACATCGGCACAGTTTGCCATTCATTAAGAAGAAGAAGAAGAAGAAAACAAATTACAAAATTACACGTAAAATAAAATTTACCTGTAAGTTTTGTAGACCTATAAAAGAATAAAATCCCACTATGCATTATTGTTATATCTCAAAAGGTTTAGGCAGCGTTTTCTTGGAGTTCCCAGGCGGTTTATTTTTTTCCGAAACCTCTAACAAATATCGTTATATTTTAATCAATGTAGGTACACAAAAACTTAACAAATTATATATCTTCTCTTCTATTGTTATCCCTTGGGAGAGCCACGGCCTCACATAAAACCGGTTTGAAATAGCATTTGCGCTGTTTCACCCAGTGAGTGAGGATACCGGAGGCCCATACCCCAACCCCTCCCTCCGTCCCCCTCCCTAATCCCCAAAGGCCGGCAATGCACTTGTGATGCCTCTGAGTGTCCATGAGCGGTAGTAATCGCTTACCATTAGGCGATACACGTCTGCTCGTTTACCCCTTATACCATGAAAAAAAACTTTACCTTTTTTTTTCTGTCAGACAGACAGTCGCAGCAGAGGACTACGTTTAATTTTTAATTGAGCGAAATTTACATGAAATCCACAGTGTAATCGTTTCAGAAAATCGATTAATGGCGTCAAACTTTAAGCAATATAAATGCTAACATAGTCTTTGCCGCGCTTTTGAGAAAAAATATAAACTATTGTTTTTTATTTCAATATTATTTGGTGTTTATGCCAACGCTACATTTCCAGTGAAGTTAATCACAAATCCAGTCCTATTCTGATTTTAAACGCATTGTAGTTAGTTATTTGATACATCTATACCTACTAATATTATAAAGCTGAAGAGTTTGTTTGTTTGTTTGAATGCACTAATCTCAGAAACCACTGGTCCGATTTGAAAAATTATTTCAGAGTTGGATAGTCCATTTATCGAGGAAAGCTATAGGTTATATATCACGCTAATACTAATACTAATAGGAGCGGAGCACCAATAAAGAATATTTCAAACACGGGGAAAATTTTTCACACTACGGGCAATAGAAGTCGCAAACGAGGTTACGTGGGTCAGTTAGTACATAGTATAAAATGACATATCCTCAAATCTCTACTCTAAAGAGATATTTGTCCAAAAGTGGACTATTTAAGGCTGTTGGTGATGATGATGATAACATATATGTATTTTATTCTTTTTATCATTCATTCCTGTAGACGTACGGAACCCTTATAGACAGACAGACGGACAATAAAGTGATCTTCACTGTGTTGTCCGTCTGTCTGTCTGTCTGTCAAGACCCTTTATTACGGAATACACATGAAGATAACGAGTTGAAATTTAAACCATATACTCAGGTCTACGGTCCCCTAAATTAGTCAAAAAATCAAATCGGTAGGTTTACGTAAAAAGAAGCCTTTATTCATCAAACGCCTATTTTAATACTTCCAAGGGAATCAAAACTCATAGGGTACTTCCCGTTTACCAAATCTATGCTTGGCCAGATGGCCAGTAACATCGTTATAGAATACAAGTACAGGTAAAAATCTCAAAACTGTACATTTGTAATCAAATCTTAAAAAATAGGGGTCTACATTTTTATACGGGATTGAAATTTGAAACTGAAGCTATAAGTTCAAATGGGTTATCATATGAAAGGGCTTGATGTGCCCATTGCAAAATAGGTATATGTTACTTTTTAAGACGCATTATTTCTTATTTATATCTACTGAAAAATTTCAAACCTACGTACGGAACACTCAGTGTGGGCGAGTCCGACTCGCACTTGTCCTTTCTTTTTTTTTTCATGTGCTAACCGACTAAAACCAGACGGTGTAAGTGGGGTACTCTTAGAAGTTATCAAAATGACAGGATAGTTTAAAATTTGTGAAGAAGGAAGCTCGTAGCTGTTTCTTTTTTATTTCACGTGAAACGGAGCCCTTGCACGAGACGGGATAGAAAGTTTCTATGTATTTAGACTTATTTTCGCTAGATAGCGCTGTAGTAGTGATGGCACGCGTCGCCTCCTGTTGACTATCACGGCGCGTGGTTTTTGGTTTTAAATCGTGCTAAGAGACATTTTGCGGTGTACATGGACGCATTCTCCACGCAATCAAGTATTCACGCAATTTGTAATAGCTCCATTTTGTTGTCGAATTGTGGCCCAAGTATTGGCTATGACACGAGCTAAAATTGTATCGCCTTGGCCGTCTTGTTTCCACGTGAAACGCCGATTTGGATGCAAAGAACATTTCAATTGATTGCAATTCTGGTGTAGTCTTTCAACATTAACCCCCTATTGTAGTGTAAACAGTGGCACACTGGCCTAGTGAAATACTTCAGGATAGGTGTGAAGACTTGCTGACATTGTTGAATGGCAGGGAAGCACGGAAGGTTACGGATTACTCTAGACTAGATTCTCTGCGCAGTAGTGTTAGCTCTTATTATGTCTTGTAACTCTAACGTGATTGACTTTCAGTTGTATCCACCGGGTAGGTGAAAATACACATTTGTTTTAAGCCGCGTATCGCGGTCATATGTCGCCTTAAACCTTACCTATGGGTCCAGAACAATCTTCACTGCAAACACATCAATCACGGGGATCAGGTCTGAAAGGGTTGAACATTAAGCAAAGGAAAAATGCAATAAAAATCTCATTGGTTATTAAATTTGTTTATTTTTTACAGCAATCATAATTATAAAACTTTACTAAAAGCGTATTTCTGGCAAACTGTAATCAACAGTGGAATCTAAATGCACAACAACAGCACTTTTATGAGCTAGAGACATCTCAAATGCATCAGCATCTTCCGTTGGTTTGTCAAAGAAATTAGTCGTATTTATTTTACCAACATCACTGAAGTTTAAATTACTATCATCGACATTAAATCTAGACATATTTTTAGCTAAAGGGCTGTTGTTGAGCCTAGGTGTTGAATAAAACTTATTGTTTTGCAGCGGACTATTATCGCTAAATCTAAATTTACGTTTTCTAGTTGGACTACCGTTAGGTGTAGAACAATTATTTTGTAAATTAGTAAGTATAGATTTTCTCATACTCATCTTCTTAGGGGTAGTGTAGTTGAATACAAGTCGAACTAAATTATTATCCACTTTAGTAGTTTTGACTTCTGCAGTTCTAGTGACTATTTTGTCGATAATATCTGAAAGGTCGCTCTCCCCCACATCATCATCGGTCTTATTCAACATACTTAAATAGTGTTTATCAGTAATATTTTCAACAATTGGAACAGTATTTTCCTTTCCATCAAATAAATCGTCTAAGTAATCATTTATATGTTTGGGTGCAGGATTTTCGTCATCATCAGGATTTTTCAAAGATATATTTTTAAAGCTCTGGGTTAGTGACTGTATTACTTTCTTACTCGTTCGTCTTTTTTTCGATGCTATAAAACTTGTGAGCGTTTTCTGCCCTTTCTTTGTATTATTTTTAATCTTTCTCTTTAATGTCTTCACAGAAACACTGACATTTAACGCACTAGTGTTGTGTTCAGTAGCTTTAAGATCTAAAGTTTTCATTGAATTATTTAAATCAACAATTGGTAGGACGACTTTAGGTTTTCTGTTATACTTTCTCTTAGGTTTTTCAGGATTTTCAATTTCTTTTTTCTTTCGAGTTCTAGTTTTCTTCTCTTTGGGAGGCTTCTTTATGGATTCTTCATAAGCCTCCACAATATGTGGGTAAAATTTGTGCATGAGGTCTTGTCTTTCTATTGTTGTCCATGCCACTAATGGATCTTCACCTTCTGTAAAGAAACGAGTACCTCTGTTATTAATTAAAAAACCTAATAATTAATTAGTTTGATTATTCTCTATTATTAATTATTTGATACTAGCTGCACTCCTCAGTGCTACCCGCGGTACGACAATAACCGTGGGCAATGTCGCGAGGCAAATCTAGTATCTTTATAAATTATAGTCTATGTGTTATTCTCATGTATATTATTGTAAAGTTTCATTAAAATTCATTCAGTAGTATTTGCGCGAAAGAGCAACAAACATAGTCACTTACATACTCACAAACTTTCGCGTTTATAATATTAGTAGGATAATACACAGTTTAACTAAAAGCTAAAACCTAAAGCAATACACTTAACACACAATGTGTATAAGCGATTATGTGACATCAGATTCATAATACCTTCAAACTGATCATCAGGAATTAGTTCTTCGTATTGCTTGTCGATATCATCCCATACGACCTCATAACTTGGAACACCTGAAAAAAGTTAATAGTACTTGAATCTTTAAATACTACGAAAAATAATGAACATCTAGGCTTAGCCTGTATCGCGGCTAGCTATTCTACAATTTACAATCGAGCTTTAGGTATAGACTAATAGTAATAACCGTTTGAACAAAATTTTGTACACGTGGTTATTGTGTGTGATAATTGTGTGTTGAGTATGTACATGGTGAGTGAGGTGTGAAAGATTATCTGTTTCAAAAATAGATCCAATTTTGGTAATTAAAGCTGATCTGTCTCACGAACGGTTTTTGTCTAATTTGTTTACAGTCCATTCGCTTAGATACGGTCACTTTGATAGCGCCACCGTCGCACGTGCGGCAAGCCGCCACAAAATCAAAAGGCCCGTCTGCGGCGTACACCCAAAAGCAAGTATGATTGGTCAGTTTACGCGATTGTATGAACTAATAAATTCATATTTCACAAGAATTGCCATATTTGTAAATTTCCATTATTTTTTTGTATATTTTATTTATTTATTTAAGCTTCCTGCAATTACATTGCGTAAGGCGGACTTAATGCCGTAGGCATTATCTTCCAGTCACCCTTTGGGTGGTGCAGAGCTGTGTAGCAGGTGTATTATTGAAGCAAGTGAGAATTATTATATATGTGTACAATAAAGATAAATAAATAAATATCCCCAAATTGCGTGCGAGTGCACCAACACCATCTAAACGAATGGACTATATAATTAAATTGAAAAGACACAACATTGAACAACACCATGTTGAGGATCTTGCATGACTGTCTTGGTACGACAAAAGTCAGTGCCAGAAGGTTAACCCCGAATGCTCACGCCGCCTCAAAAGCAATAGCGAGGCAACGCATCTGAACACTTTTTGGACCAGTGTGGCAATGAACTGACCACGATTCTAGAGAAAAATGTTACTGAAGATAAAACATGGGTTCATTACTTTGAGCATGAGTACCTATAAACAGTAGGCATAAAAAGGGTACGCCCTAATAAAATGAAGGTGTCGGAATCGGACGGGAAGTTGATGGTTACTATTTTTTGGGATTGTGACAGAATTTTACTATCGATTACAAAGAAAAAGGTACCACAATCACCAGAAGATACTACGCAACAAAATTAGAAAATTTAAAAGAAGCTATCATGGAAAAACGGCGAGTTAAATTTCAAAAGGTGTGCTGCTTTTACAAGACAACGCTCCGGTTCACACGACCAAAGTTGCAATGGATGCCTTACACAAGTGTGGGTTTAAGGCTCTTGTCCACCCACCTTACTTCACTACTATACTAGTCCAGATCTAGCCCTCAGCGATATTTATTTATTTAAAAAAAGAGTTAAAGGAAAGAAATTTTTCGGATGATAACGAAGTGAAGGAGGCAATTGTAGCATGTTTTGAGGGCATTTTTTTTTAGATGGTTTAGAAAAGTTGACGCTCTCTTCATGACGCGGACTTTTAGATCTCCCCTCGTATATAAATAAAATCGTCAATTCTTTAGATGTTGCTCTACAATTAATTCTTATACCAACCTTTTGGGTTTCTCTTTTTTTTTATAAGTTTGGCTTGAATAGTCCTATTTGGTACATTTTCCTGTAAATGCCATTTTGTAAGCAGTGGCAAAAACTTTTCCACACAGTATCTTTCTGACCAATCCAATTTATTCGTCATTAGTTTCTGCAAATTAAAATACAGTAAGTAAAACAAGATAGCGAAAAATAGGCTTTTTAAATGAAAATAAAATAAAATAATAACTTCACATATTTTACACAAATGCATTTGGTCCCAAATGGACTTGTATGTGTGTACGTAGGTGACACATCCGTACTTCTCTTCTTCTACTACTTCGGGGGGTGGCGTGCTCCCTACAGAGGTTATTGCCTAATCTAGGGGGCCCACGAAGCTAAAAAATAATTCAGTAGATCCCAGGTTCCAGTCATCACACCCTCTCCCTCATCAATCTAAGGCATTGAGCAGACAAAACATATATCGTTTTTTTTTGCTTTTAGTACATTATTTTCAATAAAACCGTTTAAATTTCATTAAGGAATACTTGCATGAAAATCAATAAAATAAGTTTTAGGAAATAAATATAATTTCCTGTAAATAAAAAATATAGCTCACCACAAACTGAATTAAACTAGGTGTTGGTTTTTTCAAATTATCTAAATCAACATTCTCTGGAGGCTTATTTAAAAACTCCTTCATTACTTTAGGTTCTGGAAACGCTGAGCCACATGTGAGTGCACGATTTCTCAAAGACAACTCGCGTTTTACCTCAGACATTTTTGTCCTAAAAAGGAAAAACCATGTAGATATTATAATAATCTAAGTATAAAAGATTGAATTCAAAACTTGTCAGGTATCCTCGAAATACATACCGAGTAAAAAAACTTTAAAAAAATATCGCTCGGAAAAGGTTTTCACTAGAACAAAATTAAATTTTGTAAATATTTTTTATAATGTCTGTTCTCTGTTAGTAATTTGACTATAATATCATGTTATATGATTATTTATTAGTATTGGAGAGTTGAAAATATCCACTACAAAATAAGATATAAAAAATGTAATTACTTATGTCCTGTATCATTGCAGCCACGGTGCGTTACACATATGGGGCAACCGTTCCTGCCGTGAGTGCGGCCAAAGTGACCACACCGATCACATCGCCCTGGTGCTGCAACCCAACTTGTTTGTTCTTCATAACGTTGCACATCTGTTACCCATGACAGTAACCTGCGACAATATAAAGGTTTATTGTTTTTCTTTTCTATACTAATATTATAAAGCTGAAGAGTTTGTTTGTTTGAACGCGCTAATTTCAACCGCTTGAACCGCTGGTCCGATTTGAAAAAATATTTCTGTGTTGGATATTCCCTTTTATCAATTATCCATATTATCAAGGAAGGCTATAGGCTATATATCGTCACGCTAATACTAATAGGAGCGTAACACCAATGAAGAATGTTTCTAAAACGAGGGAAAATTTTCAAGCTACGGGCAATAGAAGACGCAAACAAGGTAGCGTGGGTCAGCCAGTTGATGATAAAGGGATCAAATGCGCTGATGCGTTGGCTGGTGGAAAGTGACTACCACCGCCCATAAACACCTGCGACTCAGGAGGCAGTCTTTTTGCTTTGGGTTTGGACTACTGGTTGGTGTGTAATATTTATATTGGACTGCCTGTAATTTTCTGATTATAGAAATGCTGATTCGGAAGTTGGGATCTTAGTCTACATGTCTCTGAGAGCACGTAAAACCGGCGGACCTGTGCTTGAACTCTCCCATCTCATCAGATTATGAAAATGAAGGAATAGAGTGCTCGTGTATTGAACACACACACACACACGCTTCGGCTTGTCTCTGTTGAGACTGGCCACCATAGCCGAAATCGGTTAGGTGTACATGATCAACAACTATTTGGTACTAAAGTAGACATAGTGATGGAGTAGACACTAGTACACTTATCTATTATAGCAGGTACACTTATATATAATTTTTGTGTCACGTTGTTGCTTACGTGCACTCCGGATGCACTCCGGAGATATCTAGCCGATTTAAACGGTTTTTTTTTTAATGTGTGTATTGGTCCAGTACCTAAGATAGGATAGTTGACATCATCGCAGAGCCAAGCATGATTGGAAAGATATGCAGACAAAGTTGTGTTGGCTAGCCAGTTAGGATATATCTAAGTATAATGTTACCTTGGTATAACTTCCTTTTCAGGTACACAGTGCAAAAATGATACCACTGTATTTATGGAGGACCCACACGCCCCAACGCCGTAATCGCAACCACACAGTAGAGCAAGAGCGACCATCTTTTTGCGACCAAATCCTAAAAAAAACATAATTTAAAATTATTATAACAACAAAACTTATGTGGAGGAACGGGTATCATGTCCCTCCAACACAAAGGGAGAATCCTCCGACCAGGCGAGGTGATCATGCCTGGTTGTGTATATGAAAATCACAACAATTGTGTATATGATTCAGGATTGGTAGTTAATTCGTGTTGTACGTTGCTCCGTACTTCAGTGTATCTTCGGTAGATGGCGCTGTATGTGGAGGTCGCCACACTTACAAGCAAATGTTACAACTATCAAACACCGCAATAAGCGCTCCACTCGCAGCTTCCTATTGCGCTGAGTGTTGTGGATTCGACCTCTACATTTTACATAATTGTTGCTATGAGTCTAGGTGTTCTTTGTCCATTTCATGTAGGTATGTTTTTAAGCCCCCAGTGACACAGGATATAGTCGATACTAAACGACAGTTGGTTCATCTTACATTCAGGTTGTCATAGTGTACGAATGTAATATATATGTATATATATATATTTATAACGTGTGTATTGTTTATGTATGCATATCTTTTTTTGTGTGTAATGCTTGTTGTTGTTGATTATGTAACCTCTGTGCACCACCCACCTTACTAGATTTCTACACCACCCTAAGGTTGACTGGAAGAGCATGTTTTGGGCATTAAGTAAGCCAATGTATAAATTTGCATAAAGTTTATAAATAAATATAGTTCTAGGAGAGGAGTTATCTTTTGCTGCAAACTCAGAACAGCAAGTTTTGAAATACAACCAAGATGAATGTTTTTTTTTTTTTTAAAAAGACAACTCCCACATTACGAATAAACATCCTGTGTCGTGGGGGACTTTACAAACATACATGAAACGGACACAAAGAACATCCAGACTCGGGACAACAATTCGTGGATCACACAGTGTTGTACCGCGTGGGATTTGAACCCAAGACACTTTGCGCAGTAGCAAGCGGCATGGCGACCGCTGAAACCACTCGGCCAAACGTGCAGTCAGAATGTGTGTCGCATATGTCAAGCTAATTCTTAATACTGTTGATAAATAAAGATATATACCATTATTATTATACATTTTATCAGCATCGTAACAGTCGACCGATCCTTGGAGAGCGCCACCGCCTCCAGTGTTAGATACACTAAAATTACGATACACTCGTCTTGCGCCATAAGCGAAACAATCAGAATCTTGAGATACTACGGCATCCACAAGCTATAAAAATAAATTTCTTAAATTAATTTAAAGAAAATATTTAACAAACAAAAGTAAAAGCAATAATACGAACATTCTGTGCATTAAGTGCGGCACAAGTGGCTTCAGCCTCTCCATGTCCCTTGATACATCTAACTCCTAAACACTTCAGCAAGGAGGCACACTGTAAAGAAAATATTCAAACCATTACTATCTTTGTTTTCATGGAATAGGTGGGCACAAACCATCAGATGAATCGCCTGATGGTAAGGGATTACCATCACCCATGGACACTCTCATTGCCGGCCTTTTATGAAGGAGTACGCTCTTTTCTTGAAGGTCGTATTGGTCCGGGAACACCGCACGCGACAGTTCATTCCACAGTTTTGTGAGTGGGAAGACATACGACCCACGGCAGTTTTTTATCAGTGAACGCGCAAATTTGTGTCTATGTGGGATTGAATTGGACTAAATTACGTCTACTCCAATCTGAGACCTTTTCCAAAGAGGTTTAATGTCAGATACAAGTTTGTTTCGACTCTCGATGAATGCTGCTAATTTGCAGCATATCATTGATATGGAGGAGGAACAAAGTAGGCGATAGCACACAGCCTTGCGGGACACCAGCATTCACAGATATGGAGTCAGAGCATTCATCGTCAGCTACGACCTTACCATTCGCATAATTTGTCAGGAAACCCATAGGAAGGGAGTTTCGAAACAAGCGCTTTATGCCAGATCCAATAGACGGCCTTCGCAATGTCCAAACTAACTGCCAAGGCTTACCCCTTAGTCTCAATCGCCTGTGCCCAGCGATGTGTCAAGTATACTAGAAGATCACCAGCTGATCGCCCCTACGGAAGCCATATTGCTGGACACTAAGCAGATGATGACCTTCTAGACACCGCAGGATTTGACAGTTGATAATGAACTCCATTATTTTCGAGAACAGGAAAGTTATGGCTATCTACCTGTAGTAGGTCAAATTTGAGCGATCGTCTTTTTTATGGATCGGGTGGACCAATGCAGAATTCCATGATGTCAGGACTACGCCAGAACAGTAGGAGAACCGATAAAGACGCGTTAAGACCGGCGCCAACATATATATGGAGGGGTTGGGGGATGGGTCCTCGGTATCCACAATCACTCGGTGAAACACAGCGCGAGCGTCGTTTCACACCAGTTTTCTTCTTTACTGTATAAATAAATTACGACGCCTTCAGAAGTCCACTACTGGACAACTGTTATTTTGGTTTTATATGAATGAGTTTGTTTTTATTAATTATGCTTAGATATTGATCAGGGGTTTGGGTGACCAACATCTAATTACTACTGAGTGGATACAGAAAAGTTTATGTGCATGATATTTTACATTTAAAGATAGAAAGATTAACTCACTTGCATTAAGATTATGACTGTTTTAGAAATAGCCAATGTTAAATTCTTTTACTTTCTATACTTACTTCTTTCTGCACATTTTTAAATCTTTTCCTGCCGACATCAGGCTTTTTATTTGTACCATTTGATTCAGACCGAGGTGCTGCACCACGAAACTGAATTTGATTCCGGACTGCCATCACATCTCTTTTAAGTTCAGGTGCATCACCCTCCAAAACGAACACAGGGTCTATGTCTGCCAAAATCAAGTATGCAGTTCTGAAGAAAAGGTTTCTGGAAATAAAAATACTTTTTGAGGCACTGCTAGAGATATTTGTTATATTAACTAAGTTTAGTGACAACATCTCCTCATAGGTTTGCATAATGCAAGGTGTCATTAAATACAATTTTTGATTTTCTAAGCTCAAATTCTCACTCAAGCTCATACAACATTAAATTATATCATACTCAAATAGGTGGTAATTTAACTTTGTTTAATTATAAGTAAAATCTGCAAAAAAAATACTATCTATAAGCATTTTTACCGTGGGAGAGCTATGCTTCGGCATGAATGGGCGGGCTCGACCGGAGTGATACCACGGCCTCACAGAAAACCAGTGTGAAACAGCGCCTGCGCTGTATTTCACCGAGTGAGTGAAGAAACCGGAGGCCCTACCCCAACCCATTCCCCCATCCCCTTCCTCATCCCCCAAAGGCCGGCAACGCACTTGTGACGCCTCTGGTGTTGCGGGTGTCCATGGGCGGAGGTAATCGCTTACCATCAGGCGATACGTCTGCTCGTTTGCCCCCTATTCCATAAAAAAAAAATATTGTGTGCAATTTTATGATATTCAGTTAAATATATATGGGTGTGAGGGAATCGTAAGAAAGACACAATCTTACATTTGTATTGTTAACTATATTTAGAATATACATTTCAACTTCCACATTTTTTCAAACCATTTACTAAAACTAATATAAATAAAAAATGAATATTAATATGTGACCAAAAACTTTGTACATATTTTTACAGAACATTTGAGAATGAGAAATTTTTGTACATTTGAAGTTTATATCAGGAAATAAAAATAAAAGAAATAAAAAATACATGAATTATGTGCAAAATTCTACTACTAGACCACTAGTATTATGTAAATAAGCCATAAATAATCAAGAGTATTAGTTAATTAAAACTTAGTCCGTAGTTTTGTTAATAAACATACCAAACCAATACCAATGTATTTATTACCTTAGATATAATTTTGGCTGAACATAGTATTCTGTAACATTCTGACTGTCACACACCCATCCTGATAAATCAACTGCAAGTGTTTCTCCTCTAAGCTATGACATAAAGAAGGTAAATGGTTCTGTTTATTAATTTAGAAAGAATGAAATGAATATGGTAACTACATTAGTTTAGTAATTAATTCGCAAGGATAAATATTATTTTAGTATTTACATAAATATTGTATTGCTTACTTCATGTAAAGACTTTTTCTCACTGTAAGGAGTCAACACTGCCCACAGTCCTTTTATACCCATTTCCTTTCGTACTTTGTTTTTATTGTTTAAAACTGTGAGACAACTGTAATATTTTGAATAAACGTTTTCATAAAGTTCTGACTCTATTTATTTTTAAATCGGATATTCGATGTACATCGTTGATCAAAATCACTCGATGCTTAAAGTGCGATACATCAATCCGATTCGATGTTTTGACTAGTGATTGGAATTTGCGTTGTATCGATGATCTTTCATATAACATTAAATCAAAGAAAACCAACTTATTTCATGAAAACTAAGTTTGATCTCTAAATCATTACGAAAAAACTTTATCTTTGTTTCTTTTTGTTTTAAAATATGTTTATTTTCCAACTAAGTAGGTACATATTTTTTTAGTATTTACATGAATAAATTAACGTTTACATGGAGTGCCAAAGGACTGACTGAGAGACTGAGGTAAGGGTTTTGTGATGTACTCGATTTTTGAATTTATTGATGATTCCACCGATATATCGATAATAATCGATGTCTTTTTGCAGCAACATCCTCTTGTAAACAATCTAAGTCCAACACTGTCAGATTTTTTTCCACTAGATTCTACGGCTCTGGGTTCTAGCCCTTTCTTAACGCTTATTACACTTAAGTGAATTCAGTTACCTTATTACAGTCGTTACTGAATTTAGACAATTAAAATAATAATTAGCAAGATAGCATCCTAAATTCAGAAGCAAGGACGGTTTCTGACAGACTCGTGTAATCGCTTTGATTTACTAACTTTAGTCGCTACGTAACTGTCTGGGCGTGCGTACTTTCGTACTCGTACTCACTTACATAATGCATGCTTATAATAAGTACAGTTACATAAACACCTTATATAATGTGCCAGTCTTTTTTAAACGACATGATTCAGGGACAATTTTTGTCAGTAAAGGTTAGAAAATTTAAGAACTGAATTTAAATCTTGATACGAGTTTTCTGTGGCAAGAAATCTTAATGTTAAAACCAATCTTTCTTTCGAGATAGTATCTTGCTTTTGATTATACAGTGTCACAAGATTTAATAACAATAAATAACATGTCAAATGATTGCGAATCTATACGTAGGTGATTTGAAGGAAAATTATAACGGCATAAAATTATAACCTAACCTAACTTGTAAAATACGTTTACTTAAAAAACTTCGTATGAAAATAACGAAATAATATGGTATCAAGTAAAATAATAAAAAATAAAATAGTAGGAAATTGGTAACTACGGAACACTATTCTATGCGTGACCTGATATGCAATTGGCCAGATTTTCGTGGGAGAGCCACGCTTCGGCATAAATGGGCCGGGTCGACCAGAGTGATACCACAGCCTCTCAGAAAACCGGTGTGAAATAGCGCTTGACACTGTGTTTCACCAACCCCTCTCCCCATTCCCCTTCCCATCCCCTAAAGGTTGACAACGCACTTGTGACGCCTCTGGTGTTGCGAGTGTCCATGGGCGGTGGTAATCGCTGACCATCAGGTGATACGTCTGCTCGTTTGCCCACTATTCAATAAAAAAAACAGATCGCAGAAAATAGAGAGGAGTGGTGATTGCTCCACCGACAAGGGACTAGCCCTTAAACTCTCTCAATTTAAGGGCTAGTCCCTAGAGCTGCTCGAGAGCCAACGGCCAAGACTAGGCAAAGCCTAATTTTTTGGTGTCTGGACAATACTGGAGCCATCCTCGTACAATGCACGTCTGACTCAGTCGCGCTTTAACTGGTAATTGATTCAGTAACTAAATAAGGACAATGTGATCAGAAGCTTCTAACTATAGAGGGTCTCCATACTTCTAACTTGCTTCTGAATTTAGAAAAAAGTATTAAGCGCATAAGCCAGTCTTTGATATTTGATTGGAAATTGGAACCCAGTTTGACTCTTCATGATAAGTGTAAAGCTATCAGACTATAACAACGTTATCATTTTCAAATTAGAAATTTTATTACTTGTACCATACAAATAATAATGTGATGTACCTATTACATAATTAATCAGGAGGTAAATAGAGTTATTAAGACAAAACCGTTTATTTCAGCTAGGTTAGGCCGGCTGCCGGCTCGACTGGGGCGGTACTACTCTCGCACAGAAGATCAACGTAAAATGATAGCGTTCGTGCTATCGTGTTTCGTTGGTGAGTGCGTGACCGGAGGCCCAATGATGCAGAAGCATCACTAGGCCGCCATAGTGTGGGTCACCATTCTACAATGAGTATGGTGACCACCGCTCTTGGATTTTACGTTTACTTTCCATCATCATTCATTCATTCGTCTTTTTGGCAGGGCCATACATATAAAAAAAAGGAACATTTTTCGAGACGGGCGAAATGCTGCGGTAGCATTTAATACGCGGATAACACCGGTTATTGCGTTTAACACCGGCGGACTCTTTTAAATCTGAGTCTAATAATTTGTACGGTGACATTTATTTAATCAGTATTTTCTTAATTATTATTTAAATACGATATATTATAAGCATAAGTCTTCACTTTATTTACGTAAAGTCTTTAAATAAAACTTAATAAAATAAACAAATGACAGGAACGCTGAACTTGAAAGTTTGAACTAGTTTGAAGTTTGTTTGATGTGTTTCATTGTTTACACTGTAAAAGTTGATAAGGAAATGATAATCATTTCAACAAAGATAATTATTACGTTATGGTCGAGCGGTTATAGTTCATAGTAGCGCTATCTTGCAAAGACTTGGTCAGTCTAATCTACCAATTTTTAAAACTTAGATAAGTCATAAAATACTGATTTCATTGTTATATCATGTCGTATATAAGATTCCTTTACAAAAATAGGTAAGCAAAGATTTCGTTCATATTACTGATAGGTTAATATACAATTTTTTTATGAGTATGAGATTGAAAAAATCACCTTTCTTTATGTAATTAATTCAGTAAAACAGTGATATGATTTCACTATAAATGGACTTAATTATATAATGAGAATTGTTTCAAATATTTTGTAGCTTGTCTCACTTACCAAGTCAAGTAAGATTTAAGCATGCGCAACAAATCAAAGAAGAAGTACGAAGTAGAGAAATTAGTAAGGTCTTGATTGCCAACCGAGGAGAAATAGCATGCAGAGTTATGAGAACAGCTAAAAAACTAGGTGTGCGAACTGTAGCTGTCTATTCAGATGCCGACAAAAATGCCATGCATGTTGAAATGGTAAGATTTAACAAAATAAAACATCATGATCTATGGATATCTCTACTGTTGTCTGCAGAGCAAATATATACATTCAAGTGGTAAACATATATAAGAACTTGTTACAGAAAATTATTATTATGAGTTAAAAGTATTGTTTATAAATAAATAGTCAAACTGATTTCATAGATACCTTGTTCTTCATATAATTTTACTTTATAAATTATATGAAGTATAGAAAGTCCCCAATATTTCAGCACTTAATTAAATATTCAATTTCTGTCTGTGTTTTGTAATCAGAAATGATCTGTGAAGTATTTATGGTACAATTTATCTTGAATAACAAGATTCACTTTAAGTATAATTTTATTTCCAATAAGTTAAGTTCATAATTTCTGTCTATTTATTACCATATTTAAGTTAGACAGTCATAGTCGATAGACTATAACATCTTCAATTTATTGTGTCTTATATAAACTTGGATACATTTAAAATTAGATAATAATGTGTCCGTAAACACCTATAGGCTGATGAAGCATACCACATTGGACCTGCACCCTCTACAAAAAGCTACCTAAATGCCTCTAAAATTTTGGAAGTTGCTAAGAAATCTAACAGTCAAGCTATCCATCCTGGGTATGGGTTCCTCTCGGAGAATGTGGAATTTTGTGAGAAGTGTGCTAGTGAAGATGTTATTTTTATTGGACCTCCACCATCTGCGATTAGAGATATGGGAATAAAAAGGTAAAATTAATTGTCAGTGGACTGTACAAGCTAGCTAAAATATTAATATAAATATACTATAGAAATATATATATAGGTTTGAATACTTCCTATAAAAATATGTTAACAATGTGCAGTCATAATAACAGATCAATTTTTTTGTACCAAAGTAAATAAACCAGGACTACAATTAATATTACAGCACATCAAAAGCTATAATGTCAGCTGCAGGTGTACCCATAGTTAGAGGTTATCATGGTGAAGAACAAAGTATAGAAAAATTGACAGATGAGGCTCAGCGAATTGGTTTTCCTCTAATGATCAAAGCAGTCCGAGGTGGTGGTGGTAAGGTAACTATAGTCTTTAATATATTTAGTTACTACTAATTAATGAAACAAGAAAAAATAATTGTATTACGAAAGAAATATAAAGTTGGTGAGAGCGCCCTCTATTTATGCAGTAGTAAACTAACAAGATAAATCTCTACTATGTTTACAAAGTCAGTAAATTAATTACTTACTGTCCTTACTTCCTCTTACTTTAATATGATTTACTTAAAAATGAAACACCTATATGTACAAAATCTGTTTTGAGATCTATATTGTTGTTTACGTGATCAATATTGTCTGTCTATTGATAAAATTGAGACCAACGCCATCTACTGGTATATTGAGTAGGGTAAAAAAAAAATACTGGTTCAAAATTATAAACTATGTACAAAAATATAAATCGAGATATAAAGAGTTTTGTAATAAATTGTATTAAAGAAAAAAAGTTCTACACATAATATGAACATAAATTAAAGTCAAAAAGAATCTCTCCGGCGGGGAATCGAACCCCGGTCTCCCGCGTGACAGGCGGGGATACTTACCACTATACTACCGAAGACTTGATATAAATTTGTGAAATAGTGGATCTGATAATGCCAAACCAGAAGCAATGATGTTTCTAAGTATTGCTTGCATGTGTATAAAATATGTACAGTACTGGGTAAGAAATACTGCACATCGACCTCTAGAAAGAGACAATCTGCTAATTTCGGCTTTGTAGAGCGTTGGCAATTTGTACAATTCTAAATCATTTTAATTTAGAGGTTTAATAACTCTCTATATATGTATATTCTGAACTGGACGCGACCGTACACGTAATGTCTCTTTCTAGAGGTCGATGTGCATTATTTCTTGCCTATTACTGTATGTGACTTTTTCATGCTGTCTCCTTTAGCTCCACCGCTATCTTAGGAGCTGTTCTAAGCTAGAGGAAAACTATTATTGTTATGATTTTCAGCCGGTATAAAATGACTCCCTCCTGGAATAAAATAATTATATATTTTTCAGGGAATGAGAATAGCCATGACAGAGGCTGATTTCCTACCGCAATTGGAATCAGCTAAACGTGAATCATTAAAATCGTTTGGCGATGACAACATGCTGCTAGAACAATATATTACCGACCCTAGACATGTTGAAGTTCAGGTAAAGTTAATAGATGAATTTAATTAAAAATTTAATACTTTTGCTAACACTTATATATTTTGTTCAGTTTGTCTAAACTTTAAATACTTAAATAATTAAATCAATCACACGTGAATGGCTATTCAACTTAATGTAATGTATTATTATGTGCCTAACTTTAACCGACTGCAATAAAGGGTGAAGATTTCAGCACACCCATTTTTAAAATAGTAAGCTTAAAAAAATGGACACAAATATTATTAAGGCATTAATATTGCAAGTAGCAATCCTTTAAAATAAATTCGTGATTTTCATATCACATTGATTTCCTATGTTAAAAAATACTTTGATCAGATATCAGATACAAATGATAATTATGTTGTCAATTTTTAAAAGGCGCATCTTTAACTTTTTAGGTTTTCGCCGACATGCATGGTAATGCAGTTCATTTGTTTGAAAGAGACTGTTCAGTTCAAAGGCGCCATCAAAAGATCATTGAAGAAGCACCAGCTGTAAGTGATTCTACTTAAGAACATTTGGTTATCAACCGTATTTTATATCCGTAAATGTTCCTCTTCTCCTTATGTTAGTAATTAGACTGCTTCGGTGGCGTAGTGGTAGCGTATGCCACTGCTATGCTTGAGGTCTCGGGTTCGATTCGACCAAATGTTTGTACGATCTGCAAATATTTGTTTCGGAGTTTGGGTGTTTTCTATGTATAATATGTATGTATTTACAAAAAAAAAGTATATATGTATTCATATCAGTCGTTTAGTACCACAGATCACTCCCTTAGGGGGTCATCCCCCACTGGGGGTGATCTGTGTTTAGTACCCATAACACAAGCTCTGCTTAGCTTGGGACTAGATGGCGTTGTGTGTTAGATGTCCGAAATATTTATTTATGTCTAGGTTACAAATTAGTTACAGGCGAACACAATGCTAAACATTTCAAAACACAAACCCTTAATAAATCCAATCAAAAGAATTAATACTTCGACATCAAAGAAGAAAAAATTTGGCACTCTGATTTTTTTCTTTTAATAAATACTTAATGATATTTCAGCCAGGTTTGTCGGAAGAGACGCGTAGAGCCATTGGGGAAGCAGCAGTACGAGCCGCTAAAGCTGTGGGTTACGTAGGCGCGGGGACTGTGGAGTTCATCCTACACCGACAGACTCACGAGTTCCACTTCATGGAGATGAACACTAGGCTCCAGGTCGAACATCCCATCACTGAGATGATTACCGGTAAGTACCTAAACCTGAATTTACTTTCAGATAAGTCATTTGTGATGTTTACTCGTGCTTTATTCATGAGCATTAGGCATTAACTAGCTAACTACACGGTTGACCGTGTACAAACGGTCTAAAATAACCGCTTTTTACTCTGATGAGTGTTGTGATCCAAAAATTGTTGTTCTGAGTCTGGGTGATCTTTGTGTTTTATTATGTTTGTAAAGTCCCCCCTACACTTATTATATACTAATGCGGGGTTGCTTCTAAAAATAGGGTCACTTAAATAAAACGGTCTTCGATTTATTTTAAGTGTGGATCGGTGTTCCCCCACATTTCGGATTCTAAAGAGGGGAAGCAACCCAAATGCCAGGAACGCGCTTGTGCGTTTTAAGTTCTTAGTCAATTACCATCAAGAGACTCGTCTGTCAAACCTTTACC
Organism: Spilarctia lutea; assembly: GCA_916048165.1. Lineage (NCBI taxonomy): Eukaryota > Metazoa > Arthropoda > Insecta > Lepidoptera > Erebidae > Spilarctia > Spilarctia lutea. The sequence goes on along the minus strand of OU696471.1, from coordinate 10,553,566 downwards.
ATACCAAACCATAAAAAAAAACATTATTTCGAAAGGTACGGACTTGGTTGAGTGGCAATTGCGCGTCGCCTCTGGCGAACAGTTACCGCTCTCACAAGAAGAGATCATTCGACGCGGCCACGCTGTTGAGTGTCGAATTTACGCGGAAGAACCAAGGGCAGGCTTCTTGCCTCGTGCAGGCACCTTGCACCGACTAAGACAGCCAGAGCCTGAAGAATTCGTTCGGGTAAGCTAACTTAATATCCGCTACTTATAAATGTAGCTAAATGTATGTTTAAATGTAGTTTAGCGGCACTCATAGCCCGGTTGCACTCGGTGATGAAACAATCACCGAGGGTAAGCAAGTGACATGATACCATAAGCATCTCCGTGATTCGGAGGTCACGTTAAGCAGTCAGTCCCATTTATTATCATAGGATAACAGTCGTGAAGCTTAGTTGGAGGGCTTTGGGCGACTTAAAAAAATCCAACGGCAAAAATTATGTAGCCACAACGTTATATTGCCAGTCTCCAACCCGCATTTGGAAAGCCTGGGGACGTATGGCCTTAACCCTTTCCTGAGAGGAGACCCGAGCCCAGAAGTGGGATGTTATGGGTTGTTGATGTATGTTTAGAGCTGTAACACATTAAAATGATTTTTTTTTTACTGTAATACGGCAAAGTATGCATTGTTATGGTGTATTGGCTAATTTTTTTTTTACGTTTCTTAAAAATAATTCCTCACTAACTTACTTATGGAAAACAGTTTTTCCCTAATCTTCGCGCGTCTAGTTAATGTCAGTTAGTATGTCAAAAAAATCAATTTCGAGATGAAAAAGCTCTTTCCTCTATCACTTTCCCGGTACTCCTTACACCACATTGTATAGACTGGAATAAGTTGATTAGTTGTAACTGAAAAGCGTAATATGTTAATTAATTTTCGCGTAGTAATTATAAGTAAGGTTTATAAACACTGTTTTTAAGTAAAGCGACATCTAACATACCTATAGGTAACAACTAAAGTTTTACAACTTAACCAACTTTACTGGCTTGATAAAGTTTCACTAGAGGCCGCCAGGGTCGCTCTTTATTAATGTCATTGTATTTACTTTATTTTTTTAAATTTAACATCTATTTTTTCAATTAGTTTACACTCAAATTTTTTATTGCCTACTTTAATTTTGCAGTACACCTATAATTTTAATTTAAATAAACAAAAAAATTAATTATTAATAATTTTTCTCCTAGCTTTCTTGTGCTTTAAAGCATAAAGATAACTACTATTTTCTTTAAATTTAATATCTCGACAAAATAATTAATCGCACATCACACAGTAAAGCGTGGTTAAAGTTTCTCAAAAAGACAGTTAACAATTTCTAAAAGACACAGTGGCGTCCAACTTCCTTATTGGCTGTGAAGGCGAGCCTATCATATCAACCAATCAACGATCACCTTCTGATGTAATACAGACATATGGTTACGGACAACATGCGCAAGCGTCCCTCTAAAAAAAACTATGTAAATATGCTTATATCTAGCTTCATCCGTGGAAAGGAATCTGAGACTCTAATATAGAAAGTCAGTTCTGAACTAGATATCTACTATGCTATTTTAAGATATCGTAACTATAGATTTTCCTGCAGTGATTATACGTGGGCTGTTCCAAAAGTATTTAGTGAAATTAAAAATAGTTAGAATATAAAAAAGTTTATTTACAGTATTGCAAAATATCCCCCTCCAATCCCAATGCACTTCACATTATGCATTCGGGTAAGCAAGCTTCCTAACTTTAAGGTGTTCTTGCAGGATGGTGGAAACTGCCTGTGATTAAATGTTTAATTCAGACTGTATCTCTCGATGTGTAATATGTCAATTCTCTCGCAATAGCCACTCTACCCTGATGACGTTTTCATGAGTTACTGCTGTTGGTGGTCGGCCGGGTCTGGGGTCATCGTTAAAGTTCTCTCGATTAAGTTTAAATTAACGAAACCATTAAGTATTTGTTGCTAACGCAGGGGCATACTTCCCAAAATCAGCTTGTAATTTTTATTCAACCTCGTTTATAGTCATAGAAAATCATAGCACGAAAAGCTTCCCGCAAGACGTCCATTGTTGCAAACCAAAGAAGAATGACAGATAATCTTTAAACATATTTTAAAAAAACTACACATATGTGGCCAGTGATTTTCACAAAGGAGGTTAGTGTTGAAATTAGCCGTCAATCCAAAATAGTTTCATGACAGAAGAGGTTATATTTATTCTGAGCTATCAATTTTCGGAACAACCTAGGTATGTATGATCCATACTCTATAGCAGGGATACTACAAGGTTAGGTAACTGTAAGTGTAGATATTAGTTAATATAAATAAATGAAAATAAATAACAATCTGTGACAAAAAAATCGTTTAGTTAAACAATCCATCATTACCTATTCATTTTATTTATTATAATACGATTATAATTAGGATAGGCCTTTTCTTTCTTCGTGATGATATATCGATAAGTTTCACTAGTGTCTTTACAACTCCGCTAATATAGCAGAATACATAGAATTGATTTATCCGTAGGTGGAAACCGGAGTGCGGGAAGGCCAAGAGGTATCAGTCCACTACGATCCCATGATCGCAAAGCTGGTTGTGTGGGGTCGCGATCGCACAGAGGCTCTTGCTAAAACCAGAACTAAACTCTCTGAATACCAGGTAACATAGTTTATAATTGCAGCACCGCCTAAGCTAAACCTCATTTCTTTTTAATAAATTTAGATGATTTTATTTGGTAGCCTAATGATGTAAACGACAAAAACAAAAGTCAGACGATTATTTCTTAAGTTTTCAACTTGCTTAGTAGGGCGACATAATCACTTCGTGACTAAGCCCTCATTAAACAAATAAAGAAAGAAAAAAAAAAAAAAAAAAACTTGCTTAGTAAATATTTTCATTTTTCAACTATATATAGGTATATTGTGTACAAAACCGGCAAGCTACCTTCTGCCTGACAATGATTGTGTACTTACTACTGATAATGAATATCTTAGGTGGCTGGTCTAGAAACCAACGTAAACTTTCTACTTCGCTTGAGTGGGGCTAAAGCTTTTGTGGAAGGAGACGTGCACACCTCCTTCATACCACAACATGAGCTCGAGCTGTTCCCGAAGTCTGACACGGTACTGTCTGAGGACCATGCTATACAGGCCGCACTTGGACACGTAAGTAACATTCTGTTAGTATTTATATTTTCATAATATGTACTTCATATTAGCTGTAAGAATTCTATCGACGACCGACGACGATCCTAACCAGGTCGTCCGTCCACCTTGTAAGAGGCCTTCCTACGCTGCTCAAGAACATTAGTTGACTTTTTACGGCTGATATGATGATGAATATGTACTTAACTTAAAGATTAAAGTTCTTCAAGAATAACACTCAAAGGAGTGTGTATCTAGAAAAAGCTTAACAACCATATCCGACTTAAGTTGGTTTACTGTACATCAAATTCTTAAAAGAGATACAGGTGTCTTGTAACACTACAAAAAAAAATTAGAGGGCGTCTATTAAATGTGAAATATCAAAATTACGTTGCCACACTGCTACTTTACATTTTACATATACTACCACTGCGTGGTGATAAATATCGTGGCGAAACGTCGCCATTCTAACAGCCAGTCTGATCATTAGATATTGTACGTCTATATACCTATTTTTTTTTCCGTGGATGCCTAGACTCACTTACAAATCTTGTTTACATCCTTGATCCTAAATGTGACGTCGTTATTGTTCCTTAGTTGCTCATCAGTCAAGTAGCCAACACTACAAACGACAGTTGGAAAGGTATCGCAGTGGCACCAGAGGCATGGAGGCCAAACTACCAGTTAAAGAGAATTATACCGTTAAGGTTTGACGAAAAAGGTACATTTATTTATTACAGCCTTGTATCAAGTATTCCATGTACTCGTATGAATGTTTATTTAGCACTAGATAAACTGTAACAGTACACAACAACAACTGTGGTAACGCAGCGGGGCGAAACTAGTCAAAAAAAGTTACTCTTTGTGCCATTTGCTACCTGTCAGTGAAAGTCCAGTCAAAATTGGACCCGCTGTTCCAAAGCTTAGCCGGAACAAATACAGTTTTTTTTTAAATTTATTATTTTAATGTGAGTACAACGCATTTTGTGAAAAGCTATTAATTTGAAATTACAAACACATTACAAGATACTTTAATTTTATTTTCCGCTTCAGAGTGGTAAATATACGCTCTCGTACTCATCGCATCGGTTTTTCCTAAAACCTGTAACTCAATAATAGCGTACGTGTTTCCCTTCCACTATGAACCCGGATTCTTTAAGCGGGGCGTGAAAAAGCATCTCACTAGGCCGCCATAGTGCTGCATTGTCTGATGGTGACCGCCACTTCTAGATGGTGCTCATGCTTTTCCTCAGGCAGAGCAGAGTCATTTTGGCAGCTACAACATAACAATTTTTTTTTGAGATTAAGCTTTATTTCTTAAAAATATAATATGACACTCTAGGTATGTGTGTTTGTTTTGAAATATAATTATATGGATTGGTTAATGGCAATAGGCTAAATTGAATGGGACTTAGATTAGTCGGCGTTGAATACGCCCCCGTCTTTCACTTATGGGATAAAACAATATGTTCATATAAGGATGGATAAGTTCCCCCCGCATCCAGCTTGACTGCCTCTGTGGCGCAGTGGTAGCGTATGCGACTGCCGTGCTTGAGGTCTCGGGTTCGATTCCTGGGTCGGACCAAATGTTTGTATGTGTCTGCAAATATTTGTTTCGAAGTTTTCTATGAATAACATTTACAAAGAAAACGTATAAATGTATTTATATCAGTTGTCTAGTACCCATAACACAAGTTCAGCTTAGCTTGGGACTAGATGGCGTTGTGTGTAAGCTGTCCGAAACATTTATTTATTTATTTTATTTATATAATTGTTCCAGATCTTTCCGTGACAGTAGAGAACACAAGCAAAAACACATACCGTGTGCAAGTGAACGATGGAGAATGGTACGAAGTAGAGGCGTCGTTACAGCACACCGAGAAAGGTCTACGCCTCAATACATTGATAGGAGACAAGAAGAGTAATGTGGGACTGTTGACTTATGACCAACAAGTACACGTTTATGATGAGGTGAGGCTGGTCATATGTTCAGTGTTAGTAGACTGTTAAGTAAGACAAAATATATTATATTATTTCACTTATAGAACTCAAAATTTAAACGACTTATTTTAGAACTTTACCAACAACTCCCATGTTCGCATACTTTTTGTCAAAAGGGGTACAAATTTTACTTCACATTTTTTTTTATTTTGTACATGTAACACAAAGCCATGTAGTCCCAAGCTAAGCATAGCTTGTGTTATGGGACTAGACTACAAGGCGGCGCGCCTGGCCACCAGGGGTGTCTCTCTGGTAGTTGGGCGCATTGAGGCGCTGGGCTTGCGGGTGGCCCTGGACAAGACGGAGACCCTGTTGTTTCATGGGCCCCGTAGTGGTCCGACCCCCAGCGCTTGCATCGAAGTCAACTTGGTCCTCGTACCGGTTCGGGCCCAGATGAGGTATCTGGGCCTGATCCTCGACGTTAGGTGGCTCTTCGACGAACACTTCCGACAGCTTTCTCCGAAGCATGTCGACGCTGCCTCCGCCCTTGGGCGATTTTTGCCCAATTTGGGTGGAGCCAGCGTCGCTACAAGAAACCTCTACACGGGGGTTGTCCGGTCTATGGCCCTGTATGGGGCACCGGTGTGGGTGGCGGCTCTAACCGCCCAGAATAAGGCGCGCCTTTGGCGCTCTCAGAGGGTATTTGCGGTCAGAGCCATACGCGGATACCGCACCGTGTCCACCGAGGCGAGGACTCGGCCCAGCATACGCTGGAGATCTGCCCCGCTTGGGCGGCGCAGCGCCGGGCCCTCACTGCATCGGAGGAGATCTGTCGCCGTCATACACTCCATTACAGGCCAACCGCGAGGAGGCGACGTACGCGTGTGCCGTGCGTCGCCTAAATTGAGATTTTTACTGGCAGAAGGTGCCCGCTTCAGTGCGGCAGGCGCTGGGAGGGGTCCGGTCGTGTTAATCCAAACTCCAAAACAAATATTAGCAGATCATACAAACGCTCGACTCGGGAATCGAACCCGAGACCTTAAGCACGGCAGTCTCATACGCTTCTGCTACGCCTCCAAGGCAGTAGATATTAATATAGATTAGGAACAAAAAAATATTCGCCCATATTCTAGAGTTCAAAGTACATACATACAAACTCTGTTTAATTTAGCGATATGTAATATGTCCGAGGATATTTACAGAAAACATATTGTAGATGTTGGTTTTCTAATAAAACTAAATTTAAATAATCGGACGATATTCGTATTAATAACTGTCCAATTATTTAAAAGATGAACCCAAAATGTTTTGACATTATAATGTAGTGGCGACAACAACCGCCCACTCGTGTGTCGTGAATTGGTTTATACGATTTTATCTTTTTATATTCTTGTTATAGAATGGACAGACAATAGTGGAGTTGCCTCGACCTAAATACCAAGCGGCCAGTGGAGCAGACGCAGCAGCCTCGGCCAACAGCGCGTCATCTCCCACGCCGGGAATACTTGAAAGGATACTTGTCAACAAGGGAGACAAAGTAAGTTGTTGTGACAATTTTTAAAGTGAAAAATTCTATAGGCAGGTTTGTATGGCGAGTAAATTGATGTAAATCGTGATCGAAACGAATTTATAGATATAGGTATGTGTACACCCACTGGTGAAGCGGGTACACACAACACAGGTCGACAAATTTTTATTGAAGATCAAACAATTTAAATATGAAATATGACAACTGTTTGTTTATAATTTTCGATTTCTAATTTTCACTTTTGTCGGTAGTATAATAAATCCTGTATTTTTTTCGTGTATGTGGATTTTACGAAGTTGAAGTTGGCACTAAGAACACCCAGAATTAGAACAACTATTTGTCAATCACACAAAGTGTTCGAACCCGCAACACTCAGTGCAGTCAGAACAGTAGTAACAATATGACATTGACACAACATTTACAATAGGTATATATAGTCTTAATTATTCCCAAGATTATTTGGGGTCGGCTACTAGTACAAATTATTTTACCTAAATATCAGTTTCTCCACGGAGTGACCCTGAGGGTGAACTGAATTCGAAGATTGAACTAATTGTCAATATGTTTGAGGGCAGTGACTTCCCAATAAGGATTGCAATAGGTATTTATGACAAGTGAGACCGACAGATGAACGTGCTCTTCGAGGCACTGTTAGGTATATATAGTGCGTAAAATTGAAGGAAAACCGAATGCCATAATTACGAACACTGTAATAATTGGGAACATCAGTTGAACAGGAAAATTGCAAATATTATATTAAACAAAGGAAAAAAGTTGTTTCTAACTAAATTTTGGTATTTTACTGTTTGAGAATATTATTGTTATGAGTTAGTGTTGTTAGTGCTTGCTATTAGTACTCTTTGTTATAAGTCATAACTATGAGTAGGTATATACCTACTCATAGTGTAAAGTTATAACTTAACAGTGTACAACTTAGCTGTTCTTTTAGGTTCTTAAAGCAGTCGGTCATTTTGTTTTATTTCAATAATTAGCTTGTTCAATTTATGAAATCATTAAAAGTCACGGCATTATTAACAGATTTACCACAAAAACAATAAATGAATTTTAGATACGTATTTGGTGCTGATTTTATACACGTATTTTACACAATTTGATTTAATTAACAATATTAACCGCATACTATTAAATGTCGTCCAACTGATTCGCTTTATTTATTCAGTTTACTAAGAAATATTAAAATACAAATATCAAAAAGCAATCGAAGTGACTAATACCTTTAAATATGCAATTCTTATATTAATCCTACTTTATAAACGCGAAAGTTTGTGAGTATGTAAGTGAGTATGTTTGTTGCTCTTTCACGCAAAAACTACTGAATGGATTTTGATGAAACATTATACATCAGAATATAAATAAATAGCCTATATGTTGACTACAATTTATAAAGATACTATAGCCCCGCGGCGTTGCCCGCGGTTAATATCGTACCGTAGTATGAAAGGACTCCTTCGATTTTCATGTATGGGGTTTTGGGGGCGATAAATCAATCTAGCTAGGATTCATTTTTTGAAAATAAATAATAAATAATAAATAAATATTTCGGACATCTATTTAACACACAACGCCATCTAGTCCCAAGCTAAGCAGTGCTTGTGTTATGGGTACTAGACAACCGATATAAATACTTATATATACTTTTTTTTTGTAAATACATACATACTATACATAGAAAACACCCAAACTCCGAAACAAATATTTGTAGATTCCACAAACATTTGGTCCGACCCAGGATTTGAACCCGAGACCTCAAGCTTAGCAGTCGCATACGCGTACCACTACGCCACCGAGGCAGTCAAAAAAATTACCCAAAAATACTGAAATATCGGTCATCCACATCAATGGCTGGGCCGACTTAGAACTAAGGTAGGCTACGTAGCACATAAAACTAATTTGGATGAGTCAAACAGGAAAACAGCAGAGTGATCGGATGTTTCCTTGTTTCCTAGCTATTGTCCAGTTTTAACCTTATCTCGTATAAAATTACAATACACTGCAATTCACATATTTGCCTGTAAAGAGAAATAATTTGATTTATTTTGTTTTTTTGATGTTTTAGCTTAAAATGGCTTTTAATTATGTTCTTGGAACTCCTTTTGTCTACTGCATGTATATTTATAATCGACTTGTTTTGAAATTACGTACGTATATGTGAATGGCAACGATTTTGTTTTTCATGAAGACATTTTAAGAAAAATCTGATCGTTCCATCATTCGTTTTTGTTGTCTAAAACGCATATTTTTGTTCATATTAAGCTTTGACGCAAATCATAATTTTCTTTATTTATACCACCTTTTGCCCGAGATTCCGACGTCGGAGTAGCCTGTTCTTCCTCGAAAATCAAAGTTTCTGCATGCCATATTTAATTGAAATTGCATTGCGGTGCACTGGTTTAGCCATAACGTCACAAACATACAGAGTTACTTTCGAATTTATAATATAAGTATGGATTTGTGATTATGGGTCAATTTTCGAGTGTCAAAAAAAACTATACGAAACAGCCAAAATGTTTTGTGCCTTCCGATATCCACGTGGTCTGCTATACGAAACAGAGACAAAATATTTTGTGCCTTCCGGTATCCACGTGGTCTGCTATACGAAACAGTGCCAAAATGTTTTGTGCCTTCCGGTATCCACGTGGTCTGCTATACGAAACAGAGCCAAAATGTTTAGTGCCTTCGGGTATCCACGTGGTCTGCTATACGAAACAGAGCCAAAATGTTTTGTGCCTTCCGATATCCACGTGGTCTGCTATACGAAACAGAGACAAAATATTTTGTGCCTTCCGGTATCCACGTGGTCTGCTATACGAAACAGTGCCAAAATGTTTTGTGCCTTCCGGTATCCACGTGGTCTGCTATACGAAACAGAGCCAAAATGTTTAGTGCCTTCGGGTATCCACGTGGTCTGCTATACGAAACAGAGCCAAAATATTTTGTGCCTTCCGGTATCCACGTGGTCTGCTATACGAAACAGAGACAAAATATTTTGTACCTTCTGGTATCCACGTGGTCTGCTATACGAAACAGAGCCAAAATGTTTTGTGCCTTCCGGTATCCACGTGGTCTGCTATACGAAACAGAGCCAAAATGTTTAGTGCCTTCGGGTATCCACGTGGTCTGCTATACGAAACAGAGCCAAAATGTTTTGTGCCTTCCGGTATCCACGTGGTCTGCTATACGAAACAGAGACAAAATATTTTGTACCTTCTGGTATCCACGTGGTCTGCTATACGAAACAGAGCCAAAATGTTTTGTGCCTTCCGGTATCCACGTGGTCTGCTATACGAAACAGAGCCAAAATGTTTAGTGCCTTCGGGTATCCACGTGGTCTGCTATACGAAACAGAGCCAAAATGTTTTGTGCCTTCCGGTATCCACGTGGTCTGCTATACGAAACAGAGCCAAAATGTTTTGTGCCTTCCGGTATCCACGTGGTCTGCTATACGAAACAGAGCCAAAATGTTTTGTGCCTTCCGGTATCCACGTGGTCTGCTATACGAAACAGAGCCAAAATGTTTTGTGCCTTCCGGTATCCACGTGGTCTGCTATACGAAACAGAGACAAAATATTTTGTACCTTCTGGTATCCACGTGGTCTGCTATACGAAACAGAGGCAACATCCTAAAACAAGACCACATTTCTTTGTAACTCTCTATTATTAGGTTAAATAAAAACTATACCTTCAGTACCTACTATTGAACATACAAGCTCATTAAAATGAGACAATTTCAATTAAAAGCAATATTATATTCCAAAGTGGATTAAACATAAGTTAAAAATAAGCATGACACGGCCATTTCCGTTCGAGCTGTGAAGTTAATGCATATAGTACTTGAACATCCATTTGAATGCCTGTTACAATCGCAAGTATAAGCGTGGTTCCCGATATGTTACAATTATAACTATGAGTGTACCTATTACAATAGTGATATTATCTCAGAAACAATTAAAATGTATTTATTATGAAATTAATGCACAAATAACTGTATTATTAGGCTCTGATAAAACAAATATCATTAGTTTTTTTATCGTCGGTATCTATTGACCATTGAAATTTAAGTCTCAGTATTTCAATAAATAATTATCTATAATATATACAAATGTTATAAAGCTGAAGAAATTGTTTGATTGGTTGAACGCGCTTATCTCAGGAACTACTGATCTGCTTTAAAAAATAAACTGATTAAGTTTTGCAATAATAATGTATGACAGAATAATTTTCTTTAAAGTATTGCACTGCCACGGCAGCGTATGTTTATCTTATAAGATTGGCTCCCTGTAACCTTTTTTATGGTAAACAAATTTATTCACGCTTTATAATATCACGCAATAGGCAACAGGGGACGCAGACGAGGCTAAACGTGTCTGCCAGTAGTTTTATATCTATGTCATCATGACACCCACCATGTGAATGACGATACCGAACGTAAAACTCTCTCCCTCCTCTGATTCTGGGGAAGGGACTCAATGGATTGTGACTCTTTAGTTGTAGGTACCCCCAATACCATAAAATAACCTATTTTTATTCAAGTTGCTGTTATTATTATTATTATTATGAAACTCGTATGTCAGTGTCTTAATTTTAGTATGTACACTGGACCGAAGAAGCGGTATTGTCCTTGTAATGTCCGCAAGCAACGATTTAAACACCAACAAAAAAGGGTCCTGTTTTTTCGTTGCCATTACTCTGCAGTTATTCCCGACCGTTTATGCACACATTGTTTAAAATAGTTTTTGTCAAGTATAACCAAAAGCCGGTATGTAAAAACAATTTATTTTGCAGGTAGTGAAAGGCCAGCCTCTCTTCGTGGTAATAGCAATGAAGATGGAGTATGTAGTCCGCTCGCCACGTGACGGTGTTGTCGCTAATCTCGCACCTTTCAAACTGGGAGACGCTGTCGGCAAAGGGGCACAAGTTGTTATGCTGGAAGGAGATAGTTAATTGAATAAATAAAACCAATTACCGTTTTAAACTATAAGTTTTACTATTCTGTTATATAAAAGTTATGTCTAACTATCGGTATTTATTTTTGTAATTGAATTGTCATTAATCAGTCAAACTCAAAATAAGATTTGCTACAATGTATTTGATCATGTTTAAAGGTGAGAAACATCACGTAGTATTAAGCTACGAAATAACAGGACCAACCATTGCTCATTAATTCCAATAGGTATTTAAAACTAAAATTTAATAATATTTTAATTAATATTGTGTGCTATTAGTCATGTATACTGTTGTTGTTACAAGGGACCAATTCTCTAAGTATAAGCTCAAATTAAAAAAATATATTATGTAGTTTTTCTTGTCTAAAATAAAATATTTCCAATAATCTTATTGGACCCAAAAATATTTGAACTTTGACTTACTTATCGACTTATAATGATTACTATTAATTTAAGGAGCACTTAATTAGGCTACGCATGTCAATATTATTTAAATATGATAGCAAATTATGTTTTTGTTTCGATTACATCAGGTTTCCTGGTCATTTATTTAGGTACGACGTTTCACAATCCATGTAATTATACCGTGTAGGTATGTGTAATTTTGGATTTTCCTTTCGATATACAACCAACAATTGAGTAATAACAAGAAAAAGAGACGAGACAAACTTCTTAGCACTCCATGGATTCACCGTGCGGGTGCCGGGTCCATCGTGTGGCAGAGGGAGAAACCCAAAGCAGTTCCCAGGACTTGCGACCTAGGTGTAGGTTTAAGGAGGCCCCCTTTAAGATGCGCATCAACGCTCACCTTCACTGCTCGAGTTACCCACCCTACCTAGCCAAATTTGGTAGGAACCTGTTAGTGCAGCCTTGGATATGCGTTCTAAAATAGAACTTACTGCAGATCTCGACACGCCAAGGTTTTTCAGAAGATTGTAGATAGATTTAGCTGGTATACCTCTCGCTCCTACTTCTACCGCGTATAAATTTATATAATAAACGTAGTAGGGTTATAGAAACTATAACCCTACTACGTAAAACTCTCGTTAAAATTGAAATGGCAAACCCGGGCCATTATTTCGAATACATGACCTTTTCTACCTATTCCCATTCATTTAAATCTGTTCAATACTAGGGTAGTTGACACTTTAGTCAAATTAGTTACTTTTTATCATATGTCAAAACGATAACTTTGTATTATGGAGGGTAGAAGATACTTTGTATACAAAATGTACCACATACATAGTTATGACGTCACGGTTTTAGGCTACTCAATTTAGCAATACCTTTCAATGTTTGTTTGATTAAAATTTACAATAGAAATATAAAGCTATAAAATAATGCCGATATGTTTTGTAATATTCATTTTAATGAAGGAGTCTTCGGTATTTATTTACGATACAGTCAACTACCCTATTTAGGCGCTATGATGGAACTTACAAACATACACATACTGACAAAGGTATAACCCTTCCTTTTAGCTTTGTCGTAGTCGGATAATAATAGTATTGTTTAAAAATAATAATGAAGAAATCAAGATTTTATAAATTTTGAAAAATATGTATATTGCATTTTTCTTAATTTTTTTTTTTTTATTGTATAGTGGGCAAACGAGCAGACGTATCACCTGATGGTAAGCGATTACCGCCGCCCATGGACACCGGCAACACCAAAGGCGTCACAAGTGCGTTGCCGACCTTTGGGGGATGGGAAAGGGGATGGGGGAGGGGTTGCGGTATGGGCCTCCGGTATCCTCACTCACTCGGTGAAACACAGCGCAAACGCTATTTTATAACGTTTTTAGTTTAAATTATATACAGAGGTTATAATTATATACATATAATTACACGTGTTTCATTTAAAGTTATACTTTTACTCTTTGATGCAAGAAAATAAAGGATGTCCATGTTTTGCCATATTTAAATTGTTGAATCTGCCTTATTTATTCAAATGCCCATGAATGCATTGTTACAAAAAAAATAACCTACTTCAAGTTTAGAAACTAGCTTCGGCTCCCGGCTCCGCTTGCTTGTATGTTATGTCGATTATCGCGGTAATGAGTAGCCTATGTCCTTCCTCAATAATCAAAGCATATAATAGGGTAGGATGCTTTTTCGTAAATAAATACCAATGCCTTCTTCATTAAAACGTATATTACAAAACATCTCGGAAAATTGTATTATTACGGGTTTTCATTTCTATTACAAATTTTAATCAAATAAACATTGAAAATATATTGCTCAATCGAATAGTAAAAAGTGACGTCACAAGTTTGTATTTAGTACATTTTTCATACAAAGTTGTCGTTTTATTTGTGGTTTTATTTTGAGCAAATACAGCTAACAAATATATAGTTATTGTGGCACTTGAAACACAAATGTTCAATTTATTTCGAAATGGTTTTTGTCATCTATATCTAATTTCTTTAAACGAGTCATTTTTTATAAATTGAGTATATATCTCGGAATCGGCTACAACGATTTTCATGTAATTTAGTATGAATCTAGAATTCAAGTTTAGAAAATTTCTCAAAAACAGAAAATCGAGCAAGGCTCGGTCATCCAGGTACTTTTATGTTAAGCGACACACACACACACACACATGGATCTTATGTGGGTATTGTACTGTTGGTCAGGCCCATAATAAATATATATTAAAAGAAAAACGTCGTAAAGTTATTTTTGTTGGGTTGTTCATTGTTCAAATGTATATTGTACACAGTATTCGTTTATGAAGTTCAAACAATGTCACATCATTCTACTACAATTTTCACCGTACCTACCATAAAAAAAAACTCTCGTCTATAGCAACATAAAAATCTATATATATAAAAATTGTATGTTGGTTTGTGTACGCTTCAAAAACTCAAAAAGTTCTGCACCGATCGAGCTGAAATTTTAGAATGATATATAATCCGCATCAAGGATTGTTTTTATCAAATTTTGCCATCAGTCACATATCCGCGACCGCGAAAATACACGAAAAAAACCGACGTAAACGCGGGCGGAGCCACGGGCAACAGCTAGTATTTTATAAGATAATAAAGTTACAAATATGACACAATATTAATTTTAGCCACAAGCAAGAGAATATTATGACAAAATGATTAAACAAATAAATACAAATTAATTAAAGGTAAAAACATTTCATAAGATATTGAGTTTTACAAACCTAAATTGCAGAGATTTTTTTCGTTTCTAGCTAAATTTAACAATCTAGCTGTAAGTGTTTACATTTACTTTTTAAATCGTTGTTTGATCATGAAATGAAAATAAAGAATATATTTTAAATTAATAGCAAGAAGATAAGAATGGTCTCCAATTACACAAATATTTAATACTGTTTTACTCTTTCGGTAAAATTACCTTTACAACAAGATAAAGAACACTTATCATATTTTAAGCCGATCACTTTTACGATTTTTTCCGAGTTGTCTACAACAATAATACATTATATAAATTATCATTATTACGTTGTGTGTTAGATGTCCGAAATATTTATTTATTTATTTATTTATTTATTTATTTATTTATTTATTATGAGTTGTCACTTCAAAATTTATTGTAGAACTTGAACCTCTATTTAAAATACTTACGTATCGGGGGCGTAGCTCAGATGGTAGAGCGCTCGCTTAGCATGCGAGAGGTACCGGGATCGATACCCGGCGCCTCCAACGATTTACCTTTTGCTTGAATTTTCTTTTTTAATATATTTAAATTATGATAGGTATATAAATATACCGAAACTTTATTTTTATAAAAAGAAATTCTGAAATAAACTTTGTTGTTTTTCGAAAAAGAAGTTACCATTTCTTATAATTTTTGCTATTTTGTGGTTTTGCTGGTTTGCGTTTTATATCCTTCGTTTACATATCAAGTAAAAAAAATTAAGTCTTTCATACTGCTTCGAACTGACCAAAATATTATTTATATAAAAGCAATTCAAACACGCAATCTCAGAAATGAAATGGAGGACCCGTTAGGCACCTATAACACAATTACCTATTGATAAGGAATCAAAATCAGGGAAAGTTAGAAACCACATAACCGCAATTGGACACGACTAGAGCCACAGATAGTCACTTAATAGAACATGTTTAGGTAAACACCGTTATCTGTATAGTGCCTACTTCCAATGTACCTATCTTGTAACAATTTTATCAGAATTGATCGTGGTCTACCCATGAGGCCAAAGCCCTGCATCGACCGTGTACACATCTTATCACGTGCGGTTTACGAAACATATGTTCCCATTGTGTTATTTTTATCCGACCTCTCTTTTTTATTTATTATAAGTACCGTTATGATACGATTCGTCGCCTATAATCTACTTGGCTACGCGGAAACTAGTAACACAACATTTTTTCGGTCGCCACATTCGTAACGTAAAAATATGCTGTTGATACCTACTTATATATAGCCAGAGAGTATTTACAAATCTATTTCGCTCTTTGCTGATTTGTTAAATATGATGTTCTACTTTTTTACATCTAAATAAGTACTATGGGTAAGACTAGAACACCAAGTAAGTACTTATTTGCACTTATTGGCAATCAAATCAAATCACATGAAAAGGAGCAAAAATTTTCGATGAGGTGAGGAGGACGATTTTTAATAGTGAGGGTAGGAGCATTCTCCATTGAGAATCAGAGAAACAGGAAAACATCTTTAAAAGTCCACACACGGTAGGGTGTACCTTAAAGGTTTGCCTGCACGAAAAAGTAGTAGTGCACCCATCAGGTAAGCTTGACCTGAGTAGAGGACATACGCGTAGTGTAGTGGTAAATCTGTTTCCAACTCCGTTGAAGCCATGGCCTCGCCTGCAGATCTCGACGCTTTCTTCTTTTTGCAATTATCGCGCAACTGACGCCTGCGCAGGAACGACCGCCACACACGCTCAGTTTTGCCTGTACAGTTAAATCGCACAGATATACCTATCATACCGCGTATAGCTTTTTTTTTTTTTAACGTGTGGAAACCCCCTCGGGCCGTCATCCCACCGGGGTTTGCGGCGGGGCGGTGTGTCGGAATCGAACCGACTAAAACCACACGGTGTGCCAACTCTGCGCCTGAGAAGGGACAGGGAGGGGTCCGGGAACTACTGATGTTAACACGACCGGACCCCTCCCAATACCGCGTACAGCTACTTTAAGGAAAAACATACTAAATACGCAATTTTTATCCTACAAAATTTAAGCCTTGACTAGATTCCTCTCTGAATGTCGGACGCTGTGAGCACTTACACTCTTGCACAAATATTTGATAGTAATTTATGAGATAAGACGAAAAAAATGTAGTTATATTCCTATGAGACATGAATTATGAAAATAGTTGTAAATATCCTATCACGGTCAGAATTTTACGTTCAATTTCTTAGCAAATGGTGACCAAACAACCAATGGAATTATAAGTTTCAGATATGTATTCATCATGTACCTATTCATTTCACCTAAACTCATTTCAGATTTTGCAGAACTGAAAATCATAATTTAAAAATCTTGTAGACCAAGTTCTTAATTCGAATGTAAAGTTAACAAGTCAAAAGTAAAACATGTGCCCTAATTATTCATTTAATTGATGTGATTATTTAATCGATGACAAAATTTGTACTCTGCGACACTAACGACCTTATTACCGACGCTATCGTTGTTCTCATTAAAACGACATTATGAGTAGTTCAATACGCTACTCCGTACAGCAGAAATGGTTACCTACGTTTTTTTTAACCCAAAAGTAATAAAAGAGACCTAATCACATCCATGACTAATTTCATTCTCTTCATGATTTATCTTCTAGTTAGAATGTATAGGAAAGGCGAACAACTAAAACTCAAAAATGTGTGGTATCTCGTTCTGTATCTTTTTTTCGATAGATTCCATTACTCTTCAGCTATTGTATTGGAACTTGCACGAAGTCTCTGTACTTTTTTTTGCGTTTACAAGAAACAAAAATATTTAAAGCTCCTTCTTTCAAAAACAATTGCAAAAACTTTCATTATGGCTGTAAAATTGACAAAAACTTCAAACTAAGAAATTCCTTTCATTGATGGTATAATAATATTATTCTTTGGGTCTTGTTACCTGCCGTTGGCCGGACGCTCTTGGGGCTCAGGTTTGTTGACGTTTTTTGTGAACATTCCCTTAACAGCTGATCGAGACAATCAAATCACGTTGCTTCAGACGAGCTCCCATTGGTTTGAACGTCGAAGCTACCCCAACCTTTATGTTATCGACCCGGCACACAAACAAACCTCCACATTAAACTCACACAGATAAATTAAAAGTGGTCAAGCAATGAGCATTTTTTTTACATCTCTTGCCGGTACACGGAAACGAAAAAAAACCTGGAGAGGCTTACCAATGGCTTATTACTTTTAAAATATCATAAGTTGCTGCTGATAATGTAAGAATAAAATTTGTCCTAAGTAAGTACCCAATAAATAGCGCGATTTAGAACGAACTATTTAAATCAACAATGAGGAATTTGATTCAATTGTAAGTGCAAATAATTGCATAGGTATATAAACATGCATCTTTAAAATTGTTTTGTTGCACGAACAAGCTATGCATCAAGTTTTGCAATTTTTTTTCTTGTTATATTCTATCAAATTATAATAATATTTATTGTGGCAAGGAAATAATAATAATTTAATTGCCACAATAAATTTTCAAAGTTACAGCTTACACATAAATTTGATAAGGTTTCATACTGTGGGAGACTGGTGCCTAAGCTAGGCTCACAGTTTGTATTTCAGGACACCAGTATCCCTTCCGTTAAATCGTCATTGTCATAAGGAATATCTAAATTAAATGATAACTCGCGATGTCATCAGTGATTGCATATCTTAAGAAGAGCCCCAGATAAAGAAACTAAAAGTAGGTTGCTCAAAACTTTTCTGCAAAAATTTAGTTGTTGCCTACCCAATTAATAGAGATCGCATTTTAGTGTATTTAGGACAAATGAAACAATTATTTCGAAAAACAAAAATGCTCTGCGCATACTGAGCCTAAACAACTTTAAGTTGCCGATGCAGCAATATTATCGAGGTCACATATAAAACAATATTACTCATTCGTTAAAGCAGTTACTGAAGTCATTTTACTTTTTATGAATTATATATAATAAAAATTCAATGAGGTATTGGTGGGTAATGGAACTGACTTGGCAACTGTGCAAACGCGACGTTAATGAATTAGATTTTTGTCCATAACTGAAATTATATGGCTTATTTAATAAAAAAAACAGTAAATTATTGGCTAATAGAAAGTTTAATTAACTATTCGTGGTTTTCTTTGAACTTTGTCTTGCAAACTTCCTGAAAGCCAACAGTAGAAGCGGTACTTGCATTATCATATGCAAAGCAACTTAATTTTTTTCATAACGCCTTATGTGGTCTAACTTCTAAATGATATAGTTTAAAATCCCTTTAAATATTTAAATTTCTTGTGCTTTGTAGGCACTCACACTTATAAAATATAATTTATCTTTCTACGAGCATAAAACCGTAAAATACCGACAACGCTACATTACGCTGCGGAAATCCTTTTGGTAACTGCGCGTATAAGGTGCGAATTATCTAAATAATTGGGCTAGTTATTTCCACATCAGCTTAATAGTTGCTTACGTAAACTAAAAAGTACATACACTTTACAGTTTATAAACTGATTTCGAACAATGAATGCATTTAGATAATTAACCAAAAATTGATTAGAAAACCGAAGCATCATTAAATGTCGAACGGCATTGGCCTCGAGTAATATAAAACAAGGACTTGCAATGCCTTGTTCAAAGTAAGTTATTGATATTCACGCCACCTGTTATTTTCACA
The DNA here is from genome assembly GCA_916048165.1 of Spilarctia lutea. Taxonomy (NCBI): domain Eukaryota; kingdom Metazoa; phylum Arthropoda; class Insecta; order Lepidoptera; family Erebidae; genus Spilarctia; species Spilarctia lutea. The sequence goes on along the minus strand of OU696471.1, from coordinate 10,534,143 downwards.
ATACCAAAACAAAAGTATATTTTTTACATACTTCTGTATTTCATAAACAAATTAAAACTTATAAATTATCGTGTATATAACATTTAATAAGTTTTTAATACGTGATCTCTCTACATTTATTTCATTATGAAACGTGATAAACTTATTTTTCTTTTAGGCACGTGCTTACTTCGAAAACAGTTTGTAGCTTACGAAACACATTACACGAATATTAGAATATAATTAATTAATATTCAAATTATCATTACCGTCCTTAAGGACTGTTGCAGACAATACTTGTTATCAGTATCTCAATGTTGAAACAAGTATTTATGTAAACATAATTATAACAGTGGTATGCTATTATGATATACTCGTATATTGAAATAGGTGCATTGCTGCAAACTGACGCTGTTGTTATGTTATTTCAAAACAAGGGGTTAAAGTACTTAAATGGTTATGGTTAACTGAATTAGCGATACTTATTAAGGACGTATTTGGTATTAAAAAAAGAATTTACGCTACTAGTGGCATCTCAAACAACAAAACAAAACTGTGAAATGAGCTGTCATCTGCGGTGTTCCCGGAGCATTACGACCTTTAAACCTTCAAAAAGAGCGTACTCCTTCTTAAAAGGCCGGCAACGCACTTGTAACGCCTCTGGTGTTGCGGTAATCGCTTATCATCAGGCGATAGTCTGCTCGTTTGCCCTTATACAATAAAAAAAAACTCCCTTTCCAAGTTGCGACAGTTTATGGGACCTCTGATTTTGTATGACCAAGTTTCGTATTTTTTTTTTTTTAAAGACAACTCCCACATTAGGAATATACATCCTGTGTCGCGGGGGACGTTACAAACATACATGTAACGGACACAAATAACACCCAGACTCAGGACAACATTTTGTGGATCACACAAAGTGATGTCCCACGTGGGATTTGAACCCACGGCACTTGGCGCAGTAGTGAACGTTAAAACCACTAGGCCAACCGTGCAGTCATGCAGTCAGTATTGTATAAAGTAACATACGTGTGGAGACGGATTAGGTATACAGAGTGTCACCACCCATTTGTTTTGTGCGGCAACGCCCTCGGATACCACTAGTGGTTATGTCGGACTCGAACCGACTAAAAACCGCACACCTTCTGGGTTATTAGAAGCCGGGAAACCAGGTGCACCCTCGGAAGAAAATCCCTAGAACCCCAACGTACCTCGGTATTTTTTGTAGGGGGTTTGTTTTTTTTTTGTTTCGATTATTTGTAGGGGGGCCCCTATATTCTTATAAATTGTAGCCTATATGTTATTCGGATGTCTAAGCTATATTATTGTAACGTTTCATCAAAATCCATTCAGTAGCTTTGCGTGAAAGAGCAATAAACATACTCACTTACATACTCACAAACTTTCGGGTTTATAATGTACGTGTACGTAGATAATGTGCTAGGAAAATACATTAAAATTGTAGATAGGTATATGTCTGTTATAAATTACATCTTTAACTAGCGATTTATTACGAAAATATTTCTGAGCATCTTTCGGCGCAATTCAACACAAGGTTGTGTAAACAGTATTCATATCCTGCGCACGATTTGAGATATTTATCAAAAACATTTTTAAAAATTATACTTCTATATTGTTTGGGACTGTTTATGGATTGGTCCGAGCATATATTAGTTTAGTTATCATCCATATTTAAGTAACAGGAATGATTTGTGTGGCCAGTACCCACTTAAAGTCTGTAACATCATCTTGTTTATTAAATGGAGTTTAATCACGCATTAAAATAGCCAAATAATTATTGGTTCTTATTACATTTTATTGAATATTTGTGAATATTGAATATATGGGTGTAGCATGTAAGTAATGTAAATTCATATCACTTAAGTAGTTTAGGAGTAAATTATAACAATATACCTTAATAGTACAATAACTAAAATTTTAACAAAAGAAAAACCCACTTCATTAACGACCAAATTGAAATGGGACCACGAGGAAAGCACTAGCTTTCAAATAAAATAAAAAAATAACAAATGCACTAGTCGCCCCTACGAATTTCGAAGGTTCCCCTCGATTTCTCTTCGATGCCATCATCAGATCCTAGTGTCCATATCATGGTATCACCGTTGGGATATCTTTTTTCCATTAAAAAAGTAATCATCAAAATCGGTTCATAAACTACGAAGTTATCCACAAACAAAAATAAAAAATATATACTATACTTCGAAGAACCTCCTCCTTTTTTGAATTCGGTTACAAATGAGTTAGGACATCTGTAAAATGAACACGAAATTATAAAAATCTTTTAACAGCAATCATGAATAGGACCACAATGTCATTCTATTATTGTTATTCCGTAAAGCCTTTCTTTCATGAGTAACAAGAATTCTATTACATACCGTCGAAATACAAGTGGGAATCGCCAGAAAGACCGCCGGTTCTTCAAAAAAAGTACCATTTATTGCAAGCTGCAATTGTAAAGTTACATCTGTGTGGCACAAGAATATTCTTATTTATTTAAAAAAAAGTTTTAGAGTACAATACATAATTTGTTCGCTTGGACATGAAACATAAATTATTTCGTTGAAAAAATACATCTATTGTTAAATAGATTTTGCATAGTACAGATAATATTTTCCTGAGGTACAATTTTACAGAGTTGAACAAAGTATTCTGTCAACTAAGCTCTATACATGATGTAGATCACTTATTGCAGACTTGGTTTGACTTGGCAGATTATGGATGTTGCCCGCGTATTTGTCGGTTATCGAGACAAAATACTTTTTGTCTCGATAACCGACCGTTATATTAAATATTAGACTTTGGAGAAGGATATAAGCCACTGCTTATGTCCTTCTCCAAAGTCTAATATAACTCTATTATAAAATTTATCCAAATGTGTTCAGCGGTTTAGCCGCGAAAGTGTAACACATCTGTGGGTTATTTTTTAAAGGAATAATATAATAGTATGTGTTATAAAAACCCGACTACCGACTTTTCTAAAGACACGGACAAATACAACTCCTGTTCCACAGAATACCAATCTATTTTGTGATATAGAAGTTGTTTCACATTCATTTTCTAGCCAATGCTTGTAACACGTGGCTTAAAATTTCTGTTATAAGTAATTATTTTTTGTATGAGAAGATTGAAATCTTAGATTATGTATCATTAATATGGTATTACCATAAAGCGTGCTAATACCTCTACTAGTATCGCTAGTTCTTAATCTAATATACAAATATCTCGTGTCACGATGTTTGTGTCTGCACATCTCTAAAAAGACTAGACCGATTTTAATCATTGTTTTTATATATTTACTAGTTTTAGTTCTAGTAGTTAGTTATGAGAATCTATTTCAATTTTAATCTTGATCATAGTATTCTTCATGAACATTTAATGGCCGAAAACGTTTGCCGGGTATGTTTTAGATAGTATGCCCAGTATTTTCATCCAAGGCTTTCTTGTACCCAACATTACCAGTCAATACCTACAGTTGTTCAATTGCTCATTATCATTTACGTGCATCATTCTTAGCATTTCGAAACCTGACATTGGCAATGAGCCTTCGATTACAGAACGCGATAATATGATTAATTAGTATTCCTCGCCTCTTTGTATTGATTACCTATGCAATTGCAATTATTTACGCTGACTGCTTTCGTCACCTATTTTCTTTGTTTCCTGTAACTACAATTGGTTATACAATAATAATAAAATCTTTACACATCTTACACAAGGTCGTCTGATTCAGTGTAAGTCAACGATCCGAATAATATCAATTTGGTAAAGCTATTGTTTTGGTGCTAGTAGTAAGCGCAGACTCTATTCACGCTTTGATCCATTATCTTAGTAGAATATGTTAAAGATAGATGTCGAAAATGGTGTAATAATGCGACCACAATCAACACCATTAACATGCAGACAGTCTAAGTAGTATATACAGTAGTAAAAGTGATGAGAGTCCAGTCAACATCGTTTGTTTGTTTTAACATCGCCGATGATTGTGTTTTGGATATTATTGAGTAAGAATATTCGGTAAACGATCTTTGGCTGAAAGCTATAAAACTTTGAATATATTATATTTAGATATACTTTCTCGTCGTTAGATAGACGCCGTATCTAATTTACACTCTTTTTAATATTTCTTTAATTTGTTTTTAAGACCAAATATTAAAATAAAGTGTGGAAATAAATAAGGGTAAATTATTTCGAGTTGAGTGTTTTTTTTGTTTTTGCTTTTTGATTGGCATTTCCTTCTTTAATATTTAAAAAGTAATTTGTATAAACAAAAAGTATTTAAATATCAACGAGTTTTATCGTTATGACTTAATTTTATAAACAACCAGCTGTCGGACAGGTATTACCTTAATATTTGAACAGTTGTAATATTTCCTAAGTTTATGTAATAACATTCGAAAAACTTTAACATTGATTAAACATCGACAATAGGCACGTCTCAAACTGTATTGAATATTTTTATATATTTGAACTATATTGAGTATTTTCAGTATTTCGGTGTTTTTTTTAATGATAAATAAATATTTCGGACATCTAACACACAACGCCATCTAGTCCCAAGCTAAGCAAAGCTTGTGTTATAATTATTCTTATATTTCTATTTATACTTAGTTTTGTCATAAATATTGTTACAAAGAAAAACATTTGTTACAGTGTTAGTTAAAAACATTATTATAAAACCATTAAAAATATGTAAAACTTATTCGAAGTGGTCTCCATTGACTGCAATACAGTAATTAAAACGTTGAGGCCAGTTATCAATAGCAGCACGCACTCTTTCTATGGGATAAATTTTCACACTATTAATATAAATTATCAGGGCGTTTAGAGCAAACCTTACTCTCTAAAACTAACCTTAAATCATAATTCAGTGGATTAATATCAGGACTAGACGACGACCAGTCTTAAGCTCTGATGAAGTCAGGAACGTTCATTTCTAACCAAGATTGGGTGGATCGAGTTTTATGACCCGGCACCGAGTCTTGCTGAAAGTACCATTTTTGGTTATTGAACATGGTGTTGTTAACAGTCTTAACTACCTTCTCAAGAATAGTATCTTGATACACTTGATACCTTTTTCATAGAAGTATGGCTCAGTCACTCCTTCATAGCTAACACCCCACCAAATCATCACTGAAGTCGGATAATGCCCACGTTGTACTCTGTTGACGAATTGGTAAGCTTCTTTAGAGCGTTTGAGCATAAATACAGTCATTTTATTTCTTGAAATATTGCTCAATTGTAAAAAAAAACTCATCCGTAAACAAAATTTTTCTGTGACCTCTCTTTGCGTGCTGCTTAAGGAGTTGTTTTGATTGTACCACCCTATTCTTTTTCAGATTATTAGTTACGAAATGACCAGTACGTCTGTTTTAGGCATCTTAAGTCATCTTTTAAAATACGTGACATGGTTCTAGGTGCTAACAAACAGACAGACAGACAAAAATTGTAAATGTTGTTATTTGGTTAAATGTACAGTGTACAAATGCATTTAGTATAAAGCAGTTATTTTAATACGACAAAGAGATACTAATATTTTATTTATTTGTGTATATAGATGAAGGCAAAGTACAAATGTGGCAAATAGTAAAAAGTTATAATGACCAAGTCCCGCAAATAACATTGACGATGCAAAGATGTCCCAATGAACCTAAACGTCTGAAGTTTAATCTAGGTTCGAATCCCAAATTAAGCAATTAATATTCATTCAGTCATTGGGCCCGTACAAAACCGAGTTAATGTTTGTAAACAATTTCACGCTGTAACAATAAAATTCTTTTCATAGTATCTCACAACGTGGGTTTATTTAGAGTGGGCACATTTTCATACACTTGATAAACGCCGAGTGACCTCTATTTAAAAGATATTTGACGAGCGTGTTACGTAAACGTGTTTACATGGAGCACCAACATAAACAATAGTGGCCATAAACTTGACAAATATATACACGCACACACACATCTTATATTGGGTGTAAGTAGGTGTAGGTAAATGAAATAGCTCGCATGACGCGGACTGATGGACAGAACAATACATATACTCGTATTATCACCTTTGAGGAGTTAAATAAGTTCTAGTCACAACAATTTTGACATACATACTTATTTATACTTTACATTACAGGCTCTTATATAATAATATATTTTAAATAGTAAAAAATAAGTCGAGTTTTTTTAAATCGATCAATCATAATTCATAGCTGGTTCTCTTCTCGGCTCAACTTATTGCGAGGATTGAAAAAATCTTGACCTACATATGTTTTAGTTTCAATCATTTCAATTTTCATTTCACAATCGTTTGTTTTATTTCTATGCAAATATTAGAAAGCAAAATGGTTTATGTGTTTTTGAGCATTTCAATCTTAAGTCATACATTTCTAAATTTTTGTATGTTTTTGAAAGACCAACCTGTCTGTTGTCATATTAACCATAAACCAACGATTGCTCAGTGGTCGGACCATAATTCATTTACTTCATTTGTTTCTATTAAATTTTTTTAGCTTTCTACATTCCTCTTCTATAATAACTTTAACCGTGCCAAACTTCATACTCCTCCGTGCGCATTATTTTCGTAAAAAGGAGTAGAAAGTTTAAGCTTAACGTATTAAAATACAGATTAGAGAAACGTTTCGTTTGTGCTGAAAAGCTTAATAAAGTCATTATGTAGAAATCTTTAGTGTGGCGTGAAATTATTTTGCTATTAAGCGGTAAATACATTTGTTAGGGTATTAAGCTTAGCTTGTAGCTATCAAACTAAGATATCAGTGTTTACAAACTTCTTTGATGCTCATTTTCTAAATGACAGTTTAAAAAAAACAAAAAAAAAGCTTCAAACAAAGGTGTACAATAACCAAAATTTGGGGCAAACCATTAACATTTTACGCTCTTACTGTTTTACATACAAGTAGTAAATTATTTACATATCGATACGTGTTTATTTTACGATATTAACGTTATTAGTACACCGGAATTCCTCACAAAACCATATCAGTTAATAAGCAGACCAATAAAAATCACACATGTATGTACTACTCCTTACTGGAGTTCTAAAAGGACAATCTTCTATGATAGGGAATCATAAGATCCGGTTTGTTACAGAGTACCTCTAAACTCATCAAAGAGTTTTATTTAATCTTGTGCTTGTGGATTATAAATACGTTTCGCCTGTTCAATAGATGGCATTAGTAGCGGCTTGTGCTATACTTATTATTAAAGTATGTTGCACAGAATACAATACAAAGAGAAGACTTGTTATATCTACAGATATCTCAAAAGCATCAAAGAAGAACTATAATATATATTCTGCATTTTGCTTAATTGAGTAGGTTATGAGGTACTCGTTGACTCAATTTTTAAGCAATGTATAGTCATCAATTTCATGTCATATAGCGTTAATACAAGCTCTACTCTTGAAGTTTGCAAGGTTATAATATTGTTAAAAAGTAGTAGTAGGCAGTTTATTGCAGAACCTTGGTTTGCGCTGTCTGCTCTTAATTAATTAGGAGGTACTTAATGGTATCCATACAGAACCGAATATCAGTTCAAAGGCCACGAAGTAATAAAGCAACAAAGTCTACAACGCTGGATAGATATCTTCGAACGAGTTGTGCTTACAAGAAACTAGTTTGACAAGTGCAACCTTTCATTTGTAATGTATCATCTCTTATGAACGTGTTACTGTGTGCGCTAATAATGATATCAATTACAAATTAATAGATGCGTAGAGTTAGGTCACGTTAACAGCGTTGCATAAGTGGGTGCATCTGCTTGACATTTGAATCGACCCCGAATCCGAATAGAAACTGTGTCAGGTACTAAGCGGCGGGCCGCGGCCACCGGCTACGGTAGCGGCGCGGGGTGGCGTCGGAGGTACGTTGTGCAATCCCGTTAGCACTCCACGTGCGAACCGAACCGGCGCGCCTCAATGTCGCCCGTGGGCGGCTGCCCTCCGCCCGCCCGCCGCCGCTGAAAATAGCGAGCCCGCCCGAACCCTACCCGAGTGTCGAGGGCGGCCGAGCATCTATCCAGCTCTGGCGCGCGGCCATTGACTTGATCGTCTCACTCGCGCGAACAGCTGAGTATCAAAACAAAGGAGCGAGACGGGCGGTCGCCGCTCCCGCTCGCCGGCCGGCCGGTGTCGCCGGTCGCACCGCGCCGCACGCATTCACGCCAGTTCGTTTTCGAACCGCGCTTATTGAGGTCGTCCGCTGCGAGCTCGATTGCGAACTTAGTACCGCGAAAGGATTTTCCTTTGTCCCGATCCTCGAGGACCCTGCCATCGTATTATGTTTCCGCGCGAGAGCTGTGATCAGCCCCGCCCTATTGAGGAGCCGGATCACGCGCAGCGTGCCGTATCGCGACGAAGTTCTGTCAGTTTTCCGAAATTCTGTGACGGTTATCCCGCGAAACGCGTACGCCGGGCGATTTGAAATTTTTGAGTGAACGTGTGAGATTAGAATTTTAGCGTGTGCCACCGGACAGTGGTGAAGTCACAAGTGTCATATAAAGTGAGAACTAACAGCACCATGTCCACGGGCAAGCGGTTAGCGAAGCGATCCATCATCGGGACGCGCGTCGCAGCTCTGTCTGAAGACGGGCTCTACTATTCTGGGATGATCCAGGCGGTGAAGACGCCGGCACCCTTTCCTGAAAATAACAACTGTATCAATCTAACACCGAACACCCGTTACACGGTGCGTTTCGATGGAGGCAAGATGTCATGCGAATACCGCGACACAGAGCTCATCGGGCCCGGCTTTCGTGGCATGACGGGTGTGCGCCTGCGACATGGCCAGCGCGTGTTCCTTACGCACAATGGACGCGAAGTCCGTGCTGATGTGCTGCAGCACGACCACCACACAGATGAACTAAAGGTCCAGGTTCATACTCCAGGTGCTGAGGTACGTCTCAACTATCATACTGCATACACCTATTTGCTGCTTTACTTAGCAATTTACATCATAAAGGTCCTGCGCTTCACAGGTAGTAGTGCGTTGAAGTCTTTTGGAATGTCCTTGCAAAAGACATCAACGACGCACCTGTAATTTTAAAAGAGGCTTCGTTGAAAGAGTTTCAAATAGGATAGGAACTTCTTATATTTATTAGATACTTGAGTAAGAATACATACAGGCTAAGTTTATTATATGATTAAGAGATTGGTGGTTTCACATGTGCCAATAATTCCTATCAGCACTGAATAAAATGTTTGTTATTTTACGTGAAGATCGGTTTTGCTGGGGCAGTCCCAGCAAAACGTTTGTGTAGCGCAGCTCATCGCAAGCGGTGTGCACTAAACAGAGCTATTGACCTCGCTCCACGTGCATCTTGCTCGTGCACTCGGTGCAGCGAGCCTTCGCTCCACGCGTTGCACTGCACGACCGTATATAGCATGTACAAATTAAATCGAGAGCATGCTAGGACTACACGTTTCCCAGTGAAGAAACAATATTATTTGTTTGGATTATCATCTCTACAGTGTTGGTTTGTCTTTTGATACTTGTAATGTACATTGTCTACTAATCAGTTCACTCTAATGTTGCATGACATGGTCATTATTTAAATATTCAGTATGTGACTTCATATCACAGGTATTGCTCTTGAACTTCTATTTAGTAAATATAAATGATTGGTTTTTATGTATGTTGTTAAATTGTTAGCCGTTTATGTGATAAGTAGATACTTTTAAGCCTGAGCCTGCTTTGGATTCTTGCAAGTTAAAACATCTAATCTAAAGAAATTTATAGGAAAACTAAAAATAGGAATTTATAAAATCCATTGTTCAATGCGAGTTAAACATTCTATCAATCGGACAAAGAGATTATGGAGGCTTAAACTCAAGGGTAAAGATAGCTATATCGCAATTTAAAATTTTAGTGAATGCTTGAAGGTGATGGCGCTTATCGTTAATTATTATTAATATGCATTTGTATCGCTGTACAATAATTCAGATTAGATTACACGAGCCGGGCCATGCTGCGATACAAATACGTATAGATCTCGGTAGCGCTAGATAAACAGCTACACGTGTCGCGGTACTGCGTTGCATTTGTTGGAAGTGCATACGGCTCTGCCATAGGCAAATAGAATGATGCGTGACACGTAGTTGATGTCCTTAGAATTGCACATGTACACTGACCATTACGAATCTCAAACACGAATAACATTTCAATTTAATTATTTCCACACAAGCCGTAAACTTTGGCACAATATTGATACGACGGGCAAGTGTTTTCGTCAGTATAGAAATCAAAATTCTGACCCAGGGTGCAAGATATTGCATAGCACCGGCAACTCGAGCTAATAATAATTGTTATAATTACAAAAACAATAATGGTCGAACTGTGATGTTCTAAATAGCAGTAGGTAGTTTTTCTTTGACGCGTGGAGCCGGCCGGCGCTCGTTTATAACAATGCGTCATCAGCACACAGCTTATCACCAATTAATTTATATACAGAACCATATACATGTTTATATTAGCCGAATGATAATTGGGCGATGTCCCAACTCGATATTTTAATCTGACCGTCAATTTGTTTTCCCACAAACGTTAATGTCACTTTTCACGGTTGACTTTAACGAGAGTCCACAGGTATACATATGTATACCTGTGGATTTATTTACTTTGCTCATTCTTCTGTTGTGTATTATTTCTCTTTAATATATTTTTATGATACATAAAACTAAAATAAAATGAGAATTCAACTTAAAATGTAATATTTTTGATAATCAGGAGAAGTTAGTTGATCAAAGATTTCTGTGTCATACTCTTGCTTTCCTACTTTTCACTCTAACAATTCGATGACGTATTCATTACTTTCTCTAAGAGCTCGACATGTATAGGTGGAGACAAGTGCTTTTAAATTTAAAATTGCAATTTCAAGAACAAGTCCCATTAAAATTTCGATAATTTATTCAGAATAAAGCACATTCATTGAGGAAGGTTATAGTTTATATAACATGACCTATAAATTGGCGTAGTAACCTTACATATACATATCTTACCCATGAAGCCGCGTGATACGGTTGGATAAAGTATAAAATATTGGTAATAAGTTAAATAAGATTGCTAAACGTAAGTTCCTTTATGCACGCAGTGATGGCAAATAAAATTGAAACAGAACCAGTTTCATGTCATTAAACAAATAAAATTATACGATAACACATTCAGGCCAAAATTAACGGGACTGTTAAAAAAAGGGATTAAAATGATTACTCATTAATGGTAATGACACGTCATCGAGTAACTGTAAATACAAAACAACAACTTATATGGCTGTTTTCTCTAGAGCTAGAAAGTAATGGCGCAGTGATGTTACAATAACAATAAGGAAGTGCGCGGGCGCAGGCCTTGTGCCGTTGTGCGTAAATATGACGTAGCACGCGATACTATCGTGACGCGAGCCACAAGCTCTGTCACTATAGCTAATTCATAGGTATGATAGTTTCTGCTTACGATCTGTCATTTGTCCACATGAAACACGCAAACAGGTTTAACTTAATAACATATTTACTATTTTGTAAATTCTAAATTCTATCTTAATTTAAATTGTGTACGATTCAGCAACAGCAAGTATTTAATAAGAATCACAACAAAGAACGCCACAGTAAATGGCGATACACACTTGTTTACTAGTTGGAATGTGGGTGTATTGTGCCATTAATAATACCCATTTATATCAAACACGTTTTTGCGTCACTACACGATAGATAGAGCGATGTACTTCATGAAAACAACTTGGCGATAACAAGTCAACGCTCACTTGTTTTTAATATAATTTTATAAGAAGTGACGGAGAAACCCAAATATAGTAATGTGCAATAGTTAGATACAAATATAATACTGAGTGGTATTTCCCAGGTACATCTTCGTGCTAATGAACGTCATTCTCGACAAACCTGCTCTACATGAAACCAATCCGACATACGATTATTACCTCTCGCTGACTCATTGTAGCAACCGCGGCGATCGTTCGTAAACAACTATTATTTTACCGGCATACCCGGACAGAGAACGATTGCGTAATCGACAAATAACAGCATATTAACTCAAATAACCACCGGTATCTTATATTCTAATACGTCTATCACACACACAAGGAGGCATTAAATTAATTATTGAAATAGCGTCTCACAAAATGTTCATTGTTACTTTAAAATAACATGCCGGCATAAACGTTCGTTGGTAAACTCTGCCATCGTAACGTCAGGCAATAAGATATAAAAATAAAGAGTGCTCGGCTAAGAAATAAGGTCACCAGCAGGCCCGGAACCGAGTAACGGTGTCTGTTACAAAATCGCGTCAAGAATTATTTTCACGTGCGCGCGGCGCCGACAGTCATACCGTTAGCCGATGGCGCTGGCAGCTCAACACCGGCTAACCTTACCGCAGGCTTGTCCGCCCGTAAGTGGAACACCGTCGTTAATGGCCAATGAAATTACAATCGAAAGAGGATATCTTTGAATTCAATACCTTTGAATGTTAATTTCGCGAGTTATAATCATAACACAATGTTCTATCTGAATTTAATAAATGTATAGAATTACGTAACTGTATTCTGATTTCCCCTGTATCGGTAACCGGCAGAACGCCTTTCGTTTACGGAGGTCGTAAATGTATGTACGTAGCGAGTTGGTGCTATAGCAGCGGGCAGGCCCACAAAGCCTTACCGCGAACGCTTACCGAATACAAGCGGCCCCGGTGTGAAAGTGCCGCTTACACCTGCATTGTCCATGTAAAGTGACAGTTTCAGATTCACTTTAGCTGTACCATGAACTACATAATCAATTGTGACACCTGAGTCATGTTTCACGTCATTCTGAAATATGTAAATTGTTTTTCAACTCCAAAAAAATGCGCTAATTCCAACTGCGAATGTGGAGCACAATCGATACACAAGTAATTAAACGATAGATCAATTACTTACCCGTTGTTATTTTTACTATTTTATGATTAGGTCACGATAATAGTATTGAGTTAATTTACTTCCCATCAATAAAATAAAACTAGTACCTAATCAAACTGTAGTAGATAATTTTGCCATTTTGAAGTAGATAGATAGAGGTATGTTAAACTCAACGCGTTAAGTTATTTGCACATTAGTAAGTTATTGCTGGCAGTATAATTTACGTTAACGTGAAATTGCATGTTATATAGCAAAATATCATTGAAAAGGCAACCTATCGCGCGTGTCTAAACGATGTAAAATATGTAGTAACATGAATCGGTCGGCGGTGGCAGCAGACTGTTATAACTTGCGAACATTGTAATTAATATCGCATAACTTACATAGGAGCGAAAGTAGTTATGATTTAAAAGAAAATTATAAATGCATTTTCCAGATTTTCCAGTCCAGTTATGATTTTTTTCGATGGAACGAAGACACTTACGCTCAAGACGCCTACCGTTGCGTGGAGTCGTCGCGTGCTCGATGTAAATTTCACTCAATAATATAGTGTTTTCCTTGTTTGATTTTCTATAATCCTATCATAAGAAAACTCATAATTACTTAATTTAAAACACTTTCCTATAGCTTAACTTACGATAATCATATGTCCAGACGACGGATTGTCCAGAATTTAGAGACTCGCAATTTTTCTTTGGACAGTATTGTATAAATTTGTCATTATTGCATAAACTAAACTCTTAAGTAGTCTTTAAATCAGCCGCATAATAATAAAATAAAATACATTCTTAATTCTATATACATATCAGACGTTTGTTTACACCAAGTTTATTTAAGTAAAGTAATAAAAGTTTAGATTACTCGTCGTTTCAGCGAAGTTTCTCTTAACATACTCAGAAGCACAAAAAAGTAAAAAGCTAATGGATAAAGCATGAACTCATTCAGCAGCCACCATGAAAAATGCTTTCTTTATTACATTTTAAATTAAAATCGTGCTACGTCATATAAATATGGAGAATATATACATATATATAAGCTCTGAGCGTAGTCTCTATAACACAGAGATAGAAATTAAAAATATTATGTAACATAACCAGTATTATTCATGATAAATTTCAGCAATACATTATGATTATAATGTAGAATATGTTCGGAATTTGGATTAAAATAACCAAGACATAATATTATATTTTTCGACAACGTTCTGATACTTTTACACAAGTAACATAGTGTAGTTATTTGATAAATTCCATGGCATGGTCGCTACATCTGTCTCGTGACATGGTTTCTTAATAAACCAAGGTTGATAAGATAAGTTGATAGAGATTTGTTGAAACAACTCGCGGTCAAGTGACAAGATAGCGTACTTATAGAGTATAGAGCCTATTTGTGTGAAGGGTATGTCTTTGTTTTTGAACTGGTTTATTATAAAACCTTTTACTTTGGTTACGTTGGTTCTTTAAGAAATCCCTCTTCATCTCTCATTGGAAGATCTCTAAATAACCAAAAAAAAAGGTACTTACCTTTTAGCGAATCACAATTCTATCAGACGGGACGTTAAAATCTATTTGGGCAACCGACCATGGCTTCTGTTTTAGCCTTATTTAAGTTTAACATTTTACTTTCTAACTACCGACAACCATTAAACATCCAAATCCCACTTTTGATCTCAGTACTTCAAAAATAAGCTTGCACGCGATGCATGCTAAATAATAACTTGTTAACTGTCGCATTCAAGTTTTTTATAACGAGTATTATATTCTTCTTACAATCATCGACCATTGCTACATTTGATGTTGTGAATTATAATTTTATTATAATTTAAATTATTTTACTGCTTACCGGTATTACGTTTTATTTATATGTTAGAGACACTTCTATTTATTAATAAAAATAAATCTAACTTCTAAGATTACTTTTTAGGCTTCTGATCTTCAAAAGGTATGTTTATGATTCCAAAAAATGGTAAAAAAATTAAAATTGATTTCCGATGGAACTTTCTAATAAATAGATACGAAATATTGTCGTTATTTTATAGATGAAAGCAGTACATATGTTAATAATATTTCGCTACATTATTAACCACCTCTATATGAGTTTCTGTGCCTTTAACAATCTGGAAAAATACTAATAGTGAATTCTACACAAACAGCATTGTTACAAACTGTGAAAGTATTTGTTTTCATATAAGTTATCACTGAACAGACATGAGGTAATATTTCATCATTGCCCGATTGAGATAAAAGATCGTGTCTATTGTGCTTACGTAGAGCATTACATGTTTTTCCTGTCATTTTATATAAAACTGTTAAGTGGTTCTCGTTGCCTTTGTATTTGTTTTTTAAAGTTCAAATTGATTATTCCTTTTAATTATAGAATTATAAGAACACAGACAACGCGTATATAAGCAAATTTAACAGTATTTAAAAAAAATAATGATGTAATTTTTTTGTGTCCTGATATTTGTTTAGCATTGTTTATTAAATCTGTCGTTCATCAAGTTTTTATTACAATAACATGACCAGACAAGAATACTAGATTGTCCTTGACGAGTGAAACGTTTGCCATTTAGTTCTCCTGCTTGGTGAACAACAGTTCGCGTAATATATTCGACCTAAATATTGCGCCCAAACAGAGATGATTGACCGTTTAATGTTGTCACAAAACCGTTGCTCCTTTTAAAATTTTGTTTCATATAGTTCAAAGAAAACTGTTAATATTGAGTAAGCTGGGAGAATTATGTGACGCGTCATATTTTCTTATTTTTTTTTATTTATTTTGTCTATATCCCATCATAATTAATTTCTAGGTTAGTTATTAGATAAATTTATTTGTAAAAACATTTACTTATTTCCTCGTCATTGTTATATTTTCACTAAGGCATAAACATAAGTCCTCCTACGATCGGCGAAGGCAAGGTCGGCCCTCTGTGTGACCTCATTGCATTCGCCTTGGAATAGTTGCATGATTTATGTATTTTATCTAAGCAGCTGGCAGAACAAGGCATGAATCTTGATTCGGTTATTTGAATCAGAACATATTTATACTTATTTAATTTACAAGAAAAAGGACATGTCTTGAATTAATTACGTACTCTATATCGGTGTTCTTTCTCAATTCTTAAATCAGAATTCTGGCGGCTGGGTATGATTTTTGGCGTCACGCACTGTGTCGCCCGCGCCGTTTGACTCAGCAACGCAAAATAACTCGTTTACGGTAACAGTAACACACCACGACCGTTACTACGTGGGCGAATGTCACAAACTCATAAGTTTACACATCTACAGTTACGACTACGCAATAATATTATACACATCAGTGTACCGGCATCGCAATAAACAAATAAATAATCATGTCTAAGTACGCTCTTAAAAATACAGGTCAGTTAACAATAGATATGATATTACCGTGAGAAGGAAGAATCAAAATTCGAAACTAATCTAACACTGCGTAATAGGTTAAATTAGAATAATTATTGAAATTGTTGTCTCGTTTGGAGCCCTTGAAATTCTTCCTTGTCTTGAAGTTTGTCCTGAATTAATAAAGCTGAGGCAGTATGCAACGTACTCAGTACGTTTCGAAATGTTTTTCGTACGAAGAGCAAGTTTAATTGCAAGCGTGTGGTGCGCGGGGAGCGGCTCGCTCCGGCATGGTGACCCACTGACCTAGAATCGTTGATATTGAACCAGCGGCGACGCACATCAACCCGTATTTGAAATCCGACCTCCACTTGCGTTATTATTGTATTTACTACTTAATTCAACAGCCATGTATTTTAATGCGGATAATGAATAACTGTAATTAAATTATGCCAACAAAATATGAAGAACTAGTCTTACTCTGCAGCTTTCACTGCTACACTCTTAAGGATCTTAGAAGCCTACAACTTTTATATACGAATGAAGAATGCTCTATCCAATTCAAAGCTAATTGCACTGACTAAATTTAATACATATAGTATCATGATACAAATATGACTGATAACCCTAGAGTTAATAAATAGAAAACAAGCAATAAAATCTCAGCTTTTAATTAATTGTCAGATATTATCAAAGTGGAGCAAATTTAGACAAATTCACCGATCGCTGTCCAACATACGTTTCATGTGTTTTTAAAACAGATTAGAGGCTGTATGCGTATAATTGAGAAGTGTATAGCCATTCTATTTATGCGTGGCTATCGGCAGGTCAGCACAGTAACGGTGCTATAGGTGATACGTATGCTGTGTCCGTGTGAAGCGAACAGGTTCCCGTATCCGTTATCAACTGGCAAGTCGGGGCGCGGTGGGTAGCACTCCGTTTTTGGGTCAGGTTGGGTCACGACGCCTGCGTGTTTGCCGCCTGTTCTTCAAACATATTTAGCACTATTTCGATATCTAAGAATAGAGAGGCGACCACGCTTGCAAGCATCTCAAGGTGAAACGCTCACTTTTCTAAGCGTCGCACGTAAACGATGCGATTATAGCATCACGCCGGGAGTCGACGATGTCGAAACATCGGCTCTGCGTCCTTGTGCAGATTTCACGTTCAATTACGTAACAGTATGCGATTTTATTTACGTGTAAAGTTGAACGTATTACGCGCTCGCCTGTAGCGGCCGCCTACACGCGCGTGCCCGACGATGAGGGCGGCGGGCCGTAACATTTACCCGTGACGTCATCGCAGCGACGCACCTACGCAAAAACACTCGACACCGAGTGGTCACGTCATTTCTAGAATTTCTTGTAGCTGTCATGTGACGTCATTATTGGCATCACCCTAAATTACATTAAAACTCCACTTGACAGATAGAACTCTGGCATGCTTACATCACTGTCGTTACTACGCAACATCAATTTCCTGACGGTGCAGTCGCCCGCCACTCGACGACAGACGCTGACCTACATAGGCGGTTCAATTTATTGTATTTCAATAGGTTCTCTATTACGATATACTACTATCATTGTCATAATAGCAAATTGGCTTACTGTACAGAATATTAACTTGCGCCATATCAGATGTAGGTATTGTGTTTATGAGTATTATTATTTTTTAGTTTCAACTCCTTGTTTAACACAATTTCGGTGCACATTTTGGTACTCGGTACAGCGGTAATTCCATAAATTTTATTATTATGTACACCAATTATGAAATCGTTGCTTTTCATTTCTTCTTCTTTGTCTGCAATAGCATTGTTACATTTCATACATTATATAATGTGTTACCTAATTTTACATTTATTATTTTATTTTGTTTTGTAGTTTAATTAGAATAAATGCTTATAAGAATGAATAATTAACTTTAATCTGAAATAAATCTTATTCAGTGGTATAAAATATAATATAATATATGTATCTAGAGTAAACAAATAAACTACAATACACTCGTATGTGCTGCCTTCTTGAATCAAAGTAATATATCTATACTTTACTATAAATTAGTACAGAGTCTTTACTGCTCGTAGGATACACAACAGAGATAAGACATAAGAGCTATAAACGTTATGATTGTTTGTAATGTAAGGAAGCCTGAACTAAAATGGTGATGATAAGTTTACCAAAACAGAGTTCTGTCTTTATAAATATTATCGAAAACACGCGCAAATCAAGAATATTATACATTTACAAAAAACTCGTGACAACTTATTTGACATTGCACGATATAGTAGTTCAACAAGTAGTTAACTGAATGTATATACGCTCTATAAATATAGCAATTGTTGACCGTACTCGATCCAGAAATAGAGCACGTTGAGGTTACCCGGGCTTCGAAAATGGGACGCCTAGTGTTAGGATCGCGACCCGCGAACCTAGAGCTCGCCAACTAGGCCGCCAGTTCGTCCTGCACAATCGATGAGCTAGACCCAGTTAACACTAATGACGTTTTCCAGTAAACCCGTCTTGCAAACTGTTACAGGAATAACCATGACTCACGTTTATAGAGTAAAATATTCTATTATTTTCCTCTTTAAACATATAATAGGTACAGTTTATGCAATGTATGAATTAGCAACGCTTGAAGCAAATTTGGTAACTGTATAAGAAGTTTGTGTTTTTTATCGATGCCGGTAGACAACAAATTAAACGGCATTGCTCAAGGAGAATAGTTGCAATAAAAACGTTGGCTGCATTTTGTCGTATAAAATGTAGGTCATGGATTTTTTGGAGCAAGGTTGGCATTGCAGCGAGCCGGTAGAGGGCGTGCGGTGAGGCGCGCGGGTTACGACGGCGGCGCCGAGGCGCTCGCGTGGCCTGCTTCCACTGTATCCGCTTTGCAAACCATTCTGTTAATATTCACCAATCATACAAGGCCACCGTGCCGATTGATTGATCAGCCTAACCGTTTACATCCGATAGTGATCGCTAACTCTAAATAACAATCAAGTCTATATCTTTTCTACGTGACTTGGCCATTAAGTTCTGCAGCTCGCGTGAACTATGTAATGTACAGTATGTTTGTGACGTAACGTGTTGTTATTATGAAATCTTGTAAATCAAAATAATTTTAACTATTACTCACTCGTACCTACTTGCTCGAGGTGTCTATTTACAATGTAAATTCGTTACAAATATAGAAGAGTGAGGAGAAACAACTAATCGAATTAGACGTAGATTATTCTATCGTTGAATTATTCACACAGTTTAAATATCATTTGGGCCGGCCGGCAAGTATTAGCATAGATCTACAAATATTGTGTAGCTGGCGCGCACAAGTTGATTCAGCGCTGCCTACGCACTTATTTCTGGTACCGCTTAAAGACGAATCTTTTAAACTGTAAGTTAACAAGAAGCTTGTTTAATGTAGAACTACTGACTCTCGTTTGAGCTTAACAAACCGTCACTCGTCCAACAAGTACTGTTTACCGCTGTTAGTATAAGTAAACATTTTACGCTTTACGGCACCAATTCTCGTAAACTCGTAAAATACACTCAGATTAATATAAGTCCTATTAAGTAATCCGTTTGTGTGCAATGAACACGCACTTTTATGATCATTTTGTTAATGTCAGTTCGGTATCTATTTTAATGAAGAGGTAACAAGAAATACAAATAATACGTTATCTGTGTAATTACACAGCAAACAGCCCTTCCATTAATATATCTAATGATATCTCATCAACGTTAAGATAAACATATTATAACCTATCATTGTAATTTTTTTGTTACGCATATAGTTGGATAAAGATAAGTTTGATTATACAGTATTTAAGAATCGTACCTTCAATAATGTTTACAATTTGATCGTACTTACACTCCTTATAATATAGTTTGATCTGCCACAGATGGCTACAAAACGGAAGAAGTAACTTTGAATAAGCGATTTCATTCTGTACCGCCTATATTTCTATGCTTTACTTTTTTTTTTTTTATTGAATAGTGGGCAAACGAGCAGACGTATCACCTGATGGTAAGCAATTACCGCCGCCCATGGACACCCGCAACACCAAAGGCGTCACAAGTGCGTTGCCGACCTTTGGGGGATGGGAAGGGGATGGGGGGAGGGGTTGGGGTATGGGCCTCCGGTTTCCTCACTCACTCGGTGAAACACAGCGCAAACGCTATTTCACACCGGTTTTCTGTGAGGCCGTGGTATCACTACGGTCGAGCCAACCCATTCATGCCGAAGCATAGCTCTCCCACGGAACAAAAGGAAAAAACAAACAAAACTTGTAAGGTTTATCACAAACGAAATGCAATACACTATACCTCGCAAAGTCTAATATGATTGATATAATATATTGATATATGATATATATAATATCATTCTTTATTTCAGGGACTATAAATTTTCTACGCATCTTAGATAATACAACATAAGTTAGTACCTAACTTACCGAATTTATTTCCCCCTGATTAGTTAAAGTACAAGTCATAAAACATGCAAGTTGAATATTTATCTATTTGTGGAGGAACTTTTTAGTTTTTTTGAAGGAACGAGTTGAAAGTTTAGTTTTGTAAATCCAATTGCACGATCACAATAGCCCAACTGACGGCTAGTAGAGCTATTGACCTATTTATTGGTGCACGATCGTACGCCGACAACCGAATTGCTTATGCATGCGTGTCTACGTGACTCTAACTGCAGTCTCACTGAATATCAAATGTTAGAATAATCGCTATCCAACATATTACTGACGGGCTATTACTCTAATAAATTATAAAGGTAGCAGACGTAGACAAAGTTCGAACAAAGTTATTGATTTCCTTTCGAACGTGCATAATAATGTCCGATGTCTGTCCAGTGAAGCACAAAAAAGTCTTTACATTATTCAATATGCTATGAGATTATGCAACCGAATCAAACAAAAAATGGGACTTCATAAAAATTCCTACAGCTTTTAGCTTTACAAGTCTTAGTTTTTTCTCTATCCTGCTACTAAGGTGTACAAACCAGTACGGGTCTCTTCAACTAGAGTTTATCAGTTTTCCCGTCAAGATTCCAAACAAAGTTCCTTAAATATTAAACTTTTTGCCTCAGTTTATAAATGAGTAGCGATTATTTAGTGGGTATGGCTTAATTAAGAACCCTGAATACTTAAACTTGGTTACGATCGAACCAAACTGCTCTATTGTTTTCCCTGCGAACACGTCATGAATTCTGAGTGCATTGTCCTGCTGCCACTGTCCCGTCATATAGATAAGTTAAACGTCCACTCACAGGTACAAACACAGTGAACGATAATAGATATACATGCGTATTATTTACTCGTTTTTTCAAGAAATTCAAACAAAGTTAAGTGACATTCCATAGCACGGTTTTCATATCAATAAGAAATATATTGCAAGATCCGACTATAAATCAACGTCATAGATTATAAAATTAGGTATAAGTAAATATTATATCAAGTGCTTGCGTTATCTGCTGAAAAGGCAATTTTTTTAAAACAAGTGAAAAGAGTATTGATAGCGACGCGAACGTCGCTGGCGCAGGCGTAGCCGTGGCGTCACAACAGCGCGTCATGCGTTCGTACTCTGTTCGCTACCGCTTGAGCCATTGACTCAACATTAGTCAATATTGCAGTCAATGTTAATCAACTTGTTAGCTCACATATAATCTTACATTGCGCTTTCGGTGATCATATAAAATCCTAAGTAAATATTCTTGCACCTCAACCACGATATTCGCGCACGAGTAAGTAAATTATACACGAAGAGATAGTCTCGTGATTGTTGATAAAATGTCACACTTTAGTAATATCGATAAGTGGAAAATGGATTGGGACGCTCGACATGATTGGTTTGAAACTGAAAATATAACGTTTCTAAATGAAGGCATTTCGAGCATGGATAATCCATTCTGCGTAGCGGCAACATCGATGCGCAGTAGAGCGGACAGTTTTCGCAATGCTGAGACGCCAAGAGCACCCGCCTATCGCTTAAACAAGTAACCTTCCTCGTAATGAAATTGTACAAAAAAAAACATTTACAATGAATGTATACATCTTCAAGATAAACTATGTGTTGACAGCTTATGAAAATTTTACTAGATATAAAAACTTATTATAACTAAAAAAGATATGTAATTTGTACAAATATTTGTGTGGTCAAATCAAATCAGGTTTTACATCTGTTTTTGACTTTTCAAATCAAGTTAATTTAATAGACATGTGTTAAAATTTTCTTAACTGTTGCTTTAATAATCACATTCCACAAAACATACATTACTTATACCAATAAGAGATTTAAAAACGGAAGCGTGCCATGAGTTCCGATATGACATTCTTTGTGCTACGTAATGAGTTAATAAACGTCAAACAACCAAACAAAAGCATAGTTCTTCCTAACGACCGTGAACCTCATTTTGGAGTTGTCATACATAATATTCAATAATAGTCAAATATTGTTAAACAGTGTTTAAAATAGCAGAAATAGTACTGTAATATTGAACGAATATTAAAATATACTTTGCACGGACTAGATAATGATGCTAAATCGTGTCAAGGTTAAGGTTGCAATCACTATTGTTTCCGTCTTCTTTATGGACTAACCTAAACTTGAATCACACTACTGCTGAGTTACACCACTGTGCAACGTCATGTAGCAATCATGCAGCAATAATTGCGTGAAAGGTCGTCAAGGACTACCACCGACAATCTCACCGTCATTCTCTCGTATTGAAGAGTTTCAACTCTTTCTCTAGTAAGCATAAAATACAATATAATATTATAAGGTGCAACATAAGACGCAAATGTTATCATGATATAGCGAAGTCGCCTGGTGACTTTCACTGGCATTTCAAAGCCGACCGTTTCGCCATCGAATAAAGCAATTGTGCAACAGTTGTCACTTTTTACATAACGGTGTTGAATAGTGGCTCGCCTATAGATGCCTAATGAAAATACCAACGAACACTGTCAATTATTAAAGTATTAACAGTCGCCAATTAATCGTTACGCCTATGCAAGATTCAAAACAAAAGTTGTGTAATAGCTACGAATGAAATTAAACATCAATGCTGCTATAAAGACCAAATATTTAAATAAATCCACATGCGCGGAAACAAAAAGTATGTCAGGCTGTAATTTCAAGAAATGTACAAAGTCATTAATGCAGCTTTCATTGTTCCGGTGCGAGTGAGGGGCACGTCAATCTACGTCTCAAAGCACATAGCACGTCCACACTCGCACGAAATCACGTAAAAGTGAAAGTATGATGTGATCACCGACTCGGTGCTCGCTGCTAACTGTACTGATCATATAGATAATTATGGCGAAACGACTTCTTCATATTGTTGTCATTATAATTCATTAAACTTCACCATTTAGGAGAATAGGTCATTATGTACATTAGCAAACGGGGCTAAATGCTAGTCATTAGTATCCGTAACCAATACAGATGTATGGGCTTATATTGATAGGTAGTACTAGAAGCAGCATACGTCATTAAGTTTTCTCATTTATTGTATATGTTAGAATCATTTAGGTTAAAGATTGTTTTGTAATTGAATTCATTCATTTGATGTATTACTAAAGGATGCAAACAGCTTAATGAAAACTGAATACTAAAAGGCAACATTGACTGTCACTCAAAAGAGGACGTAATAATAAATGCGTATGCAGTACTCACTATGTGTATACATTATGTGTCAATCAAGAAAGAGTCGTAGAAGGAAGCCGGCGACGAAAACGTAATCAATGTCAACCAGTCAACAGCTTGGTCGTGCCACATAATTGGCTGAGAGTGTGGAGTGTGGCCGCGATATGAACAACTTTACCAATGCGTGATAAGCGTATGTGCGTCATACATATTTAGTCCCACTTCTAATTTTTATGTTACAAGTTCACTTCACCTTATGACTTACAAACAACGTCTTAATCTTGAAACGGACTTCTTTGAAATATTTTTAAGATTTTAAATTGTTTGAGGAAACTTGGAAAGTCCGTGTACGGGGATTTCCCTAATGTCTCTTGGTTTTTATAAACGCTTTTTTAAGGAACGTCCACTAAAAATATTGTATCTAGTTCAATCTTATTGTTTATGTCAGTTATTACACAAGTATTTCTTACAAGTATTACGTTCTATTTATTCCTATATGTGTCATTATTCTATAACTGCTGTAATCAAATTGAATATTCCGGTAAATTAAGTAGAAATTTAGCAGGTATTATGGTAATAATACAACTTGGAAACACGCTCTCCAACGCTAGATTACCACACTCTGTATAAGAACCTGTTTACCTCTAGCAAGTAAGTATTATAGTAGTATATTTCCTGCTCTGCGGCACAATTACTGTGTATGTATTAGAATTTCCATAAAGTACTGTGATTTAATTTATGTGTAAAACTAATAAATTCAAGGAAAATCACTAATACGTAACTAGTACTTACGTCACAGGTATAAATTTAATCAATACGTGTTAGTGATTACCCGTAACAATATCATAGTAGGTATAACGTCGGTTGGTCCGTGACACGGTATGCATCTCGCTCTATTTTCACCAGGTCATGACGTAACTTACCCCGCTCGAAGGTCGCCTTATTGATCTGCTGTTCGTAAACATTTTAAGTCACTGAAACATATTTTTCTTGAAATACACAATTAAAAATGCGATTTTTTCGGATTTTTTTATTGATACCAAGATCTCTGTAACTTATAGTAAAATATATATTGAAATAAAGTTACTTACTGTTACGATACCGTACAAAAAAAGACAAGTTAAGAGATTTTTGTTAAGAACACAAATATAAAAATTTGATAACATAATCACAGGACTTTTAATTTTGTTACAGGCACCAGTTGAACTGAAGAAAAAACTAGATGAAATTCGACTGCTAGAGTCTCGCAAATCAGCTAGGTTAGCTGATGTGGATACAGATTTTGCCAGACTGGCAGACATGGCGGGCGACCGCCGGCGAGCCTCTGCCACCATCGAAGTACCGACACATCACATGCAGGGGTAAGTCAATATAAACATACATTTCCTGTCCATCCTTTTCCATGTTCACTACTTTCGATTGTTGAGAAATAACTGAGGAGTAGTAAAGTTTATTTTTTCTAAATTTCTGACCACAAATGGAACAAAAGTCATTAAGTCTAAATAATAAAATGATGATTAATAAATTTAAAATTCAATCCATTATTGCTAGCCTGGAGAACAGGGAGTTTAATTAACAAACATCAATGTTATTTCGCCTTGAGTTACCGGCTCACCTCGCAACGAGCTCAGGGGAAGGCCGCTGCATTTCTAATGCCCGCTCGCTGCCTTGCAAAATCATTTTATCTGGATTTTATGAATAGATTTGATCTTATATCACTAAATAGGTCATCAGTAATAGTGAATGACAGTTAAACTTGGTTTTCTACAATTCTGCGAGAATTCCATAACCTATAAATCAGTTAAAATAAAGCAGGATATGCGTACAGAGCGAGAACAACGGAACCGTGCGATTAGGTACCAGCACTAGCAGCATGCATTGTGTGTTACCTTGTACGCAGGTAGGTGTAATCGCTCACGAAGTGTAGTGCATCGGCGAAGTGGGGCCGGGCGCGGGCGACCGTTGCGAAACGCGCACCGAGCACGTTAGAAACTGGATGGAAGTGTTAGCGCGGAGTACGGGCGTGTCCTTGTCACACTTGCCTACATTCTGCGGCCAGAGTACACCGCCCGCTCCTCGAACCCCTCACCGCGCCTCTAACCGGGACAGACAATGCAACATTGTGAGAATGATTAAAAAAAATTACGGATTACATAATTACTAACAGCGATTAGGGAGCTAGCGAACAGAGCCTTGTTTTAATGTATCGTGCCATCACTAAAAAATAATAAATCAACTTTCAAACAACTCTTACTTTAAAAAAAACATAATAGTTTCTTCATTAGTATATAATTGAGAGTAGGTCACAGTATTATCCGAGTCTCTTGAATGTCTCTCTGTAACCGAGCTAGTACTTTCTTGTAAAGCAGAACATTGTTGTATACTGCAGTAGAACCGGAAAAAACGGCATAAATGAGAGGCGCGACGTGACGCTTGTCGACGCTGCAGTTTCACTTTTCATCGTGATCGTGGTGAGAGGCGAGGCCTCCACCGTGGTCCAAATTTCACAATATCTAACTAAACAGGCGCTTAAAAAAGTGATTCGCTTTCGGATCTACTATTTAAGTGTGTACTTAGATTATAACCGCTGGACACTTCATTACATGATGTAAATTAAACATACGCAGCAGTCAGCACACTCAGCAACATAATATCAATAAGGTATGCAATTTGACATTAAGTCGATTGTACATAAAGTATTAGATGTGGTGTAGCTGTTGGCGTAAGTATAAATATATAATAGAGGCCCCATAAAAGACGTCCATAATATTGCGATAGAGCCAAAATTCGGCAGGTGATAGTTAAATGTAAAAGAGTAATTTCATAAAACCAGTTCGAAAAATATAAGATATTTGTAAAAGATTGTAATTCCAAAGGCCTGTCTGACCTTTTTTTATAATACCTTAAAAGCTAGAATGTCACAAGTACGGACCGCATATAAAACGATTAAAGTTATTGAAGACTCGACTCTCTGTCTATCTTTTCTTACTAAAATGATGATAGACAAAATTCGTAAATAAATTTCGCAACAGCAAAGCGGGCCCCTGTGAAGTGAAAGTTTGAAAACATTCATTTTCTTTTAGTTGGCTGCTAATAAGTAACGCCACCTTCTGGTAACTCTGAAGGTACGATCATTACTTAGAACATTATTCTATTTGTAACACAGTGAATTGTAACGATTTCGCTTGGTTCATGAATCAACTAAATTCAAAGATGGCGTCGCATTCAGCTGGTACTTGGCGCGGCCGCCATGTGACACAGTGACCCAGTTTCGAAATGGAACGCTACACACACTAGAATATTATAGTACCTACACAACGATATCCGCGAATGTTATACCGAATCTACCACCTAATTCGAATACCTAATCAAACATCGTAAACGAAAGTGGAAAACAAATGTGTTTAAAAATTACAAATAATAAAATCACAATACGTACGTGAAAACAGTGGTCTTATAGTCTCCTATTATCCTCCTGATTATCGATACCATACATAGAATTCCTTTGAGCAGTTCTGGCGTGTTTGAGTTACTAACATCCATGGATCCATCTATCCAACTTTCACAATTTACAATTTAGTGCTGCTAAGTCTTTTCTATGCAGAACGAGGTGACATAAATATCACACAAGAAAATTACTTCTGTTCGCCTTATTGCTCTGTAATGTTCATCAATGCCAATTGCCAACCCAATGTCACTATTACATAATCATCACAAAAATAGTTTAATGCGAAACATTTCCATAGTTAGACTAAAAATCCTTCGCATTTTGCCCAGGTCAAGGATATAAGAGGAGTTATTTCATATGTTTAACGTTGTCAAATTAGGCACTGGCTTAGCCCGTTCAGTGACCATACATAGAACTCTGATATGAATGCCGTGACAAGATTGTTGGCGATTCGAATCTTACAATACACTCTCAATGTCTAAAAAGGAATTCTATTGTTGGCTACGAACTTGTGCATGGCAATCACGGAGTAAACTATCATTCATATGGCGAGGATGGTCCCAGAATTAGTACCGACCTTTTTACATGACATATGTTTACAGGGGTTCTGTAAGGACTTCAACGATTTCACCTATCACATTCTACGCAGAACGCGTATTATTTATCAGAACCAACAGAGTTAGAAGACATTAACTTACATTCCGCATAGGTTTGCGCAACATGTAAAGAGAAGGCGCGTTTGTCGTGGTGGGGCAGAGCTGTGGCGGCACTTTCTCATTAGGTAGGTATCACGTTTGCTTTCGTTGGTGTTGTGGAGGCTTGTTATCTCTTCGGCAGGTGCAGTTATGCCGCACTACCTTGGGAAAGTGTTACAAAAATTATTCACTATTATGCAACCTACTTAATAGATATAATTAGACTGTTGTTTGCATGGCTTATGAGAAACAATTTAGAAAGGCAAAGAATTAAATAATAAATGTGTAAAATAAAATCAAACAAAGGATTAAGTGTTACTAAACCTGAATTTCATACACAAGGTACAAGGAACGTGGTTAGTCATCTGAAATGTTCACCTCTGAGTTGACTTTCCGTCGACCTACCTGCAGGTTATTACACTTCTCGTCTGGGACAAAAACAGTTCTTTTTGTTCTTCACCAATATCTGTTTTTGCTGAAAGCGAACTTCATTACTTTAGTAATGAAGTTCGCTTTCTCAGCTATTAGAATCATTTCTTCGAAATGATTAAAAATGTCTTCAAACGTGACGGATGCAATTAGGCTCATATAAGTAATAACATTTGTATAAGAATCAAATGATATCCCAAAAATTCAATACTGAATTAATAAAGATATCCAAAACATCAGTGAGGCCCTACATTTAGACTTTTTTACAGTAAACAACAAGTTTCGGAAAGACTGCTCAATCTAGAATAATGGCAGCAGCCGAAAATTTACGATCCACGTAGGTACTAACAACGGATCTAAGTTTTTATGGAACTAAAAAAGCGCGCCCGACCTACATCAACGTGGCAAAAAAACGCATTAACTCTGAGGTCTGAGCTCACTTATAATGGCACATTTGCGAACTTCACACAATGAGCAGCTGAAGGCCTTTAGTTTGTTTTTCAAATCGGCCAATCATTATCATACGACATTGAGTACTCGAGTAGGAAATGAATTGTTATTATAATATCACCTCACGTTATATAAGAATGGCAAGCAGCGATTAACTAAATATGTGTAGGTACATTCGTATTAGGCATTCCATGTGTTAATGACGTATTATATTTATATTAACAAGTGGTATTTAAAAACTCCCTCTAACTATCAAGGAGGCCATTTATGTTGAGCTAAACTTTACCTTGTTACTGACTTATACTAAAATAATTCAAACTTTTATAATGACACTAGCTGACCCACGCAACCTCGTTTGTCTTCTATTGCCCATAGCGTGAAAATTTTCCCCCGTTTTTGAAACATTCTTCATTGATACTCAGCTCTCATTAGTAGTAGCTTATAGCCTTCCTCGATAAATGGGCTATACAACACTGAAATAATATTTCGAATCGGACCAGCGATTCCTGAGATTAGCGCAGTCAAACAAACAAACAAACAAACTAACTCATCAGCTTTATTATTAGTATAGATGATCCTGCAATGGTATCAGGAATTGGTACAGGCAGTTCATTTTAATTTTTATTTCATTTAATTTGATTGAATTAATACAGTTATTAAAATCCCATTCGGTGTTTTTATATTTGTAAGAGTAAAAGTCGGCATTTTCGCTATCAGCGTTGTACCAATATCACGGTAGTCGGCAACAGGCGCAAGGTCGTTTTCAATGTTACGTATGTACTATACTACCACGCAACATATAGGTACTGAGTGTATGCACAGCTGTGACAACCGCAACCTGCCCGGACACCGACCGAAGCGAAATGAAACAAATGATTTCTACTTATCAACAGCATTAACACTTGACCGAGGTTTTATACATCTGTGACGTCGACATCATAGTGACGCCTTTCATAGCATTGTGTGCGATTGTGAAAGCTACAAACCCTGACTGACTACATTCAAATTACCAATTCGTCATGACTGTCATGAGTAAAGGCGATGCGCAACGACGATGTAGTTGTATGGTTACGTCACCAACGGAAATCGCGTCATACAAAAAAGACGGTCGGTAAACATTCCCATTAAATTTATCGAAAAACACAAAGTCACCTTCGTAACTCTAGAAACATCGTGATCAGCCACGTCCTGGGCCATTACGATTTTATAGCCAACCCGGCCGTTGTAGATCATACTCGAAAAAAATGTCTTGATTTCGACTAGCATTCTAAAAGTGTTAGAGGTATTTTTAATGCTCCTTCTACCTATTTACTGTAGGTACTACTTTTTGTAGTCTCAATCATTTAGAGTTAGATTATTCTGGTAACAAACTTTTTATGTAAGTAATGTTAAAACACCCACAATATATACAAAATTAAACTTATTATCTATTTCGAATCGGATAACGAACCTACTGGAAGGTCGCACTGACACGGGGTGAATATACCTTGTTTCTAGGGTGCATTCCTAGGTCATGCGAGACACGTATTTATTTTAAAAATTACTCCGTCACGATCATGTTAACGTATTTGCACAAAAACAATTCTCGACACGTATTTAAGTATTTTGGTAATTAGCCAACATTTAAAAAATATCTACGTGAATACTTCGGTGCGAAGGTGCATCAATTTTTGCGTATTTCTTTTGTGGAAACCCGAAACTATCGTAGACGTTCTTTGAATAGTTTTTAATAAAGAATTTTATTATGAATGACGCCCCGGTCGCTGATCTTGAGTGAACGCAGGTTACGCAGCCGGTCGGGGCGTTGTCGTCGCCCCAAGGACACAGCGACAGCCTCCCGAATTGAACCCGTCTCAAGTTCAATCTGAGATCAACCACCTGTAGCATACAACCTTTTGGGGTTCAATTGTGGACTGTGATCACCATCACAACTACTTCGTCAAACAAAGTATGCAAGTTATTAGCTGTCTATTCACAAGAAATTGCTTATCACTTTTGAGGTGTCTTCCTCTTCTCTCTCATTTTTTTTATTATCTCGTTAAACATATGCCATGCCTCTAGGTTTTAATTCTACTGATATTATTGTAAATTCTTGAAAATCAATCACAGTTTAGTCCTTAGTCCCTGATTTTATTTCCACAATCGTTGTTTCCTTAATATTCAATTTAAACGTAATAAATTATTATTGTGAAATTTTAATATGTGTATGTACTTATTGACGACATAGAGTTTACAAATAAAACACGTCTGAGTTACGTCATTTCATGATAATAGTGAACAAATGATGAACATTTATTTTGTCATGTTTTGTTTGTATTCACTTCCATTGTTTTGTCCAAAACGTAACTTCTATTATTGAATTTATTACTTTCATCTATCTGATGTCTGATTAAAAAAAAATGGTTTCTTTCCAAAAGTAAGCTTGTTGGGAATAGAGGTTCCGTATTGCTTTTTTATGAAACAAACTACTTACTGTAGAATTCAGCAAAGTGAATATTACATGAAATCTCATGGTTAAGAGAGCATTTTGACATACGCATTTAAAGTAATAATATACGCATATATGTATATTTAAAATAATTACGATGACTTGATACTAACTGGCAAAAACCTAAACGTAAGAAGTTAATATGCTGGGGTTGTCTAACGCGGGCATTCATTCCATTAACGAACGCTAGTTTAACGAACCTCCTTTCGAAGGTGGCAGGGTCAGAGCAAAAGCCTTTGTCCTTATGTGACTTGTCCAAATGTCTAGCGTTTGTGGGTCGCCGCCGGTTGCGCAACAAGCGCTCACCCTACGCATCCCCGCGACCTCGAGCACTTCACGTCGAAATCTCACTGGAAAGTTCAATAATCTAGTCTAGACTTGTTGATTGTTCAATGACGTTTGCCGAATTTGGAAACTTCGAGTCGCCTTTCAAGCCAAAGTTCAAATAACTTTTACAATCAAAAAATATGTTGGAAAATTTATTCTGAACCATGAACCCTATAATAGTTTTCATAAAATTGATAGTTATTTATATAAGAGATTCCCTGGTAGTATCTGTCTGTACTCCTATTACGTTTGCATTTATATATTTAAGTAGATATACATTTCAAATCCCATTCAAGAAGCTGCCTATAAAGGGTACCTTAAGGACTACAGATAATTATTTTAATAATGAAATATTATGTTAATATAATTTATACTTTCACAGAAAAATATTTTCTTATTTCCTTAATTTTTTTTATTTTCTTATTGTACAGCGACTCAGCACTCAAGAGTTCAAAATCGATTTTTCTGAGAAAACCAGGCGTGCCGAGAAATATTTACATATTCATTCTATTGCATACGAAGTACAAATAGTCATTACTATGGACAATCGATTAGTTCACTTAAAAGTTGTGTTATTATCGACTATTCCCTAAAAATACACACAGACTTACTCGCTACGTTTTAACCACAAGGGTTAAACTGTATCTCGTATATCTCAACAGAACTCCTAAGAGTTATGGCATAGGCTGCACATAAACACAATTTAAGGCTTAAAAATAGTATTTAGGAAACCTTACAATAAACATCATATTACAAATGCGCTTTTATGACGTGAAGTTACTCCGGCCATCGTGCTGCTTCTTCTCCAAAAGTTATTCGTGTTGTTACTTCTTTGCTATGAGTTTCTGGTTTTCAATTCCAATACTGCATCAATAATTTAGTTTAAAACTCATTGTACTCATATATTCTGATCTGCCTCCAGTACAACATACTTTCAATTGCCTGAATATTTTAAGTTAGTGATTCAAAACACGCAAAGATTTGAATTAAGTCGTGATTGGTTCATTTAATATGAATATGAATTAACATTTTGTTTTATATTGTTTCAGTTCGCGTAAACGTGGCCCTAGCAGCTCCTGCGACCTGGGCTACGGGGAGCGTGACGACCAGATGAATGAGTGCAACGCTGCCCTCGTTCTCATGTCACTCAGCTGCTCGCCTAACTCGCCGCGTCCCAGTAAGTCGCTCAACACGACTATACCACACACGGATGCTTCCAAGGCTGATTCGTCGACGCTGGTCCAGCATCGGTAGTCCGTCAGTTCTGCATATATTTTAACGTCATTACGCTGTTACGTCACGCTCGTGTTGGAAATGCAAGCTTTTAACTACAAATGTTGTCCGACGTTTACATAATAGAATTTACACACAAATCTAACTCACCACACACTCTTTCTATATATTATTGCTAAATAGTACATTAGGCTCTTTAGAAATATATAAGATTGTTCATGATATTAATTAAAGCTCTCATAGTGTGAAGAAATAATTAATTATTTAAATATAATTCTATATAAGGGAGGAGTCATATTCACTATAAAATCCGTAAAATGTAGATGGTGTCTAGACTGTTGTCTAGACATAGTCTAGACAGGTATTTGGTGTAACAGCGTCATGATGTGCTCCGACTGCTCTCGTTCGGCTATCATATTATTTGAGGCAACGCCTTATTTAAACAATTGCACTTTTTATGGAAGTCTGCTAGCGCTTCAGTACTAGATATAGTTATGATTAAAGTCAATGGTTGCTAAAAATCGCGGTATTTTCAAGTAATATACAGTGGCGAAGGAAAATGAATGTTGCGTCATACAACAGTTATAATTGAAATAAAGTAATTCAACATAAGTTAATTACGTTTATAGCTTTAATTTAGATGCATATCTGCTCACTAACACTGCATTGAACCGCTTCTCGGGACAACTTACGCAACATGTACGCGAAGAAGCAAGACGTTTCAAGCCACCAATAAAATTTAACGATTGCTCTAGAGAACAGCCTAAGTGACTGTTCTAACGCGCCAGTGCATGTGTGCCGCAAGAAAATAGCCGCTCTTGTGAGTGAAAGTGGCTGTTCAAAGATCCGTTTTGCAATTTATACATTTAATTTTTTTAAGTGTCTAATGCTACTCTTATCTACTAATAGAATTGGAAAAAATACACGGCTGCATGATTGTCGATCACAAATCAGTTTTTGGAAATACGAACTAGTTATTGTAATACTACTCTACTATATTACACACAAACACAATGTAAAACAAAACATAACGTGAATGTAAAACTCATTAAAATTCTCTGTCAATATACATTTTTACATGTTTTTTTCTTTATATTCAATCGACTTTTTAATAAACAGGCGCATGGGGCAGTAGATCATCAGTATCGCCGGGTGCCAGTAGCAGCTCAGGCTCATCATGGCGTTCTAGCACACCATCGCCACCACCGGCTTCATCTTCGTTCAGCGACGAAGGCATTGCTATGGACTACGAGGACATGCACCCTCGTAAGAAAAGGGTAAGTTTTATTTACTTAATATGTACGTATGGGGTACACGGTTTTTTGACTTTTTAAGACTTTTGACACAGAAGTATATACTAAAGGTCTAAAAAACCTCTTTCATAGCTTATAACAAATTTTAGCACTGCGTATTTGTTTTGTTTAAAGTTCCTAATTTCAGTAGAATTTGATAACTATATGTGTTCTTTACTGCGTTTATGAATTGCGCGGAAAAATTCTGGTTCTCTGTTAATCAAATTACTTGCACTTTCTATTAAACCTAACTACCAAAGGAACAGAAATAAGGAGTTATCAAATCAACAAATACACTTCTTTAGTTTGATGTACACTTAATCTAATTTTATAATAATTATGGTCTATGGATAGAAAAACCGAACCTCAAAATTTAATAACATTGACTATAGACACCTTTTGGCTAGTTATATACTTACAGTTACACATGTTCAATAGATAATGTATAACTTAAATTGAAATCGAGCTACGTTAACGGAGTCAAAATTACAGAGATATGTCGTGTGGAACGTGCCCAGTCACCAGGGCGAGTTCAATTAGACCGTGACATACTTCGTGGTCGCTTTCGTATTACAAAGACTGCAGATATACTATACTTTTGTGCATGTATGTCATAAAATCTTCTAAGCAATTATTTGAAACGACTGCACATTTACTACACAAAGGAACAGATGCAACGATTAATACTCGTAGTTATTATAATTTACTTACCATGTTATTTAGAAACGTTTTGAACGTCCTGATTGGAATTAATTGATTTGGAAATAATGACTTAATTAGAGTTATGAGCCGACATATAAGTTTCCTTAAAATATATTTATTGTTTTGCATATAACACGCATTGATTTCAACTTGACATTTAAAGAAATCCTTTGTGAGGTGTGACGTACAATTTGCCGGTGAGTCAACCTGCACAGATGCACATTAAGACTTGACTCAGAAACAATCGTCGTAAGTCATAAGACACTTATCAAATATCTTTTCTTTGTTTGAACAATGTAAACCTAAATTGTTTAGATGCCTGTTGATAGTCTTCTTTGTATTTAAATACTTTCACCCAAAAAGTATTTGTTACTGAAACACCCTTAATGATTATACGTCACCATTTGCTCAGTTAGAGTCAAGTAAGGATATCCGGTATCGTTGGTATGTGATAATGTGCAATAAATTGTGTAGTTATTTGAAAAGGTTTATGCCTGTAAGCTGTCATTCAGCCATGTTGAAGACACAGACAATACAGTTATGGCCTGTAGTCAAACACTATTCTAGACTTTAGTAAGTCTTTGTCAGACGGTATACACAACAGTACCTTATTCAAGGTTTTATACCTAACGTATCACATATATATTATTTTGAAATGTTAATTATCAATGATAAAAGTCATTAGCACCTGTACCCAACTAACCAACCGGTGATTCGGAACAAAGTGATAACTACTACCTATTATAATAACATATTCAAGTCGTGTAGTAGATAAGATGTCATTGCACTTAATATATCAATTAATAAATAACTACGTATACCTACTAAGAGCAGTTGTTAATGCCTATTAGTTAATTTTCAGGCTTTTAAATATGCAAGAACAATAAAAACTTGGTTGAATTTAAATTGTAGTATAAATTGACATTGTTTGTGCAACATACTGTAAGAGAGAATGAGTCAACATGATGATTACCATGTTGGGGAAATTACCGTTTCTGTTTTGATGAAAAACCCTTGTGTCAGTACATGCTTATGGTGTAATTCCCTTCCCTAAGAATATATGTATAATTTCAACGATTGAATGACGTCAATATGCAATTAAAAATTGCAAAATGTTGAAAAATATTTTTTATAGCACTAATAATTACACATCGCGTACTTGAACATGTAAAGGTTTAAATGTAACATTAGCTGGCCATAATAGGTACACTGTTGCACTTTAGATAGAGGCATTTTCCAATCGTATATGCACATAGTGTAATATAATTTACGATCCACGTGCACAGTTCACTGTGTCGTACAATGTCAAGGCGCGGCGTAGCGCTCTGCGGCCGCAGTTATGCAACACCATTGTAAAATTGACATAAATGTTTATGACTGCGTGAGTGAGTACGACCGCATTCGATATTTTATTACAGGTAGTTATGACTTACATGATGATTCTAGTTATTATCTATTCTTCTGGATTAGCTCGTGAGATAAAGCGATCACTTTGTTACATAGCGTGCATTACTGCGTTACAGTATTATTTCTCTTTACGTTGAAGTTAATTGAAAATGTTCATAAAAACAAAAATACAAAATACGCCAAAATAAATATTTAAAATATATTATATATAGCAGTTTCAATAGAATAAAGGAATATTGTTTAGGCGCAAGTTCCCCGCATGCA
The DNA here is from genome assembly GCA_916048165.1 of Spilarctia lutea. NCBI lineage: Eukaryota > Metazoa > Arthropoda > Insecta > Lepidoptera > Erebidae > Spilarctia > Spilarctia lutea. The sequence goes on along the minus strand of OU696471.1, from coordinate 10,497,495 downwards.
GCGCACTTTGCACTGCGGAAGTAACAAACAGAAAACAAAGCTGTGACTTTTAATGCTTGAGCAATTAAATTTAATTGATTTATATGAACCTCGTCTTCAATATCTAATATCCAATATTTATAACATATTTTATTATTATATTTTTTGTGAAATTGAGAACCACTAACGTAAATTTATTTCATAGATTGTGTCATACTTTCGGGAGATATTTTGAGAATAGCAGTTGTTAGATCATGTTACGACACAGGAAAGCGGATTGTTTGATTTCATGTCCACAGAGTGGCACCGCACGGAAAACAATCGAATCGTTGTTTTTAATTTAATTGTATGATGATGGCTATTTGTAGATGTAGCAAATAATTACATCATGTTTTATTTATCTGCACTGCATATTTTTATGTCAGAGGAATATTGTTACCATTTAAAGAACGAGCTCATGAACGCGGTCACAATCTATTCTTACATCAATTGTTAGCCAAAATCATAATGTTTATTGTGATAAATACTATGTAGTCTTAGATAAATGTGTAAATAATTGTAAGTATTTTGTGTTAAACTAAACCAACACCGGTTTTTAAACGGCCATAAAGTACCTACCTACTTACGCTTGATCACAAGTTTGTCGTCGTCTAAATTCTGATTAATTTTTACAAACAATTTTCCTGAGCATAACTATTTTATTGAGGACGAACTGAATTTAAAATCAACAATAATTTTAGGTACAAAGTGGTCTTATTGAAATTATTCAGACAGGACAAGTTTAATGCTGCTAAATATGCCGAAGTCTAGTCTAATATTAACAGTTATATATAAATAGGAGTTCTGTTCAAAGTGTCATGCATTGTATTAGCTTACTTTACCCACGCTATGGTTTTAACCTTGTGTACATATTGTTGGCGGCAAAATATTTGTTGTGGGCGAACCAGAGACTCGTCGCGCTCGTTCTACACTCACATATTTTTAGGGCTATTGCGTAACATCTATTTTGCACACTGATCGTCGGAGAACATCCCTAGTTCAAAATCTTATTGATATCAAATCGTTCAAGCTTCGAACTTGAAATACAGAACACGCTATAAAGTCCTTAACTACTCCTTAATCTTTGTCTTTGGAAAACGCAGCGAAATCGAATTACAATTAATCTTTATCTTCTTCAACTAAAATGGAAACATGACGTAGGCCAGAGGTAGCAATTATTCTATGGAATCCAATATTCTATGTCAAAATCAAGCTGAACCAGGATCATATGCTAACAAAGGAGGAATACGTAAAGAAAAGTAAGTAGTCAGTAAGCAGTCTCTGCTGTAAATATTATGGATACTTATATTCTTGGATTTAAAATGTTCTTGTATGATTTTAAGAACATAGCGAAAAGTCTAACAAAGCATGCAGCGCCTACGTAATTGTTAGCTGTTACTAGGAGTCTATATTGGTGCAACAGAACAATGATATGGCTCAGACTTTGTGTCGCCCGGCTGAATTGTAACATTGCCTCTTGCCAAGTGTTCTATTACTCATCACCAACGAATGTCTCTTTTTTGAAAACCGCATCTTTCTTTGAACTACTTTTACAGCGTAAAACTTATATTTACAACAAAGATATATTTACAATTAAATTTAAATTTTCCGAGTGCAATAATAACGCATTAATATGAATTGCACTTTTGAAGTGATAGTGCATGACGTCTTTGACAGACCACATTGCATTTTATCTTACGACCTAAATAAGCGGCAAAGCGGGTGGCAAGCGGCCGAGTAATGGTTGTCGGACTGCTCAGATTATCGTCCCCGAGGTCAACGATCTGCCCACATGTGATCTGTGCGGAACCTGTTCCTGCGCACTACAAACGCCAACCGGGACGTTTCCCTACAGTGCACTATCGCATGTCGTAGAAAAAAGAAGTGTTCTATACACACAATAGCATTTTGATAATTTTTCTAAGACCGCATCGATCAAGGTAATATTCAGCCTTTGTAGCATTAGTCTTACGTCATTAAATCAGTAGTGACAATTATAAATGACACGTCAAAGTATAGCATAAATAGGTAGATAAAAAATCTCTTGTTACCGATCGAGCGTAGGAGCCTGACGTCAGCTACGATCTTGGCGGAGGACACGCCTATTAGAGCGAAGCAAGGCCTTCCTACCATTTTGCATGCAATGCAAATATTTTTTACATATATTGACACTAGACACAGATGTAACCACAATTCAATATTTTGTATTCAATAAACTTCACAGTTTGTTGATAAGATCCATAAATAAGGCAGAAATCTTTTTACTGATCGTGTCTTCGTTTGATTAATATGTCAATAGTATACTCAACACGCTATGTTCACCTCGGTAGCAAGTCCTAAGATGCGCCTTCTTTAGCTAAAACATTGCAAAAGCACTTGCAAAAATGACCAACGAGCGTTGGCCTTTTTATCGCATTTCATATATTTATTACTAAAGCAAGTCCTTGAAGTCAAGGTACCAGTCGTCTTTATTTCTTCTTATGTTACGGTATCAATTATATTATCACTTTGTATAATGTATTTTTATTTTAAAACTCTACCTTCGCTAATTTTTTTTCGCATTGTTTCTTGCTGATACGAACGCTACACTATAAAACTTATATATATTGTTATGAATATTCGCGAATGCTAATATTGGTTGCATCATTACTAGAAAGTTAGGCCGAAACCTCATTTGTTTCACATGTAATAATTTGCATATTATCAATGTCATTTGTTTTTTTTATGTTTATGCTTGCCAAAGCAACTCAACTCTGCCAGATGGAAAGCATAAGCGGAATCCAAATGTGTTGGTGACCATACGCGTTGCTAATGCAGACAATGCAGCATGGTGACCCACACCATGACCGCCTAGTAATGCTTATGCATCATTGGGCCTGCTGTTTCGCACTCATCAACGAAACACGACAGCACGAATGGTGTCATTTTAGGTTGATCTTCTGTGCAAAGGTACGAGTAGTACCGCCCCGTTCGAGCCGGCCCATTCATAAATTATTTTACCATTAAATGTAAGATGTGTTTTATAAAAATAAAATATAAGCATCACGTGAAACGACGAGTATGAGTTCTCGTAGTCGAATTACCCGATATGTAGTGTGACAACCGCTCTATTACAACACTGGCTGTCAAGTGGATATAACCCAAACCTGCGCTAGTTGATAACATTGCTGTCAACAGATAACACGTAGATAACGTGTAAGCAAAATTCTGTGCGCACATGATACACATCGTCATAGTTTCAGCCGCTCACACACGGAGCATTGACGTAGCTGTGCCACCTAGCCGCTAGATCCTAGCGTAACGCAACATGGCGAATGCGCACTTTGAGATCCATTGCATAACACGAGTAACAAGTAACAATTTAAATCATCATCATGATCGTCCAATATTTGTTGATATTTTATACACAGTTTTTTTTTATCTGACAAGGTTGGCAATACAAAGTCACTATGTGTTCAAAGTGAATGCACATGATAGGTATCTTGGGACAATCATAACCTTGTAATCATGTATACGCGGAAATATCACTGTATGTGCCTGGTGGCGTTAACTCAGAGTGTGAAATATGTTATAGAGTCACATTTGCGGTAAATGAAATCCAGAAATTGGAGTGTGCATGCAACACTTAAATTTGCACGAGTTTCATTATTGTCCGGCACACGTGTGACCTCGAACGCGCCATTAATTTTACACTCACTACAATACTATACAATACATACAGTGGAAATATGTTTTCACTAACTTACATAGGATTCAAATCGTTACGGCAGAGTCGATATGCACAATTTCAACAAGATATAAATAATATAAAACTTAGTTAAAAATTGACAATTTGGTTGAAGATCCAAATTGATATTTTCAACAGTATTTTTGACTACGATTTGTTACGATCATCAAAATTTAATCAAAATTATTAAGCACTTCGAGCAATCAAAATATAAATTTCGTTTTTTTAAGCTAAATGAATTTAATGATAAATCTCGATGCGTCTAATTCGCAAGCAAGGACGTTTTAAATTAAAATGCCTTCGATGAAAACTCCACTAACTACACTTTGTTTTTGCGAATATTTCTCTATTTAGAAATATTTGATTATCTCTGATAGATAAACAATATTCGTGCGGTTTAAACGTGTTTATGTGAAGGCCACTTTATCGCGTACCGCTGATAAACTAAGCCAATCGTTATCTACAAAGGCGTCGAGGTGACTTCCGCGTGTGGCTCACGGTCATTGTAGCTACTTATTAGAACCGCTCGTAGTAACAACAACAATAACATTACTTCACTGATTTTTAAATACAAGTAAATATATTCCGACAGAGTTAAAAAGTTAAGAAATTAATAGATTCTTGCAGTAAATTCTTATCAGCTCTTGACAATCGTGACACATTTCATATTTATGGGCTAATTTCACCCAACATATTCGTAAAAGAAAAATAAAGTTATGACAATTGACTGCCTCGGTGGCGTAGTGGTAGCGTATGCGACTACTGAGCTTGAGGTCTCGGGTTCGATTCCCGGGTTGGACCATATATTTGTATGATCTGCAAATATTTGTTTCGGAGTGGGTACGAGTATTTCCTATGTATAATATGTATGTATTTACAAAACAAAAAAGTATTTAAGTATTTATATCAGTTGTCTAATACCCCATAACACAAGCTCTGCTTATTTTTATTTTAATCAGAACTTTTAAACAATATTTGCCAAAGTAAAATAAAAATTAAAGTGTTGTAATAATGAGGCAAATGAATCGTGAAAGGAAAATTTCGGAAGCGTGCGCTATCTGCGTGTATTTAATATCTAAATGCGATAAGCAAACTGATAAAACGTCAGAGACTACAGTAGTACCGATGACACGGGTAAAGAGTTGGCGAAACTCACGTGAGCGGAAAACTGTGCGCGTGCGCAACGTGACCGCTCCCCCACCAACACTATTATACTACGTTTGTTTAGCTTTTGTCAGACCTTGGTTTTATTTCTCCGCGAAGCCGTACCATATGTGCGAAATCTTGTTCACGCCATGGCCCGTTAGATCAGCCCGAACATATTTTATTTTAGGTCGGTACATTCAAGGTTTAAATTGCACTGTAACAATATGATGTAGTTTCAACGCAAATAAAGCGACCTTCATATTCTATATTTAAAACGCGGAAGACATTGCGGTACTAGAAGCGTGCAGATCACTCCCCACTCGGTACAGAACAGTTACATTATGTGTGTAAATGGCAAGTGTGAAACTGGTCGCGCTACTCCCACTGACTATTTCTATTGCCACGCAGGCTCTCAACTCGAAATACATTATGATTTAAATATTTAGAAACGAATTGATTTAATAATATTATACAAGGAATATAGGATACACTTTTACTGCTAAAAGAGAACTATTGTCGCAGTCTCTCTTATTTCATACATCATCACAGTAGGGCTCAATTAGGCCCAGTCTGTTGTGATGCGTAGTAACTCGCACAGTTGAACATGTGTCCTTTCATATGTGCTTTGTTGACCAATTACACGTTAATTCAGACAGCATTAGGTAACAGCACAGTGATATAACAGTCGATAACAGAATGTTCACGCTTCACTCATACCTAACGCTATCGCTGGATTTATATCAGCTCGCAGCATTGTTTTTATTACGTCACATTCAAATACGTCAATTGCGTAGTTCTTTTAGTAATTAATGTGACATGTGTATGCTAAAATAATTATAGAAAAACTGCAGTGCTGTTATGAGTTACAGCATATTAAGAGCTATCTAACATAACTCAAATGTCAAATTAGAACAGTAAAACACAATTATAGTATCAGTACCAAAGTAGGGCACCGATAGCTGATGTTGAAAATGTATTGTTACCAGTATTATTTAAACCATGTCATTTGATTGTAGTTTTTTAAATCAGTTGACAAGGTTAATAATATTAATATAGAAATAATTTGTTTTAATCATTATCAAAATGATGCAAATACATAATGTAGGTAGCCTGTCACATTTGTTATTTTATCGTGCAGTTCAGGGAACATGTTCGATAAGTTATTGATCGTCGTATGAATAAGTGGAACAAGTGCTATAGTGTTCGGCCTGTACAACTATGTGCATATACACGGAGATCGGGTTGAGCAATACCGAAAGTAGACTATCTACGAACTACTCCTTTGTGCTTATTTCTTTGAAATGACATCCTTTACACATATTTACATGTTCATATAAGTTCTAGCATAGCATTCAGTTTGCCTAGCTCCCTTCACAAATCGACGTTTATAAAAACATTATATGTAGAATTAAAATTGTCCATGATATACTTGTATTGGTACTGTAAAAATTCTTACTGGCCAGTTCTTACTTTTACTAGTCAAAATTTTATTACTGATTTAATTTCCCGCAGTAAAGAAATATGAATCAAAACCAAACAATGACTCGTTGCCGGTACCGGCGACCAGCGCACGAACTTCAGTGTTGTTGTCGTTCCGTCTCGCTCTGTGGGTCATCGCCCTATACCACACTACTCTCTCGTTCTAATAACCCTGCCCATATTAAAACTAGTTTATTTTATAGTCAACGCGAAATTGTATTAAAAGACCTCATTATAAACATTGCTGTGAAAGCTTGCAATCACCGCTAAAGTGTTATTAACTTCAAGTACCCCTATCCTGGCGACCTTGGTGCGGTCAAAAACACCGTCCGAGAAGACATTGACCAGTACCTGTCGGACACACCATCTGCGGTTGCGGACATTATGGATGTGTTTAAACTACCTTAAGCGATTATTTCTACTGTCTTGCACTATTAAATATTGAACAAAGGAAGTACTACAGTTACCGTTTTGCGTGTGACACGACATGCAGTGGGTGGCAATACCTTAAATAAAAACCTATAGATTTTTTAAAATTCCGTGTTATATGGATCAATGTTACTAAACTTTGTTGTATTTTATCGACTGTTAACATCGTATACATTACGTGATAATTGAAGATTTGTAAGTAGGTACCGCAATATTGTTCAAGAGTTGCAATTTAGAATTGTTCATGTACTAGCTTCTTATTTCACGGTATACTGTTATTTATTACATGGAATACCCAATCATACATATTTGAATCTTATAAAGCTATTAATATTCACAGGGGTTTTTCGAGATACAAATTAACGTTGATCTCGCGGCAGCGTCGCGTCTGTGGATAGATAGATGGAGGCAATGCGTTTTTTTTTAACCGGCATTGGCAGGGCAATGACACCCCGGTCGGTTCACTGTCCGTTCTTGACAGTTCAAATGTTTACACTTGGGCATTAAATCTAAAAGGATCACTTGCATTTCACTTCACGTCATTGTGTATCAAGGGTGTCGTAAACAACGTAGTTGCTGTTCACAGACTTACAGTTTAACATTATACCTATAAAATATAATAGTAAAGTTAACAGACTATTGCAAGACGTAATAATACCTATCTACTATTGTTCGCAATAATTTTCAACAGTTATAAGCATATTAACAGTTTCATGTAAGTGAGAGATTAAACATGCTTTTGTGATTTCAACAATGCATTAAATAGGTATGAATGATAAATACGTCGAAATATAATATATTTTGAATTTAGGTATTTTTAATAGATTCTATAGTTACAGGTTAAAATTACTTTTTATTATTTTGAAATCGATTGATAGTTAAAAAGATAATACAAGTTATGTTGTTTTATAGTGTAGTTCTTTGACGTGAATTAATTGTTTTATATTACCGAATGTTGAACTTAGAGGGTGATGTATACCTATGCAAATAGGTATATTTGCATGTATGTTAAACCAGTTTGTAATGACAAAATGACATACCTATATGCAGCGTAGTGCCACCGGCTGGAACAATGGCATGACGAGTTCATCAAACGCGATAATGAGCATTCCCGCGGGTTCAACAAACTCCCCATTTTACAAAATAATATATACTGCGATGTCTGATACTGTTTTGCCAGATTCCCCAATCTTTTAATACACTTTAAAATCATTTCGCTCGAAACAATGATGCTCGTAAATTTGAAAATGTGCCAAATCTCTTGAAGGTTTTATCTCAACTCTATTTATTTTAACTAGATATATTGAACAAAAAAACACTAAGTAGGTACCAACCTGATGTAAAGGAATAAAATCTACATTATGTAAATAAAAACAAATCACTTAAATGTATGTATGCTATTGAATAATTATTTTTTACGTGTTTGCTGTTGTCTGGACAAGGTTTGTATTAAAGAAATTATAACAAAATCTGGGGGAACCTAAGGCGGCCATTAATAATAAAAAATCTATTCGAAAGTTAAAAAAATATTACGAAAAAATAGGGGTACAAACTTCGCCGAGTCAGCTAGTTTAATATAACTGTTATTTTACTGTACATTGTGCAGTCTGTCTCGGGAACTGTGCATTTATTTTGTGAACAAATTGAATGAACGAAAGTAACAGTTAATAACATAAGCGGTATTGTGTTTACTACCTTACTTGAGTGTTGGAGATCGGAACACATTCATTTACATTTCTCAGAATAATTAATTATGTACAGTAGCCGAACAAAGAGATTGGTACTAATGCTCACGATAATGTGAATACAGCGTTAAGACAATAGCTAAGGTATAATAATCGCTAGTAGGTACCGATATCTTTATAGATATAAAATTTGATTTAATTTTATTGAAATAACAAGAAAAATGGTAACAAGTTAGAACCTGTAGGGGTCGGTGACCAAAGCGGTACCGTGGCTTGGCTCCGACTAGCGTTCGCTCCACTCGTCTGATTGGTCATTTTTCAAACCATCGTATAAGAGCTTTGTCATGTGTGACTCACAGGAAGATAATTTTCAATAATGTCATCAATAGGTACAACTTCGGGAATTCGCAATTACTCAAATTATAATTTCATGAAATGTAATAATTCTGTGAAACACTCCGGCACGCAACCTATTTTTACTGATAGAAGTAGTACTGATGAAGCACTATTATACGCAGCTGGCGCACGCGACTAATGACGTTTGTCACCTTTGACCGTTCATCTAATAGCGTTGTACCGGTTCTACTGTAATGGCTTCACATTTGGTTTTACTATACCTGTTTGAGTCAAAACAAGCCAAGATATTACAAAACATTTTTTTTATTCGCACAACAATTACAAAAACAAAAACTTTTTAGTTCCAATATGCTTCTAATAAATCTAAAGCTTTGTAGTAGTTTATAATAAAATTGTGAATCAAACTAGATGTTCACAATGTGATGGGGCGAACGAACGTTGAGTAGTTTCTCTGTACCAGGTATGTTTCACATATTATTATGCTGTCTACGCTCTAAGCTGTATGTGTGTGAGTCGGCATAGGTAGGCAGAGTAAAAAAACTTGAACTGATGAGGGTGTTACACCCGCCCCTCGCCGCAGACGCGAGGTGCCCGCCGAGGAGAATGTTTTGGACCTGAGTTCAACGCATCTCCGACGCCACCTGTGGCACGTTCTTTGACAATTCTTCGTCTTCTTCGTTCGTTCTTTTAATTAGTTTGTGTATGATTCTTTATAATAATAATAATAAGAATTTACAAAAGACCATAACATAAAAAAATGCCTTAACGCACTTTGGAATAACTTTTCACCGTAAATCTTAGTGATAGTGATTAATAAAAATATATGTGCCTACCTATTTTATTTACATGAAAAATGTTACTTAATTCAAAACGCTCTAGGTCAAATATCAACACATTTAAACCGCAGGGGTAAAGCAAACCGCCGGTTCAATGACCTCCCATACTTTACAACAGTTGTCCCTTAGCTTCATGGGGTGCACAAGCCGAGTACCTACCTCTTTCTCTTTCATGCACCAACTCGTGCCATCTCATCCATTTTCTTTGTGCGACAAAACTTGCATGTACCAAATCTATTCCTATTGAACTTTTTTGTGATATGTCAACTGATAGATAACAATATTAGTATTTCTGGATTTCTGCTCGAATAATTATGATTTGTTTGAGTTAAATAGATATCGTAGTTTATTTATTTTAAATTTAATATTTTATTTTAATTAATTTTTTAAATAAAATATTCTGGCTCTGTGGCGCAGTGGTTATACAAGCAACTACTGTGCCTGCTATTCCCGGGTTGGACCAAATGTGTTTAGGAGATGGGTGTTTTTTATGTATAAATGTATATATTTACAAAGAAAGTATATGTGTATTTTATTTATATCAGTTGTCTAGTATCAAAATACGAGCTCTGCTTAGTTTGGGACTAGATGGCGTCGTGTGTTATAGATGTACGAGATGTCCGAAATATAAGTAGGAATACGAATTCAATAAGTTTTAGATTATAGGTAGGTACTTCATTTACGGAAGTTGCTTTCAGGAAATGGATTTATTAACACGCTTTTTAAACACTTTAATGGTTTCTCGATTATTATTTGTAAACACGCAACTAGTGGACAAAGTTTGTTTTGAAACACAAGCACTTAACCTAGCCACGTGAGGATTCACGACATTCTGCACAATCTTTCGCCTTCGCCTTGTACCAACTACAGACACAAATAAACAACATAAAAAGATCAGACACTTATCTTGTTTCTTTTTCATATAATAATGTATAAAAATTGACGAATGCGTCAATGTCATTATTTTATTTATTAACATTAAGAAGGTTTCAAATATTAAGTGTGTAATACAGGAAATCCTGCAAATTATAAACTATGTTTATATAACTTGAGTAGGTAAATATTATGCCTTGTAAAATAAATATGCTTGTAAATTAGGAAGTAGGACTTATTACATATCATTAATAGGTATTAATTTCATTTAAATCTTCAAAAAGCTTGTGTGTCCCAGCAATCATTTTGCACGGGCATGTGGTAATATGACATTATATAATCATTATTAATTTATAACAAAACGCTAAGCCAAACATAAATACCGGCCGGCAACTCGCAGTCAGTACCGTACTGCATTTTAATAAATGGCGTCTTCCTTGTTTGCTATGCCTCGTTTCTAAAGCTAGAAGGAGATGACGCCAAAACAACTAATTTGTTACTGTGAAACTGTGAAGAATACACATGTGTGTGTCCCTGTAAATAAGGAAGGTCAAGCGGATGAAACAAACATACTATCCGCGCTCGTAGGTAAAAGAGAGACGGAATGAAAACAAATCAATATTATCATCCGCGGTATTCGCGGTAGAAAGAGACAGCGCAATAACAAACCGGCATTTAATGCCCTCTCGTTATGTGTATTCTATAATGAACTGTATACCTACGAAATAAAGTGTACATTTAATCAACCAAACACTCTTTAATAATTTTATAGCAAGAGCACCGCCTGTTTGTAGTTTCTAAGCAAACTAGTTGAAGAATTATGTACAATTAATTATACATATAAATATATGATAAACATAATTATTAAATATACAAATGTATCTTTCTTTTTAATAATGTATGGTACAACTAATTCAAAAGCTGTTAATAGGTAGGTGCTCCTAATGAAAAGAAAGAAACCTAGGACGCGACCTTCAGATTACGTAATAAATTATGTAAATATAAAATCTATTTGTAATGAATTATTTGTTGTAGGTAAGTATACAAAATTCTATCTGAATACTTCCTAAACTCTATTATGTAAAATAAGCCATTTTCTAAGTAATGTTGCATTGTTTAGAATAACAATTTAAAAGCACGATTATTTAATATAAACTAGAGATAACCTTCTTGGAACAGATTAATCTATTAATGTCCGTTACTTATTTATGCAAGTACGAAGTGCACACTGGCAGCAACTACTGCACTGCACTCACACAAAGAGAAAAACGGCACGTGTAAGCGTTCCTACGACACACAGAAACACAGCAGAGTTATTCTAGAACCTAGTTGAACAAGAGAGTGTTATGTGTATACTTACGTGCCTAGATATTACTTGCATGACTAAATAAAATAATATTACATAAATACCTACCTCCTAACCGTAAAGTACCTAAGGATACTTCTTTCTAATACGTACCTATTTAGATACGTGTGTTTACAATAATTTATAATAAATCGTGGCTATTTCATTCACTAAACAACAAATTTATAACTAAACAAGATACTTATTTATATCAAATAGAAAAAAAATGAGGACAAAGCCGGTAAATTAGGATTATCTATTTGAACACGGTAAAGATTCACGATAGATTACTAAAAAAGGCAACTAGTTCTAAATTAACCGTTAATGTATGTCAAAATCAAATAGCGTAATAGTATTCCGTATAAAGGAATAGGGCTCCCCCAAACATATTCATAAAAGTAGTAGGTATCCGGTGTTATTGGAACTCTCAAAGTGGGTCAGTGGTGCAGCGATGGGAAAGGAGGGGAGGGTGAAGCGAAACACGCGCACGGTCGGCCCCCAGCCCCTCCCCCGCCCCGCATCGCAAACTCTATGTATCTATGGTAGATATTGAAATGAAACTATCTAGCAGACAAGAACTTTTTTGTAAATTATTTGAAATGAAACAAATAGTTTAAAATAAACAGCTAAAATTATGACAAAAGTTTGTAGATACTATGCTATTCAGTAAAGTATTATAGAACAAAGTCTTTTAAATTATAAGTACATAATTCAAAGGCAATATTTTTTTGTTGGTATAATAATACATCCAACATTTAAAAGGTCTGTTTCTGTTATAATATTATAAGTAGGCATTCCACTATTTGATATAATTACGCTAAGCAACATAAATAATTGAATATATCAGGCACACAATTGTTAATATACCTACAATCTGTTTATAATTGTAGCAATTTTAATTGTAAATTTAATTGTATTACGTACTCGTACCTGCCTACTTACTGAATAGTAAAGCTTAATATTAGGGGCGTAATAAAATTTGTATCTAATGAAGCATTCTTTAAAGTGTTGATATAATAGACAAAGAAACACAACCTTCATGGACCACCCTTGGCCGTGGTGCTGCGACCCAGTTCGCGGTATTCTCCCCCCTTTCCTCCCCCGTACTTCAATCCTCCTCATACCTACCATCATACCCCTCGTTCTCGCGTGACCTAACCTACTTTCCAGTGCACTCAATGTAACATCGCTATGAGGATTTGGTGCAGGAAAATCTATAACGTCATCTCCTAAAACAATTACCGTTGCCTATTTTAAAATAAGCACCTAATGTTTTGTTTTAGTTCCTTAATAGTGCAACTTCCATATCTTTTTCCTAATATTTTTTAGTAAATAAACATTTATGTTCGTAAAATAAGTATGTGGGTTTTCTTTGTTTTACGTAAAATGTGATAGAATTGGAGATTAATAACAAAAATGCAATAAAAATATTCGTTAAATCATTGTAGCACGTAATAGAGTACATAAAAATTCAATCAATAATATGAGATGGTTCATCGTTCGTTAGTATGCTGTACTTTTATTCATAATATACTTACTATTATTTATTTGAGTAGACTCTTATTGTCTTAAAAAGATGGATCGTAAAATTTGTAACACATTTAAAATAGAACAATATGAAATAAAATCACAATATATATTTAGTAGAGTTCTGCTTAGTAACAGTACGGCAAACCGCAGTACGCTAATTCGTATGAGCGTGTGGATAGCGAAGCCCGGTTGGCCGAAATATGTGGCATTGGGCAGAAGGTCGATGCAGAAACTTTGGCAAGACACGCCAATCGAGGCCCCGTGCGTTCTCCTCGTCATGCTTCACTGACACTAGGGCTGCCTCTTCTTCTTTTCATATAGTTAATCCACCAGCTAACCTACGACTAATTTAAGTAGTGACACTTCAGGTGCACGATGTCCTGCAAACGATTGTGTGACCAAATGAATATTTTAACGATTTGTTTATATTTTACTGGTTTTGGTTTTATATAACCGAAGGTGAGCAGGCCCTATCATTTTTTATTTATAAAATGTTGCCTCACCAAACCCTTAAAATTATTACAGCAGTGTAACCATGACGTTATTTGTTATCTGTAAAAGAAAATGGTAAAATCTTGAAGGTTGACAAAATCAATGTGGACTAAGTGGGAAAAGGAAGAAAAGGTTTATTGTTTTAAAAACTTCTGTACTGTCGTGATACATGTAATCTTCACTACAATATTATGAGAAAAAATGCGGTCATACTTATACAGAATTGATCTACCTGTTAGTGTAGTAGCGGTGCAGGAGCGCGTTCTCCAGTTGCGCTTGCGCGCGGCGTTTGCAAGGCCACGACCTAGAGCTGCTTCCGTCTCGGCTACATCACCGCTCGATATTACTCCTCAATGCCTAGTTTTAATAACCATTTTTATGTGCAATGACAAATTTAACTTATAATTGCCTTTAATCTTAAGTAACTCTAAATATCCATGTAACTACGCTGAACGGCTTATAACTGAATACAAACACATCTATTAGTTAATACAATTATTTTAATTCATTGTTACAGATTAACAGCGTGGTCTTCGTTTGCACTTGGCGTGGATGTGGATACAATACCAACACATGCTCAGCCATTGAAGCTCACATTAGAAATACACATTTGGGGTAGGTTTTTAGATATTTTTAAAAGAGATCCTCCTTTGTGTTACATAATGAATGATTCTATAAGTCTAAAAGATTAATAATAGACAGACAGTCATTATACTGTATTTTTGTCATAGACCATTTCGTTATGCAATATGTTAATCGGAAAGCGCAATGTAACTACCAGATAAACACATAAATAATATAATGCAATAGGCACGTGTAACAAAGGTCACGTGTCTGCAGTTAATGCACACGATAAGGATAATAATAATTGCGCAACGCCAACGAACCAGCTGGCAAGGTTATGAGTTGTGCCACCGGAAAACACACCCTGCATCTACAGATAAAGTTATGTAAATAAATTCGACGAAACATAAAATTAAGACTATAATAAAAAGTTTAAAAGGTTAAGGTGTAGAAACAAGTGATAGCGACCTTCGTACCTTAGTAGAGTAGGTACTTAAAGAACGTTGAAAAGCCGGCCCTTGGTGACCCGGAAGCAGCGAGGCTTCGCAACAAGGTTGCCAGCGACACAATCCCGCCCGCGCCCGCTCCGCAAGGTCGACTGCCACTTACGTAACCCTGCCCTACTGTTCTCTCAATATATCTATAGATGATATCGGTGATACCACAGTATAATCATAATTATTTCTCTGTTTAGTACACATCACTACTAACAAACATACCTAAAGAATTCTCACACATACGCAGGCTAAATACAAAATTAGTGATCTAAAGTTATGAACTAAATACATCTTGATCTCTTGGAATGGACAGTATGACTTCCTGTCTTCGAGAAAGGCTTGCTATCATTACGCAATATAAAATCCAAATTACATAAATAAACAGAAAGAGATTTGTAATATATAGATAGTGTGGCAGGCTGGTGAGAGAGTAAATTATGTTTAACGTATTAATACGTATAGGAGTTAAGATAACTTATAATATATAACTTATGAGTGTAAAATAAGCACAAAATTCATTGCAATTGATCACATTTCAGGCCAAAGAAAGAGGGTGACAGTGACCACGAAGAGGAGTTCTATTACACAGAGCGGGAAGTAGCAGCTCCAGCACCGCCCCCGACACTCTCGCATCGGGACATGTGCCGCCCTCCGCACGAGGATCCCGAATATCAGCGGCAACTAGTAGGCTCTTACAGGTATTAAACTTCTTCCACTAGTTTGTAAATACACACCTTCCATAAATAAATCAAACGTTTCTGTAATCTTCATAAGGAACATAACTAACTTGTAATTTTTAATATTTATAGACAAGGTCTTCTGTCAATTCAGAATGGAAATGCGAGGCCAATAAGCATTCCTCTTCATCATCCCTGGTCTAACGCTCATTCACCTGTAAGTATAAAGTTAATAACGAATCTGATTGACAGACACTAAGTAACACTTGTAAGTTATTGATGTAATGTGCGGCTTTATTCTACAGAAGCACATGCGGTTATCAGCCGTAAGCGGGTCACCCAACAGTCCTGGCCGTCGTCCTCGTTCGGATAACAAGAAGTGCCGTAAAGTATACGGTATGGATCAACGCGATCTCTGGTGTACTCAGTGCAAATGGAAAAAGGCGTGCACCCGTTTCGGCGACTAGCGAGTACGTCACTTGCAGGCTGCCAAGCAGCCAGTGTAACGCAAATGACTTCAGAACAGGGCTTCCTGTATTATCATCATAAATCAATTATCAAAACTAACAAGAGACGTTGCATAGATTATTCGTATTCTGCGAGAACTATTCCGTGTTGGGAGGTGTGATTTAGCTAAAAGCAAATATATATTATGAATGAAAATTTATTTAATTTAAGCAGAGACGGTTAAAGTTTAATATGATATTGAATACTATAAAAATTAAAGGAGACATATTTTTGCTCTTTATATGTGGCTCGTATTTTGACTGCATAATGGACATTGCCCACGTATTTTTGTAGCGCAGTAGATTCGCCTTAACTGTGACGTGCACTGGAATGTAAAATTGTGTGTCGCTCTCGGGCGGTGACTGTGAATATTAAGTTTAAGTAGCTGTAAGTTTAGACTGACATGAACAGTGTGAAAAAATGTATTTAGGGAGTGTTGGTACTTACGAGCACAATCTGAGCGAAGCGATACTTTTTAGATAACTTACGATATATACTTGTACCTACAAGTACCTAATTGCCAATAACTATTAATAACAATAACTGTATTTATTTTGTTGCATACTAATATTTTAGTTAATATGATCTTTTGAGTAACTGCTTAGTAAAGTCAACCTACCTTGTTCAACATACTAAGCTACAGAAAACCATAAATCATTATGATATTTTGAGAATAACTCTCAATGTGCAATCAATTCCGTCCACATTTTCGGATGTGCTGATATCGATTGTTTGGTCGACAACACTCGGGAGATGTATTTTCACACTGTTTTTCATACATATGATGTTGAGCATGTCAACTTCTGCTCTATCAATTGTTCGACTGTATACGTTGTTATTTCGGTCGAAAATTCTGTAGTGATACCTATTAATCACGAAATAAATGTATATTGACTGAATAATTAGGTTATAAATATGAATTTTAATATATAAATTTAGCTTTGTAAGTTATCTCAGATTCGACAAAAAGACTACGAAACATGTTTAGACTTAAATTTTTATGAACATATCTGTGTTGTATACAAAGACGGTCCTACTAGAACAAGGAGACAATACTCAAGAGTTGCTCGTGCTGAGTGTGCATGGTAACAACTTGTTAAGACGCAATCCACGCTGGATGGCAGCCCTACATCGCGAGGATGAGCACGCACCAGGCTATGATATGAGTCGGATAGGAAGGAAACATCACACTGTACGCATAGAATCTATTACAAACGTGCACAAACGATAAATTGAATTCCGAACAACCGGGATCTTTAAAAAAATAAAGCCCAAATTACTACAACTATTACAACAAGAATTATATACCTACTAAACGAGTTTTTTCATCGATTAAGATTGAATGGATTCAGGATTGAACTAATCTAAGTACAGAGACGGAGTTGAATGACAGAAAAAGAATTGAGGCAGAGAGCGATTGCGAGCTGCAATATTATAATTAAGTATTATTGATTACGTTTGTAAATAATAATATTAAGTATAGAGAATTATATAAAATATATTATTCTATATCTACCAATATAAAGATTAAAAGCAATGTTTGGATATGTAAATAAAAGTTAAAATTAATTTAGGGATAATATTGTTACTTAAATGTGATCGTTGAAATCGAAAATTTTTGTACGAGTACGTATTTTAAAAGAAATTAAGAAAAATATTATTTATTGGAATTAATTACAATAAACACGTTTAATTTTGTTTCTTTAATGCAATACATCACGGAGCGATATTTTCGCTGTTATAGTTACCAAGGCCCGTTGATGCCAAAAGCATTGCCATAGTATTATCCAATCACAAATTATATTTATTTAAAAAGAAATTAACAATCGATACTCTAGGTTGCTGGACTTAAGGTACCTGAGTAGTACTTAAAATGTGCCAATCATAAATCTTATAACCACAGCTAATCTTTTAGATTTTACAAGTTCTGTATTCATTGTTCGTACCGAGTTTACAGTCGTGAACTAATTAATATAACAGATTAAACTGGTCGGTGCTTATTATAAGTAACGCACATTTCAAGTAATCGTGTGCCAGGTTCCGTGCCTCAACAGATTTTTATACAAATGTAAGAATGTTTGGACAAATACTGTTGTCAAATCTGTAAATGTTATACGTAAGACAAAGGAAAAAATATTAATTTTAATCTCAAAGTTAAAATAGATCTGATTAACTGGCGTAGTGCGTATGTACATCATATTGTCGATATTGTCGATATTGATGTAGGTACTTATCACAATTAGTTTAACATTAAAATTTCCAAATAGAATTCCAAATGTAAAAAAAATATTAATCACATCTTGCCAAGTAAAAAATTTACTGTTGTAATTTATTGTTCAGGTTGAAACAAATATTCGGCTGTCGTGCTACCATAATATCATGTAACGTGATGTACCTGCAAATCTTACCAAATATATATATGTTTATATTCGTTGCAATATTGGTTGTGATAAATTATCATAAAGTTGTCATACGGACAAAATTGGTACAACAGTGTACGAAACAATAAACTCCGCGCACTCCAAACCAAAAGATCACTATAGTCATAAGAAACAACTCAGCTAGCGATTTGACAACTGCCATATTGTAAGAATCTAGAGTAAAACTGCAGCTTAGAAATATAACGTAGATTTTAATTGTACTTTAAGTTGAAGTCATAATAATAGTATTTAATAATATTAGGTACAAGATAATGTATTACGTGTGTTTAGTTACATTTTGTTGTTTCACGAAAGTGATTTATGTAAATAGATCTTTTTGTTCTTTGATTATCTGCAGTAATCGTTAACATCTATAATCAACAAACATGAGGATTTTGTGGAATACAAAATCCTCATAATATGACCCAATATGAGAATTAACTTATAATACAGATAATAAGCAATGGGTAGTAATTAGAAATGACACTAGACTAAATCAAAGAGTGATGTAGATTCTGTGCTTTCATTGTAAAAAGTCCATAAAACGCCTCGTCCAAGGCATTACAAGTTTCATAAACATGCATAAATTACGACGACGCCGATCTCAATTTTTTTTCGAAGCTACTAGGATTACGTTTAGAAATTTAATTTAATAATCATAGAACATTTTTCTTACTTTATGACAGATAAATGAAATTTTCTTATTTTAAATAGTGACATTTTATTTTTTTAATGTAAGGGATTTGTAAATAATTTTTGTAACGTACTAATTTATTTAGAAACATTTTTGCTCAATTTTGTATGCATTCAACACCAAAGTCATAATACCTACTAAACAAAAACCTACATATCAGTACAAAAAGCATAATTGAAACAGTTTATTTTATTTTTATTTTTCGAGGGACATTTAAATAAACTATAAATTCAATTACAACTTTATGTTGCTTTACTTTGTCATCCTTGGAAATTTCTTAGAGCTTTTTATTTTTCAAAAAGTTCTTTAGAAGGATGAAATTTTATATACTTTTAGAAACAAAGAGGTATATATTAAAAAAAAACACGCTATTATACATCTAAAAAAAATGTTATTTCACAAGTACATTTTTTAATTTTAACAATACCCAATTTAACGATTATTAAATAAACTGCATTATTTTTAGTAATGTGCCCACATATGAGGATATCCAGAACTCTCTCACATTAATTATATTTATCAATGACATATATCTTTCTTGATCCCCAGATAGGTACCTACTCGAAAAATATATCATTTAAATGTATGTAACACCTTGGTTTACTTCGGTACAATGGTTAATAGAACACGATATCTAATCATTTATGTAAATATGTAAAATACACATTAGTAAGATCTTCAATATTATCAGGTAATAGGCTTGAAACACTTGGTTACTCGCGCTATCGGATGGTACTTAGAAACCTATTATAACTTAATATTAAATCTCCAGAGTTAGGGCCAGTTTCACCACTTGCTAATTAAGTCCTTAATAGACTATTTTAAACTTATCTGCTAAACAACTTCAAATTTCGGATTCTCAAGCCTTGGACAGAGACATATGTGTACTCGTATGTTCGATGAACATTAATATATCAGCAACTTTATTTGTTAAATAATATCATACGGCAGATAATTACATATCTCTCTAAACCTTATCAAAAACAGGTGAAACTGGTCGATATACTATCGAAATCAAATCATCTAGTTAAATAGCATGTTTACTTAAAAAACATATATAAACATAATTCTTAAAATGTATTTATGAATATAAGACACGTAATGTTTTCTATATGTTTAGAATATATGTTGTAAAATAATTTCAGTTTATTTATATGTAGGTACCTAAATATAAAATGTATTTTTAAAAGTAATTTTTACAACCACAGTATATCATTTAGGACATACACCATTACTTCATATTATCACGATTTTATTAATTGTACAAATAATATATTCTTTCAGTTGCATGTATTATATAATACCTACCTGTTATATATATTTTTCAATTTCTATAAAGTTATGTTATTCATTATGTGGGCAATAATAGGTTATAAAAATATGTCTCCTGTTCATAAGTAAATTACGAGTTAAGTATTTTTAAATATTCTTTAATTGACGTGTCCGACAGCTAGCTACCTGTATTGTGAACCGTTTTTTCACAGATTTATTTGTTAATTTCCAAAAACTGATAATAGAATATCAAAAGGCTTCTATTTCTTTAATATCTGTTTATATTAAAGGCAAATTATTTGAAAAAAAGGTTCATTAAGAAACGCGACTTAATATTAAATCGACTAAGTTGCTTAATTTTTTAGATATACATAGTTATTTTTGGTTGTGTCTATATTGAAACTTATATAAAAGTTATATCTGCGTAGAAAGCGTAAAGTATTTTATAACCAAGCAAAACTATACCAACTGATAGCTAGGTGTTAATGTAGAAAGTACTACTTTTAATATCAGAAAGGCTGAGTATACTGAGTAGTGCAAGATTGTTACAATATAGTATTTACAGGTACTGATATTACCAACTTGTTTACCTACACTTACTATTGTATAATTAGCCTATATATCTGATATTGACTACGGAAAAGCAAATTATGCTTTTGTGAAGAATATCAAAGTAAGCCCAAAATACTTTTTATCAATACAAGAGACTATTGTGCTAGCTACCTGTCGACTTTCACAAAACACGTACCAGTTGGCGCGAAATTGCCGCTAGATCTACCATGTACTGTCATTTATGTATTTTTGGCTCATTTAGTTAGATGAGAATTCCGGGTACTTTCTACAACATAATTTACACATTATTAACCTACCCAGAAAAATGTTACTTAGGCAACTTTTAAGCCAGTATATTCTAAAGATTCTATAATATGTACATAAAAGTCAAAGTTTCTGGTATGCATCGATACGTCATTAATAATAGTTACCAGTAGTTTTAAGGTTATATTATGATCAAAGGTGTTGATTGTCTCTCGTTAGATATATTTTCATACTTGGTTATCAATATCACAGGAGTTGTACCAATCTGTTCAGCTCATGTTCACTGTCTTGCTTAGTTATCCATCTGCCTAATGGCTCTTGTAGTTCATTTACGGTAGAAACTAGCTGACAGTTATTCTGCTGTGATATTTTTAATGTTATTTATTATTTTCTAAATTATTATATTTATAACCAAAATGTTGAATGTGAGAAGAGCATGTTATATTTTACTGAGATCATTGTAGATTAGATGTTATTTTACATATTGTATCTAATGTGAAAATCCAACATGTGTTCGAAATTGATTTTATGATAATATCTAGATATTACAATTTTATCATGAAAACGTTTTTGTTAGTGTTCAATATAATCTTGAAATGTAAATTTGGCAAATTATATCAGAAAAATAAAAATGAACATCACAAAATGAAACAGTTTTTTTGTAAAACTGAGCTCTCTAACTTATATAATGATAATGCATTTCAGCAAACTAAATTGGACTGTGAAGTATTGTCTCTAAGTAGATTTCTACCTAATAAAATGATTGTTCATTGATTATTGAAATATATATGAAAAATGTTATTATTTTATTATGTGCTACTTCAAGTAGACTATTTGCCTGAATATTATACCTCAATAAGTTTAGTATGAATTTTGTGTGTCTTGAGAAATATATTACAATTATTAGAATTGCAGTGGAATTATTTTTCTGAACCCCCACCGATTTTTATTATCAAACAAATTCATCACAGCATATTGCTTCGTGGTGTCAGTTCTCTTAGATCGAAAGGAACCACGCCACCACGTTGAATGGCAATATTAATTCTCTGGCAGAAAGTTAATATCACCTGATAACGAGAAATATCGATCAATTGCTTAACTACTTATTTATAAATGGACCAAACATTTAAGATATGAAACGGCTCGAAATCTATACTAATATTGTAAACCTGAAGAGATTGTTTGTTTGAACGCGCTAATCTCGGGAACCGCTGATCCAATTTGAAAAAGTGAAACAGTTAAGATAAAAGTTTTTTTTTCTGGTAGCTGACTACTCAATGGGCAATACACAGTACTGTATTGTATTCTATTTGGGATTGAAGCGATACGAACAATATTAGACTATTGGCTAATAGACAATAATTTATAAATCGTAGAAAATTAGTACACATATAAGTGTCATACATTTTATCAAAATTAAAATTTCAACCTTAAGCCACTTATGACAGGGATGACAATTAGGTGTTGAGTAAAAAGTTTGCAAATCTAGTCTTACGTGATTAAAATTATTGTATCACACTGAGACTAATTAAAACCATAGGTTTAATTTAACACCGGTCACAGTCCGACCTACTACTACAGCCTATGTCGGAACAAGAACCATGTATCCCCAGAAGTCGTGGCCTCTTAGCCAAGATGCAAGTGTTTCGCGTCGCGTCTCTTTTGTACAGTCGCGTTGTGACCAACTACATACAAATAAATAAAATTGGAGTGTCTGTTTGTGATATTAAAATAACCGCTTTCTACTACACTCATATGAATGTATATACGGTGCACATACCAAAATATATTTTTTTAAATTTTTTG
Source organism: Spilarctia lutea (assembly GCA_916048165.1). NCBI lineage: Eukaryota > Metazoa > Arthropoda > Insecta > Lepidoptera > Erebidae > Spilarctia > Spilarctia lutea. The sequence goes on along the minus strand of OU696471.1, from coordinate 10,474,325 downwards.
TCTGTCTGTCTGTCTGTTTGTTCCGGCTAATCTCAGGAACCACTGGTCCGATTTGAAAAATTCTTTCGGTGTTGGATAGTCCATTTATCGAGGAAGGCTATAGGCTATATATCATCACGCTACTACTAATAGGAGCGGATCACCAATGAAGAATGTTTCAAAAACGGGGGAAAATTTTCACGCCACGGGCATTATAAGACGCAAACGAGGTTACGTGGGTCAGTTAGTCTATATTAGTAATAATAAAGCTGAAGAGTTTGTTTGTTAGTTTAAACGCGCTAATCTCAGGAACCGCTGGACCGATTTGAAAAATTATTTCGGTGTTGGATAGTCCATTTATCGAGGAAGGCTATGGGCTATATATCATTACGCTACTACTAATAGTTGTTAGTTTTCTATTATCGTTTACGTTTGTAGAATGTCAACTCAGCTGGTTGGGATCAGGGGGACTGATTAGTAAAATAAATTTCAATAATTACAGATCTATAAAAAGACGAATAAAAATATTACCTATTAAAGATTTTGTCTGATGTCATATAGAGGTTAGTCACCGTGACTGCTAAGCCGTAGTCATGGGTTCGGTCATTTGTTTTGTGTTTATGTGTGATTTATCTTTAATATATATATTTAGAATGTATAAGTATGTTTATCAACAGTAGCAGTTACCTGTACTAGTTACCTGGTCATGCTCTGCCTAGTTTAGGATCAAACGACCGTGTGTGAGATGTATCCAGTTATTATTGCTCATTGGTTTGTTAATCACAATTACTGTAAATTTGTTATACTATTAAAATTAAACTTCTATTTACCATATTTACTTGCAACCGTCATAACAGTATGAATGTAAGCGTTTGCTCGTAAAGATCCCTCACAATTTAAACAGTTTAAAAGCTTGAACAAAGGAGAAGACTGACTATGCGGAACAAGATTATTTAAAAGGAGCAAAAAGGGAGCGTAAGTCATTTGGCAATAAAAGTCAGGCCTGTTGGCTTCGTTCGTACTAGTCGTAGGCTAAGGTTCGATTCTAAACCTTCTTCCTACCTATCTAGCCTTATCCCAAGATTATTTGGAGTCGGCTAGTAAAATTTCGCCGAGGTTCGCGGCGTTAGCCACTGGTAACGTCTAAGGTCGAAGCTAATCTAAAATAAAAGGAGCCTAAGTTACAACTCATACCATCAGCTATCTACCAGTGAAAATCCGTCCAGCCGTTCCAGAGATTACAACGGACCAACACACAGACAATACATGATATATATCTAAAATATATTTATATAAAAATATCACTTACCTTATAAATAAAAATTTGAAAATAAATTTCATATTTAAAATTTCCCGCTAAAACGCTTACTTCCGTCATGGCGTCGCTGTGACGTAACGCTCCTCTAAGCATCATAGTTCTGTGCATAGATTAAAATGTATATACTAGCTCTGAGTAAAAATGTTCTGTGACATACTATGATATCTTGTTTAGAGGGGCGTTACGTCACCGTCGTATGCAGTCACGTGATAACAAGGATAAAGTATTTGTTAAGTATTCTAAATCATATTAAAAATATATTAACCATGAGAGTCTGTTTTTTTTTTTATTGAACAGTAATAATAATAAAACAATTTTAAGTACATATTTTCGTTTAGTACCTCACTCCTAATGCCTCAAAAAAATATGCAAACTTTCCCAAGTTCCAAACAAATAAGATAATTGAATAGGTATGAACTACGCTGGGTTCATCTACAACGACAGAAATATAATCGATGTGACCAAAGTTATTATGGCACCTGTCAAATCAGTGTTGTGTTCAATATAAGGTACACAAAAATATTTTAGCTAGTCATCAACGGGCTATCGATTTTATTATAAGATTCAAGACTTGTAAAACATTATAAAGATTGAACTCAGGGATATCCGAAGCACTTTGATATGGGGGCCGTTTTGGGCATTTGTTCCGCAGCTCAGGTGATTCATGTTCTTATTTGTTCTTCATATTATTCATAGAGTAATTTTTTTTCACAATCACATAATAAATTAAGAAACATAATTGCTCATAGAACGATTGGATCTTCGAATGAGGCGTTATATTCCAGAATCAGTTTCATTTCATAACATGTAGCTACTGAAGTATATGTATATTTCTTTGTTTTTCTAGTTACCTTGTTTTCATTACAGATTAGGGCTTCAAACTCATAATCTAATAAAGCCATAAATAATTTTTCGCGTGTCTTATCGTTCCTAACATTATTTTTAAAAATTTCCAAATTACAGTTTTTACCTTTTGTATTTTGGGCTATGTGAAATGTCTTGCTCCAATAACAACTGATAAATACTAATATAATTAAAGGAGGTTTGTATGTCGAGTAGAAATATATGGTTGCAAAATTATATGTAATCACATCACCAGTTTATAGGTATAGACTATGATACAAAATATGGATGGAAATAAAATCATTGATATTAAAAATGAAGTGTTAAATTTACTATAAGTGTTTTTTTATTAATCTGGTGACAGATTGGTTGTAGTAAGAGATGACTAAGGGAGCAAACTACACTTGATAATATTACTGTAACTAGCTGAACCCCGCGGTGCTACCCGCGGTACGATGATAACTGCGGGCAACGCCGCGAGGCGAAGCTATATCTTTATAAATAGTAGCCTATGTGTTATTCTGATGTATAAGCTATATTGTGGTAAAGTTTCATTCAAATCCATTCAGTAGTTTTTACGTGAAAGAGTAACAAACATCCATACATACATACATCCATACTTACAAACTTTCGCCTTTATAATAGTAGTAGGATAATATGAAAAACTTGAAAGAATATTAAACTTATTAATGAACCAAAACCTTATTTCCGAGGAGAGCCAATTGGCCAGCAGTGGTTCTTGGTCTTATAAATTTAATATTTTGCAAGTTTGGCTAATAATACCTAATACTTCCTTTACACATATGTAGCTGGCATGCTGCTGCGGAAGTGCTGCATGTTCCTTATGCTGTTCAGCATGTCCATCATGTGCCAACTCTACATCAAGCCGACTGATGTACACGCTGATGTTACTTCTAGTGATGGTGGTGGCTTGTATCACTCTTGCTCCTGGGTTACATGATCAAATGCAAAAAGTAAGTAAGAATTACCAATAGTTTGTAATCTAAAAAATGATCTTATATTTTCAATTTCAAAAAATATTTGTATGGATCAATTTCAATCCATACAAATATTTTCAATTCAAAAATGCTCTGTCTGTCTGTCTTTTATGCTTTCATAGCTAAACCTCTGCACCAATTTTATTGAAATTTGCCATAAAAATACTTTGATTCTTGAGGAAGAACATAGGCTTCTCTTTACCATGAAAACCAACACACATGTGTGAAATTTAAATAGCTTAAAAGCATGTGATAGATATTCATATATCTAAAAAGATAAAAATGTTAAAAAACTTGTTTCAGGTTCCATTTTGTAAAAATTCCACGCAATATATACCAAGTGACTTCAAGGTGGATTGTGATCAGGCTGTTGGTTATTTAGCTGTATATAGGTATTATTGTATTTTATATTACAGTCAGTCAATACATGCATTCATTTTCTGTGTGTACAATACTGGTACTTCTTTTACCAATTTTTTTTTTTCTTTTTTTTTATGGAATAGCGGATTTCTTTTTTTTATGGAATAGCTGGCAAACGAGCAGTCGTATCGCCTGATAGTAAGCAATTACCGCCGCCCATGGACACCCGTAACACCAGTGGCGTAACAAGTGCGTTGCCGGCCTTTGGAGGATAGGGAGGTGGATGGGCGAAAGCGTTGGGGTATGGGCCTACGGTTTCCTCACTCACTCGGTGAAATACAGCGCAGGCTCTATTTCATATCGTTTTTCTGTGAGGCAGTGGTATCACTCCGGTCCAGCCGACCCATTCATGCTGAAGCGTGGCTCTCCCACAGTAAATTTCTGCTAACAACATACACAGTTTATAACGCAGATACTTTCTGAGTTATAAAACTGTAGAATATTTCATTTAAAAATACCGTATAAATATCTTGTTTTGACTAGAATAATGCTATAAGTATTGTTGTTGTGATCACTAAGCAAACTTGCAAAATGTATATTTATTATTGAGATTTCATTAAAATTAGTTTACTACATTCAACCTCATAAATAATTCTCACAAGTAGTGAAAAGTGATGACCTAGCATTCTTAAGTAATTAGTTTATAATTATTACTTTATTTTTTCAAGTTGTCTAGTAGAAATTGTTTTAATTTTGAGTTTTGATACAAGTATATGTTTTAATCATTCATGGACCTTAAAAAGTTATTGTTTATTTAATTCATATTCTCGAATATAAATTACACTTGTACTTTTCCACTATTTTAATTCACTGCCTTGGTTTGTATTTTCGCCCTGTGGCATTATTAACCTTTGATAATGCCATAGGGCGAAACCAGTCAGGATTAAAATTAATTAAAATAGTACAAGTGAGTTTAATTCTAGAATATATTATTGTATATTATATATACTCTTTTGTAAATATATCATGTGGATAAATATCTAGATTATAATTTTCTTTTCAGGATTTGTTTTGCAACATGTCTCTTCTTCGTGTTGATGGCCCTGATAATGATTGGTGTTAAGTCTTCTAAAGATCCTCGAGCAGGCATTCAGAATGGGTTTGTTTTTACACGATTGTTTTGATCTCATGTCTCCAGTGCATTCATACTTCGTTTATCTCTTACACTGATAACAGTGTGTTTGCAGATTTCTTTATATGAATCACTTATTATATATGTTCATTGTAATTGTACCATAGATATATACAGATAAGAATACTATTTTAAGTCGTAATTAAAAACAGGTAATGTAATTAACAACTTTTAGGTATATTATTTTAAAATTGAATATGATTTAATCTGTATAAGGAGTGAATGCTTGCAATTACTTTATAACTTGCTGACCTGACTGTCATACTTGGCTCTTATTTGTCTAAGAGTGATGTTAACTATACATCTTAGATACGATTGCTAAACACATGTTTAAAAAAAAGTAAGAATCGATTAGATAGATTTGGAGTTCATCGTGAGCAATAATGTGACACGAGAATTATATATAATGATAATTTTCTGGTTTTAGATTCTGGGGCATCAAGTATCTGGTGGTGATTGGCGGTATTATTGGTGCTTTCTTCATTCCCGAGGGTCAATTTGCCTCTACCTGGATGGTTTTCGGCATGATAGGAGGCTTCTGTTTCATAGTTATCCAGCTTATACTCATCATTGATTTTGCGCACTCGTGGGCTGAACGTTGGGTTTGTAAGTATATTTAGAATAGTACCATCATTCACAACCCATAACGTCCCACTTTTGGGCTCGGATCTCATCTCAGGAGAGTGTTAAAACCATACGCTGGCCATGTGCGGGTTGGAAACTAGCAAGTCAACGTTGTGGCTACGTATTCTTGCCGTTGGATGTTTTTAAGTCGCTCAAAGACCTCCCCAATTAAGCTACACGACTGTTATACTATTATAACAACCACGTGACCTCCGAATCACGGAGACGCTCATGGTAACATGCCACCAGCGGTCATCCATCCAGGTACTGACCGCGCCGTCGTTGATTACCCTCGGTAATTGTTTCTAATCATCGAGTGCAACTGGGCTATGAGCGCCTCTATGCACCAAACATAAATGACATATATATATATATATATAGCGGAGTGGCGACCGCTTAAACCACTAGACCAACCGAACACCACATTGTTATGGTTAAATATAATATATAAAATTAATGGCTGCATGGGTGGCATAAAAAATATAATAGGAAAAAAATCCTATTAACTCGATGCCATAACACTTCCCAAGGGTAGATACGCTCATAAACCTAATTTGTAGACAGCACATATAAGAATTAAATGTGCCTTAATTATTCGTCATAATCAAAAGACTTATTATTTATAGAATAGGATAATGTACTGTACTTTGCTATATATATATAATATATTAGTGTCAACATGTTTATAATTATATGGTTTTTACAGCGAACTATGAGGAGTCAGAGTCTCGTGGCTGGTACGCAGCATTATTGTTGTCGATGCTCACTTGCTTCGCGCTCGCAATTACTGGCATCGTGCTCCTTTATATATATTACACTAAGGTAATACTGTACTTTATTAGCTATTGAGTGACAGTGAGCAAAGGATATTCTAGGCATACCATACCCGGAGTTACTATTGTATTAACTAGGAAACACGCTCAGGGGTGACTCATTCGGTTTCCTCCATATCTCTACAGAAAGTACCTTAAAATAAAAAGTGTGTATACAAACATTCTAAAGCAATGGAAAGGTATCTTCTTGCTAGAGTAACCGAATGCCTGGCAAGCGAGCTCTAACAATTGATATTTCGAAATTTGAAAAAAAGAAAATCCTGATTCTAAATTAGTAATGCCTGTATAGTTTTCCTTCGACAGATCAAGCTCAGTTCTATAGGGCTACAAATTTGATTTTTTTCTTATTCCAATTGGATCTGGCGGTTAGCGTATGTGACTCCCAATCAATGAATCTAGGGTTCGATTCCCAGGTCGGGCCAAAATTGTTGTTGGGATGTTGATATTCTTAATACAGAAGTCAGTGCCCTCAAATATACTGACAACTAGTTCAAACTTCGAATTCAGTTCGCCTTTGAAGGTTGCGGAGGCCGATGCGAGTTGTTCCGTGGAAATACTAGTATTAAAGTTAAACTAGTTGAACAAGTAGCCGACCACAATTACTCTTGGGATTATTCCCAAGTAAGAAAGGCTAAAATGATGACAAACTTGAAATTTTGGTAATTCTGAGCTTTTATGTAAATTTCACATCAAAGTGGATAAAATGAGGAATTAACGGATGTATCGTAATTTTCAAGTTCAAAAACACGAAATCGCGCGAAGCGATCACGCGAGCGAATCCGCGTACAATAGTAAGTTTGTAATTCGTTTGCTTTTTCACAACACAGGCTGACGGATGTGGGCTGCCCAAGTTCTTCATATCGATAAATCTGATCCTGGTGGTGATGGCGAGTATCATCTCCATTCTCCCATCGGTTCAGGAACACCAGCCTCGCTCCGGATTGTTGCAGTCGGCTGTCGTCTCCCTTTACGTCATATTTTTGACGTGGTCAGCTCTGGCAAACGCTCCAGGAGATTGTAACAGTTTGACAGGTGGAACTAATGAGGTTAGTAACTTTATACCTACAAATGTATAGAATTAGATAAAACGTTATGGTAAACTGCCAGCCATGAAGATGGTAAAAAAATATTGGTCATAGTACCTACCATAGGGTAATTCAAAGATGTCTATGGTTATATTTTAACCCTAATTCCCTTAATGCAGTACTATAAAAATACTTATTAGATCAGAAAAACCAAAAATAGTGGAATACAACTCCCGCAGTAGGGGTATACATCCATTGGCGCGGTGGACTTTACAAACAAACACACACGAAACGTACACAAAGAACACCCAGACTTAGAACAACAATTTGTAAATCACACAAAGTATTGTCCCATGTGGGATTTGGAACAACACTTGGGCCATCGTGTAATATTGTTTACCACAACTTTTCCTTATTAGGCTAATAAGTTCAATTATTACCCAGTATGACTGAGTATGATATGAGTACGTTAGCAATAAATCCGATTCCTTCCTCTAATTAAAGGACAGTAAAGGCAATACCTATGTAATTATTTCGCAGAATATTTTATTAGCCTATTTCGTTAATATGTACAAACAAGGAAGGCACATACATAAGAGGCCTAACTTACTGAATAATTTAAAATCCAATAAGGAGGAAAAGAGTTACATACAGGAAACACAGTAAAATGGATTCGACTGCACAGTAGGCCCAGTGGTTTAAGCAGTCGCCACTCCGCTTCCTATTGCGCTAAGTTCCGTAGGTTCAAATCCCACACGGGTGCATCACACAAATTGTTGTCGTGAGCCTGTTTATTCCTTGTGTCTCTGTATGTATGTTTGTAAAGTTCCTGGCGACACAGGACGTTTATTCCTAATGCAGGAGTTGTCTGGTAAAAAAGAAAAGAAAAAAGGATTTGGGCCCGTATTAATGAACGAGTATGTGTATATTTGTCAATCGTTATGAATGTCCTAGTACCGTTTTTAAACATAGAACGGACATGCATAAATCTGTCCTAGTTCCATTTATCATCAAAGACTTTCGGTGTCCTTTGTTACGACCTCCTGGCTTTTTTTTTTATTGAATAAGGGGCAAACTATCAGACGCATCACCTGATGGTAAGCAATTACCGCCGCCCATGGACACTCGCAACACCAAAAGCGTCACAAGTGCGTTGCCGACCTTTGGGGTATGGGGAGAGGTAATGAGGGAAGGGGTTGGGGTATGGGCCTCCGGTATCCTCACTCACTCGGTGAAACACAGCGCAAGCACTATTTCACACCAAACCTCCTCCGACCTACGATTCCTGGCCCTATCCATTATATTTATCCTCATTTACAAATATTTTATACAGTCTTAAAAGTATTATCTAAATGTTAAAACGTGAAGTAAAGACTGTATCCCTTTTTACGAAAATATGAAATATGACACAGTAAATGTTCAAATTTAAATTCAACTAAGTAAATGACACAACACTAAGTAACATTTATGAACATTTTTGACTGCACGGTTGGCCGAGTGGTGTCAGCGGTCGCCATGCCGCTTGCTACTGCGCCAAGTGTCGTGGGTTCAAATCCCACGCGGTACCTACAATACTTTGTGTGATCCACGAATTGTTGTCCCGAGTCTGGATGTTCTTTGTGTCCGTTTCATGTATGTTTGTAAAGTCCCCCACGACACAGGATGTTTATTCCTAATGTGGGAGTAGTCTTTTTAAATAAAAGAAAAAAAAAGAAAAAGAACGTTAAATTGAAGCTACAGTACGTTCGACACAAACAAACGCCACAGCCTGTACTGGATTGTCAAGGTAAATTAGGTGAACACACCAAAATCTACTGCCCGCTTGTGTCGATCCATAACTGCCAGTTTCTAAAATGCGTAGAGCCTTATGAAAAGAATACTCATAGCCACTCTTTTATAAAATCAGATCTTCAGGTACAATAGTATTAGTTTAAATGGAGGAAGAGTGCAGAGAGCTAAAGAGAAAAAAAAAGTTAAATGTTGACAACCGGGCGACCACTAGTACAACTATATTATTAGGGTTGGCCCTATGCAGGCGGCCATGCTCATTAGTCTGATCCTAAATAAAATGGGATACAAGGGAAGTTATGTAAAGAAAAACATGCAAAGTGCGAGTGGGAATGCTTAGATATTTGTAAGTTACTTTAAGGTATTTATTTAAATAAAACGGGCTAACTTGACCATTCAAAAAATAACCATAAAAATTGTAATATCATCTTCCATTAATTCTTTTTTTCCGATTATTATAACAAAATATATGTATACCTAAGCGTCACGTGATTTAAATATCAATATTTATGTATTTTATTGATACTGTAATGATTAAAATTTAATAATATTTTTTTAAATTGATTACACGTAAACAGGGATGCAAAGGAAATCAATATTGGGTATGTATTATATCAAGTTTATCATCCACGATCAAAATTTTGCATTATGAAATTAAAGTAATGTTTTCGTTTGTCATTAATTTTAGCTAGTCTGTGGTTGTCGTACACTTCGTTTCGTTCATAATCATATATTATTTTATAATTATAATTTCTAAACGTATTTATTATTAATCACTACCTTAGTACTTGCTAAAACTAATTTACTAGTCACATTAATGTGGCTGGTGATGACTGATTCTGAAGTGATGTAATTAAGTTTGAAGTCTCTACCCGAAATTCAATTCCATCAAACAGAGTAATTATTTTGAACAAAAAAAAAAGATTTTATATATATCTATGAATATAAATATGTTGTTATTACATTAGTAGCTACAACCTATCCATGTGTCATTTACTTAATAATTACTTACTCAGCACACTATTCTGTAGATATGAATTTATTTTTATAGAGAAATTACCTGTTACAGTCGTCCTTCGATAAGCAGTCGATCATCGGCCTGGTCATTTGGGTGTGCAGCGTGCTGTACTCCAGCATCCGTACCGCATCTTCTTCATCTAAGATTACCATGTCGGAACACATCCTCGCTAAGGAAGGCCAAGGTGAATATAGCCACTTAACTCGACTACTGTCTACATATTAGTAATGGAAGTAAATCACAGTCTATTGTGATTAATCGTGTGATTTTTTCATAAGCAGGTTATGGTTGCTATGTTGCAGTTAATACGATAAAACGACTTATACGCGTTGCGCAATGCGCTGTAGCATGGTGCGGGTGACATTTGCCTGTACGACGTTGACATCTATCAGTATCACATAACTAAGGGATGTGACGTTATGCAATTCATTTTTATCGCATACGATACTCGCAGCATAAATCTAGTTCTCTTTAATATTGTTATGAAAATGAGTGTGTTATTCAGTTGTGCAGTGTAACTGTTATTTGTTTGTTGAGTTCGTTGTTATTACCATGTCTAAGCATACAAAAATAAACTGTTTTGGGTAGTCAGGCCAGGGAGGTTGTTGTTCGTTAATAATATCCGTCACAGACTCAGATGATGAATTGAGTGACAATTCAGATGTTCCTGACTCTGATATGACGATTTTACCGTTTTTTATTATGAAAAATATCGACTATCCATCGTAGCAGCACATCCCATCACTAAATACTTCTATGGCGTTACGTCATACGCATAACACTGCTTAATTTTTCATTAAATTTGATTTTATTTGTAGATTAGAACATTCTGGTTTCGTTTAATTTAATTTACTACAGTTATTAATGATTTAATATATTGCGAATGTGGTACAGCTGTTTAATATACACGCCAGACCAGACCAGAGATTAACAGAATATTCATGCCATTCTTGTTTCCGAGTCATGGCTTAAACCATGTCTCCCTTCAACATCTTACTCGCTACCTAACTATAATCTCATCAGAAATGATCGTGCTAAGGGTGTAGGTGGTGGGGTTGCCATATACCTGCGAGAAACAATCTCGTATTGTGTTGTAGATCAGTCAGCTCAGCCACCTCCACCAAATGCCGGTGAGCATCTATTTTTAGAAATAGAGTTATCTCATAATAAACTCCTGCTAGGGGTATATTATTCTCCCTCTTCTCGCATTAACTTTTTTTCTTCTTTTGAGAGGCTGTTGGAACGCTTTACACCTGCTTACAGTCAGGCTATCATAATGGGAGATTTTAATACATGCTTACTCAAAACAGACTCCCGTTCTTCCTGCTTCAACAGTACTATCGAGTCATGTAACCTATCTATCTTGCCTTTAAATGCCACACATAATTTTCCTAATTCTACTCCTACTCTTCTTGATCTCATACTTGTTTCCTCGACTCATTTAGTCGCTAAGCATGGTCAATGCTCAGCGGATGACTTTTCATACCATGACTTGATATTTCTCTCGTACAAACAACGTCCCCCCAAACCTAAGCCCAAAGTCCTAAAGCAGCGTAATTTTGGTAACATGGATCTTATTAAACTTCGCCAGGATGCCAGTGTGATCGATTGGAGTTATTTATTATCTACAGACTGCATTAATGGGAAAGTTAATATATTAAATAATAAGCTGACTTGTCTTTATGATGTACATGCTCCTGTCCGTTTTATTAAAATTAAGCATCTACCTGCACCTTGGCTTACTGCTGAAATAAAAACTCTGATAACAAGAAAGTCCATAGCCAAGAGCAGATTCAAAACTCGCCCAACGACAAACAATAGGGATAGATATATAGCCATACGAAATCTCTGCAGTAAGGCTTGTAGAAAAGCGCAACGCCAACACATTCACAATTCGGTCGAGAACGGAGACCCATCCAAAGTATGGAAATTTCTCAGAACACTAGGAGTTGGAAAATCACAAATAAATATGATTCCTAAAACAAAAAACATAGATTCATTTAATTTACATTTCTCTTCTTCGTCTAATTACAGTCAAACCTGTAAAAATAATATGTTACAATATCTTTCATCACGTCCAACTCCTGACTTTTCCCCGTTCTTTTTTCATCAAATTACTGCTTGTGATGTTAAGAAGTGTATAATGTCCATAACTTCCAATGCTGTTGGGAGCGACTGCGTTAGCCGTAACATGATCCAACCTATTGTTGATGAAATCCTTCCCATTTTATGTCACATTTTAGATCACTCCCTCGCTAATAGTGTTTTTCCCGATACTTGGAAAGAAGCACAAATTATCCCTTTACCAAAAAAATCCAATCCTTCATCCTTCTCCGACTATCGTCCTATTTCCATACTCTCTTTTATGTCAAAAGTCTTAGAACGCCTCGTGCACTCGCAACTAACTTCTTACCTAATGAAGAACCAGCTCCTCAATCCTTATCAATCGGGTTTCCGTACCGGCCACAGCACGGTAAGCGCGCTGGTCAATATCACTGACGACATCAGGCTGGGTATGGAGCACGGAAAACTCACTATACTCTCCCTGCTGGACTTCAGCAATGCGTTTAATGCGGTAGACTTCGACATCTTGCTGGGCATTTTACACTCTATTAACATATCTCCAACGGTGGTTGATTGGTTTCGTAGTTACCTGTTAGGGCGAAGGCAGCGTGTGCGCATTGAGGAATCATTTTCTTCGTGGTGTAATACGTCTGCTGGAGTACCGCAGGGTGGCGTTTTATCTCCTTTACTCTTCACAATTTTTATAAACTCTATTTCCGAAACATTACTCTCATCCTACCACCTTTACGCAGATGATCTTCAAATCTATACGCAAGCACCATTGAATAAACTGTCGGAAGCCTTTGCAAACATAAACTCGGATTTGGCGCGGGTGTGTCAATGGAGCAACCAGTATGGTCTTATTGTTAATCCAGCTAAAACTAAAGTTGTTGTTGTGGGCAGTTCCAGAATGCACTCAAAGATCGACTGGTCTGATTTACCAGACATTAAATTTAATGACGTTGTACTCCCCAATCAGTACGTGCGTCAAGAACCTAGGAATTCTAATCGATAGTACGTTATCTTGGGGCCCCCAATTATGTGAAGTTAGTAGAAAAGTGTTTGCATCGGCGGGTTCACTGCGAAGACTTCGCAACTTTCTACCCATAGTTACTAAAATTGCGCTAGCTGAATCCCTGCTCCTTCCTATACTCGATTACGCCGATGTCAGTTATCTCGATATCACTGAGGAGCAGCTTGATAAACTTGAGCGCCTTCAAAATTTCTGTATTAGATTTATATTTGGTTTACGCAAATATGATCATGTGTCTGAATTTCGCAAATTGCTCAAGTGGCTCCCAATTCGACTTCGACGGAATTCTCATATACTTTCTATACTTTATAGTATTTTATTTAATCCCTTTACTCCACCTTACTTAAAGGAACGTTTTGTATTCCTCGGTGACACACATCTGAGATCCTTAAGGTCGTCGGAATCCTTGGAGTTAATGGTACCTAGCCACACTACTATATTCTATGACAAATCTTTCACGGTACAGGCTGTCAGATTATGGAACTCTTTACCTATATCCATTAGACGTGCACAAACACTAACGGCATTTAAGAATATGGTTAAAATTCACTACCTAGATTCATAAGTACCTTTACTCTCAGTGGCTGTACATGACTGAATGCTTTTATATATTGATATACATATATATATATATATATTGTATATATTTGGATTTTGTATATATATATATATGTGCATGTGTGTGTATGTATATGTGTATGTTTATGTTTATATGTTATTATTAAACATCACCATAACTTTATAACACCTACACTACCCTTTATTACGTTCATTTCTTTCTCCGGTAAATATGTCCATCCAAAGGTTGCCTGGAAGAGATTGCTTTTGGCAATAAGGCCGCCCATTGTACACATCTTCTTGAATTTTAAGTTAAGTAATTTGTAATTGGTGTACAATAAAGTATATTCTATTCTATTCTATTCTATACAGCTGAAATACTCAGTCATAATTTATAAATCGCGGCAACTTTCAAGAGTGAAACGAAGTCTTACTGAAACTGTCACCCGCACCATGCTACAGCGCATAGAGTATAGTCCTTAGTTATAGTCCTTCAAATATAACTTGACCTCTGTGACAATTATCACTATTGTCATAATAGACCTTAGAGTTATATTTTAGATGTGATTTTTATCTTTTGTGTCTTGTGTCAGATGCAGCAGAATGAGATCATCCACTCCCTACGTAAACATTTTATGTGTCCAGTTGCTTCCACGTAACACTCATGACGAACAAATAATGTAACTGGTAACTAAAAATCTTTAGTTGAAGACACAAACAACATTAACAAATTGCCTTACAATTGTACTGAACTGCAAGTTGAAACAAAGAGTTGCATTCGGTGTCCGTCTTGTGTGTACGACACAAGCTATCCATAACGTCCATTGTGAGACTGACCGAAAACAAGCGACGATGTGTGGCCAGAAGTAGCGACCGGTGACTGTCCGATTGCCGCCACCGGACACAGCTACTACGGTTACCAGTGACCAGTAGTATCAACGGGCGACACGTTTGTGCAACGCCTTACTGACTCTTTATGCATCGTCTGAAAAATGCTTATTGGCTAAAACAACTGAGTACCTATATAGCAGCCCTAACCTATTTACGAAAAAAACAAATGAAAAATCATAGTTTATTGTGATTTAATCCCATTACTACCACATATTCAATAACAATGTCCACACTCTACAAACAAATTGTAATATTCTTAAATTTGTTGCATTAATTATATATTCATACTGCTTGTTAACATTTTGTTTGAGTTAGCAATGTTTTAACAATTATATCGTTATCAGTGTGTCCTCTAGTTGCTTGTTGACGAAAAACTCCTTGCAGTAATTTCATTATGTTTATCAATCTAAATGAAACAAACATATTGTTGTTAATTATAATTGATGTGTTAAAGTTTTGTTTGTTGAACTGTATTTTACAATAGCACAGGTCACGAATAGCCAGATCACAAATTCATTAAAAAATCACACAATATTTGTTTGCTTTCTTTACTACAACATATATTTACAAGTTTTTATTTTATTTCGAGTACCTACTTACTTTCTTTACACTGGTCTCATATAAAATTCTGTCACGTTTTTTTTACTTTTTATGAAACTAATGCATACTGTGCATTCCTTGTGGACATATCGCGGCGGCGGCGCAATTAAGGGCAAGGAGGGCTCATTGCTAACGAAGGTAATGCCACAATGTACACTTGGCCTTATCATACAATATACAAACACCTTCATGCGAAATATTTCTTTCGATCATAATATGTTATCCGCTTATCACGCCTTATAGGTATACGTAGTTGCACGTATACGTATCGGTCTATGGCACAAAAATATTTTATTTTAGAAGAATTTTCGCTTTGACTTCTATATTATGCTTTGTAATTCTTCTGCTGTCGAAACCCTAGAATAAGGTCAACACAAAATGCACCTTGTAAAATGGTGTATGTCTAACTTGATGAACATAAAGTGCTTCCAGTAAAATTAGATTGAGGTTGTGACATGTCTAATAATATTATTTAGCTCACAATATTAATAGTGAACATGAATTACTCCCAAGTACATTAGATTCAGCTTACTATTATGCTTGCCAACAACTACCAACAACAAACCTTTTTGTACAGAAATTCCCCATCAAAATACACGCAGCTAACGTATTTATTTTAGTTATTATTATTTTCCTGTGTGTGTTATGTTTAGCTGCATGCTATGCTGAATAGGTGGTGCACTGTAGCAATGTTAATGTCGCATGTCGGTATGCTCACTGAGCATAGTATATGATTCCGTAGAGGGCGCTGACGGCGGCGAGGCAGGCCGCGGCGAAGAGACCAAGGTGTTTGACAACGAGAGCGACGGCGTCGCTTACTCTTGGACTTTCTTCCACATCGTGTTTGCACTCGCCACCCTGTACATCATGATGACACTCACAAATTGGTTCAAGTGAGTATTCACTTAAACGTTGCGTGGCCAGTCTGTACCAAGAGATTATAACTTTGATCTCTCTACATAATTTTTTATTGTCGTATCTAAGTTACACATTAATTTGTATCTTGAGAAGTATTCAATTTTAATTTTGGATTCGGAACTTTTAAACGTTAAAAAGATACATTTGGATTAAAAATATATTTTTATTCAGCAAGCAAAAAAACCGTTTTGAAGGATGTCGGTTTCTTAGAAATAGCTCATTTTTGATTTGTGATATCTTTATTTTGTTAACGTCAATTAATTTTATAAATATGTTTTAATCTTTGTACTCCTTTTTACTAAAGTTGCGCAGACGGAGGAGTACACTTATAGTTTATATAGAGAAAGAGTGCAGAATGCTATTTTTTTAATTACCCATAAAAAATACATTAAATTAATAAAAACAATATTCTATAACCTATCATACATGACGCACTTACACAAATTTCCATATATCTACACAAATGTGGGTATCTCAAATTCAAACTAAAAAGATGATTATTTTTTGTATATACTGTCGTACTGAGTGTCAAACAAAAAAGTAGCCACGATGAAATCTTCGATCAAAGAGATTTGAGAAATGTTCTAAATAAAAAATTTAAAGAAATATGGTCAATTTTCGACCTCTGGGTGACCACTAGTAAAAATAAGTAGTTGAGATATATGCATACACTCACATCTAGAAACAGAATGACGTATCAAATTGACACATCTACCCACTTACGTAATAGCAGCAAGCCGTACATAGAAGTTGCCAAGGATTACTTGGTTCTCCGTCACGTTACAAATTCAAACTTGTCTATTAACATAAATGTTCTGTTACAGTCCGAGTTCGCGGCTTTCGAAGGAAAACGTCGCCTCCATGTGGATCAAGATTTCATCTTCCTGGATCTGCGTCGGTCTATACATTTGGACTCTGGTAGCGCCCGCTGTATTCCCCGACAGGGAGTTTAATTAAGGCGTACGTTGACAATGAAAACACTCATGAATTTAATCATCATTTTAGTCTATGTTTATTAATTGAAATTTGTCATTAGATACTTAGACTTGCTACTATTATTGTTATTATTAAGTCATGTAATACATCAGAAAAAGATCTAAAAAAATGAAGGCTATGTGCAGTCACAAATTTTAAGTAAACGATATTGGAGTCTTCGACATTCTATACTAGGAGAAATAAGTACAAGAAAAAAAAAGTAGCTCACTATAAAATAACATTTAATAGAACAAATCTCAGTTGTTTTGTATCGCATTTTTTCTGTCTTAAGTGTTTCCTGTTCTTAACTTTACATTTAAAAATACTTTTTAAATCAATGGTGATGTCAGCTAATAAGATATTTAAACTTTGTGACTGAAGAATGATTAGGGAATCTTAGGAAAACGTACCGTATCAAATAATTTTATATTGTTTAATTTTTAAGTTCCATTTCACTTCAAAACTTATCTCCGTCTTTAAAAAATACTTAATGCTCGTTGTTCTGTAAACTTTTCGTAACTTGCTTCACTAAATATGCATGTAATTTCTCTATAAATGTATTTAAGATTATAAAAACAATGTCAGTGCTATGTTTAACCTCTGTAAATGTATATATATATATAAATAAATCCAATTTCACACCTCCCCATACTGTTGTTTACTATTGAGTCGTGTTGAACATCTAATATGTATACCCATTAGTATGACTTGTGGTTCTAGTCGTTAGTAGCAATAGAACTGATGCAATTAACACACTGTTTTGACAAACATTTAAATTTGAACCCGAGACCTCAAGCATAGCAGTTGTATACGCTACCACTACGCCACCGAGGCAGTCAAAGTCAAGTGATTTTGATTCTAGAATGTACCAGTGATAAGTCTTTCTCAATGGGATTACCGCAAACGGCGATATCTGCTTAAAAAAAGAAAGGTGACATGACAATTTTATCAATAAAATTTCAAAAACGTGTGTCACCTTTTCTTTTTTTAAATTTTAAAGGATACTAGACAATTATAAAATATTATATTAAAAATCCCATAAAAATACAAAGAGATAGATCACTTTGTGTATTTTTGTATCTAGATACTGACCTTGTTCACCAACTCTGAAAAGACTACTAAGGCAGCAAACTATATACAGTAAAACAGCACTGCAAAGTGAAGAAAAATTTAAACCCAAATTTCAACTACGCGGGCAAAAAAAAGACGGCGCCGCCGCATTCGTCTGGAGATCGTCTTATAGTAGGCCTAAACCTCCTAAGAAGAAGGCTAAGTCCAATAGTGAACTATTGATATTAGAAGAAGGCTGTTGTTGATGATTAAACTTCTCGCCTAAAATAATATGTGGCGACAGCGCGCCGTCTCGGAGCGCCACTCCGCTCGACGTCACCTATAAGCATTCATAAGTAAAGTAAAATTGAACTGATTCTCAGCGTGTGTACATATTTACGTGAACTGTCTTCGTCCACGTTGGTCGATGATACTCGATTCACAAGATCGGGCTCGCTACAATCGCCGCCGCATGTTTGCTCGAATAGTATTGTTAAAAGCATTTTGTCAAATAAACAAGCTAAGTCGCATCTTCCTCCGAGTTTAACTATTAAGTACTCTAACTACAGTACGAAGGCTAACAGCTGAACCGGTTAGAATAGTCACCTACCACCTCTCCCTGGTATTAAGACTTCGGTACGAATGCTGATCAGCTGGGCCGGCCGACATACCCATCCCAATCATCAGCTAGCTGGCATAGTGTAGGGCCAGGTTATCATCACGAACCCCACCGGTCAGTAAGCCCCTCAGTTATCCCGAAAATTGCAATCAACTACTAATAAATTGTGTGTCTGTCATTGAGACTATAGAGGCCGTTGATCTATTATGTACACTAGACATGTACACAGTTTAGTGTTCAAAGTCGCGCCACCGAAGTTGACATAGTGACACGTGACAATAATAATCTTTTTTTTTTTTTTTTTTTAATCTTTATTTAAGGAGCTTAGCCACAATTTTGACTATGTCGCTCCATCATAGCCACTGTTTTAATTTACACAATTCTTATAAATTCAGCATATAAATCATATAAGGCCTTAGCTGCATCTGTTGAAGGACTGGCCAGGATGCTGTTACATCTTCCAACATCCATCAACTTATCACTAAACAATCTATTTCTAAGTTGTTGGTTCCGCGCACATTCCATCAAAACATGTTCTACATCCTCCACCACACCACAAATTTCACAATTTGGCGTAGACGATAAGCCCATTAGAAAGGTAAACTTTCTGGATGGGATGTGTCCGGAACGTAACCTCATAGCCATTATTAATTTATGCCTATTCAATGAACAGTTATCAATCCAAGGTAGGTATAGCCAATGGTTCAGGTTGTATAGTTTTATACCAGATACCCTTCTCAGTTGACCTCTTATCGAAATATTCTCTCCAAGATTTGAAACAATATTCTTTTACAAGATATAGGCAGTCTAAAAAATAAGGAGGTATAACAATAGGTATACCTTCAGAACAAGCCTGTTTTGCTAGTGTGTCAACCGTTTCGTTCCCAGCTATACCTATGTGAGATGGAATCCACTGAAGTTGCACAGTTTTACCACTTTGCTCTAGCTCTAAAATTTGGTTAATAATTGTGTATGCTATCGGTGTTCCTCGAATTGTCGAGGTACATCGAGCAACATGTTGGAGAGCACTTTTAGCGTCAGTTAAAATAAGAAACTTGTCGTGCCCAATGGTATTAATGTAGGATAACGCTTCACTAATAGCAATTAATTCTAGATACATTATCGACATTTTAACTTCAATTCTAAAGCGAGCGAATGTATTTTCTTGAGGGTCGAAGAGGGCCGCCCCCGCTGATTCTTTTCCTTTCGATCCATCGGTAAATATTTGGTAGTAATTCGGCAAAAAAGTATCAATATATTTAAAACACAGGTCTCTCAAAAAGGCTGACGCATATAGCTTTTTAGGTTTTTGTATACAGTCTATATCATATTTCACTTTTCTAGAAATGTCTATGTAACCCATCCACATCTGATTCTCAAACATCTCTAAATTTTTACTACTATGAACTTTCACTTGCTTTAATTCTTTGTACATTACTATTAGAATAGGTTTATTTTTCCTTCGCCATGCGATTAAAGAATCATCTAATTCATTTAGTAATTTAATTATTTTACTACTAATTAATAAAGACTTACTTTTTAATAAAAATTTACCAGCTAAGTAACATCTACGTATATGTAATGGCTGTATCGCTAGTTCACTACTCATAACGTGGATAGGTGTCGATTTAATAAACCCACCGATAATTCGCATGGCCTGATTCTGAGTTTTATCCAATTTACATAAATGTGTTTCACAACTGTTGCCATATAAAAAGCTACCGTAGTCTAAACGACTTCTTAGGAGAGAAATATACATTTTCCTTACATGTTTAGGGTGTATACCCCAACTTGTTCCCGCCACAAACTTAAGGATACTGAGATATTTAACTGCTCTTTCATTAATTTCTCTTATGTGTTTAGCCCATCTAAGAGAGCGGTCAAGCCACAAGCCTAAATATTTTACGCTGTCAACAACTTCTAATCTGGTGTTATTCAGTGTTATAGTGTTTTGTCTATTACAGCCTTTTTTAAAGACGCATATTTTACTTTTAGATGGAGAAATTTCTAAACCAGCCTCAGATAAACTAGGTACGATATTAACCAAGCTATTTTGTAACTTTTCTGCGGCGTTAAATATGTTTTTATGTGTACAATAAATAACGAAATCGTCCGCATATTGTGAGATGTGTATGGAATTAGTGTTGTGTTGTTTGCAAATGTCTATTGTTGCGACGTTAAATAGTAAGGGAGACAGTGGGTCACCCTGTGCCAAGCCTTTGCCAGTGCTGCGTGTCATCGACAGACCATCCACTGCTAATTTAAGATATCGTTCTCTAAGAAATTCAAAAAGGTAGCTACATATTTTTTGACCCACCCCTAACATATCCAATTTGTATAGAAGACTATTGATATTGATATTGTTGTATGCGTTGTCTATATCGATAAAACATCCGACTGTGATACAGTTTTTACAGAAACCTGTTTGAATTCTTGTTACTAAGTGGCTTAAGTTGTCTAGACAAGATCTGCATTTTCTAAACCCTAATGTTTCGTTAGAAAACATACAATTATTTTCCAGATACCACTCTAGCCGTTTCTGTATAATGACATGAAAAATTTTACATAAACAAGATATACCTAAGCGAAATTGGCCTCAATGCCGATGAGGAGTTGCTGTCTCTTCCAGGCTTAGGAATGGGTATAATACTGATACCCCGCCGTTGAATAGGAACTTTACCCGTCGAAAGAAAAGAGTTATACAATGTTACTAATACTAATTTAGCGTTTAAAGGTAATTTTTTAATCATACTGTATGAAATATTGTCAGATCCGGGCGTAGTGTCTTTTTTTTAATACTATTATTTAATTCTTGTAATGTAATTTTAATTTCTAAGGTCGAATTTTGTGATAGAAATATGGGTTTATTTTGGGGTACGTCATCTGGGGTCAAGTTATGTAGAAGAAGATTCGCTGCATTTGAGTCAATGGATTTTTTTTGTGTCTTGTATCCTTTAATCCATCTAATTTTATTCCATAATTCGCTCACTGACGATTTTTCGTCTATAGTGCTACAAAAATGTTGCCAAGATTGTCTTTGAGCCTGTCTAATCATCCTTCGGGAAACACTTATTTTTCTTTTTAGCGTAATTAAATTTATCGGGGTGGGGTTACATCGAAAGTTAGCTAATGCTAATCGCCTCTCTGCTACTGACTTAGATAATTCAGGGTTCCAATACGGTTTAGGTTTAAACTTACTTGTAGGGTTAGTACTATATTTGATATTGGGGATGAACTTTTCGGCGGAATCGTATAAAATATTTAAAAAATAATTATAAGCTTCTTGAGGGTCATAAAAGGTGGACGTATCGTAATTATTAAATTTTTCATTCAGATAATTTTCATAACCTGACCAATCAGCCCTTTTAAAATTGCTTTTTGTTTGATACTGATTACTGGCGTGAAATAAGGTAGATATTTTAATAATCATGTGATCGCTTCCCAATGTGTCATTTGAGACGATCCAATCGAAATTTAAAGAGATATCCGAAGACGCTATAGATAAGTCCGGGGCAGATTTCCTACATACGTTGTTGACAAGTTGAAAACGTGTAGGGCTACCGTCATTTAATATAATATAGTTATAGTCTAATAAAGAGTCTAAGATTTGATTTCCTCTCGTATCTGTTTTGTATGACCAGTTGGAATGGTGTCCGTTAAAATCCCCTAATATAAGAGACTCTTTGTTTGCCATAGAAAACAGATAGTCCCACGTCTGAGGATTTGTCGAAGAATCCGGAGCACAGTATATACCTATTATATGTTTTAATTGATTGCAATTAAACAATTTAATATGAATCAATTCTAAAGCACAATTTGTTCTACGTAATTCAACCCGTTGTGATTGAACTGAATTATGTACTAAAATTGCCACACCACCGTACCCATCCCTGTCCAGACGTAAAATCTTATAACTGTTAATATTAATATAGGTATCTGGTGTAAGCCACGTTTCACTTACCACCGCGATATGTATATGTTCTTGGATTAATAACTGTTCAAATGACTTTAACTTTGGCTTAATACTTCTGGCATTCCATTGTATCATGTTCAGTTTGATTATTGTATTGTAGGCGTTATCCATTAACTGATGTAAATATATTTTTAATAATGGAGATATCGGGTATTATATTACTAAAGAATGTATTAAGCCAATCTACAACTAATTTTAATCCATCTTTAAACTGTGTTTGAATCTGATGTTTTATATTGTGTATCATCTCTTTAATGTTTTCCCACAAACGCCTTACTTTCCGAGAGTTTTCACTTGTGTAAGGTTGTGTGTCTTCTGGTTCACAAGGGTCGATTGAATCTTCGGGGTTAGAGTCAGTGACCGACATATCCACTATAACGTTTTCGGAGAAATGGAACGGTTTCTTTTTTTTGTGAGACTTTTTTTTTGTAGGTGTCTTTGTTCGTTTGTTGATCTCGGCTAATTGTTCGATATTTCCCCTCGGCGTACTGGTACTATATGGTCCTGGAACGATACTCTGGCTATTGTTGTTAATACTTAGGGAGTTACTTTTTTCGACTGTATGATGAGGGGAAGGTCGAATGAAGGTCATGGCTATTCGATAGGTACACTTCATCTGTGACATTATCTCACGAATCCGTTTTTCTCTTGCATAAACTGGACAAGCCCTTGATAATGAGATATGGTTAGCAGAGCAGTTGACACACTTATAAATAGATATATCACAATTAGCGTGATCATTTTTTCCACATTTCGGGCACAAAGGCTTGTTGGAGGGGCACATCTTTGATGTATGACCGAATCTCCAACATCTTGAGCATTGTGTCACAGGGAACACAAACGGAGAAACAGCAATCCGTAGGTCCATTAAATATATATGACTTGGTAAAGAATTACCCTTAAAGCCAATTCTTATGGTCTCACTAGGAATCCATCCTTCCTCGGTTCTCCTATTCATCCGCTTAGCCATCACGAGGTCCTTGTCAGTTTGTATATATTTCATAAGGTCCGCCTCTGACAGTTCCACATCTATATCTTTAATAATTCCATAACATAAATCTACTTCCCAGGTTTTTTGTCTGCGCCAACCAAGTTCAGTTAAAGCGTCACAAGATGTAAATTTCTCAGCATCTATTTCCTTTTCAAAATTTACTAATAACTTATAAGGATTAATATATTTCACTTTAGTTACTCCAGATATTTTGTGTTCATTTAGCAATTTTGCCATAGCAAATTGTTTCGGTAGTTTTTCTTTTGAGTAGACGCAAATCTGCCACATAGATTCTACCGGTTGCATGCTAGACGAATCTACAGACTTTCTCTTCTTCGCAACTGTCTGCCAACCCTCCATTCTTAATCGTTTGTTCGTTGATTCCTCATTTGACTCCATGTTCTCCTCTAAACAATATGTTTGATCAGTCTCGCCTCTTTGGTCAACTAAAGAAATTTCAAAGTTGTTTGTTCCATCATAGTCATTGCAATCCCGTTCGCTACCCATTCAGATTAAGGTTCATATTAACTTCACACAATATGCGACCGGGCGCCGATCGCGCTGCGCCGAACGATAACAAACCGGTTTGTTGTTTACAATATTTGTTGCCCACTGAGAACGCGTTCTAATCGCACGAGGTGTGAATTAGCACTGAATAATAATCATTAAAATGGGCAAATGCGTTGTGATAGAATGCGATACAAGGTCAAAAAACTGTAACAAATCAAGCAGAAATACTTTTCACATGTAAATAATATTATAGTCTATATGTATTGAAATGAAAGCAAATAGCGCTTTAATCGAAGTAGGGTAATAATAATTGTTAAAAACAATGTTGCTATTCACACATCTTTTCTTTGCCGCAAGTTAGTGGGAGAATATGTATTTGATTATTTAGAGTCCGCAAAATAACATTTTTTTTTGAAAATGCTATAAAAAAAAACTACTGAATATTTTCTCAAAATTCTTTTTTTATTTGAAAGTACAATCCTTCCGGTTAATAATGGAAAATAATTTCATTCAAATGGCTGCCTCGGCTGGCCATGCAGTGGCCTACACGATCGGTCCAATTTTTAAGCACATTATCGATTGTGTGCAGCTGTATTTCACCAATGGCTTCACGAATATTGTCCTTTAAAGCGTGAATTGTCTCTGGTTTGCCGGCGTAACACTTATCTTTGACGGCACCCCACAAATAATAGTCCAACGGTGTCAAATCGCAGCTCCGAGGTGGCCAAACGACATCAGCTCTGCGGCTGATAATGCGATCTTCAAAAAACAGGGCGCAAAACATCGAGTGTACCTTCGGCTGTGTGGCACGTAGCACCGTCCTGTTAAAACCAAATGTTGCCAATATCCTCCTCTTCAATTTTTGTGAACAAAAATTCGTTCAACATGGCCCGATAACGATCGCCATTGACTGTTACGGCCACTCCTTGCTCATTTTCGAAGAAAAATGACCCAATTTTGACTCGTTTTGGGTGCGTCGGCTTTTCAATGTATGCGTGCGGGTTTTCTGTGCCCCAAATGCGACAATTTTACTTGTTTACATACCCGCCAAGATCAAAATGAGCTTCATCTGAAAAGATGATTTTTTTGGCAAAATCGGCATCTTCTGTAAGTCGATCGCAGGCCCACTTAGCGAAGCTAAAACGCATTGGATGGTCAGTTGGCTTCTACTCCTGAACCAATGAACGACGGTGAATTGATGTTGATGGTGCTTCACGCACACTTTCTGCCACAGCAGCAATATTCTCGGGTGTACGCACTGTTTTTAGCTTTTCACGCTTTGGTTTATCAATGAGGATGCCAGTTTCTTCCACTTTTTTCATAAGATAACGAACATACGGAGCTGACGGTGCTTCTCTTCTTCCAAAATCCGTACGCAATTTTCGCAAACATTCTGCAACTTTACCATGATTTTCAAAGTAATGTCGCAATATTTCCCAGCGATGTAGAACTCTGTAGAAGCGTATACACAACCATTTTCGTTCAACGAAAGGATAAAACTAATTATCTTTCAAATCAGACATGAGCTAAGTGTTACCATTCACGAAATAAGCACTAGTCGAAAAAAAACTTTAGATGGCGGACCCGTTATAATTTTGTTTTATTCATAAGAATAAAGATATTTAGATATTACATATTGATAATAATTATTAATATTAACATGATAAGAACCAGCATAGGATTAATTGGTCTTCACAGTCAGAGTGTCAATAATCTATACAAATAAATAAAATTGGAGTGTCTGTTTGTAATATTATAATAACCGCTTTCTACTACATGCATATGAATGTATATACGGTACACATACCAAAATATATATTTTTAAAATTGTTGTCTGTTTGTTTGTTCCGGCTAATCTCGGGCACCACTGGTCCGATTTGAAAAATTCTTTCGGTGTTGGATAGTCCATTTATCGAGGAAAGCTATAGGCTATATATCATCACGCTACTACTAATAGGAGCGGAGCACCAATGAAGAATTAAAAAACGGGGGAAATTTTTTACACCACGGGCAATATAAGATGCAAACGAGGTTGCGTCGCAACCTCGTTAGCTCGTTGGGTCAGCTAGTTGATAATATAATTATGCATTCGCAACGAATATGGTGACCACCACTCTTGGATTCTGTTTATGCCTTCTGTCAGGCAGAGTAGAGTCACTTTGGCAGCCCATACATAAAAAAACAAATTAAATTTAAGTGTCTGTAATTTTAAATTAACAGGTTTCACTAAATATCTAGGTATATATATTATGAAAATATATAGAGCACTTACAAAAAAAGCAATTTTAATTATTTTTTTCCGTCTATTTGTTCTTGCTGATCTTTGGAACTGCCAGACAGATATTGATAGGACTTTTATTAGCAGATACTTGATGATGTAAAAGTAGATTAGACTACTTTTTAGTTTAGACCAGCTGCGCCACGCGGTGTTATTCACGGTTTTTGATGTAAAGATAGGACATAAACCCTGGGTAACACCGTGGAGCTAGTTACAGATTATGATGAGTGGAAATGAAAACTGTCAAGCATTTTATTATTAGGGAGTAATTTGAATTAGGATAATTTTAATTTATTAATGCTCTTTTGACATACAATACGGCCGACGTATCTCGGCGAGTTCGAACTTCGCGCAGAAGGTTACGCAATAACTTTTTTATTTTTAGTAGCTCTGTATCCAAAGATTTTTGATATTTATTTAATTTGTTCTAATTGGTCACTGTATTACGGCAATTTTATTTGTACATCGGTAAAAAAAAAATTTGAATAACAGTTTTCTTCACGAGTGTACACGCGCTAAAGTTCATGTACATGCGCTAAAGTTTGTGTACATGCACTAAAGTTCGCAGAACCTATGTTAAAACTCGCCAAAATACGACGGCAGTATTGTACCTGCTTATAGAGTATATAAATGGCAAGAGTTCGATTTCCGAAAAGAAATCGAATATTGAAACTTCATATTTACATCTGCTTCTTACATAAATCGAAATTTTCGCCTATGCCTACACCGGCTACACCTATACTTCACTCTTTCTGAGTAGAAGTGTTTTGTGATCACAGAACACTTAGGTACTCAAAGAGTCTGTGATTTCATTTCACTACACTACACGTATGGAGGGTAGAGATAAGGAGTATCATCTGTGTACATGAAAAGTGTCCGTTGAAATGCATTAAATTAGGGTGGCGCCACATTAGCATCAGAGTAAACTTCTTAAAATCAATACACACACTTTTTCATAAAATTGAATGATAAAAAATCAATAAACGTACTATTCACAGTTCAAAAATTAATTTTTATTTACTACATTATTTTGTAATACGCAAGTAGTGACAATAATGTTAAATTTTATTTTTTAACTCGGCGTACTTTAATTCGTTCACAATTGCTACATTCATACCATACCCTGTGTCTACACCAGCGCCATTCTGGAAGGTTTTTGAACTGTTATTTACAGCTTATGCTGGACACTTTTTTCAATTTTCTTCCATATAAGATAACACTCCTTGTCTCTACCCTCCATAACTACACGATTGTGACGACTGAAGGCCCGAGTTCGACTGACTTTTATCTTTTGTTTACAAAAATAAACTTTGGTTATAGACTCTTCTAGTTAGAATAATAATGAATAGTCATTTGTTGACATTGTTTTGGTTAAGCATAATTATTTGCGTTAGTTCGAATACGAAAACCTGCAAAAAGTTTGAAACTTGCACTGAAAATGAAACTGAGAACAAATACACTAGAGGTTATTTTATAAATGAAGTATTTTAGCATTTAAAGCAGCAATATAACAATAAATTATTAAAAATAAAGCTTATTCTTTACATTATCAGTTGTCTTTCATTGTACTTATCAAATGTATGTTATTTTTCTTTCAGAAGCCAATGACTGGTCACAACAACTTAAACAAAACATAAATGCCGCCTTAGAACAATATATACCGTGTAAGACTGCTAACTGTAGTTGTCATAAATCGGTAATAGACTTGGACCTATTGCCATTCGAAGATGGTATCACTAAAGAACTATTTGATTTAGCTGCATCTAAAGGAACTAAATACCAGGTAAGATTTGGTCATATGAAGTACCACTCTTAAGGGTATATTTTTACCTAACTCACCAATTTATTTTTGCTTACATCCTTATTAGCTTACTTCATGATTATTTTATTAATAACATGACTTAAGATGAAATAGATATTTAGCCTAAACTTTCTTTCTACTTGAATACTAGGGTAGCAAATACCTGAAATAATATTTAAGTACCTTATTTGAGTCTCATAACAAATATAAACACTTTTTTGTTCAAAGCAAGCCTACTAATATACTAATTACTTTTCATCCAGTAAGGTCAAATTCTGTGCAATGAATAAAAGGATGTTTGTTTTTATATATTAAGACATACAAAGATATTTGTTGTGAATAAAAATTCAGATTTATATGTTGATAGCTGACCCATGCAACCTCATTTGCGTCTTCTATTGCCCGTAGCGTGAACATTTTCCCCCGTTTTTTAAACATTCTTCGTTAGTGCTCCGCTCCTATTAGTATTAGCGTGATGATATATATCCTATAGCCTTCTTCGATAAATGGACTAACCAACACTGAAATAATTTTTCAAATCGGACCAGCGGTTCCAGAGATTAGCGCGTTCAAACAAACTCTTCAGCTTTATAATATTAGTATAGATAATAAATCTTGTGTTCTTCTTGATTAATTCCAATCTTAATACATAGTCAGATTCCTTTTACATTTTATTACCCTTCATTACCTCCCTCCTATGTTACAAATACACAAATGCTGATTATGAGTGGACTACCCATATTCAGCATGACATTATTTAATTAATACATCCTTTCACCTCATCCTGACTGGTCAATGTAGCTCCAATTTGCTCTTGCAAAAACCAACCTCCATGTGTAAGCGATTGAGTGATGATCTCTATCTATAAATATATATATTGGTATCCAGGTAGCCAGTTTTCAAATGGTTTTATCAAATGTCAGGACAGAATGTTCAGGATGTCTCTTGCATGTTGTGGCTAAATTGCTTTTTATGTTACAGTTGTCCTGTCCAATTCATTTCAAGTCTATATATTTAATGAAATATATTTTTGTTTTAGATAATAAACGGCAAATTATATAGAGAAAATGACTGCCATTTCCCAGCTAGGTGTGCTGGAGTGGAACACTACTTGACTGCTTTGGCTCCTAAGATGACCAACTTAGAAATAGCAATTAATACTAGAGATTGGCCACAAGTTAATAAACTATGGCGTCATCCAAAAGCTCCAGTATTCTCTTTCAGTAAGGTCCTGGAGTTAGAACAAAAATATTTTAATCACCTAGATTTAGTCATGTTAAGCCAAGATATTTTTAAGCACACTTACAGTAGTTTTTAAAAAACTAACCAGAATATGAAATATCCTAATATGTCATTATCATTTTTATAAAGTAAATATGGATCTTTTATTATCAAGAGTCTTGTCACAAGAAAAAAAGATTTTTTAATATTTTTCATTGAATAACTCATTAGTTTTACTTGTTATGTTCGCTTCAATCAGGTACATCGCTAATAACATTTCGCAAGTTTCATATGTTTGGTTTTTAAAGTGGTTTTTTATTTTTGGAGAACAATGAATGAATGATTGATATTATGATCAAGCAACTGATGATTCGTTTATATTTCACAGACTGAAGATCATTATGATATAATGTATCCTGCATGGAGTTTTTGGGAAGGGGGCCCTGCAATATCTCTTTATCCTACTGGTATAGGTAGATGGGATAAGCACAGAATATCAATTTCTGCTGCGGCTGAAAAGTAAGTAAAAAAATCAACAATTAATTCTGACATTAAGAGTAAATCTACTTTAATCAATTAAGGAACAGCTGTTCAAATATTAATCAAATGAAATATTTAAATTGTTACAATGACAGGTGGCCCTGGGAGACAAAACAAGACAAAGGATTCTTTCGAGGTTCACGTACAAGTGAGGAAAGAGATACTTTAGTATTACTTTCACGGTCTGAACCTCATCTGGTTGATGCCCAGTATACAAAAAATCAAGCCTGGAAATCAGAAATGGTAATCATAACATACCTACAATATGCTACTGCTTATAGTTTAATAACCAATCATGATCGCGCTTGTTTGCTTGCATTTTTTAGTATGATAAATTAATGCAGCTAACTATGATACGAACATACATAACGTCACACCTATTTCCCAGATGGGTAGGCACAGACAATTGATCCCCACTTACTACGTCCTGAGTCACATCTTTTGCTTCGTCCCTTCTTCAGAAGATCACCAATTTGGTTGGTAAATGTTCCCTGTGGACGACCTCTGCCGGCACTTCCACACACATTCGCTCTTACATCTAAATTTCTTTCGTGAGTTTTCTAACATCCATCCTCTTCACGTGGCCAAACCATCGAGGCATGCCCTTTTTAATCATTGTCACTACATCTTCTTTCAGTCCGCAACAAGGCAATAATAAATTGAAATAAACGATTTTTTCATGTTTTAACTTTTCCTTACTAATTGAAATATTTTGTTTAAAATGAGATAAAGTTTGAGTGCAGCCAATTCAACAAAAACATATTTTTGTGCCGAGTGCCAATGCCGAGGCGGATCCTATCGCGTAATATTTAAAAAAGATATACGAACCTCCGGTTAAAAGTTAAGTTTTTATATTTTAGACTTGGAACAATGATCACTATCGGCCAATTGGTATTCTCATTAACTAGAGATAAATAGACCATGTGCTCGTGTAATAGAATATGTGGACTTCGAACATGCCATTGCACATCTTAGCAATTAAAGAACTATTAGCTAAAGATAACGCTTCCTCGAGCTTTTTATTTGAAGGTTAACGACTTTTTGATATGGCCATGTTCGGTCCATTTAAAGCAATCAAGTAGAATAAAATCAATATTGTAACGATCTATATTATGACCTTGAGTCTGCTGAATTAAACATGAAAAACATTTCTTCAGGACACACTTTACGCCGAGCCAGCGCCAGAAGTACCATTTGAAGAACACTGTAAATATAAGTATCTATTTAACTATAGAGGAGTAGCTGCCAGCTTTCGATTTAAACATTTGTTTCTATGTAAATCATTAGTTTTTCATATTGGTGACCAATGGCTAGAATTTTTCTATCCTTCTTTGAAACCATGGGTACATTACGTACCCATTAGTGTAAAAGCTACAGAAGACGATATCAAACGACTGCTCATATTTTTTAAAGAAAATGATCAGTTAGCGTCTGAAATTGCGAATCGTGGCTTCCAGCATATATGGGATCATTTAACTGACAAGGATGTAAAATGTTATTGGAGGAGACTATTGAAGAAATATAGTACACTTGTGAAGTATGATGTTGTTAAAGACCAGAAGATGAAATTAATCTCGTAGTAAATGTAAACGAAGTTTGTCTTTGAAAATTTGTGTACATTAATTGTAGGCGAAGTAAATAAAGTATGTGAATCTCAAATTTTGAATTATTTTTCTCATTTGTCTCTATTATCGTTAGAGAGCTACGAGCTACCAGGTCGTGTATCAATCAGCCTCACAACAAACCCGTATAAGTACTCTTTTCGTTGCTTTTCACTAAGTGAGATTTTCTTTAGTAAGCTTCGATACTTACAAAAGAAAATCTCACACACAAGGTTTATTAAAACGACTTCATAATAATATATAAATGACTTACTTTATTTAACAAATACATATATCTCAAAAAGTATACATATTCTTGAGCCTACTTCACATCTTGTATCTAACAATCTCATGCAATTACATACAATTTAATATAAGGTTATGCTTAACACATAAAGAAATACATTTCAATGTAACGAGACATTCTAATTTTGTTAATGTGAAATTAGAGAACCACTCTATTCCAGCCAATTATTGGGTAGACATACAAAACAATTCTTAAACCATAATACCTAACATTAAACAATCTGGTAAATAGGCTCCATATCGGCAATATAAAAATGTATTTAATAGTGATGAATAAAAAGAATTCTCCAATATCAAATATTCGGTGGTAGGGTAACATCACTCTAAATATCAAATACAAGATTGCACTTTATCAGTCTCAACACTCATTATTCGTGATCTCCTGTCCCACGTAAAGCACCTCTCATAACCTTGTGTAATGATTTCATAATGACTATAAAGATTCAGTACTGTTTCGTTAATATTGGTAACTTAGGTGATCATAAAGATTATAAAAGAAATTGACTATATAGACATAGTTTTATAAAACGTTATCTACATAAGTATTTCAAAATAAAAAATATAAAAGAACAATTACAAATTAAAAACGTTTTTAGAAATACATAGGTATTTTTAAATCAACAGTAAAGTCATTTATCTACTGATCAAAATTGATGGGGTTGATTCAAATTTAGAATATATTTCACTATGGAATTTCTTCTATATTTCAGTTTAAGCTTTTAGTTTATATTCGAGTTGATCAGCAATGGCTTGAAGGAAATCTTCAGTGTGTAAGTACATGCCTTCTTTAGTGTTCGCCAATCCATGAATACAAATCACTAAGTCTTTTGTCATTTTCCCGCTGTCAATGCACTCGACGCATGCCTGTAAATAAATATTATTGATCTCGTCAATTGATATTAATGACACACGATAACAACATCGTTTATAAAAGCGATAACAACATAGTTTATAATGGCAAGACACGCCCAATTACTACAGATAGAGTAAGAATAAGACTATCTTATAAAACGATTTTTAGCCCAATTAACAAGAATTTTAATATTCATGGTTATTAAATTTCATTCATTTTATATTGCTTTTTTGTCACACCGGTTTTGTTTAGGCAAATGTTATCTAACGTCGGAAAGTAAACCCTAAGTAAATAAGAGTAGAACGGAGCATGGCTTATCACAAATGAGTAACAGATATTTGTTTTTGCCCTTTCCCTATTTTTTTTTGGTTAGATGTGACGTGAAACATTCTAAATAGTTTTGGCTGGGTTTTTTTGTGGCCAGTCGCCTGCCAGACGCTAACACTTTTGGAATGCATTTTTTTCAGACGCGACGGTTCCAATAAAAGTAAATTGTAGTAAGAAAATGAAAAGAGCAAGGGATTCGTGAAGGAATGTCAAAGGTCAAATGGGGGCTTAGGACGTACCTAAAGAAGGTGGTACTGGTAGTAAGACGTATGTAGAGTACAAGAGGTTACAAGCCATTTTATCCATAAATTTATTATCACCTTTAAAACTTTCGTTTTTTTTAAACATTTAATAAATCTTATGATTTAATCATAGATAAAACGAGTTCTGACATTTAAAAATGTTAAAGTGGGCGCGAAGTAATAATTCAGGTGGCGTTGTTGTAAGTGCCATTGACCCAACTTCAAAACAAGCTTTACTTGTTTCCCAGCCTTTTGCCGCAGAAGCGATCAACTGCCATTTTATTACACTTAAAAGAGGTACAATGAACTTTAATTTCAACGCGAAATTCTAAAACCTGACTACGCACGATGGAACTGTTGTATTCAGTCTCGTAAAATAATTTGATGTCAACGGGTAATCAAACAAAACAAATACATGGTAAGTTTCATATATTCATATGATTATCGCACATATTTAGTTCTCAGTGAGGATAAAAACCACTAGGGTGTGGGGCAGGGCCTATTGGCGACGTTGGACGCATGCGATATCTATCTAAGTGTAATGAATTTACTTACACCGAGTATTCGAAATGATAAGCACGTCGGTAAATTGTCCTTATAAGGTATGTATGCGCAACCCTAAAGCAATTTTAAATTGTATAATTTTTATCAGTATGCAGGTAGGTAATTTTATATCATACCAAAATACTGCTGTTATTAAATACCGATCTCTATAATGTTAAGAAAAATGATTGTGATAACAGTATTTATTTCTTAATTATTTGATTATGCACTTATTTGTTTTATGACACGTCATTTATATTAATTACTTCACGAATAACTATTTAAAAAACAAAACATAGATAAAAAATTTAAGTTACCGATCGTATCAGGGCATTTGTGAACCATAAAAGTTTAGAATTTCAATCGAAGCCATTTTACACGCCAAATTAAAACACTTTATCATATAGATTCCATCTACAAGTAATGTTGGGCGTGTTTAAACATATGTATATACAATATTGACAACTTACATTTTCGAGCGACAGTGCGAATTTTTGTAGCTCCGGCGTGCCGTCCAAAAGGGCCCGATGTGCCAGTCCCCTCGTCCACGCGTAGATAGAAGCCACGGGGTTGGTGGATGTTGGCTTGCCTTGTTGGTGCATGCGGTAGTGACGCGTGACTGTGCCGTGCGCTGCCTCTGACTCCACGGTCCGTCCGTCCGGACACATCAGCACTGATGTCATCATGCCCAGAGATCCATATCCCTGTACACCAATCAATAAATCAAATGTTGATGACCATTTTTTTAAAGAAGTTCCGCACTAGTTCGCATATCCTGTGACGCAGAGACTTTACACATACAAGAAAAGGACACAAAGCACACTCAGACTTAGAACAACAATATGTAGCATGTGAGGACCAAGTCCACAGGACTGAGTGCAGTAGAATAAATAAATAAATATTCCGGACATCTAACACACAACGCCATCTAGTCCCAAGCTAAGCAGAGCTTGTGTTATGGGTACTAGACAACTGATATAAATACTTATATACTTTTTTTTTGTAAATACATACATATTATACATAGAAAACACCCAAACTCCGAAACAAATATTTGCAGATCATACAAACATTTGGTCCAACCCGGGAATCGAACCCGAGACCTCAAGCTTAGCAGTCGCATACGCTACCGCTGCTCCACAGAGGCAGACAAAACGAGGTGACACTGAACAGAGTCTTTTGCAGATACATAATGTAACTG
This sequence comes from Spilarctia lutea, assembly GCA_916048165.1. Taxonomy (NCBI): domain Eukaryota; kingdom Metazoa; phylum Arthropoda; class Insecta; order Lepidoptera; family Erebidae; genus Spilarctia; species Spilarctia lutea. The sequence continues at coordinate 10,439,252 of OU696471.1, read as the reverse complement.
ACCTGAGCTACAACATCCGACTGGACATCTCCGTCGTAGTTCTTACACGCCCATACGAATCCGCCTGAGCCCTTGATGGCTTGCGCCACCATATCATCGATCAGTCGATGTTCATACCAGATCTTGGCGTCTTCGAACTGCTTCTTATAGTCGCTACGAAATAAGTATGATTTATTTTTTCTTATCTCTCTCTGAGCTCTTTTATTGTATGACATGGCAGTATCTTAATAGATTTTAAGTAACAAACAATTTCGAAAACAAAAATCTGAGAAAACATTTTTATGATTATTAGCGTCCCCTGTATATTTGTTTGTTTGTATCTAACTATTGTAAGCATATTTAAAAAAAAAATTGAGGTTTATTTATTGTTTCTAAATAAGTATTTGTATATTTAATTGATAACAACTATTTTATGTATGGAATCTTTAAAAAATATACTATAGACATTTAGGCACGTGCTACTTAATTTTTGATTTTCACTGGCTTTACAGAGCCCTTGAAAACACTCCCACAGTCAAGATATTAAATATAAATAGATAATTGCGTGCGTGCGAATAAGATTATCTTATTTTATTAATAACTATTGTACATGTACAATTTTGACCCATTCATTTGTAGTTATAATAAAAAGTTTCTTCATAAACCGGATATAAAGATATCTTTGTTTTAATTTATTCAACTCGTTAAAATATTAGCATTTTATATTTCAACTTTTGCATTGCCTGTTTAATCCTAATTTGACTTCTCATGGCAATTATTATTATTTTTTTTAAAACTTAAATCTTGAAATAATTTGCCTATTATTAATACACAAACTTATTTCTCATGTAAAATATTGTACCAAAATCAAATTATTTATAAAAAACTAAGCTAAGCTTTACGTACCTTTGATACACTTCTTCAAAGATGTCCTTGAAGCGACCATCGTATCGCTTAAGAATAGTGTTTTTAGTAGACAAATATAACGGCCATTTTTTTTGCAACGCCACCTGAATAAAGAGAATATATGCTACAAAATTGAGAATAAGTACGTACATTTCATACCATTATTTTAATTAGCTCAATTGAATCGTATCTACTAATTAAGCTCGTCAGATAACAATAGTTTATTCAGTTTGGTAGACCCGCATTTCTTACATTGGTCTACGCACGTTGTAACAATAACCGAAATACATGAAACGGTAAATTTAATTCTTCAATTAAAATCAAAGAACTTTAAAATGTAAGTAATCCTATTACATAATTCAGTTGTCACTCTGCTGGAAATTAAAATTCACAATGACGAAGACACTAAAAATATACGCATAAGTTTTAAACTGTTAAGAGGATTCAAACAATCGTCAAGGTTGTAATGGCCAACGTTATAAACAGCGATAGCCAGGCTGTTAGCGAGTGCGTCATACCTACATTATATTGTGGTTTTATTAAATTTTTATTCGGTTAAAACCGAATTTTATTTGGCATTCACTCTGATAACACTGGGAGTGTTCACTTAGTATCTTTATGATTTTGGTTATGTTATCCGGTATCAAAATCCGGTACAAACCTGAAAACTGGAGTGAGCAAAGGCACGAATGGACTCATCTGTATTGTACATGCCCATGGCAACGCCGGGTCCTTTGAAGTCGTATAACAGGCGCTTTTCTACTGTCCCATCTTCTGCTGTGTACACCATTTCCATCTATTTCCATAACAAAACAAATAACATGGTTAATAGGTACCGTACCGCACGACCAACAAATTTTAATACGGTTAAACTTCTTTGGATTTATTCACATTATTAGTGGTGAGTGTTCGAAATTCGACCACAATTCATTCATTTATTTATTAACTTTAGGTACTTCCCCGTATAAACTTTAAGTGTGCCTAATTTCGCTCTCATAATTTTCTTAAAAATGTGTTCAAAATTTTTGCTTCGCTTCTTAATGCATAAATATCGTATCTTATTATTACTACATAAAATCTGCGGCTAAAAAAAGAAATATGGTCATAAAAGGTTGGTAAAAACATCACATATTGTACTTTTCGCCCAGAAATAATTAAATTAAAGAATAGTCTTGCCGGTGTTGTTTTTAATAAGCTAGCAATCTGCAATGGAGGCAGAGTGCAGCGCTTTGAATTTAGAGAGTTCGTTCAACTGACAACTGCAATTATAGCGTATCTCATCTAGCACACTTTATTAATTTTTAATTTAATTTATCTGAAGTACAAAACTTAAATATCATATTTTGAAGCAATTTTTATCGTGTTTATATATATAGCAATTATAAGGTGCTTTTGGACCTGTTTTGTAGTTTGATGAACTGTCCCGCCTTTTATTCTAAGGCCAATTCTTTAGGATAAATAAGTGTACCTCACATAAGGTTTTGTTATTTATATGTAACTACATGTACAATTCAGTCAGAATTTACAAAAGGTAAAGGTAAAAGTATTTTTAAACCAAAATAAAAATCTAACATTTTAACCTCAACCTTAGCCGAAAAACTATATTAGTTACGTCTCTTCGGTAGTTCGTGTTCGCCAACAGTCTGAAAACACAACGATATTTCTAGGAAAGGTACCCTAAAATAAACGGACTAATTGATATTTTATGATCCGTAATTGACATTCAATTTTAAATCCTTAATTGTTAAATAACGTTACAAACCGACCTTTCACCCATATTATCTAAATGCAGTCAGATAATATAGGTGAAAGGTCTTTTAAAAATGTGTACTACGCAGTTATGAGTGTTCGATAGTATTCGACCCAATCCTACAATGGAATGTCGTTAAACTTTTGAAAGAAGTAAATCTACAAAGGTTCACCGTAGCACTATTTAATGTAACAAGTAAAAATTATAAAAACTATAACCAGACCATGTAAAAAGTTTTCATAAATTTATATAGCTTATGTCACCTGGGCCATTACTATAAATCTACTAGCTGACCCTCCCAACCTCGTTTACGTCTACTATTGCCCGTATCGTAATATTTATCTCCCGTTTTTCTATATTTATTCCCGTCTTCATTGGGGCACCGCTCCTATTGGTCTTTAGCGTGATGATATATAGCCTTATAGCCTTCCTCGATATATGGACTATCCAAACTGAAAGAATTTTTCAAATCGGACAAGCGGTTCCTGAGATTAGCGCGTTCAAACACACAGACAAACTCTTCAGCTTTATCATATTAGTATAGACTAGCTGAACCCCGCGGTGTTACCCGCGGTTATTGTCGTATCATGGGTAACGCCGCGGGGCGAAGCTAGTCTAAAAAATGTAAGCCTAAGTTACTCCTTGTACCATCAGCTACCTACCAGTGTAAGTCCCGTCCAAATCGGTCCAGTCGTTCCAAAGATTAGCCGGAACAAACAGACAGACAAAAATTTTAAAAATAAATATTTTGGTATGTGTACCGTATATACATTCATATGCATGTAGTAGAAAGCGGTTATTTTAATATTACATACAGACACTCCAATTTTATTTATTTGTATACTTGTATAGATTTTCATTCATTAAATTAAGGTACACGTGTAGAACATACATATACTGCCAAAACTATTACATTATTTTGGGCTTCGCCGCTGTCGAGTATAAAAATACAAGTTCAAAATCTCATAATAAACAAACATGTCATATTCGGATGAACGTGTTTGGGACGGGGTACTACCTGTTCGATGTTCGAACAGTCCCTCAAACAAAAGCGCACCCACACATAACAAACGTACTACCTGCAATAGCTTACCTTTCCGGGTTTGGATAACACCATATCTTGCGCTTTGTACTGATCACCGTGCGCATGACGACCAATCACAATGGCTTTGGTCCAACCAGGTACCACACGGGGGATGCTTTGACACAAGATTGGCTCACGGAATACAGTACCACCGAGAATGTTTCGAATTGTTCCATTCGGACTCAGCCACATTTTTTTTAACTTGAACTCTAAAAACAAATTGCTTTTTATAAGTTTTTTTGTAATGCTGTTCTTTAATTTAGACGATCACTTTACTTTAATGTCTACTGATAATAGAAAGTTTGTTTTTTATTTATAACCAGAAAAGCTTTAAAAAACTATAACCTGACTACGATCACATTTATACCTCAAACCTCATTCTTTAAATCAGTTCAGTAGTTTAGTCGCTACGGTGGAACATATGTACATACATAGACTGCGAAAACCACCTTCCTTTCTTCCTTTGGCCGTAGTCAGGTAAAAAGCATGTTCTATAACTAGTATTTTACAGAAACCACAAAGATCACTGAGTACATATTATATGAAATCAATGACCTAAATGGCGGTCAATGAGCTAGATAACTGACATGTAAGTCGTTTATTATCTTCACTTTTAAATACGGGATACGATGTACAAAGTTGTTTGAAACATTAATTATACATAGAACATAGCAAGCGAGCTCACGATTTATGTTTAGAAATAGACTGCAGTAATTAGTTACCTTCCACTCTTTGTTCGTCGGGGGTAATAGTGGCGCATTTGATACCAACATTGTGTTTGAGGATAGCATGGGCAGCGTCAATAGTAACCTGATCCTCAGTGGCGTCTCTATGTGGCAGGCCCAGATCATAATACAAGCAATCCAACTGTGTTGAAAATAGATCAAGTTAGTATAAGAACAGAAAACGGAAGTATACTCGTAAATTTGTACGAATTGTAACTCTCTAGGCGTAAAGGTTGGATACAATCGGTACGGCATAGTTGAACATGTGGTAACAAGAGTCAAGTGCTTGTTTGCACTTTGTCTGTTCTATGACAGTGTGTATGACTATACATAACATCACAATTCACTGGTACGATCCAACGATCCTAGTCATTGTAGCCATTATCAACAATGTAACACAAGTAGGTATTGTTAGCTTCTAAATTTATTTCTTCGTTATATATATTTTAAGCGGCTTTTCCTTATTAGAAAATACTAGTTACTCTGTTTATATGTAATTATATATAGCCCTAATTTTAATAAGTTGAATATCAGCAAGTAGGTTTCATGGACGTATGATTTAATACACCTTTAACAGTATGCGCTGAATCAGTTAGACAGTTTTTTTACGAAATTTACAAGACAAAATTAATTTTTTTGTGGAATAAGTATGTATTGGATTGCACAGTACAAAACATAATATTTTCGCGTTACGATTTTATAAAATGTCTTCTTTCCGAATGTATTTTCAGCGTTAGTTGACATTGTGTAACAAAGCATACCGAATTATCAAATTGATGTGTACAGTTTTAGAGATAACAATGTATTTACAAACCATTTATGTTAATACATGTTGATGATAGTTGCAAAATGGTGACATTGACACAGTAATGAAATGTGATAAGAAGTTAGCAGAACTAATACTTGATAACCTGCATTTGATAATTGCATATTTATATATTACTGGATAGGTATTTTTTCTTTCATAAAATAAAACGAAGATTGACACTGACTTAACGATAAGGTACACTGCTGTGTTTAATAATACGTTACATTTAAAAATCAATGTTGTATGAACTTTTACGTTAATAAAACAGCTTTTTGTAAACTATTCTACTATCGATTGGCATCTTAACTATCTATACAGGAAGCCCTTTTCCTGTAGGACATTGTCCTGTCAAAGGACTAAAACGACAGTAAGTTACAAAGAGTGTTAATTGATTTTCGATCTAAATTGGATGGGGGTTAAAGTGACTTTTGGTTGCCCCAGTTAAAGGCCCCATATCTGATGCGTTATCGCGATGTGTTACGCGTATACCTCTCTTACAAAGCGAGACAGAGAAACAACGAGATGGCCTGCACTGAAATTTTCACCAATCACAACGCCGAACGTGGTCATCGTCAAGTGCGAGTTGATGTGAAAAAATAAACTCGCACACGCACTAGACCCAGGTCTGAAGAAAAAAAGACCCCCCGCAGTTCAAATTACCGCTTTTTTGTCGTGGAAATGAAAAAACCCATGGAGGTTTCCTCTCAAGAAAAAAACATATCTCCACATCATAAATCTATATCTAGTGTTTTTTTCATATACTGTGGTGATTAGGTGGACATAAGTTTCTTTTTGTCACAAATAATCATCTACTTTGAATTTCTAAATAACCAAATTTTTTCACCTCTTATTCTTCAGTTTTATCATAAACTCTTAGAAAAATACTAAATTTGTTAGTGTAAAAAAAGTTTGAACAGTCATTTTGTTTGTTTTTTTTTGTAAAACAACTGTTCGTTATTTTTTTAAAACCATAATTTATCATTTAAAACCCCCCTTCTTACAGATTATATTATATGGATATTAGTGTGTTGTATTAAAACCTAGAAAATAAATTACCAACAATAAGATAATTATGTGTTTCAATTTTGTAGGTTTGTATTGACGGTTTCCATATATATACCGAACATATATTAATACTCTTATTTTAAAAAACCTCTGTCCTAATCAAATGCCTTTGTGTAAAAATGCCTACTGGGCTGTCAATGATGATAATAACAAAGTTCAAACTACCTAATGCTTACAATTTAATAAATCTTAAGAAATGCTATAGCTAACTATTGATAAAACACATTTACCTTAACATAGGGGAATATAAGCTTCTCTTTGATCATGGACCAAATGATACGAGTCATCTCATCTCCATCCATTTCCACAACGGGGTTCTTAGCCACAACCCTCTTAGCAGTTCCATCTATGAGGAACATATTACAATGACACATAAAAACTAATAGCAACTATAGTAAGCATAAATATAATTTGAAAGTAATTGTATACATAGACATAAATGGTAGGTGTTTTAAAATTACATACTAAAATTTGATATTTTAATACAATATTAAATACCACAGACAATAAAGTAATTTATCATGTTGAGTGTACATAACACTGGTATTTAAAAGTAAAAATCAATTAAATAATACTTAAATATGTTAAAAAATAATAATAAATATTTTTCAGCATGGAGGTAAGTAATTGTCCTGCATAAAAATATTAACTGTACCATTTACACCAAATCAAGTGATTTATTACCAGACAAACGTTTCATTGTTGTCAATTTATTAGAATTAAGAGACATCTCGAACAACAATAAATCAACCAATATTACTTGAGCTGTACTTTGCATCAAGAAACGTTCGAGTTCTTAGATCTGTAATTTATGTAGTTAACTATGATTAGAACAATTATGAATTAAAATAGACTATATTCTATCGTATTTTGAAGTTTACAGCATTGTTTCATCAAAACGTTAATTAAAAATAAAAGTTACCTAACCAAAAACTTCTCGATAGAAAATATAGGTTCGATTTATACTTACAGTTTCTTGATCCTAAACCGCTTAGTTCTGTAACATATTTAAGCAGCTTTCTACTCTTGCTGTTTGCCATTTTTTTTGATTATTATAAAACACTATGCTTCAAACCTTGTAATTTTTAACTACTACTAATGCTTCACCAAGCTGCAACAACAAGAATTTACAACTCCACGGTTCTGGCAGTTCTGGGCTCTGGCATTCGCTTTGTAGTTTGTTGAGTTGGCCAGCCGGCAAGTAATATGCATAGGGATGTCTCTTTAGGAATATTTTTATCGACAACTACGGTTGAATTCGAGGAGAACAGATTGTGTGAGGATAAAAATGTAAGCGCATTAATAGGTTCATATAGAAAAAATTAACTTTATAACTGGAACTTGGCTGGTAGCAATATTTGGAAAATTAGTAGCAATAAACATCGGACGTCCATCTATTGTTCTCAGTCACTGTTCAAATCAAGTTAAGCCCGCTTTTTCAGAGCTACCGGTTTTCGACCCACAAATTGAAGGCACGTTATTGGAAACATGACTAACGAACAACATTTTAAATTAAAAGCATATTCACTCACCATTTTTGAAATAGGATGAATTTATAATTAATGGTAATGAAAATTATATTTTTATAGATAGATAGAAACCTCTTTATTTGTACACCATAATATTACGCAGTTACAAGAGTACATAAAATGTGAGATGTAGTGTACAAAAGCAATCTCTTCCAGGCAACCTTAGGATGGATCATGTTCATGAACCCATTTCTTGATTTCATTTATTGTTTGATTTTTATCGGCAGTGCATTCCACAAGCGACAACAATGAAAGACTGGTCATAAAACTTTGCAGTTGCAGAGGCATCTCCAGTCTCAAATCCTCGGATGACCTTAGACATTTTTCATGTGTATCGTTAAGGAACTTGAATCGTTCTTTAAAGTAGATTTTTTTTTATTTATTTACTTAGAGTTCCCAACATTTGTTAACACCAATGTAATAAAAAAAAACGTGTGGCACTCGGGGACTGCCGCCATAAAGCTACTGCATAGCATTTTTTTTTATCAACTTATGCAATTATAATTATTTATTTATTTTTTATTTATGCAGTTTATTTTTTATATTAATTACACTTACATACATACACTTTGTGAGCGTGGTGACCGATAAGACAACTTTTATTTTTTCTTTTATTGAATAAATGAGAAGTTATTATCGTTTAAAATATTTTCATTTTTATTATCTTACAATACATGTAGGTTATTCAGGATTTTTTATCATTGAAACTATAGGTTTATGGTAACTGAAATAAGAAACATAAGTTTGAAACTTGATATCCTATAAATATCTGGAAAAGATAGATATCTATACACCTTTATACTTTCACACAAACAGCTGTTTACGTATTCGTCCTCATCTCGATCCGTGCGAGCTTCGTACAGTCGTATCATATACAGACACGTTAAGCGAACGCTCGGCCAAACTACATGGTAGGTGGAGTGGGGGGTGTTAGGTTTATTTTCGTTACGGAATTTCTTGATTCGGTCACCGCGCTTAAAGCCCGCGGTAAAAGCTATGCAATAGCTTAATAACACAGAAGAGAGAATATAACTAAGCGCAACAAACAATTACAGATAACTACAACATTTACAACTTTAAAAAAATTTAATGAAGATAAACAATACTATCATTCGAGTTTAGTAGGTACATGTTACATGGAGAAACAAAAATGAAACAGAGACAATCAAAACCAATAAACTGCTCACATCAAACTCGTATATTGTGGAGCGAAATCGGCGTAGTGAGTCTATATAATATCACTGCAGCTATTAAGCTGCCTACGAAGTCGAGGTAACGGTAATTTGCTCCAAGTATTGTTTAGCGGCGGATACAAGAGGGTGATACGTTTGCGAGGATACTGAGCAGGCACTCTGTAATTTAATCTGCCCGAGAGATCTGCGCAGTCTATTATTACTAAGAACTATACTATTATCAGTCTATTACATTATTAAGAATCTTGAACATGAAGATACAACCCGACAAATTCCTTCAACTAAAGTCTAGACAAAGACATCATTCCAAGTATAGATAGCTTTTTTGTATGAATCAGTTCTTTTAATATATTTACAATTATATGCTAAATGCCATATAAATCTCTTCTGAATTCGTTCCAGTCGAAGAGAGTGTGACAGTCCTATAAGAGTACTATCAAAACAGACAAGAAAATGACTACGCCTATTTGGGCATTGCGGTACAAGTTTCTCAATGACTGTTCGAATTTTAATCGTATCGTTTGCTAACCAAATAAATACGTCATCTCTGTCTAGTGCTGATAGAAATTCATTGATTAGCTGATAATCTTAAAAAGTAAAATTTTACATTATCATGGTTTTATGAAAGTTTTTCTTCATGAAGAACAAGGAAACAAATGTCTAAGGGTGGATGGAACCTGTCAACGGCACTAAGAGCTCCAAGAGACTTAGTTACATTATAGACCAGCATGTTAGTAATAACCCGGTCTAATTATGCGTCCGGATTTATTTGTGATGTTTTTTTGTTGGGTCAATTTAATCCAATTCATAGTCTATTGGTTGCTCGAGCCTTGCCAAGGCTCGAGCAACCAATCGCAGTCAAGCCACACACAACACCAACCATCGCACAGTTGCGGCCCGTGTGGTGGTCACGGAAATTGACGCGAAGAGTGAAGTTGAAGATATTCCAGTCCAATGTCAAATCCGTACTGCTATATGGGTGTGAGACGTGGAAGGTCACAAAAGATATCTCGCACCGGCTCCAGGTCTTCGTAAACCGTTGTCTTCACCGAATTCTCGGTATTTACTGGCCCGAGAGAATCTCCAACGAAGACCTACAGGAGCGCTGCCGTGAAACACCGATCGACATGCAGATCAAACGTCGGAAGTGGAGCTGGATTGGTCACACACTCCGTAGGGATTCCGATCATATCGCCAAACAGGCGCTCGATTAGAATCCTCAAGGAAAACGAGAACGTGGCCGACCCAAACAGACCTGGTGGCGTACAGTTGCAGACGAGACGAAAAAGGCCGGGAAGACGTGGAGCCAGCTAAAATGTGAAGCTCATGACCGAACGCGATAGTGGAATACTGTGGATGCCCTCTGCCCCAACTAGGGGACATAGGACTATAAGTCCAGTCAAGTCATAGTCTATTAATAAAGTACCAAAAGCTGGAGCCACATATACACTAGACGAATCACCAACTCGACTCAGATCCACAATACTCTGATTTAAATCACCAATGATATAAGTACTCATATCAATATTTTCCAAACCGCTACGTCGTGTCGTGAGATCATTGACGTTATATTTCAAGTTCAACTTATCGTTTAGGAGATCTTATAAGTCATGATCTTTCACAAATTAAATGTAGCGGTTTCTAAGAAAGTTTGAGAAATCTGACATTTGCTATATTTCGTGCAAGTTCCCCGTTAACGATATCTGTAATGTTTCTGATAAACTTCAAACCATCGAATTGTTTGGTAATTATTTCCTCCATCATACTTTGTAAAAACTCATAGTTGTGTGGTGATTCAGAAGACACTCGAGGAGGAGAATTTCACGTAGCGCATACATTGCGATTTGAGATGTTGTCCCTGACGTTTAACTTTGCTACAGCGATCCCACATGTGGAACACTTCCATGTCTGCTCTATCGAAAGGGAATCCGCAGTAACTGATAAGCATTCGTAGTGTTCGTGGTTCGTAATAAGTCTTGCAACATTTTGAGCATTTAAGGTGCTTTCTTTCATCGATATTACAATCACAACATCCCCATAGAACAGATTTTTCAACCAACTCACTCATAGTCGTTAATAAATGTATATAAAATGCCAATTCGACTTGTAGTAAGTACATGTGTCAAATATTTTGTTACTTACCTCAATATGACTTAATTATATAATTGGTTGCGAAGCCCAGATAATCACGAATCCGTATAAATGAGGGCCGGATAATCTAATTTCTACGTGTTATGAAAATATCTTTAGCCATGTCTGATATCTGAATTTGCCACAAAATTAGAAGTTTTATTAATATCAGACAGTTGATTCATTGGTTACAACCAATAATCATAATATTTATAGTGAAAATGACTTTATCTATGTTTGTTTTCTGAATTTACCCGTGAATATTTAAGTTTTATTTCAAACAGTCGATATACGGGCTGTAGCATCACTATGGTTCAAATGAATCAGATTTTAATGTGGCAACTTAAGCATTTCGTACCAATTTAGTAGTAATTTAATGAAGTATTTTTTAAATTTATTTTAAAACATAGCGTTACATTAAAAATGAATATAAATAAAAGTTTAGAATTTATTCATAAAATATTTATATTTATTAGTTTTCAGTATTATTAAGATAAATAGATGAAAAAGTTTATCATTTATCAAAACAAGTTTTTTTTATGAATGAACTAAGACTTATCTCATTTCATTCATAAGTTTGATTGACCCCATATCAAAGGGTCAAATAAGGGTTCAATGAATTAGTCATGTCATTTTTACCGGTCAAGGGCATAGGCCCAACGAGCCCAACCCGGTCGGTGGATGATAAGAAGTATCGTGGTTCATTTTTCTTTTTTAGTTTATAAATATTTATGTTAACTTTATTTACTTATACGTATTGAAATGAATGTCAAAGTCAATGTTTTCATAAAATTAGAAGAAATTTAATCGCATAAATTGCAACTTCCTAACAATTCTTGTTTGTGAGCTTCGGTGCTGCCGCGTGGGTGCCCCGAGCGACGCTCCGATCCGTTAACTGTCCGTATTGTTCGTATTCAATAGTGGTTTTATCTATTTGACTCCCAAGTTGGTGTTATCGTATTACTGTGTCGAACATACTGTAAATGCCAGGCCTGTCGCAGTACGAGGCACGTTTCGTCGGCCGGCCTGCACGTCTTGTGTAAATTCATTCCGTTTTTAGAGATACACCGAAAATTATAGAGTAATAATTGGAGTGATCCCATTTCAGTATTTCGTGCTAGTTATTTGCAGAACATTTACAGTATACAGTGTTTTGTTTTGTATGTTTAACAACTTTGAGCGTCACCGGTTAACAAATTTTGTAGAAGAAAAAAAGAAACCGGACTGAACAAAGGTAAATGTGACCAAATTTTAAATTAAATGTTTTAAATTATTTAATGTGGTTGGTTAGGCGTCGATACTGCTTATTTCTATGGAGATACTGATATCTTTATGAAAACATAATTAAATTTTATAATACGTTATAAACTGATTTTAATTAAAATTTTTAACAAATTTGATGAGCATGAGATGTTAATGTTACTGGATTTATCTACTTATAAATTGAGATACCTCCTCTATTAAACGAGAGAAATGAGTTAGTCTCATACCTGTAATAGAGAGAGAAAGAGAGAAAAAAAGACCGAGATAAAGTTTAATTAACAATTTGGGTACTCTCTCAATTAATTAGGTAGGTAAAAATTTACTGCAATTAATAATACATCTATTTTGTAGAATTAATAATAAAGTAGTCTACTCTGCCCCGAGTACGACGAGCACGGGTACTATTCTCGTAAAACTCTAAAACCTTTTGTCTACAAGGTGGCATACATGGGTATTCTAAAACTTCAGAATATTTGAAGTAAAATCAATAACGATTCCAAAAATAGCGAATCGACCTTTCTTACACATCATCAACATATGGCGACAAAACTGTCTGTTTAAAACCCGGGACAATTCTCGCTTAGTTCAACTATTAGCAAAAAATAGCAATATAGAGAAATGATCACCAATGTTTTTGTCAATATTTTGCTGGAAACAATAAATGACATTTGCCCATATGATTTATGTTATTAAAAAAAACAATCACAACTTCATTGCCCAACTTTCTGTGGACCTTTTCTTTCATTTTTTGTACAAGTTTATTATTAAACCATATGTAGTGACCTCTTTTTGTAAGACTATCCTTTTCTAATTTTTTTCCCAACATCATTTTTACAAAACTATCGCAGGTAAAGCTACGGACAATAGAAGGAAGTATTATTACTTGTATCTGGGCAACGGAGCATAGCTGGCCGTCATTTGTTTTGTTTTCTGTAAAACTCAAAAAGGCAGCTTCTTAAAAAACTATTCCCAAATATAAATTCCTCACAAATCGTTAGAGCCATTGCCGAGATATACGAAATGTACATATTTGTGCATAAAACTTGCTTGTTTAAAGTTATCAGAGTTGTTGGTATGTCGTAATACCTAAAAGACTCATAAAAACGGTATAACCCAACTATCCTACTGATATTATAAACGCGAAAGTTTGTGAGTATGTAAGTGAGTATGTTTGTTGCTCTTTCGCGCAAAAACTACTGAATGGATTTTGATAAAACTTAACAATAATATAGCTTATACATCAAAATAACACATGGGCTACAATTTATAAAGATAATAGCTTCGCCTCGCGGCGTTGCCGGCGGTTATTGTCGTACCGCGGATAGCACCGCGGGGTTCAACTAGTACAAAATAAACATATAGAAAGTGATTTATTGAGTTTATGAGGAAATCGATGTTTTACATGTTCAAATAATAGATTGCCTTGTTGGTCTAGTACTCTAGTGGTTAGCGTAAGCGACCCCGAGACCTCCTTCCCGGTTCCCGGGATTTTTCTTACAAGAAATTCTTAATCGCAGCGGAGCATGGAGTGCCTCGGAGAGCACGTTAAACCGTAGGTCCCGGTTGTCATGGACATCTATGACAATCGTTATTGGGAAGTCAGGGCTCTTAAATAAACTGAAAACTAGTTTAATCTCCGAAGTCAGTTTATCCTCATGGTTGCGGAGGTCAGATGCCAGTCGCTCCGTGGAAAAACTGATATTCAGGTAATACCGGTTGAACTAGTAACCGACCCCAAATAATATTGGGAACAATAAAGGCTAGGAAGATGATGACATGTTTATCTAATACCTATATTTTTATGATTTTTACAATTTAAATCTGAATCGCCGAAACGGCTCCAACGATTTTCATGAACGGTGGTCATTCAGATACTTGTTGACAATGCGCAATGCGATAAATTAAACAGGAACTTACATTTAAACATATGAATTTAACTCTCGGTATCTGTTTTAACTGTTTATCACAGAAGGTGAAACTTAAAAGTTATCATTAATACACATGTAGTAAATATATTGTAAATATTTCCAGTTTTACCAAAATGAGTGGATCTGTGAAGTTGCTCCAAACATGTAGGCCTATACGGCGATCGTGGCAGTTCAGATTATCAAGTTCTTCAGCAGCAGCACCCCCTACACAAGGGGTGCCTTATACGAAGCTTAGTGTAGGAGTACCAAAAGAAATATGGAATGATGAAAAAAGGTACCTTTAAAATTTTCTTCATTTATCAAACGAGCATATCACGAATACGTAATAAAATAGATATACGTTGTTGTACGAGAATAACGTTATTAACAAGTAGTAAACAGTTATTCATGTAATTTCAGGGTTGCTATTGTACCAGCAGTAGTAAGTAAATTAGTAAAAAAAGGTTTCACTGTTAATATTGAAGAGAACGCTGGAGCATTAGCTAATTTTCCTAATAAGACGTACGAGGAAGCAGGAGCGAAAGTTACCAACTTAAAGGACACATTCCAGTCTGGTAACTACAAACCCTATATTTTGAAACAATCGAATATCGCGCATCTCAAGAATATAATTATTAATAAATATTCGTTTTCAGATATTATATTAAAAGTCCGTCCATTAGTAATAAATGAAGTACAAAATGTGAAAACTGAAGGCACGCTTATATCTTTTCTATATCCAGCACAGAATCCAGATTTAATAAAGGAACTAGCAGCCAAAAAAGTTAATGCGTTTGGTAAGATTACTGCACCTTGCATAAATTTCCGATCACATTAAACAACTGCAATAATCATGACTTATATTGATTTTAGCAATGGATTGTGTACCGCGTATAAGTCGTGCACAAGCTTTTGACGCCCTTAGTTCAATGGCAAATGTAGCTGGATATCGCGCTGTGATCGAAGCTGCAGCACATTTTCCACGATTCTTTTCAGGTAATCCTACATTTTGTTGTTTATTATACCACCACTAATATTTTTTTATTGTTTTCGGGGTTCGATTACGTTTTGTATTCTTTTTATTTAATAGGATATCCCTCCAAGTTGGTCCCACTGAAATTTTAAAAATATAGATAATTAATCGTTGCTCAAAACATTTATTTCCTTTTAGATACCAAACAAAAGAAAATTAATCATTAACAGGAAAATAAACCGACAAAAGAAAGTAAACTATTTGGCGGCGTGTCAAATTAATTTTATTTTGATATAACAAATAACATGACAGCTTATTCTTGTAGCGTATCAGTATGCTTATCGAAAAATAAACAAGTTATCAAAGAATATTATTACTGTAATATACTGCAATATTATTGCCGAGGATACGGCAAAATTAACTGACGATGTTTACAATTCCTAGGGCAAATGACAGCGGCTGGTCGGGTCCCACCATGCCGAGTTTTAGTTATTGGTGGTGGAGTAGCTGGCCTAGCCGCGGCTGCACAGGCGCGTTGTATGGGCGCCGCAGTACGCGCCTTTGATACGCGTCCCACCGTGAGAGAACAAATCGAAAGTCTCGGTGCCCAATTCATTACTATGGACATGAAGGTTAGAAGTTGCGAAAATTTATTATGAAATGTGACACTTCTTTTGCTAATTTGTAATGCTAATGAGTCGGATTTACGATTCATATGAACGTTGTCAGTTCGAATCCACTCTGTTCTGCACAAATGAAAAATACGAGCAATAAGTTCAGTTTTAAGGTTTAAGTTAATGTGCAACTCATGTTAGAGAGCTGTGATTTATAGTTTTTTTTTACATTATATGCATTTATACATTGTTTTAAGACCCCATAATATTTATATACTCAAGAAGCAGCTATCCGCGATTCAGAATTATTTCAATAGCATTATTAGTTTGATAAGAGCAATTACTAACTCCGAGAACGTATGTGTGTCAAGAATATTAATATCGCGTTTTTGTGCTATCAAGTAAATTTTTCGTTACTTTTTATGGCAGTCATAAATATAGTTCCATCTACTATAATTGGCAGTATTACAATACATTTGTATGCATTTAGTAGGTACCTGTGTGAATAAAATACACGTTATCTTATAAAAAATAATAGTTTTGATAATTATTAGGTTACCAAAACTATACACTATCCTTTTTCTCAAAATTATCAAAAAGCATATAAAATCTTACAATAGACAAATATAAGATCTTTAGAGACAACGCATAAAACAGTTTGGTATAAGGTACCTAGTGAAATAATTGCACCGTTGCGCGCTGTAACGCACACTGAACGTGGTCTTGTGCGGTATTGTATGTAGCATTCTCATAGTCATGATTAACATCAACAAACGAATGAGTATCTGTAGCTGTACGGCAGTAACGCACACAACAATATATAAACCTATAAACAATATAGAACATATACACGGAAGTTGTGCTATAGCTTGTGGGTTAGCTCCAAACACACTTCGATCATTTTGCGGTTATGATGATTTATTTATTACAGTATTATTTTTGAGCTTTCCTGAACTATAATCATTATTAAAATTATCTTCAGTGCTCGTCAGAAAGAGTTTTTCTAATTATTTGTGCAGTTGCGGGACGTCTAGCAGATGTGAAACATCGTAATGATTATTTATATAATAGGTATAAAAATGCGTCGCTGCACCGCGTTACATATATAGCTACATAGCGAAGCACGCCGTGGTGATGCATCTCCACGCCAGCAACATGTCTGACCCTCCCATTAGAAGCTTCACAACAAAACTGTTCTTATGATAGTATTTGGTTTCAGAGGTGGGTGTACCCTAATCCTAATGGTTGGGGTGCAGCGACCACCGTGGCCTTGGCTGCTATCGCCAATGGTAATTTATTCTAACGACTCGTAGTGCTAAATAAACTAGTCACGTACCTAATATTTGTGCATTTGATTTGTAGTTTATTTTGTTTCGCTAAATGTAGAGTAAATTTATATGTTTAATTTTACACACATTTTCTATAGACTATATTATTATGTATTATATTATATATACTTAGTTGCGTGATTTCATTTGTACTTGCGTGTTATTGTTTTTGTAGACTTCTTTGTTAACTTAGAGATACATGCCGAATGTGTTATGTTTAAATCCTCCGTAGCATGTCTCATATGTAGTTACTCAGGGTTCATAATAGGTTCACGGTACACTTCTTTATTACTTCGTTTAATCTAGTCCAATCAAATTGATATGTTTATTGCTAATGTCTTTTTCAAAACGTGTTTACAGACTGAAGACCTTGAAAACATTTTTATTACATCCTAGCTAAATTCAAATGGTCGGCAATAACGATGCTTATAAATATTTAAAATATTATTTTATGACTGAGAACACTGCACAGATTAGAATAGTACATTATCATCAATTATTTGGATGATATGAATAGATCTTAATTGAGCAACTCGTGTGCTTATTGAATTATATTTACATACTGTATATGTTACATAATGTATGTACTGTTATAATGTTTTATTGCGTTCGAATACATTTTGAGTAACTAATTTAGTACTTAATGAAAATGAATATGTTAAGCGAGTCTGACCGAATATAATTAATATTTGAATGGGCGTGTACAGGAGGAGGGCGCTGGTGTAGGTGGATACGCTAAGGAGATGAGCAAGGAGTTCTTGGACGCTGAGAGAGCACTCCTTGGAAAGGAGGCTAGATCGTCCGATGTAGTGATCAGTACTGCGCTCATCCCGGGTAAACCGGCACCTGTACTTATTCTTGAGGTAATGTACGATTATAGAATACAAACTATTGCAGCTTGCTATTTTTTACTTTTTTTAAATTAACTTCCGTCCCTTGTGTTACTCCTTTAGAAGTGAAATCTTCCAAAATACTTTCTTAGTGGATTCTTTGCCTCCTGCCATCATTTAAAGTTTTTATCCCGAGCAGTTTAGGCTCTGCCTTGATGAATCAGGAAGTCAGTATCATTTATATGTCCTAGTCGTTATATAAGTTAAACTGTGCCATGATAGTGGCACAATTTAATGACAAAGTGTCTGTTTTTAGAATTATTACTTTAAAATGCACAATTAAATTTCTACCTCATTAAGATAACGCTTATTGAGAGACGTTAAATGAGGACAGATTATCAAAACTACATAAATCATCAACACAAGTAGTTTTCTGATGGCTCTCAGTAAATTGTAAGGAGATTGTATTAAGACGATGAGAAATTAAACATTTATTTTACTTGCGTATGTGTTGAAAATGCAATATATCATATTATATAATTACTAGCTGTCCCGGCAAACGTTGCTTTGCCATAAAAGGGAATATAAAAAAATAGGGGTTGATCGTAGAGGGTTGAAAATCTAGGATTGTATGTATTTTCTAATGCTGCATATTAAAAAAATAGAAATTAAAAATTTTGTCAAAAAAATAAAAAAAAAAATTTAGGGGTGGACTACCCCTAACATTTAGGGGGATGAAAAATAGATAAGAACCGATTCTCATAGATACCGGATAATCACAAAAAATTTCATCAAAATCGGTCGAGCCGTTTCGGAGGAGTTCGATTACGCACCAACACGACACGAGAATTTTATATAATAGACTAGCTGTCCCGGCAAACGTTGCTTTGCCATAAAATTGAATAATAAAAATCGCGATGGAAAAATAGGGGTTGATCGTAGAGGGTTGAAAATCTAGGGTTGTATGTATTTTCTAATGCTGCATCATAAAAAAATAGAAATTAAAAATTTTGTCAAAAAAATAAAAAAAAAAATTTAGGGGTGGACTACCCCTAACATTTAGGGGGATGAAAAATAGATAAGAACCGATTCTCATAGATACCGGATAATCACAAAAAATTTCATCAAAATCGGTCGAGCCGTTTCGGAGGAGTTCGATTACGCACCAACACGACATGAGAATTTTATATAATAGATGAGTGTATGTCGGATTTTTTAGTAGGTATACATATTTTTATAAGGTGAAAAGGTACTTTTCATACACTTTCCTAAAGATAAGTAACAAATTATTATTGTTACTTATCTTCAGGAAATACTGAAGAAATTTTTATCTAATCTGTATAAAATATAAAAGTTGTTTTCGGGTCAACACGTGTGAAGATTAAATGTAGAAATGTGCGCCAAAGCATGGCTCTCTCACGGTAGGTAAACACTGCACACCGTGAGAAAGCCAGAGCACACACTAGGCCGGCTCGACCGGACTATTAAACACGACTGTATTGTTACCAACCTCGTTGAGTCGTTGGCCTGGCGGTTAGCGTATACGACTGCCGATCAAGAGGTCTCGGACTCGATTCCCGGATCGGGCCAAAGAGTATTATTGAGTAATTCTGATAATAGAAATACAGCCTGGAGTTAGGGAGTTCAGGTCTCGATTCCCGTGCCTCGGAGAGCACATAAAACTGTCGGTCCTGCGCCTGATCTGTCTATTCCCCGATTGTGTCTGATAGCCGTCCCATTGGTTTATGAATGAGGAAACAGAGAGTGTACCTGCCTTTGGGCACTATAATATCTTCAGCGTAATTTTTGGTTTCCGGTGAGACATGCCGTCGTGACTGAAAAAAGCCTAAAATAAAAATACAAGCTAAGACATAGTCGATAAAAAAATATCTTCACTGGAACGGGAGCAAGGCTTGGTGCCTAATAATTTAGTATAATGTTATTGTTGATTACAGGACGCGATCCGGGACATGAATCCTGGAAGTGTCATAGTAGATCTAGCTGCAGAGATGGGTGGCAATATTGAGACAACAAAGAAGGGTGAAATCGTCAAAGTGCATGGTGTCACTCATATTGGTCTCACGGATTTGCCCAGTCGGATGCCAGCGCACGCCTCTACCCTCTATGCAAACAACATATCTGGATTATTGTTCAGCTTAGGTTTGTTACGTCACTGATACACGTCTAATATGTATAATTAGAGTATATAACTACTTAAGTTCCAGTTTGAACGGAAAAGTTCGATAACATATCTGTTGATTAATTGCATTACTTTAATGCAGCTATATAAAAATCATTAATCTTTAAAACGAGGTTTATTCTCTTAATTATAAACATTTACTAATGTACATACAAATGACACGCCGATTTCGTGTCAGTAAAAGACAAAGTACAAAGTCTATAACGTAGATAGATAATAAATAAGTTATTATACTTAACTTTTGAAACCCGATCAGTTTCGGCACTGAAGCAGATTTCCCGTTTCTGAATACCTCATAAAAGAAAAACTCAAGAACTAAGCTTAATTTTCTTAATTTAACAGGTTCCAATGATCACTTTCATATCAACTTAGAGGATGAAGTGACTCGAGGCTCAATAGTGCTGAAAGCGGGTGAACTTCTGTGGCCAGCGCCACCGCCTCCCAGCATGGTGGCCACACAGACCGCTGCAACACCCACTGCCGCTGTCAAAGCAGACCCACTAAACCCCTTCAACGAAACTTTGAAGGACGCCTTCTTATATTCCACTGGTAAATAAAATAAATCAATATAATAATTTCCGGTAGTATTAATTAGATTTTTACTTTAAATGATGTTTCATTTTGATGACTAGTATAAGTTGGACTCTCATTATACATGTAGATTATACGACAGGTCATCACATAGACCTCGTTATTTTTTGTAGCCGTTTTCATATAAGGTATGTCAAATGATATCAAATAACAAAATAACAATCCGCTCCGGCTTCGCACGTATAGTAGAGCATATTATATTGTAATGTATACTGTATAACTATTATGATTATGTGGGTGCCAGGAACACATCCATTAAACAGACATGGCTCTACCTTGACCATTTTTGTACCTATGCATTTCTGGATTTCTATTTAATTCTTGTTTCGTCCTTTTTAAACACATTTTAGTCGAGTTATGGTTTAAACTACTTTTTATTTACGAGTGTCACCCGTCACGGGGCGGCGTGTCGGAATCCGAACGAATATGCCACACGGTGTTCTACACTGCGCCTGAAACAGGAGGATGGATGGTGGTTGGCGATTTGGTATCGGCTGTTATTAAACATATGCAGCCAAGGGCTAGCGGAGCCCCTACCCCAGCTCTCTCTTAGTCCTGTATTTCTATCCCTGATCACTCTTGAGTTGCAGGTGTCCTTGGACTGCGATAATCATCCTAATTTTTTGTCATCTTCTTTACAGGAATGGCTAGTTTGATGGGATTGGGAATAGCATCACCTAATCCTGCTTTCACAACAATGACGACGACACTCGCTTTATCAGGTAAACAAACAAGTGTCTGTTATGATATACTCACACATAGACAGTACTGTCTATGTGTGATAACTTATACACAAACATTATATTACTTTTGGCCCGTTCTCATTAACTTCATTATACACATTAGTCACGGCCTCTACATAGTAGTTATATTTATAATTATGACAGTAGTGTATCATTGTTTGTTTTATGCAAATAGGTATCTATATTTTTGAAAACATTGTGCTCAGCAACTTGTGCTTTGCATTTCGCCTTATTTTGATATTTGAAATAACTGAATTTTATTATCATATTTTTATTTTGCGAATAAATTAATTGACTGACTATGTAGCACTACGATAGTGCCGATTTAGACAACGAGGATAAAAGATTCATCGGGGCTTAATATCCGGTCAATGCAAATATGTATTGGTGTCCAAGAGTATGTGTACATATACGTGCTCCAAATAACATTATAGAACTGCAGCGCGTTAGATAGTACTGCGGCATAACAATTATTACTATTTAAAGATATTGACTACATAAAATTCCCATTTGAAACAGTTTTTTTAATGTTGGTATAAATATTTAATAAGTAATTATGGTATTTTAACAGGAGTGGTAGGTTATCACACAGTATGGGGCGTAGTGCCCGCTTTACATTCACCACTCATGTCGGTGACCAATGCCGTATCGGGCATTACTGCTGTTGGTGGATTGCTACTTATGGGCGGAGGTTATGTCCCGGAAACTCCTGTGCAGGTATTTGGTTTCACTAAAATATGTACTCTTTCGCAAAAAAAAAACAAATGTGAACAAAGGCACAACCTTACTTTTTTTTGGATTATAGAAAGATGTTTTGTTTTTCAGTGGTTAGCAAGTACTGCAGCTCTAATATCATTTGTCAACGTTTTCGGTGGATTTATGGTTACGCAGCGTATGCTTGATATGTTCAAGAGGTATTTTTCTTTCTTTTTTTGCTATTTAATTTTCTTATTTTATTTATTTATAATAGCTGTATAGCTTTTGCTGGTTACGGACCTGGATTTCATGGAACGATATTAAAGATATACCTAATCTATTGATTTCTCCCCTTAGGCCTACTGATCCACCAGAATATGGCTACTTATACGCTATTCCTGCCGCTGCCCTTCTCGGTGGTTACATTACCACTGCAATGCAGGTAACCAAACTACGACTTTATTTAAAAATATAATTTGAGTTTAAATCTTTAGTTTTACACTACCTAATGTACTTATTTTTTTAGGGTTATCCAGAAGTCCATCAAATGGCTTACTTGGCATCTTCTCTTTGCTGTGTGGGAGCTTTAGCTGGTCTCAGTTCTCAAGTAACAGCTCGAAAAGGAAATTATTTGGGAATGGTAAAATATTAATTACTTATATGTTTTATACTTACAAATCTTTTTAAAACTATACAAACAGAAGAAGAACTCTTTAAAGACATTAAAATATTCTGGATGATCTCAGCCAATTAAATTGATTGTTTTTTTTTTAATTAATATTTTATAATAAGTTTTTGGTTTTCTCAATAAATTTTACAACAATATTTCATTATACATAGTTAGTTGTAAAAATAGTAACAAATTTTAACAAAAATAAACCGACGTCAAAAACTGAAATAAAAAAAGAATCATCAAAATCGGTTCACCCAGTCGAAAGATATGAGGTAACAAACATAAACAAAATACAGTCGAATTGATAACCTACTCCTTTTTGAAGTCGGTTAAAAATACAACACAGATAATAATTAAAATAACTTCAATATTATTGTTTATATCTTTAGATCGGTGTGGCCGGGGGTATTGCGGCAACACTAGGAGCTCTTACTCCCAGTGCTGAGGTGTTTGCTCAAATGTTGGCTGTAGCTGGCATTGGTGGTGCTATTGGTGGTACCATTGCTAAGAAAATAGAGATTACCGATCTACCTCAACTCGTGGCTGGCTTCCACAGGTATGAAGTCTAGTCGTACATAGATATACATTCCTGTGTATATATAAAATACACACAAATGTTTAAATTGTTTAATTTCGCGTAATTTGGGAATTTGTGGTTGTAATTTTGGGACTATATTGAAACAGAAGGATATTCTAGATGCCAATCAAAGGAGAGATTTTATAAGCATGGTTTGGATTTGTTTTTTATAAGCAAAAATACATTAAATAACTGATAACTTTAATCAATCCTCTGTGTAGTATTTGGAAAGTTTTGAATACGAAAGTTAATGTAAAGCCATTTTTCAGTCTTGTCGGTATGGCGGCGGTGTTGACGTGCCTCGCGACCTACATGCACGATTTCCCCGCGATGGCCTTGGATCCGACGGCCGCGACTCTTAAAACATCCTTGTTCCTCGGGACATACATCGGAGGCATTACATTTACGTAAGTTTTATTATCGTTTTTGTCTTATATTTTACCTGCGGCGCGGTTTAAATTGACGAATATAAAATTTCTAATGTGCATCATAATTTTAATCCATCAGTTATTATTTCACTAAAATTTTTAAATCATTGCGGATGTACTCATTTTCATTGTGCTTGAACTAAACACAATGAACATAAGAAGAACTGACCACTTGCGTATTTGTTAATAACATTCTTTGATGTTTTTGTTTTGAAATTTTTTAAAACATTCTAATATTGTACGAAGTTCATACTTAATAATAGTGTTTCTATTAAATATATTAACCCGGTATATTATGGTCGAAGTATGTTATGATGAGAAAAAGAGAAGAGTACTGGTAATTTAGTGTGACTTGCACAAGGTGGCTAGCAGGAGCCCAAAATCGATCAGAGAGGCGTACAATGGGGGTGGCATGTTAGGATGGATTAGTTTTATAAAAATAAAAACGTGTGCATCTCGGGACGCCCGACCGAATGGTTTGCGCTATGAGTTACTGTGAGAGAGAGAGGGATAGAAAGGGAAGCCAGACAGACTGGCGCCGTAACGCGTTACGTAACGAAGCGAAATACACTCTCAAAAGAAGTTATCACTTCAAAAAAAAAACGTTTACCTTACAGTGGGTCTCTGGTAGCATACGGCAAGCTCCAGGGCTCGTTGTCTTCAGCGCCGTTGCTGTTGCCGGGGCGTCACGCGCTAAACGCGGGGCTGTTGGCGGGCTCGCTCGGCTGCGGGGGCGCTCTGCTCGCCTTCCCGGACGTGCCCGGCCTGCCCCTGCTCTCCGCCGCCGCCGTGCTCAGCGGCATCCAGGGCCTCACCCTTACTGCTGCCATTGGAGGTAACGCTATGCATGTGCTCTCGATTGCCATTCGAACATCTGTGGCATTTCACTGCATTGCACACATACGACGTAGGGGTTTCAACGTTCTTCTACTGCGTTGAGTGTTGTGGGTCCAAACACCACGCAGGACAATACTTTGTGTATCCACAAATTCGTTGTTCTGAGTTCTTTGTGTCCGTTTCATGTATGTTTCTAAAGTCCTCAAGAATCGGGATAAGTTTCTAATGGTAATGCTGCTAATTTTATTTAACAAAAAAGACTCGTAACAGGTACTTTAAGTTCTAAATAGCTCGACACACCACAGTCTTTCTACAGAACTTTAATATCGACTATTACTTGAATTGTGGAAGACTGGCAGTGCAGGCATGGCAGTCGCTTTGAGTACAAAATAGAATTTCCGTCGTATCGTAGTTCAAAGCCGACCCCAACCTAGCTTGAGAAAAAGGCTCGGAGTACTATTACAAGCTTTACATATTTCCATTTTGTAAATATATATGCATGTTTTTAGGTGCCGATATGCCGGTAGTAATTACAGTGCTTAACAGCTATTCCGGCTGGGCTCTGTGCGCTGAAGGGTTCATGCTCAACAATTCTCTGATGACTATTGTAGGAGCCCTCATTGGAAGCTCTGGTGCTATCCTCTCCTATATCATGTGCAAGGTAATAACTCTCGGGTTTTTAGATTACAATTGCTGATGAAGCTATTACGAGTACTACTATTACTAAAAATAAAATAGGTTATTATATTTGCTTTAAAAACGTTTGCGAAACGTTTATTGGAACATATTTTTTTGTCATAAAGTAGGTTATCTGATATTTCATTGTATTTCGTAGGCAATGAACAGATCGCTACCTAATGTAATCCTGGGTGGCTACGGCGTAGCTACCGGTGGAACCGCGCGTCCCGCGGGCGCAACTCACACTGAGCTCAACGTAGACTCTGTGGCTGATCTCATTTACCGCGCCGCCGACATTATTATTACACCTGGTAACTATTATTTCACAATATTCAGGCTTTCAAACCTAATAATTAACGATTTTGTATATATATTTTTGTTATTGTAAGTGAGGATGGGAATGTTGTATTGATTGACACGATATTTCTTTTAGGTTACGGACTCTGTGTAGCAAAGGCGCAATATCCAATTGCAGAATTAGTGCAGGTTTTGAAGGGAATTGGCAAGAAAGTTCGATTTGCGATCCATCCAGTAGCAGGTACTTATCGTTTTTGTATCCATTGTTATGTAATTAAACTACCTGTCCTATAATGTGATTTTGTTGTACAACAGGTCGTATGCCGGGACAGTTAAATGTACTTCTTGCTGAGGCCGGGGTACCGTATGATGACGTATACGAAATGGAAGAAATTAATGATGATTTCCCTGAAACTGACCTTGTCTTAGTCATCGGTGAGTTAACTATGTTTGTCTACAGGATATGTTTGTGTTGCCGGTAGTTTTATTTAAATTTCGAATACAATTTTGTCGTTTTTGAAAAAGGAAAGCGTTGTATGACCAATGTGTGTTACTTATTTTAGGAGCCAACGACACTGTGAATAGTGCAGCTGAAGATGATCCTAATTCACCAATCGCAGGAATGCCTGTACTTAAAGTGTGGAAATCAAACCAGGTTAGCATAGAAGTACTTTATTATTCCCAATATTATTTGGGGTCGGCTACCAGTTCAACCGATTTTACCTGAATAAACTACACTACTACTGTTTTTTTTTTCATGTACCTTACTTATATTAAAAAAATTAAATGTCTGTTTCTTACGGTTAAGCTCTGGATCGATGGTTTCATGGCAGACAGCCGATGTGTAAAAAGAAATAAGTTGGACTGCACGGTTGGCCTAGAGATTTAAGTGGTCGCTACTGCGCTAAGTGTTTTGGGTTCAAATCCTATATAGGGCAACACTTTATGTGATCCGCAATTTGTTGTTCCGAGTCTGGTTGTTATTTGAGTCCGTTTCATGTATGTTTGTAAAGTCCCACGTGACACAGGATGTACATGCCTAATGCGTGAGTTCGTTTTTTAAAAAGAAATAAAAAAGTTATGCGTAAATAAAATTAATACTAATAAATTTATTCTATTCAAAATCAACAAAACCAACGGGCAACTTTATAAACTTGTGTGTCTTTAGAGGAGGTAAAAATAAAAGTTGCTTAACAAGAATAACTTAATATTGAATTAAATGTAATTTCAGGTCGTGGTGATGAAGAGATCGATGGGAGTCGGATACGCCGCTGTAGATAACCCTATTTTCTACAATCCCAACACCGCCATGTTGCTGGGAGACGCTAAAAAGACTTGCGATGCACTACTTGAACGTATCAAACATCTCGCTGATTAACTAATATAGTAAGCATTAGACTCTGTACGCTAATAGGATAGTGTCAGAAGCAAAAGGGGTTATAATAAGTTTTATTAAGAAAAATAACCGGTAATAATTGGTAAAAACGTACATTGAACTAAGCTAAACTATGTTCTTTTGGACACTTTTCCGTCACTTACAAAGCGAGCTTAACCTATATACCCCTTTTACTCGAAAAATCTTTGTATGTAAGCTCGTGAGTTCATTGCAGAGCTGAGGAAGTCACTGCTAAGCGGACGGGGAGGCGAGGTTTACGGCCAGAGAGGGGAGGTTCACCCGGACATATCTCAGGCCCTCGCTGCATTTAAAAATCACTTGTACAACCCGTCGGAAATATTTGCGAACCTGGCTAGTAGTATTTTAAATAGCTAGTTCATTAATATTTCACTGAACAGAGAAACAATAAACAAGAATGAGATTACAAAACAATAATAATGCACGTGCGTCGGCGCACGTGTATGCGTTGGCAACGGTAATATATGGGCCAAGGCGGGGCGATGCGTGGGGAAGCGAGAGGTGAAGCGCATTCTATCCGGGTGCGCAGATATTTCCGACGGGTTGTACTGTAGGTCTTTATAAAGACTACTTACTGAATGTTTTATTACCCGTTTTTGTAATATGTCTTAAAGCAGAGGATAAAAACAAAATATCAGAACTTTATGTTTAGTTACGTCTATAAGCTTATGAAAAATAGGTAAATGTATATTATATAAAATCAAATATCTAAGATGAATTTAATGTGCCCATTGTTAGCACAACAAATATGCAACGAATATTTTTTAATAAAGCACCATATTCATACATTTTAAAGTTTAATACTGATATTTCTCTTATCTATGCTCATTAAATTGAAAGACTGTAAATTATATAACGCCATATTAATCTAAGCGGATATAAATTTTGTAAAGGTCGTGTTAAAGATCGCCTATTTAAAAAAAAGTACTTATAATGTGGCAATCACAATTTTGTGAAATATCTTTTTAATAATATTTACACAAATATCACTCAACTATAGCTAGTGTTATAATTTTAATAGACCATAAATAAAAAAATATTTACATAAATATAATAGTCTATTAATGTACATAGGTAAACATATTGTTATAAGGTATGCCAATAAGGTCGAGGATAAAACTCGTGTCTATGAAATAGTAGGTATATAATCGGCGAAAAATGCGTCACACTCATATTTTATTGAATCACTGTTTAAATAACTTTTATTGGGGTGTATATTATTTGAATTTTATTTTCACGAAACCCACTCAAACCACTTGATCTGTGTTCATAGAAGGTCTCATGGCATTAATTTCTCTTATAAAAATAACTGTTATTCTCACATTATATAAACACTAGCCTCGCACGCACGGCTTCGCACAGATGCATAATTGTTTGTATAACGTTTAAAGTGCTTAACGCATCTTAATAAGGCTATTATATAATAGGAAATAATGTACTACATTAGTATTCTCTAAGATTTTATAATTAACGGTTGTATAAATAAGAACCTAGCTGCTCCTGCGGCCAGAGACCATGTGACCTTCTTTATAGCTACACTATACAGAACACGTGATTTGATGAAACTACTTGAATTTAAAGTTCCCTATAGTCATATGTATATTGAATATAAGAATTAATAAATAATACTACTATTTCTAACTTTCCTTTACATTCCACCGATGTCTAATGATAAATATCATTGCCACTGCCAGTAAACATACTATTGTTGTACATTTGATAAAAGTCAATAACATTTATTTCTTTGTTGTTATTTCACAAAGAAGGTATTACCTACTTACATTTTCTACTCAGTCTTGGGGCATAACACTTCAAATGTGTTTACCAATTACATACCTATATGTTTTTTTAAACCTCTACACATTGTTTGTTATATTTGATAAATAAAGTACTCAAATAGGAATATTTTTGAAATCATTCCGTGTTTTATGTGTATTTAAATTTATTCTAAGTAATTATACAAACACAATCAAGTTTGTACTTAGTTAAAAACCGCTAGAAATGTGTGCATGTTTAAATATTAACATTTTATAAAAAACCTTTTTTCCATAATTATATTATGGTTTTTCGAATAAATAATTGGAATTTTATACAATACCTAATGTTTTTTAAATTAATTCTTTTTTATTAAAATAATTACATATAATGACATTCATGCCCTGAAAATAAGGTTTTCTCGTAGTCCCCATTTGTCAGACGGAAACTGATTATTTTCCTGTCTTCTCAATTATATTTGCTTTAGTGTGAGTATGTGATTCACGGTGTTAAAGCTATTTCGAAACTCAGCCTTAGATTATGTATATTTGTCAAGATGGACAGTGAAAGCTGTTAAAACAGAGAAAAAATAAGTGCCAACTGTTGACGCTTAAATGCTTTTCCCGCGTTTAATATAAAACGTACTGTCAGTGTATACGCACACGTTGCTTTCATATTTTGTGTTGATAAAAATAATGATTTGTGCTATAAAACTATGTAGAAATTATACAGGTGATCTAAATCCAAAAAGAAAGTTATCTATCATCGTTAGGTACCATTGTTTTGTATCTATTGCAGCAAACAATGTTAATAAATAATTTTTGAAACAAATAATTATTGTAGTCGCCATTTTGTGTTGTATGCGTGTGTTGCTAGTTTATGAAGTCAAAACTCCCGCATTAAAATGTGGCCGGCGGAGATGTGTTACATTTAATAGTAGTCAATTAAATTTAATTAAATCATTTTTGTATTCCAATATGGCCGCTGCACCATTTTTGTAAAATGTCACTGGGTTACATGTAAGGGGTTTTTAGGTATACTGAGTTCAAACATGTCTTTTTGTGAATCCAATAAGGCCGCCGCACCAATTTTGTAAAATGTCACCATGGGTAGCCTGGAAGGGGTTTAGGTATACTGATTACAAA
This sequence comes from Spilarctia lutea, assembly GCA_916048165.1. Taxonomy (NCBI): domain Eukaryota; kingdom Metazoa; phylum Arthropoda; class Insecta; order Lepidoptera; family Erebidae; genus Spilarctia; species Spilarctia lutea. Next base: position 10,409,134 of record OU696471.1, on the reverse strand, counting down.
TTTCATTTCCTTTTTGGAATCCAATATGGCCGCCGCACCATTTTTAAAAAAATGTTACTATGGGTATCGTGTACGAGCACCAGTATGATGACCACTTAGGGACACAAACTTTCCTTTTTCATGCTTTACCTGACTTTTATTCCGATTTCAATCAGTCTGTACTTGTAAATTCTGATAAAATATTTTATCTAAGCATGGGCAATGTTTTTTATGTACAAGTCACAAATAAGGAAATTACAATAACATGGTGCGAGTGAAATACGTAGCTGTCACGCACACAAATATCGAAAAGTTGTAGCATTGATTTTTTTCTATTTTTTCGCGATGCTCTATCTAGAAATATTAATATTAGCCCAGGAGTGAAATGGGGCGGTAGTTCATCAGGATTTATTTTTTTTACATAATTTAAATTCCACTATAGTTCTAACCAAGTCTAAGTGAAATAGGCGGCTCAGGAAGAGACGGGTCATCTGATGATAATTATTACCGCTAATAAGTACCTAACCCAAATAGAAGTTTTTTTAAGCTCACCAAAAATAATGTACGAATTACTTTACACTGGTATTCTGTCAGGTGGTATCAGTCCACTCCAGCTGGTTCATTTATGCCTCAAGTACAGTTCTGCCACGTTTATAGTCGTTTCCAGTAAAAAGAAGATCAGAATTAATTGTAGCTCATTATCAAGTAGACTAAGGAATATTTTAACAAGAACTTAGTATAGGTACACATGATCCCGTAGCTAGGAATATCTATGGGATAAATATTTAAACACTACCTTTTCCCTGCGGCTCCGTCTGCATAAATATCGAGTAACGTGATTTTTCAAACTGATATAAATTTTTAATTTATGAACCGATTGAAATGAAATAAACACTAATTATTAACTGGAGCAAACCGCAGTAACCGCATGCAAATCGGTTAAGCGGTTTCTGAGATTAGCAGGCACAAAGGTACAGTAAAAAATTTAAAAAAAAAATTTGGACAACCAACAAGAACATACACCTTAAAAGCTAAGAGGCACATAACAGTGATATACAAACATTAGTGCTGCCTTAATTACAGGTTGCCACGAAAAGCAACAATATGTTTAAGCAGATAGTTGGGAGCATAAGACATCCCTTAATTTAAAAAAAATAATGGTACTTAATTAAAACACGAGAGTACCTAACAAGTAAATTAATGCAGAGTTTTCAAGAAGGGCACAATACATTTATAACCAACATACTTAGTATATAAAGAAATCAAAATACGTTTGTCCTAGCTTATTAATGACAATTGTTTCTTAAAAGATGGTGAACTTAAGTAAAATATATCGATATCCTTGTTTTTGCAGACAGAATATACTCTGCTTGGAGTCTATTTAGAGGAGAGAAATGGCCTAGGTTTGTTTTGGACCTCTTACCCCCGATGTTCTCGTTACTATCACCCAGGGCGCGCTCCGCAGCGTCCGCGTCTCCACCCGAGCCTGCTTCTGCTAGGACGACAGTTGGCCTCATCTGTCACCCCCAGGCTTGCGCTTATGGAGGATGGAGATCGTTCTGAGATCTCCGGAGCCCGAGCTGCCTGCGGTACCTAGACCGTTTCCGGGTCTGGTGGGCCGTTAGAGTTCTAAACCTCTTCCGGTTCCGCTCCGCCGTCTCCTTGGCAAGCATAACTTGCTCGCAGAAAGATATGGCGGTGTTCCACAGTGTATTAATTTTTTTATGTCACGAAGGACTAATATCGGCAGTTGAATTACTAATTGAGTTTACTAGTGTTTGTGCGGGTACTTAGGTAATAAGTGAAAGTAATGACTATAATGATTGCTGCTAATCAGTTATTAGTGATTAATAAGTGATTAGATTACTTTTACAAATATGTAGGTATACCTAATACACAATCATAAACCTACTATTCTTAAATATCATTAAACAGCGTATTCAGATGGCCTAACAGTAAATCTTGTTAATACTAACAGTCTAACACTTTAGTTACTATTTCTTACACTACTTTTCATAGGTGGTGCCTTTAAACTATTATATTAAAGTATTATTTAAACATAGACATGATCACAGAATTCCGACGGTAATCACGAGCGGTTTGACTCTTTCGAAACGTCGGGAAATAGAAGATATCGTAAGCTTATAAATAATTTAATCACGAATAAATCCCTCTGTAAAACATAAACTAGATCTATGTTTGAATAATGCCTTAACATTGAGTTTAACCCTTGACGAATTATTCAATAAAGTGTTTTCTGGCACTCGATATGTCTCATGTATGAGCAAAGATAGGTGCGACTTTCTGCTGCGATGTCTGCGCTTTGATAATAAAACATTTCGCTTACAACGACAAACGGATAATCCTTTTACACCCCTTCAAAGTATGTGGGCAATGCTATAGCTCAGTGTAGGCAAAACGATGTACCTGGAACAAATGTTACCATTGATGAGTATGTTAGCATTGCGAGGGAGGTGTAAGTTTCGAACGCGTATTCCGAATAAACCCGTAAAATATGGAATCAAATTAGAAATGAGGTGTGATAGTGGCATAAGATATATGATCGATAGTGTGCCATACCTCGACAAGAAACTGATACGAGAGGTGTGCCGTTAAGTGAGTACTTTGTCGTGAGGAAAAGTAGTGTAATAAGTTGTATAGTGTAACTGTGTTAGCCTGTTAATATCTAGAAATTTAGCATTATGACATAAGATTACTTTGCTTTACAAAGTACGTTTTGGTACAATTGTATATTTGACTGTGTACAATGAAAATTTATGTGCCTACGTAAAAGTTGTGATTCTTAAAACAATTATTTAAACATTGTCCAGAATATCCATAAATAATCTTTTTTTTTTAACATCGAGGTTATCGATTCGACTGTATTTTTTTGTTTGTTTATAACTTTCAACTGGGTGAACAGATTTAAAAAAAATAATTTGAAAGTCGTTGCTTCCCGTGTGGTCCCATTTGAATTTGGTTCAGTTTTTTAGGTCGGTTATTGATTATGTACAAAGGAACAAACTAATTAATTAAAATTTTTCAAACTATGAACGTACCTATTTAAAATCGAAGTTATCACTACATAATCTGTTAACTGTCATTTCACCTAATGTTAGTGACAAGTGGTATGTTGTCAAAACAGTGATGTAAAGTTCTGAATAATACTTTAGTCTTGAATAGTATTCGGCAGGATTTTGCCGAATTCGCCGTGTTTTGTTGTGAATCGTATTATTGTTGTACTATATATTATTTTAATTCTTCACAGTCAATATCATCCTTGATTCACTAAATGAACAGTAATGTATTAAAATTTCTAAATTAGATTTCAGCACAAATTACTTATTCCAATAAGTACAACCTATTGGTTACATCTATGTGCTTCATAATCGCTAATAGTTAGATTTTTTATTGCCTAGTGCTTAGTTTTTGTTTGAACTCCAAACACAGTCTGTCTAGCATGGTATGTTTACGCTCTTTTTATTTTATTATACTTCTGTATAAATTGCTTTTAATGTATGAAATCTAAAAATAATTATGACTCGAGCATCTGGCATCTTTAGAATTTATTACTTTTATATTTCGTAATCCTGTATATCTTGTAACTGTTGGTTAAAAGATTCACGAATTTTAGTTATACTTTCCTGCCTTTCATGCAATGAATACCATAGTTATACAATAATTTCGTAATGTTTGTGTTTTTAAAATATTTTATTAATACAGGCAAGTGATGAAAAGAAAATGGTGACATCTAGTAAACCGGCGCTACCCCCAGACAATGATGATTTAAATAGTAATGTGCTCTCCATGATATACAAATTTTTCAAAAAGGTAATTTTTTTTATTCTACTAAGAGTGTGATTACTTTCTGATATGATAGTTTGAAGATTCATATATTGATTTCCTGTGTTTGTAAAACTGACTATATAATAGAATGGGATGTATGACTGACTCAGCCATGACCTTCAAGCATATTGTCATGCTTTGAATTACAAGTTAGATATTTAAAATCTGCTTGTTTGTTCCTCTTATGCATTAAGTGTAAATTAAAATAAGGATAGCATCACACTGCTTTCCTCCTGTTTAAAAATTATACTTATCAAAAATGTGGCCACATTTTTATCACAGAATATTGACTTTCTTGCTACAAATACTATGTAAATAAATAGTTACATGGCTTATCAACAGTAAATACTTGACCTAATTACCTTAACAGTTTAGCTTTACTAATATGGTTGTACTGTATTAAGGTTTAACATGCAAACTGTTAACTTTTAGGCGATGATGTCATCCTTTCAAATATATTCCCACTGCTATGGGTAGTGATCTAACTCTATTGTGTTAAATGTTACTTGTTGGTATGAGGAAATATAATCAATATTTAATTTACCTGCTCGTTAATCCTGTAATAAAGTTGATCTGTTTTATTTTGGGAACTGAGGAAACCGTTTACAAGGTATCACTTTTTAAATTAAATGATTTAGTTCTATGTTTAGACCATGAATCATTTCCAGAGGCTTGTTGGTATGATGTTTCTAGTCTTAACATACCTAATGATAATTATTGATTGTATTTATTCATTGCTTGGTAGGAGCTTCTTATGGAAGGATAACTCATTTTAGTAAGCAAGTGAGGTATACAATTTGTTTCAGTAATTTTAAATTAATAGTAGTAGGTGAATTTTTATTGCTTTTTCTATCAGTCACTGAACTGAGCATAAATGAAAATTAAATAATTTGTCTGTTCTACGACATATGTGACCAGCCCATTGCCACTTCATCCTACCAACTTTCAGAGCTATGTCAGTCACTTTGGTTCTCTGACTGATTACTTTGTTACGAATTTTGCACTTCAGAGGGACTTCAAGCATTGCTCTTTCCATTGCACACAGCAACTTTGAGCTTCTAGATTTACCCTAGAGTCAGTGTCCACATCTCGGCAACATACGTCATTACAGGGATGGCGCACTGGTTGAAGACTTTCTTCTTACGGCTCTGTGGTATATCCGACGAAAATATGTGGTTTAACTTCCTGCACGCTGCCCATTCTAACTGGATCCTGCTTTCGGCTTCCTTCACGAAGTTATATCTACCCAACTGCATTAGTTGCCCGAGATAGATATATTCTTTGACAACTTCGGGAGACGTACCATCAATGACTACTTGTCCTTGACTACTTGACAGATGAGGTCATTGTACATGACCTTAGTTCTGCTCAGGTTTATCCGGAGACTAATTCGTTGGGAACTTTCATTGAGACTGTGCAGCATCTCTCGAACCTCGAATTAAGTGCGAGATGTATACGCTGTTTATATCGATGCTCCGCCCGTTCCAGTTTAGAGTCTTGAAGACGTCCTCTAATGCATTTCTAAACAGTTTCGAGGATATCACATCTCCCTGTCTTACTTCTCGATGCAAAGGAATCTGTCTTGTCTTAATCGGAAATAGTTGCGGCATCATATAAGCTCTTCAGCAACTTGATGTATAGAAAATCAACTTGGCACCGTTGCATGGAGACCAGAAAACACCAGATCTCGACAGAGTCAAAGACCTTTTCGTACTCCACAAAAACGAGACACAGAGGCTGCATGTACTCCTGTGTGATCTATCTCACAGTGTGTGTGGTCTATGGTGCTAAATCCTCTGCGGAACCCGGACTGCTCCGGTGGTTGGAAGTCATCCAGCCGTCGCACCAGCCTATTTGTGATAAACCTGGAAAACAACTTGTAGACGTGGCTCAGTAGTGATATAGGACGATAGTTCTTGAGAAGGGTCTTGCCCCCTTTCTTGAAAAATAAGTATACCATAAGCCTGCTCCACATATGTGGAGTTCTCGCTTTGTGGTGAACGGAGTTGAAAATACGCTGCAGTTGCTTAAGGACAGGAGTTCCCCCTGCTCTTAAGACCTCAGTTGTAACTCCGTCTTCACCTGATGTTTTCCCATTTTTTATTTGTTTGAGGGCTAACTCAATTTAGTTAATACTGGCGTCGAGAAGTTCGTCGGTATAGTGTCAGACTAAAGCAGCTCGGGGGTCACAGAGGATGGGTTCAGAGATTGCGAGGCATACAACCGACCATAGAAGTCTTCCATCTCGGAAAGAGAGGAGACTATTTGACCGTCAGCGGTCGTCAGTTTAGATATGTGGCTCCTCCCGAGACGCTTCACGTATACTTTGAAACCTCGATTGTGTTCTATTACCTCTTTGATGAGGCGTGTATTGAAACTCCAGAGATCCCACCGTACCGCTTTTTGAATGTATTTCGTGGGTGCTCCCTGGTCGCCCTCCGAGGTCTGTTTTCTTTTCACGTCTCTCTCTCTCTCTTATGAGTTCCAGAGTCTCATCCGAATCTCATGACCTCCACTATTCTACGCAAGTCCTCGTCAACATCGCACTCGGTTTCCAGCACATCGAATCGATTTTGAAGTTCTATTTGTAATCTTTCAGAGCCAGCAACAGTTTGGAGCAAAGTAGGCCGTAGCGTAGACTCATTACAGTTTGAAATTTATGACATCCGGTGTTAAACCTGTTAGTCACTGAGACGGCTTTAAATGTATGCCACGTATCCGTCATTATAAAGTCTATCTCATTTTTAGCCACGAGATCACGCCTCGGCTCCCCCCAACGCAGGACATTCTGCCAGCGTGTGGAGAGAGTTGGTCGGAGCCTGGATTTCATCAAACAGACACGTTCAGCCTTAAAGTTGATATTCAGAGAGCCTCGGACAAGTCAGTGATCACTACCGGTGTTAAACCTATGGGTTTCTTAGACGTCTCTGAATATGTACTTTCTATCCGTCAAGATGAAATCAATCTCATTTTTTGTCATAGTTTCGAGGTTTTGTCACGTCCACTTCCTTTGGCACCGTTTTTTGAAGAAAGAGTTGATCAAGAACAGCCCCTCCCGCTCGAGAAAGTTGACGAGCATTTACTCCCTATGATTCCTGCTTCCAAATCCATGGGATCTTAAATTACCGATTCGCTGCACGTTTGTACTCCCAATTAGGCGTTGAAGTCACAACGTTTTAGTAGTGAAGTGGCGGGCCCTCGATATGTCATCGAAGATATCCTCCACTTCATCGTCTGAGTGGCCCGCGGTCGGTGCTTACACTTACTTCGTAAGTTTGATAATGAGGTAGGTTACCCTGTTCCACACACTGGACATTCCCATCACGTTGTCTGAAAATAATTGTTTACCAGAAACCCCACGTCATTGGAATTGTTAGTCTCCCTCGTGAAAGTAGATCAGGTGACCAGAGTCTAGGGTTATGGTATCTTCCTCTCTTCGAACTTTACTTAACCCTAAGATATGCCACCTAATCTTCCCAAGTTCCATTTCAAGTTGTGCCAGATGCTAGTCTAGCTGTCGTGCTGCGATTAAAAGTTGCCAGGGTCAGTTGCTTATGGTGGCCTCCCGTAACCCGGTGATTCTTAGTACCCCTGTCCCGCCGTTACCGTTGAAGACATCATGAATAGGAATAGCGGGCCGGCACTGCCGGGAAATGGGGGCCGTGGCGTTGCTTACGCATGGAGGACTTAGCCCATAATCACCACGCAAGATAGGTCGGTTGGTGATCGCAAGGCGTAGCTTGTTGCACCGAAGACCCTGCTGCACGTCACCGGCCTATTGTATTTAGTTACGCCTCTTGGGATGGATATACCGCAGTCGGTCGGTCGCCAGAGTCTCGTTTATCTTTCAGCAGGGTGCACCGTGTGCATGTGAGGTTGGTTGGGAGGGAAAGATTGTGGTTCGCCCTCTTACACCCCACCCATTGTACGTAGCCAAGGTCAATTCGTTGTAGATATGGTAGCCGTCCGTAACCCGGGGATTCTTAGCACCATGCGCCCCCCTGACGCTATGACCGCTACCGTAGCCAAACCAGGTGAGGCTGCCGGAACTAGGGGCCATTTTTTAGTGTTTGCCATTGGAGGAGGATGGAGGTAATGCCCTAATCGCCACTCCGGCCAATCGAGTTGGCGATCGCAGTAGATGAAGCATACTAGAAAACGCACGGCTGAACGTCTTTGTTGATATATTGAAACATTTATGAATAAGTATTGTACACATGAAATAGTATAACACCAAATAATATACCACTTAATCATTATCTTTAATCATTCAATCAAGTTTATGACAATGAATTAGTATTTCATTACTACTGATAATGTTAATAAATAGGCATAGTTTTATACAAATTGATAAATGTTGTTGCAGGTGTCTGTTGTTGGAGCAGTGTACCTTGTAGGTTATTTGCAATGGAGTGTTGCATGGCTTATTGGCCCCGTTATTTTATCTGTGCTCCGCGATCAATGGCGAAAAGAGAGCGAATATCGCCGCAACTTGGCCAAGGCTGCCGCACAGTCCTCCGAAAAAGATGTTGTATTGGCCAAACTTGATGATTTACCAGCCTGGGTAAGATATAGCTGACATTAATTTATATTAATTAGCTACCCTACAGAATTGGTCCTGCTTCACGTTCTACAAAATGTGTAGTCGTTTAGTACAAAGGTACAAACTATAGGACCAACAACGTTTTGCGATTTTTAATTTGCTTTCCTGTTCCGAACCTTAGTTTAGCAGCATTCTAAAACTAAATATAAATTATTATTGAAATTTTAGGTGCATATTCATACACCTAAATGATAAGGGTGACCCACCCCTAAATGTTTTTTATATTTTTATGACAAAACAACATTTGCCATAGAAAAAGTGTTAATATAACTATTATTCTTAAACATCAAACCATTTTTCTAATATCATAGTTAAGAATTTCTCACATTAATTCATTAAACTAGGTGTCTGCAATGAATAGTCTATTACGTACTGGCGCGTGTTGTTCCCGCAGTATATATCGATTAGGTAGACAAACCCCGTTAACAGTTCAATGACACTTTGATGTTACGTCTAGATAAATAAGTTGCTATAGCTTTACCACTTTAATGTAACGATTTTCATGACTCATCCTCATCCAATACACTCATCCATCCGCTTTGAATGCAGCAGTAGTGGTTCACACAAAAGACACCATAGGATATGTAGGTACTTATACAGTGGTATACCTACAGCGGTGTTTTTTTTTTCTAAGCGAATGTCTATTCTATAACCTTGGCATCAAAGTATAACACACGAATAAACTTATATTCATATTTACCTAAGTAAGTAGCGTCAGTAAGTAGCTGGGCTTTAACAATCGATGCAATCGCCAAACCATATGCATTTCGTGTATGTCGAGTCGTGTAAATGTAGCAATTTTTATTCGATTTCTAGTGTAATCAGAACAAATTGAAGATGAATCTGTTTTTTATTTTCGGTGTTTTATACACTTCGTACGTAATTTGACATCCAAATAAACGGCATTGTATACTTGAAAACTTAGACATATTATGTCATATTACCTAACACACACATTAACATTACTTAATGATTTATGATATTAATGAAAACAAATGGTTACAGGTATTCTTCCCCGACGTGGAACGTGCTGAGTGGTTGAATAGGGTACGTAACACTATAGTAATTTATTAAATGACTTAGTTGCTTCCTACACAGGCCTCGATCTAAACCGCTTCTTCCACTATGTGATTATTTAAATTGTTTGCTGTCAACTTCTCGATCTCTTAATTGCGATCATGAAGCGATTATATTGAATTCTCAGTTTAATAATATTTGAATCAAACGAACTTACAAACTAAATGTTTTTGTTACAACTGTTTCGGTTCATTTTAATTCGAACATGCTAGAGAATGGAGTTACCGTTTACTGGCTATCTCGAGCAATAAATCCGGAACACATAGCTGTATCCCAGTAAACAAAAACATTATTTATTTTTAAAATACAGGATCTCGTAACATAATAGAGGAACACCATTTTTTACCATTTTACATTAAGAAAAATATCTCATTATGTCTACAGATCTTACTGCAGGTGTGGCCAAATGTGAACCAATTTGCTCGTAACATCTTAAAAGAATCCATCGAGCCAGCGGTTGCCGAAAGCTTGAAAAATTTTAAACTAAATGGATTCAAGTTTGAACGCATGATTCTCGGTACCATTGTAAGTATTTTTTAATGAAAAGGGGTCTTTAAAAAACGCTGAAATACTTCAATAAGAGTTTATAATTAAATTCTTGGATTTATTTGCTTGAACCTGTACTCGCAACTTTGTATGCATTTATAATACATTCATTTTGTAAGGACATTTTATCGCATTTTGGATTCTTACTAATTAATTGAGTCAAATTGTTAAGTTTCAAAAGGTGATGCTTTTATGAATTTATCCATTGTTAGATGTTTAAAAAGCGGCAAAAAGGTTTATCTACTAAATCTAAAAAATAAAACTGGTCTTTGCTTAATTCTCTCTTACTTCTGTTTTTAAAAACCTATCGCTAGTTTTATTTAGGTTATTTATTTAGGCTAGATAGGTTATTGAACACAGCCGTTAGCTGATTTCTCCTTCCTTTACTTAAAGTACGTGCGAGTAGCGGGTAGCATCAGCGACTGCAGATCAAGAGGTCTCGAGTTTGATTCCCGGGTCGGACTGCTATTGGAATTTTCGTACAAGAAATTCTTAATAGCAGCCTGGAGTATGGGAATATGGCGGTGTTTCCCGCCCGTGCCTTGGACAGCACGTTAAGCCGTTGGCACCGGTTGTCATGAACATCTATGGCAATGGTTATTAGGAAGTCAGGGCCCTCAAATATCCAATTTTTTTTTTAACGTGTGGTAACCCTCTCGGTCCGTCATCCCGCCGGAGTTTGCGGCGGAGTGGTGTGTCGGAATCGAACCGACTAAAAACACTCAGTGTGCCTTAGAAGGGAGGGGTCCGGGAACTGCTGTTATTAACACGACCGGACCAAATATACTGACAACTAGTTCAACCTTTGAATTTAGTTCACCGGGTCGCGGAGGTCCGATGACAGTCGCTCCGTGGAAAAACTGATATTCGGGTAAAACTGGTTGAACTAGTAACCGACTCCAAATAATCTTGGAGATAATAAAGGCAAGGAAGATGATTCATTTAAAAGACACGTAAAAGAAAACATCAAGTGTTTAGCAATAGAGTTTATTATCGTAAAACTCTCTTGTAGGTGTTGTAAAGTGTATGTTCAATTATCATAATGAGAGCGTTAATTTTCGCAGGCTCCTCGCGTCGGTGGCGTCAAAGTCTATGATAAGAACCTTTCGAGAAGTGAAATCATCATGGACGTCGATTTGTTGTAAGTTCTAATGCAGTTGTTTTTATTGTATGTGTTGATATGTTGTTTGTTTCTTGTTGAATGTTTTTATTACACCGAATCATGCAAACAAACATATATGAGGTTTGTTATTGCAACAAATATTACTTTTTTTTATGAGCCCGTTTTGTCCCAATGCTGGGCAAGGGCCTCCCCTGCAACAAGCCATCTCTCTCTATTTAAAACCAGTTCCGGCCAGTCCGCGATAGGCGTTAAAGTCGTCGCGTCATCTTGTACGGGGCCCACCTGTCCGGTTTCATCCGACATACGTGTCCGGCCCAATCCCATTTTAATCTGGCAGTATTCTTGCCCACATCAAAATATTACTACGTTATTATAAATTTTAATATTAAAACATTTAAAAGGTTTAGGTAATCGTGTAGGTAAATAGATTGTAGACACTTTAATGCACTTTCTATTTAGAAATAAGTTACTTTAAGCAATCATATTTATGAGTTTTGTTATTTCATTTAAACTTTTAAAGTGTTACATGATCTTAATACCTATAACTACTAAAGAATTGCACAATTTTAAATTCACTGTTTTTATTAAATATTTCTTGCTATATGTGTGTATTTTTAATTATAACATTTTAATATGAAATTCATAAAACCTTTTCGAGTCCCAGAATGTTTGTCTTTGAAAATATTATTGTATTGCGTCTAGGGTTGGCAAGCCCTAAAGTTACGAGTATATAAATAGCATACAACTACTGAGTACAATATTGTTTTTTTACTCTTTATTTACTTTATTGACAGCTACGCCGGCGACTGTGACATATCCTTTGTATTGCAGAGAATACGAGGAGGCATTAAGGATCTTCAGGTTAGAATTCATTCATAAATCTTTAAGAAAATTACCTACCTACTCTTTTGGCTATAATCATTAATAACTAGACCATTTACAAGTTCTGGATTTCTAGATTATTGTTCAAAAAAACACCGGAGTCATCGAAAACTCTCGCTAAACCCACCAATTAAGCCTACCAAACTGGTTTGACCCTTTCATGTTAAGTTTTACGCTCTGACACATCAAAGAGCCTAATGTGATTTGTTTCACATCAACTCGCTAACGGCGACAAACTCGTTTAGCGTTACGATTTGTGAAGATTAGTGCAGCCAGATCAATTTGATGTGTCTCTAATTCACACTAGACCCACAGCTTTATGGTCTTTTTTTTGGCTACGAATAATATAAAGCATTGCAAGCATGCAAATTTACGTGTATCAAAAGTAAGTCGGTAACAAGTTCCTAAATTTAAAAAATAAAATAAACCTGATGACTATGGATAGCATCCTTATATACTCGTACTTATTAAGTGAACATTGACATATTTGTAGAGGAGAATTTTGAGAATTCCCCTGTGTTGTAAAAATGTTAATTGTTAAACATTCTTAATTATAGTGCTTGATTTCCAGATACATGGCATGGTGCGCGTCGTTATGAAGCCTCTTATCACCAAGATGCCTTTAGTGGGTGGCCTACAAATATTCTTCTTAAATAATCCCTCTATAGACTTCAACTTGGTTGGTGCAGCTGATATTCTAGATATGCCTGGGTTCAGGTGAGTTATACGAGATATAAGACTGCCTCGGTGGCGTAGTGGTAGCGTATGCGACTGCTAAGTCTCGGGTTCGATTCCCGGGTCGGACCAAATGTTTGTATGATCTGCAAATATTTGTTACGGAGTTTGGGTTTTTTCTATGTATAATATGTATGTATTTACAAATAAAAGTATATAAGTATTTATATCAGTTGTCTAGTACCCATAACACAAGCTCTGCTTAGCTTGGGACTAGATGGCGTTGTGAGTTAGATGTCCGGAATATATTTTAAAATGACTTTATAAATCCCTTATTGTATGGTCACGAGTACTTACTATTGAGTGCCCACACACTATTGTAACTTATTTTTTAGTGATACATTTTATACTATTTTAAATGCCTGATATTTTCGAGTTCAATATACATAGGTATGTATGTGACAATCCTATACTGCCTTTTTCAGTGATATCCTACGTCGTTGCATCGTTGAACAGGTGGCGAAAATGATGGTACTTCCTAATAAGTTACCTATCAAGTTGAGTGATGAAATACCTACAATTGACCTCAGAATGCCAGAGCCGGAGGTAAGAATTTAAACCAGTGATTTTAAATTTTGCAACCTCAATGACGTAATCCATATGCGAGTGCATATTTTTAAATTAATCTCAAATATCCTATTTTCGTATACATATTTTTTTAAGACTTGAAACGAACTGTTAGCCTTACCTGCAAAGTGTGGGTCGTTCGTCATCATTCACTTTGTTTTTGAAATCGAATAGAATTTAAATAAACTCTACCGTTCCTTCATTCGGCGAAAGAAACAGTGTTGTCAAGCCTTTAGTACTGTTTTTTTATAAGTCGTCGCATTAGCCAACTAAAAGAAATAAATGGCCCGAGAAATTTCTACTATATAATAGAAATGTTCCTAAATTTGGAGGTACATGATTTATGTCACTAAATTTTATTATTGTTTTCAGGGTGTACTTCGTATCCATCTTGTCCAAGGGCAGAATCTCATGAAGAAAGATGTTTCGATGCTAGGTGAGTATTTCAAAAAATAGAAAGAATTCAGAAAGTTGTTCATTTGAAAAGGATGATGTCAAGAATTTGTCTGCTTTTAACTTTACCTTCGACTAGTATTTGTTCTACAGCAACGATGTTTGTTTGTTGTATTTAGAAACATATTCCTGCTTTGTCTTGGATCATCAAAAACACTTATTCAATGTTTATGATGTAACACAACAGAATTCACCGATATATAATTATTTTTTATCATACAGCGGGCAAACGAGCAAGCGTATCGCCTGATGGTAAGCGATTACCGCCGCCCATGGACACCCGCAACACCAGAGGCGTTACAAGCGCGTTGCCGGCCTTTTAGGAAGGAGTACGCTCTTTTCTTGAAGGTTTGAAGGTTATAGGTATTGCGCATGAATCGCTCAGTGAGAAATGTATTATCCGTAAGTCATAATGTTATATGTATATTTCGCAGGTAAGGGTAAGTCTGATCCATATGCGATCATAACGGTAGGTGCACAGCAATGGAAGACCAAGCACATCGACAGCACCGTGAACCCGCGATGGGACTACTGGTGTGAGGTGAGAACACTAAATCTTGTACCAGGTTTTTTATGCTATGTACTAGCACCTGCAGGGATTTAAATATCTTAGTGTTAGTTCTATTAACATTGTTTTATGTTATACCTAGTATTTTGAGCGACGCATATTTAGAGGCATATTTACACCTCGATATTGCGACCAATAACTGCACGCGGTATAAACAGAATTATAACTTTTTGTTGTCTTCAGTATATGGTGCAGACATTAGTCGTACTTTACGAGGTTCTAATTTTTATTAATAGTAGTACTTGTCTTATATAATGTGCTTGCTTATATTTTAATAATTTGGGAACTTACTTGGTAAGTAGTTTGCGAATTTTGCTCATTTCTGAATCATTAATGTATCGGAATGAATGTTTATTTTTGTACAAAGTTGCAATAATTTCTTTTTATGACAAGAAATGCAAGTCAATGCATTGTTTGTACGCACATGTTATATAAACAATTTAATATAGCAATATAATATAATGTTTTGATCGACCATTCAGTGTTTGCAATCGTCCAACCGAGAACGGCAATTAGAAAATATTACAGATATTGTTCATATAATATTAATATTACTATCCGATAATTAAAAATACTTGCTCATAATTAAATCTAATAAAATAAGTCGGTTTTAAAGAAATCATATCATGAGATATAGTTATTCGCGCCTTGTGAGTTTCACAACGATCAGTCGTTAAAATGATTTCAAGTGTCGCGATGATACAAAAGAATAAGCTCGTCCTAATAAATATATCCTAAAATGATTTATATTGTTATTTTAACAGATGCATTACTATAAATATATTATCAGGAATGAGCATGACCGACCAAGCATTTTATCTCTACATGAGTTGCGAAGTATGCTGCTTACTGCACCTGATTTATCATATATCACGTTTTTACGATAGTTCAAAATTACATCTATATATATAAAAATTAAACCCGTTTTCCGTTGTCACGACATAGCATGAAAACGGCTGGACCGATTTGGCTGTTTTTTTTTTTTTTTTTTTTGTAGTTTTCTAATACTCTGTACAAGGTTCTTACGGAAAAAAATATTAAGAAAATATCAAACAAAAAAGAAAACTAATTACGCGCCAGAACATAAAACTAAAAATATAGTTTATCAAAAAGCATTAGAATAGAGAGAGAAGCAGTGACGGGTATAGAGGCTATTAGTTGCTTTCTAGAGCGCGCGTGATATTGAGCTCAATGCCCAGTTCAATAGCGATTTGTAAAAATATAAGTGAAATTATTGAACCCTACGGAATAAACACTATTATAAATATATATATTTTGTTTTTTATTTAATAAAATTAGTAAAGTCGAGACCAGGGAAATAGGTATTCATTTTTATATGGAGGATATTATCGATTCCAGTTCAAATTGCATAGGTACGCATACATAAGATAGGTCAGCTATACAAAATAAAGTAGTGCATCAAATTTACGCTAAGGCGGTACGAAGTTCGCCGGGTCAGCTAGTTATTAATAAATTATTATTTTAATTTCTAACTAGTAAACATGAAAGATCTCAGGAAGTGAATATACTTCTATAATTAATTTGCCTTAATGATGGTCTGTCTTGATGGTTCGACGTCCTGCGTGTACGCAATAATCACATACCTGCATGATAATATTTAATAATAAAACACATTATTTTGTAGTTATAGAAAAAATAATATTTTTTTTATAAAATTAAACAATCATGTTTTTGTATTTGGTTCTTACATTAACTTTTTAAAAATAAATAAGTTCCTGTACCTGTTTTCAAGTAAGTGCATAGTTATGAACAAAATTTTGTTTTCCTCACTTATGTTTGCTTCGGACTATGCGCGTGTGGCATAAAGGCGCGTATAATGCAAATTCTGGGCCAAGTGTTGGAAATCGAAGTGTTCGACAAGGACGAGGGCAATGATGACGACAAACTGGGCAAGTAAGTACGTGGCTAGGATCTCTGGGGGCGGGGTTAGCAGTTACCGGTATAAGGAACTAGGTTATGCTACGTGCTACGCTCATGGTTGCACTCGCTTCACGCATTGTAACTGTCTCTGCTTTCATAGTTAACAGTCATAAGAACATAATTTGTCTTACCATCTTCATAATGAAACATTACTGTCTTGATGACTGGTACCTATACAATATTAACCACAAATATTGATTCTTGTCTTACCAAAAATTCATGGATTTAATATTAAGAAACTACTATTGGTTGACTTGGTGAGACGAGGTCAATAAAAAAAGAAATGAGACAACAAATCGTCACAAAAAGATTTTCTGACATATCTTAAGCGTCTCATTTCAAAGCCTTATATGTGTATGTATGTCTTAGATCATAGTGCATGTGCAAGTAAGTTATTTAGGTGAAGGTAAGTTTTTGGATGTCTCATTTAATAAATCTCTCTTAGATAAATTCTTCTTAGATATATTTATTACTTTATTTTCATGATTAAGCAATGACAAGGCACTTAATGCACTTTACATTGTAAGTACTTGTCGTTGTTTAACCACAGTTTACATATACTTGCCAGATAGTCAAGATTGAGTCGAGAGTGTTGATCGGGTCACCTTTACCAAACCAAATTCTAAATTGTATTTGTTCTCGTCAAAAAACTAACATGTCCGTATATTGTGATTTTGTCCCAAGGCTATAATAAACTCAAAGAGGAGTCAGGAGCTGCAGTGCGAGCTGTGGGACTGGGACCCGGGAATGGGCATACAGAACGATGATTATCTTGGCAGGTCCGTCTCCGCTGCTACAAGTGCTTTGTCACATTAGCAACGTTTCATTGCGGTGTTCTCATTATATTTTTTGTGTGATTCTTATTATCACCGCTTATAACGTCATACCTTCGTTTTTATCGGTGATGCTAAGATTCATTTTTAGATTTTAATGGTTTTACTACTTTGGTGTTCTGTTTGATATCTACAGCTAATGTGTGTTCCAACTATTTATGGCGTTTTATCTTTTAATCGTTTATAAAACTCGACAAACACATTTGACAAAATATTAATAACAATATTATGACGTGGCAAGTTTATTGACATATATATTTTAATATTTTCTTTTATATATTTTTAATAACTAAAATATCTAACATAGACACTTACATTTTAATACAATAATAATGTTAACTTTTAATGAAACTTTTACTTTAACTTTACTGCAAAATAAATCTGTAAATATCAAAAACACTAATCCCGACTAAAACCTGAGCTTTATGTGTGTATAACATGGTGGGTTGTGACAGTCAATACTTCGAAGCAGTGCGACGGTAATGGTCATCAAGCTTTACGACTGGGACCGGACGGGCCGGGATGAGAACCTGGGCAGGTCGGTCGCTCTGCCACCGGATGCTATACAACATGTATACTAGATCAACATAATCACTGATACTAACATCACAATATGCGACCACCGAGCGTTAACTGCGCACAAATATACTTACAAATAACTTTTATACACATTCACCAAAAGGCACGTCAATAGCATTTTAGTGGTGCAGTTTAAGAACCATAAATATAACAACTTAATTCATTTTATCGGTTTACATCTAATCTAATACCCAAAATCGGGCCGCCATTATTATATTACATACTGATAGTTATTCATTTAGATATCTTTTATTTTATTTTCACACGATACTTAACATCGACATAGCAACATTACCAAAATTTTACATCTTAGTATTTGCTGCTAATCTTGTTTGTGTATTAACTTATTTTTCTTTTTTGTTATCTTTCACTTACACATTTCTATGCTTGATTTCACTATAATTGCACGTTGTAATTTTTTCAAAGTGAATTTATTCCTATTCTTCAAATTGTATGTTAATTTTATTTAAATACTTGGTAAGTGTTCTAAATTGAATCTTATTACAGGTGTTCGTTAGACATTTCTCAAGTAGTGCGTCTGGGTCGTTTGGATAAGGTAAATTCATTCTACTTTTATCTCAGTAAACAATTCTCAAAGTAAAAGCTCAGTGATTAAGTAATGATTTAGGCCAAAGGTTTGTCTCGTCTGCCGGTTCAAAAACAGTTTTTGAAAAAAAAAAATTAAGTATTTATATATATAGGGCTAGGTTTTATACCTTCAAACAGCTGGATAGCGCACGTATATTAAGACTCTAGGATTTTATTACTTTTGTTAACAGGTTTCTTTTATTAAATTAACGAAACAGAAATAAAAGTCAAGTGTAAGTGAAATTAAACATTTGTTTATTAATTTTAGTGGCAAACACTTCAGCAAGCCAAACATGGCAAGGTGGAGCTGCGTCTTTCATGGCACCGTTTGACTACCGATGTAACGGAACTGAGTCGTGTAAGTGAAGTCTCAAATGCAACACACAACTATACGTTGACAAAAATATGAATATTTATATTGAATTTCAGGCACTGACCGAGACACTGTTGGTCAAAAATGGAGACCTGAGTAGCGCGGTTCTCTCCGTTTATATTGATTCTTGTAAGAAGTTGCCGGTAAGACATATTTCATTATGTTTTGTTCATATCACTAACTAGGACACGTGCTTAAAAATTCTGTTCGACTTACGTGTACTTTCTTCATGTACTTTATTAATATATGTAACTATAATTTATATTCTTTTCACGGATTTTTATTTTTACGAAGTCTCCGTCTTCAGTACATTTAATTTGATTTTTAGACAAATATTTGCAAAATGAAAGTACGTAAGTAATTATTTTTTTTGCACCAGAATGCTCGTCCTCAATCGAGACCCGACCCGTACCTGACCGTGACTGTTGGTAAAAAGACTGAAAACAGCGCTGTACAAATGAGAACTGACGATCCTGTGTATGAAATAGGATACTCATTCCTGGTGCAAAACCCTGAAATTGATAATTTGGAGATCAAGGTATAGTACTGTCATTGGTTTATAATTTTGCGGCGATCTACGGCATCACTATTGACTTTCTGAGGTTTATATTAAAATTAACAAAAGATAAAATAACACTCATTTTTTCGCAGTCGCGTAACATACGAGTAGTTAAGATAGTTTAAAATATTCCTCCAATGCTCTTCATGACATTAAAATCCTATTTACTCCTTTCGAGATGTGTGTTCCACTTGAAGACATTTATTTCTTCAAACTAGTAAGACAGTTTTTGTTAATTATTTGCTTTTGAACCGAATTCAAAAAAGGAGGAGGTTCTCAATTCGACTGTATATTTCTTTTTTTGTTTGTTACCTCATAACTTTCAACTGGGTGAACCGATTTTGATGATTCTTTTTTTATTTGAAAGCTATTGCTTCCCGTGTGGTCCCATTTCAATTTGACCTAGTTCTTGAAGTCGGTTTTTTTGTTGTTAACATTTGTGATTATTTACAACAATAGGCATAGATGTTCATTAAAAAAACCTCAATATATATAAATATTTGGTGTAAACTTAATAATATATGTATGTATAATATATTTTTATACAATGTATTTTGCTTCAGGTTTTAGACTCGAAAACTGGTAGTCAGCTAGGTCAACTGGTTTATGGAATTTCTACATTATTAAAGCAAAAGGATTTGACTATGATAACTCAGCCACTCATGCTGCAGAAATCTGGCCCCGAGTCGAAAATCATTTTGTCTTTACAACTGCGTGTAAGTACCTTAATAAATAACAGAGTCACCCTATTCGTTATATTGTGAGAATGCTTCATACAAACTCCCTTCATTCAATCACAAATTAAACCATTTTCTTTAATTCCTGTAGATATTTAAAGAAGCTATAAGAGAAGAAGAATATGAAGAAGAAGACCTGGAACCAGCTTTGCCTGTGGAGCCGTCACCGCCTATTACTCCTTCGGCGCCACCGCCGACTTCTCTGGAGACCATTGATGCACCTGCTCCTGACCCAATACCGAATCAAGCAGGTGCTCAAATAATAACATATTCTTTAATTCGTTCATGATCCTTTAAAGAATCGGAGACGTACAAATAGCTTTTCTCTCTTTGATTTAATTCTTATCAATGATATGCGAGCAGCACCGGACCGGTTGTTGTGGGAAGCCTTGGGGGAGGCCTATGTCCAGCAGTGGACGTCTTTCGGCTGACATGATGATGATGATGATGATGATGATGATACGCGTTTTCGGCATATCATTGATAGAAGTTATACACCTTTTAAATAATATTCTTTCATCGTGATCGTCAAACTTATTTTATTGAAAATACGGTTTTCTTACAATCTAGTACAAATTGCTCATCAATGCTTGTTTCATGCTATTTTGTTATTTGAGAAAGCATATTATTGTCTTTTAGCCAATCTAATTGAACCAGAACTCAAGAACATCGACGACGGAGAGCCAGATACTAGTTCTCAGAAATCTGTGCCCGTCGAAACAATCGAAAAAACCGTTGGTAAGATAAAATCAATTTTTTACTTAATCATTAGTTTTTTATTTTAGGTTTGTGATTTTTATTTCGTATGTTATTTCAGACGTACCTCAAGAGTATTCACCTCCCGCTGAAAGGAACTCCCCAAAACTCATTCATAGAACTTCATCCCTAACAACGTAAGTGTTCAAAATATTAAAGAAATCTAGTAAAGGTCCTGTGTTTTTTTTTAATATTAATGATGCCGTGTTTCAGTACCGTATGAGGTATTACTTTTTGTTTCTGACAGACTTAGTTTGCAGACATAGCTAATAAGAAATATTTATTTATTTATATGACTGCCTCGGTGGCGTAGTGGTAGCGTATGCGACTGCTAAGCTTGAGGTCTCGGGTTCGATTCCCGGGTCGGACCAAATGTTTATATGATCTGCAAATATTTGTTTCGGAGTTTGGGTGTTTTCTATGTATAATATGTATGTATTTACAAAAAAAAAGTATGTAAGTATTGATATCAGTTGTCTAGTACCCATAACACAAGCTCTGCTTAGCTCGGGACTAGATGGCGTTGTGTGTTAGATGTCCGAAATATTAATTTATTTATTTATTAAATTACAGTTCGTCTGGAGAAGCAGGATTAGGCCGCATATTGCTGTCATTACGTTACAGTATGCAGAACCAAACGCTTTATGTTGTTGTGCATAAAATAATGTAAGTAAAAAACATTCAACTTACATAATAGTTGAAATAGTGTTTCAAGTAAATATTAATTAAGCCATTATTTTTCATCAGGCATATACCCCTGAAGGACCCCAGCAATGTGCCTGACCCGTATGTGAAATTGTATTTACTGCCGGGACGTTCCAAGGACTCCAAACGTAAGACAGTGGTAAGTTCTAATGAACAAGTGATAAATAATATAAAGTTAGAATTACATTATTCAGACTTAATTTTTTTTTGCCAAAAATATAATGTATCAGCAGTTTTTTTTTGGTACCTACTAGGAATAATATAAAGAAGCCAAACAAGTAAATGACTACCGCCTCCCATAAACACCTGTAACTCAAGTATCATGGGCGTTGTCACCTTTTGAGTCCCTCCCTGCAGAATCAGATATTTCCCCCTTATAACCTTAGAACCGGGCATATTGCCGGTATAACGATTTTAGCTTACGCTCCGTATAATATACTACTATTCGTACCTAGAACTGATCGTTTTTCAAATATAGGAACTGGGCATTACAGAATATCACGACTTCAATTCAAGCGCGGGTGACTACGAAACAAACTATGCAGGACAACAGAAGGAAAATTGGATACAAACCCAAAACCAATCCTTCTTGTAGAAGCATGACTCTTCTACGTTAATGTATTAAGCCTATTATTTACTGAATGTTTTGTATAAAGGTGGTGAAAGATAGTTGCATGCCGGACTACGACGAGCAGTTTGAGTGGGTGATCCCATTAGCGGAACTCCACTCAAGACACCTAGAAGTTACTGTCGCAACACACAAAGGTTTTCTTGGAGGCAGCCCTGTAATTGGACAGGTAACTTGTTATATGTTAAAAAATAAAAGTTATTTTTCGCCACTTAGCCAATTTTAATATAAAATTATTATTTATTTAATTAAATTAAAATGAATAAATTTCGAAGAAAACGTTTAATTTATCGTGATACTATATTTGGACGTGTCAGTCAATTAAATGTTTTCTTTTAGACATATTTTATAACAAAATTATTTCTCCTACAGGTTATAGTTCATCTGAACGAGTACGATTTCCGCGAAGCCAAAACACTTTGGTTTGACTTGATGCCCGAGGCAACACCAAGGGACTAGACAACCACGTACCGTGTTGAGATTAATTTACGTTAATTATGAAAGTACTTATGAATCTACATTTATATATATTGCATTTTCCAAAACGCCATAATGATACGATCTGATTGCAGTTTATTTACCGTCGTTTATAATTTAACTGTTTGTATTAGTCTAGGGCCTTTTGTAGTCGTTATCTTTGTATGAATTCACATTTTATCTATTTTCTTATTGTATGTCGTTAATAGAGTATTTCTATACATATTTCTACACTTGTTGGTTTTATTATATGACGCTTTAAGGCTGTTTTACATAATACTTTTAACTATTGCTTTAAGTGTAATGATTGTTGTAATTTTTTGAAACATGTTTTTAACAAGACGTATGTATGTGTGAACAACTATTCTTTCCTAAAATTGCTTTACTTTATTTTTTCTATACTTATATTGCATTTCAATTGTTTTTTTCTGAAATAAATATTTTTAATTGCATTTCAATTGTTTTTTTCTGAACTAAATATTTTTAAAAAATCGTTTGGCTTTCAGTAAACATAATTAAATTACCCTATTCATGCTAGCGCAACACGAAGAATACATGCAACTCACACACTTGCCATTACATGTCATGATTGTGTGAAACAATCTGAAGTACACGAACGTTGACATGGATACAATACAATTGTTCCAATACATACCAATATTATAAATGCGAAAGTAACTCTCGTCTCGCTTTCACGGTTAAACCACAGCACGTATTTCAATCAAATTTGGTATAGATATACTTTGATTCCCGAGGAAGGACAAGGGCTACTTTTTATCGTGATAACTGACATTAAACGCGGGCGGAGCCGCGGACAAAAGCTAGTGTGTAAATATTTCAATGCTGACACTACTTCGGTCATTACAATCAGTATAAGGATTACGTGGATGATGACAAAATTCACATTTATAAGCACAGACTATCAAGGTTCTGTGATTTGAATCTAGTTATTTTGAGCCGTACTTTATGTACTCTACGCTACATCTATACAAATAAATAAAATTGGAGTGTCTGTTGGTAATATTAAATAACAGCTTTTCTATATAAATAAAATGAAACACTAAATGTTTTGCTAAGCGCGAAACTCGAAAACCGCTTGACCAATTCGGTTGGTTTTTTTATATTTTCCTTAAGGCTAAAAGAAGTTTCTTATGAAGAGAAAAATTTAAAAATTGCGTGGAATATAGTAAAAATGAGAACCGCGATACGAAGCTAGTCATTAAATACAAATGATTATTTACATGATACCGATTGTTCTGTCTAAGCTCTGGAACGGCTGAAACGATTTTGACGGGACTTTCACTGGCATATAGCTGAAGATATAAGGAGTAATTTAGGCTACTGTTTTTAGATTAGCTTCGCCCCACATCGTTACCCGGGGATACTGTTGTACCGCAGGTAGCACCGCGGGGCTCAGCCAGTTTGTTATCGAGTTCTTTGGTTACCAGAACAAACAAATACCATTAAAACTTAAGTTTTTATTTATTATAACTTATTAATATTCAGACATAGTAAGATATAGTTACACTAAACTTTAGATTCTTCCATACAGTTCTGTCATTTCGAAATAAAACACAATACTTCATATAGAATCATTCTCAACGTTCCATGGGGCTGGGTACAATTTTTTGGGCAATGATTTTGCCATAGCCACCCCTACCTCCGTCATAGTCAGTTCTATATTCGTCTCGAACCTGAAAATATATAAATGATATTGACTAACCATATTTAAAACCCATTAGGACATGCTTAACATATCATCTTCATCTACCTAGCCTTTATTGTTCCCAAGATTATTTGGGGTCAGCTACTAGTTCAACCACTTTTACCTAATTTTAAGGTTTTCCCACAGAGAGACTGGCAACGGACCTCCGCAACCCTGAGGGCGAACTGTATTCGAAGATTGAACTAAATGTCAGCCAGTGTTGGGCAAATTTTAATTGCAATTGAAATTAATGACTAACAATTGATTACTGGTGAAAGGACACTTATAACAACTAACAATTGGTCAATTGTAATTGTGTAAAAGTAATACTAACAATTAATTAGTTGTTAATCGTGTTAATACAGTTAACAATTGATCAATTTTTTTTAAAATTGGCATTTAATTTTTTTACTAAGTATCACTTTTATTAATGTGCACGTCCATGTGCGGATTATACCAATTTAAATATAAGTACTTACTACATTTACGGTAGTAAATATATTTTATAAAAACTTTAATGAAAGAAATTATAAATTGTCTTATTTTCATTTCCGTATTCGTACACCTTATTGCCTTATTATGTTAACTTATATTTACTTTCGTAATAAGTGAATATGAGGTATGAGGAGATAAAGGAGTATGACAATATATACAAAACAAAATCAAATATTATCGCGGCAAAATATATAAGTATAGGACAGGAAAGGTACTGCCCGTCCTCATATGAACGAGACGTCACGCGGCGCGTGTGCGCGAGCGCATCACTAAGATAGTGCCGTCTCGCTCACACTCACAGGGCTACCTAAGGCGCCGATAGCAAATACATTATTAAATACAAACAAAATCTGTGTATAAGATTGAAAATATTTATACATATAATATTTCTTATTAGTTAGAATATAATATTTCTTAGAAGTTAATTGTTAGTTTTAATTGCTTCAATCAAATCAATTAAAAAGTTAATTGCAATTATATTAATTGTTTTTTTACAATTGATGCACATTAGTTTAAATAATTTAATTGTAAAACACGATTATACGTTTAATTGCGATTAATTCAATTGCAATTTATTTTTTAATCAACTAATTAGTCAATTGAAAAATTAATTAATTAATGCATATTTGAGGGCACTGACTTCCCAATAACCATTGCCGTAGACATGTTCATGACAACTAGGACCGACGGCTTAAATTGGTCTCCGCGGCATGGGTGTGAAACGCCGACATTTTCCATACTCCGGGCTCGCGTGGCAGAGGGAGAAACTCAAAGCAGTTTCCAGGACTTGAGACCTAGGTGTAGGTTTAAGGAGGCCCCCTTTAAGATGCGCATCAACGCTCACCTTCACTGCTCGAGTTTCCCGCGCTACTTAGCCAAATTTGGTAGGAACCTGTTAGTGCAGCCTTGGATACTTGTTCTAAAATAGAACTTACTGCAGATCTCGACAGGCCAAGGTCTTTCAGAAGGTTATAGAGAGATTTAGCTGGTATACCTCTCGCTCCTACTTCTACCGCGTATAAATTAAACACATAGCCATTTTTGTTTAGTTCAGTTGTTAGATCGTAATATTTATTTAATTTTATCGCGGCAAAAAAAAATTTTTATGTCTGGGTAGACGGAATACCAAATATACCTCATATGATCCGGGACTCTCAATAGGAGGACAATGTGTCACCACGATTGCTGAAGCAGTGCCTTTCAAATTTCTTGGTAGAAAGATTGATTACAAAGGACGTACACCATCCTTAGAGATAACTGTCGAAAATTTTCTTAATGACTTAAATAAGGTAGACCAACAACCATTAAACAATATTAAAAAAGTTTGGATATACGACAATTATCTTACGTCGCGTCTGACTTGGTCTTTCCTTGTATATGACATCGGTAAAAGCCTCCTGGCAAAACTAGATGCAAATGTCAAAAAGATATTGAAGTTATGGCTCGGAATTGCACACTCAGCTGACCCCTCAACTCTATTTAGGGATCAAAACAATTTTGGGATGAAGTTAAAGAAGCCATCGGAACTCTATAAACACCTCAGAGTTACCAAAATGCATGTCTTGGGACAATCCCAGGATGAAATAGTCTCATCACTCCCAAAAGATAAATATGTTACAGAGCTTGAGTCAAGACTTCAGTTCCATAAACAATTTATGGCTGGTGCACAGTTTAATAGAGTCGGGCTGGGTTTCGCAAAGAAGAAGGGAGACCGAGAAATAATAAAATCCTTTATACAACAAGATGAAAATGATATCTATAAAGTGCATGCAATGAATCTAGAAATGCAAAGTGAGTGGTTAAATATAGGTGAGTTCTGCATCCCGTTAGCCCTGAAATGGCGCACCTTGCTATATGATTGGTCTCCTGCCCTGTTAAAATTCTATCTGAATGCCTTCCAAATGACCCTCCCAGACCAAAGTAACCTAGTGAGATGGGGGGAAAGCATCTGAAAAATCTTGCTATACGTGTGGTGAGGCAGTAGGCACTGCTAGGCACTTACTGGTAGGTTGCAGGGTGCTGCTTGATAGGGGTTATTACTCACGCCGACATGATAGAGTACTAGAAATCATACGTGAAGCAGTAAGTCTTTCAGTAGCTAGAGCCCAAAAAGGATTGACTACAAATAAACGAGAAATTAACTTTATAAAGGATGGCTCAACTACCAAATCTAAAAGCAAGCCTTTCTCAATCCTAGGTACTGCACCTGACTGGACTATTTTGATGGATACGTATGATAAGCACTATGAAATCCCAGAGGATGTTGGTGTTTCGTCATACAGACCGGACATATTCCTTTTCTCTAGACAAATTAAACACATAATATTAGTAGAGCTTACTGTTCCGTGGGAAACTAATATTCCTAAAGACCATAGAATAAAATTAAATAAATATTACGATCTAACAACTGAACTTAACAAAAATGGCTATGTGGTTAATTTATACGCGGTAGAAGTAGGAGCGAGAGGTATACCAGCTAAATCTCTCTATAACCTTCTGAAAGACCTTGGCCTGTCGAGATCTGCAGTAAGTTCTATTTTAGAACGAGTATCCAAGGCTGCACTAACAGGTTCCTACCAAATTTGGCTAGGTAGGGCGGGAAACTCGAGCAGTGAAGGTGAGCGTTGATGCGCATCTTAAAGGGGGCCTCCTTAAACCTACATCCAGGTCGTAAGTCCTGGGAACTGCTTTAAGTTTCTCCCTCTGCCACACGATGGACCCGGCACCCGCACGGTGAATCCATGGAGTGCTAAGAAGTTTGTCTCTCTATGGTCTGGATTTCTAGTACTCTATCATGTCGGCGTGAGTAATAACCCCTATCAAGCAGCACCCTGCAACCTACCAGTAAGTGCCTAGCAGTACCTACTGCCCCACCACATGTATAGCAAGATTTTTCAGATGCTTTCCCCCATCTCACTAGATTACTTTGGTCTGGGAGGGTCATTTGGAAGGCATTAAGATAGAATTTTAATAGGGCAGGAGACCAATCATATAGTAAGGTGCGCCATTTCAGGGCTAACGGGATGCAGAACTCACCTATAGTTAACCACTCACTTTGCATTTCTAGATTCATTGCATGCACTTTATAGTTATCATTTTCATCTTGTTGTATAAAGGATTTTATTATTTCTCGGTCTCCCTTCTTCTTTGCGAAACCCAGCCCGACTCTATTAAAATGTGCACCAGCCATAAATTGTTTATGGAACTGAAGTCTTGACTCAAGCTCTGTAGTATATTTATCTTTTGGGAGTGATGAGACTATTTCATCCTGGGATTGTCCTAAGACATGCATTTTGGAACTCTGAGGTGTTTATAGAGTTCCTATGGCTTCTTTAACTTCATCCCAAAACTGTTTTGATCCATAAATGAGTTGAGGGGTCAGCTGAGTGTGCAATTCCGAGCCATAACTTCAATATCTTTTGGACATTTGCATCTAGTTTTGCCAGGAGGCTTTTACCGATGTCATATACAAGGAAAGGCCAAGTCAGACGTGACGTAAGATAATTGTCGTATATCCAAACTTTCTTAATATTGCTTAATGGTTGTTGGTCTACCTTATTCAAGTCATTAAGAAAATTTTCAACAGTTACCTCTAAGGATGGTGTACGTCTTTTGTAATCAATCTTTCTACCAAGAAATTTGAAAGGCACTGCTTCAGCAATCGTGGTTACACATTGTCCTCCTATTGAGAGTCCCGGATCATATGAAGTATATTTGGTATTCTGTCTACCCAGACATAGAGAGTGGCATTTACTTGGTTTTGCCCTCAGTCCGTCAGTCCATGTACAAAACTATTATCAGAAGTATGAACCCGAATACTTGAAAATAATAACTATAAAACAAAGAAATTACCTGTCCACCAGTTTTGCCTCTTCCATATTGTCTTCCTTCTATAAATCCAGCATCCCAATCAGAACGAACGATTCTGTCATCCAACCTAGTCCCATTAACATACCTGTAATAAATACACGTAACTTTATTCCAAGCCAGTTGGATGAATGGCAGTAATTGTCAGATCTTAACAGCTGTCATTACTCACCGCATACAATTTTCGGCATCTAACCGTGCATAATACTCAACAAAACAAAATCCACAAGGAGTTTTTTTATACTTGTCTAAACCCATTATGACTCTTCTTATGTCACCACATTTCGAAAAGAGTTCGTAAATTTGTTCTTCTGTAGTGTAAAATGACAAATTCCCAATATAAAGTGTAGATGATGCTTTCAGTAACTTTTCTTGTTCACTTCTGGAACCCTAAAAAACAAGAATGAACAATAAATTTATAACGTCAGCAGTTTAATGGTATTTTTATATACATTAAGTGCTTGTTATTTTCGTTTAGGACGAAAACAACATTACCTTGAAATGCTGATCACGGTAGGAACTTATTTCGATTGCTGAATTCATGGCGTCGTAAGATGGAAGTCTATTAAATTACAGCATAAAATAACAACCTGTTATCACACACACTCAACATTCAATATAAATAACAAACAAATGTGTAATAGGTTAATTTGTAAATTTCTTTACACCTCGACAATAAAGATAGACAGAGACTACTCAAGTTTGACAGCAGACAACATTCTAGAGATGCCGATGGCGATCTGAAATCAATCAATCGAAAGTAGATACTAAGGTACAAACATAATTTATAAATCTAATCATAGCACTGAATCGATTCAGTGGATCAATATTTCAAGTATTTCACCTAGAACATTGATTTTTCTGTTTCGGTAAAAACCAAAAAAATATTTGCTATTAGTTAAATGTAACTCAGTAGATAGAGATCGTTATTATTAGGAAGTCAGTGCATTTACATTGTACTCAGTGAATCAATGTCCTCAAATTTACTGGCTATTACTTCAACTTACGAATTTAGTTCTTCTTCAGAGTTGCGTGGATCAATGCCAGTCGCACCGTGAAAAAAACATTCAGATAAAACCGGTTGATTTAGTAACTGAATTACTAAAAAGGACTTATATTGACGTTGTTAATGCAAATTTCAGAAGAAATTAATTTTTTAAATTTTCATTTTAATCTTGATTGTTTTGTCAATCGATTTATTAGGATTAGATTACAATTTACCTTTTTTTTTCTCTTATTATAATTATAATCTTGAAATATTCATATTGCGAATAAATCTTCCTTCATGTCTTCCCTACCCTAATTATTTCAGCTCACAAAATTAAAATGTAAATCAACAACAGTATTTTCTAGTATTAATCTATATTGAAAGAGTTTTTATAGCCCAGAAAAAATGTATTCGCGCAATTTTTAACATGGAATGGACTTCATCTTGTAGACCTGTTTTCAAAACTCACAACCTTTTAACTGTTCCTTGTATTTATATATATGAAAATGCAAAATTTGTTGAAATAACCGTTCGCTTTTTGAATCTAAAGTTAATTTTACCAAACGTGAAGCAACACAACTACCATTAAATATGCCAATACCCAGAATTGAACTATTTAGAACGAAATTGCGTGTATATGGCTCCACTTATTTATAACACAATACCCAAGTGGATAACTGACCTACCTACCTACAATTTATTAACTATTGTACGAAAGACTGCAACACTATATTTGTATGCCTATAACTGGCGAAATGTGTATCGTGCCTATTTTTATTTTTTTACCATCTTTTGTACCACATTTATGCAAATAAATTGATATTATTATTATTATAGCACGCATCTTAGCCTCCTTCCACTGGTAACACCCGTTTGTTTTTTTAACTCGTCCCGCGTTATTTTTAAACGTCTCTCTCTCTCTCTCTCTTTCTATCCTGCAAAAAGTTTTAAACATCTGATACCAGTACCACCGGAAAACTTTATTTAATTTTATCGAACTTGTTGGACAGAATGTGTTTTAATTTCTTAACTAGTTTTTATTTAGAATAAAAAACAGTACATATTATTATTACATTCGTGAAAAAATTTAAAACCACAGCTAGTGTTTGTTATTTGCTAACGCATAAAGTAATGGCTAAGTTTGGAGAATTTCGTGCCTTGGATGAGGAAGTGAAAGAGCTTTTACAAAATTATAGACATAAACGGGCCACAGCTTACGAACCCTGTACCCTTACAAATTTTAAAGAATGTCTTATTGGCTTACATGAAGTAAGTTTTTAGTTCCTTTTCTTACGTTGTGTTTTGTTTCAGCACAATTAATTTATTTTTCTATTGTTTAGGAGTTTGATTTACTGAACATTAACTATATTTTTAATCCATACTTGGACGTTGACGGTAACACTTTGCGACCCGAGGCTGTCGTCAATCTAACAAACTGTGTTTGGACATTGCTGCACACATATAAAAATTTACAACAAAAAACGGAAGCATTGGAAGAAAGAAACCATATATTGGAACACAATAATAAGCACCTAAGTGTATGTTTTCTATATTCTTACTTTAAGAAGGCATGCAAATATTCAAATTGAATACACAATTCAATATATAAATTTGTATGCTACAGGGATCAGTGGGCAAACTCAAAGAAAAAATAAGCTTAGAAAAAAATGAATCTAAAGCTTGTGTGGCCTCAGCTCAGAGGATTGCGGATCATTCTGATGATGTGTTACAAAAGTTAACAGAGGCTCGGGCAAAATTGTTACAAATTACCAAACAAAAGGAAGCAAATGAGAGAAAGTTGCACAACGAGATTACTAGGCTTAAACAACAAAATGACAAATTAACAGATAGATTGAGAGACAAAGGTAAATATAAAAGTTTAAAGTGTATAATAATTGGAGCAGGATTGTATAAATTTGAATGCAACTGAATACATACTAATTTATAATGCTGTAGGTAGAGTATGGGTTGAACATGCAAAACTCTGGTAGTATTGATTGATGTGCTAAATAGCCTACTTATCAAGACAGACAGACTAAAATATATGCAGTTGTTGTTGACTTGTGGCCTGGGTTTCTGCAACTTGACGACTTCAGTGCGCCTATTTTGCGTTGTGGGTCGGCATTCTCATCGGCCAACTCATTTCCTGCAAGAAGCCTAGCAGACCCTTGACATTGCCGACGACTTCTGGCAGTGACCTCGGTGATCCGAGGTGTCTTGCCTGGTATTCTGCCACCTCAGGACATGTCATGATGACAGGGCGGCTGTTTCTTCCTCTTCCATGCAAGCCCTGCACAGAGGGCTGTCTGTTACACCTAGAGTGAAAAGATGTTTGTTTAGTAGTGCATGACCAGTTATTGCTCCAATTGAGAGGTAATACAGCGACCTCTTGAGTTGCATCAGCTTCTGTGACAATCTGGGGTTGATTGTTGGGAGGGCCTCTGAAGTCGTTGTAAATTAGCTTCGACTGTGGATAGTTTGCTCCGTGGCCACCATACTATCGCGCCGTAGTTTACCATTGGTCGAATTACTGTCACGTAGAGCCTCGTAGAGTGATCTTGAGGTTTAGTCCCCAAGTTTTACCTACCATTCTGCCGCACTGCTAGAACACGACTGTTCTTTTTTCAATCTTGTTGTTGAAGTGGGCGTTCCAGTTTAGTCTATGGTAAAAATATATATTTTGGTATATGAACTGTCTATACATACAAATGCATTTAAAAAAAAAGCAGTAAACAAACATTTAAAAATTTTTATATAATCTGAATCTGAGAAATGGTTCTAACAATTTTCATGAAATTTAGTTTGAAGGGGATTTGGGGGGCGATAAATTGATCTAGCTAGGACTTATTCTACTTATGTAGCAGGATATATTTATGTATGAGTACAATTTAATTCACGGTAAACAAATATCTTTGACTGCCTCGGTGGCGTAGTGGTAGCGTATGCGACTGCTAAGCTTGAGGTCTCGGGTTCGATTCCCGGGTCGGACCAAATGTTTGTATGATCTGCAAATATTTGTTTCGGAGTTTGGGTGTTTTCTATGTATAATATGTATGTATTTACAAAAAAAAAAGTATATATGTATTCATATCAGTTGTCTAGTACCCATAACACAAGCTCTGCTTAGCTTGGGACTAGATGGCGTTGTGTGTTAGATGTCCGGAATATTTATTTATTTATTTATCTCTGCTGTTAGCAGTTATTTACCAATTAGACAACTAAGGGATGATTGAGAGGATTTTAAAACAGTATAAACGTAATATTCATTTAATATGCAGTTAAAAATGCGATACAAGAAATTCTCAAAAAATTTAGATGAAAAATGTCTCGTGTCAATAAAAACCACCAAAATTATACACTGTCCGATACGGCGTGACCGATTTTAATTAATCCTTTTTTTTGTATTCGTAGTAAACAGTAGAAAAGGTCGTAGTTTTACCCTCCTACCCCCACCAATAATTTTTAATCGATATGTTGATTGATGGAATGACTTACTTTCGATTCGATTTGTTTAATTTATTTGACAGAGTAGTGTTTGACGATTAAACTAGATATTATAGAAACATTTTATTTTAAACTGAAAAAAAAAGTGCAAGAATACCAGACGAAATAATAGTGTGAGTATTCAGATTATTTGTAAATATAAAAATGAATCGCTCAATGTGTTGGTAAGCGTATAACTCAACAACGCCTGGACCAATTTGACCAAATATTTTTTTTAAATGTTCGTTGAAGTTCAAGGATGGTTTTTACGGCGAGAAAAATTCCAATAATGGCCGCAAAAGCCTTAAAAACAGCCCTTTTCTTTTTCCCATACAAAGGTTTTCTAACTAAAACGTAAAGTCAATTTGAGCTTTATTGCTATTGTATAAAGTTCATATATTACAAGCACTCACTGTTGTCTAAGCAATGTAGGTGTGTTCCTAACGTCAATGAGTCAATTTGCACTTTATTACCGCTATTCTAAATTCAAATTCAATCATATTTATCAAAACAGTGTGCCTATGTGCGTTGGAGTAGATAATCGTTGGATAGTTCATTTATCGAGAAAGGCTATAGGCTATTATATGTCATCACGCTAATACTAATAGGAGCGGAGCACCAATGAATAATGTTTCAAAAACGGGGGAAAATTTTCACGCTACGGGCAATAGAAGACGCAAACAAGGTTGCGTGGGTCAGCTAGTTGTAAATAAAACCTACGTATTTCATAAATCAAACAAATTCTAATATTTTCAATTATCCCGTCGGTATTTACCGCTCAATGCGGGATTTACTCAGATGTCAATAACATGAGGTAAATATTGGACAAAATGTTATTATGAATCCATTTTTTTTTATTATTGAATAGTGGGCAAACGAGCAGACGTATCACCAGATGGTAAGCGATTACCGCCGCCCATGGACACACGCAAAACCAGAGGCGTTACAAGTGCCAATGCGTTGCCGACCTTTGGGGGATGGGGGGCTTTGCTACCCCATGGCGAATAAAGACTTTCCACCGGGTCTTTAGTCAATGGGGCCGCTTTCGGCGTGTTATGATTGACCCGAATTGTAATCTTCACCAATAACAACACATATGTTATGTTAGCTACTTGAGGTCTCGGGTTCGATTCCCAGGTCGGATCAAATATTTGTATGAACTTTAAATATTTGTTGCGGAGTTTGAGTGTTTCCTATCTTATATACATAAAAATGGTATGTTGTGTACGCTTCAAAAACTCAAAAAGTTCTGCACCGATCGAGCTGAAATTTTAGAATTATATATAATCCGCATCAAGGTTTGTTTTTATCTAATTTTTACATCAGTCACACATCCGCGACCGCGAAAAAACCGACGTAAATGCGGGCGGAGCCGCGGGCAACAGCTAGTATGGAATAAATAGGTATTAAACAAAGTAAATATGTATTTATATCAGTTGTCTAGGTACCTATAGTACAAGCTCAGCTTAGTTTGGGACTAGATGGCGTTGTGTGTCCAAAATATATTATATTATTACTATCAAGATACTCGTATAAGCCATTACGGATTTTTTTGGCCTATCGCCTTTACATCGTGCGCCCCTGACCTTAACATGAAGCATCAGTGTAGATACTTTGTGTGTCGTTTTGGCAGGATTTCAAAATCAGGATGTAACTATGTAGAAGATAAGCTTTTTATCTTGTAAAGCATACATGCATGCGGTCCACAATCAAAACAATCCATTGTAAACATACATACAAAATACATAGTTAATTAAATGTGTAAAGCAGGGTACAGAGTAATAGTCAGAAACTCCTAAACTGTTGTGGAACCACGACATTCATTGACATACCAATTTAGTTTAGTTATGGATTAGCAGTATGATTACTTATAGGAATAGATTTTTAAAATTGCTTTAGATATATTTCAATGTAATGTTTGCACCTAACTCAGGAGTAATGCCGGTACCGGTGATAAACTCAGGTATCGCAGGTGCGCAGATTAGAGAGCCTAAACGGCTTGTGGTATTTTTATGCGAGTGCTGTCAATAGATTCGTCTTAGTCGTGAGAGTGACACTAGGTAAATAAAAAAAAACAAATAAAAAAAAATCTGCGCTGTCTGTTTTTTTTTAAATTAAATAATTCATTACTTCTTTATCTAACGTATCTTCCTGGGGTCTTAAGTACCTATCGCTTTTATTGTTTTTTGCATTACCTTCTCTTCCCTAGTGTCAATAGTTTATTCGATAAAGGCACATCGGCCTATTTAAATTCCAGTACACCATCGAGCACTATAGCGTGTAAATTCTTGGCTTCACCGTTAGGAAATTTATTTAAATCTATAACGAATTAGCGTGAAGTATTTGACCTCGGGCTGTATTTCGGTCACTTTGTTGTCAAAGCCTTATATCGTGACTTATTTTTTCAGATGTTCATACTCATTCAGATAAGAAATCCTACGTTGCCTGCAGAAACATATCATCTGATCGAGAAGAATATATCAAACACTTGAAAGGAATAATTAATAAACTTGACAAAAATAATCAGATGTTGATGCAAGAAGTTCTTAAACTGAAAGACGAACTTATTTTCAGGGGAATGGATCAATTTACTTTAGATAAAGAGTCGAAGTAAAAATTGTTGACTTCAGTACTTATATTAACAATCGAGTTACCCATATTGACTGTGACTAAACAAGTTAATTGTTTAAGTAATAATTACCTAATTGATGTAATTAGGATTATTTGTGATATTCATCAGTATTATAGCTTTTAATATGTATACTAATGTACAAACTAACAATAAGAGTGTTTGGTAATAAATTAATGTAACTATTAGATATTATCGGTAACTACTGATTATTTTTAATAAACTACTGAAATAACTTTATTCGACTGTTTCTTTTCATTTTCACTACTTTATTTATACTCGACTGCGCGAGTGGAAAGGTTATGTTTGTCGAGTGTATGTATGTTTCATTGGCAAACTGATGTATTGTTGACGTGCGGGGGGTGCTTAGTTAAAAATGTGTAAATGTACTAAGTATTTTCAAACTATGAATGTTATGTTTAACACTTTTTTTTTTAAAAGCTTTTATTTAACTTGCCCTGTTAGTATGGGACAAATCTTACGAGTTAAATTAGAACCACTTCCAGCCGTTAGATTAGGTTGAAATTTGGTTTACTTACGTAACTTCGGTAACAATGCATTAATATGGTACCATGAAGCTGGTCTCATGATGCGTCGGAAGGTGGCTATAG
Organism: Spilarctia lutea; assembly: GCA_916048165.1. Classification (NCBI taxonomy): domain Eukaryota; kingdom Metazoa; phylum Arthropoda; class Insecta; order Lepidoptera; family Erebidae; genus Spilarctia; species Spilarctia lutea. Next base: position 10,372,801 of record OU696471.1, on the reverse strand, counting down.
GAACTCCTAAACTAAACAAGATAAAACCGTCGAGTTTTGACTCGTTTGAAAGTCTTGACAAGCACTCTTGTGTTACGTGACATCCAGGATCAGATAAAGTCCCAAGAACTCTCTTGGAGTTACGGAGTTTTGCAGAGATCGGTGAGATGGACGTCGATAGAATTGGTCTGCAATCTGTTTAGGAGAAGGAAAATTCCGAAATCAAACCCGTAATCGAATTTTCGTCCTATTATTTATATCAATATAAATTTTATAATTTAATAAAATGGTGGGTTTGATTGCATTCAAAATTATTTTTCTTCGTTTTCTTTAAAACGAAGAAAAATATTTTTTTTTTTTATTTTACATTAATATTTTTTTTCTTAAATAAAACCTGTCAAATAAACCATTAAAATAAATAATTTCTTTCATAAAGGTATCATGATTTGATTTGAATTTGAAGCGAGAAATACTGAAAATTAAAAAAAGAATGATATGAAGTTTATTAAAAAAATTCAAACCGACTGCAGCTCCAATTTTTTTTTTTAAATTGGGTTTTTAAGTATAATTAAGGGCAACAAAGGGCAGTCGAATTTTTGTTTTCACATTAATCACTTCTTAGGTACCTGAATAAGTTAAACTGAATTAGTTCTAAGAATTAAATTTTTACAAAATTACCTTTATTATTTACCGGTTTAAAGGAATTTGGTACGCTATAGGTGGCATTGAATTGACCAAACAGTGAACAATATAAATAAGTGACGTTAACTCATTTACGGTCGTCGTTTGTAATTTATACGTTCATAGAATTAATTATATAGATAGCATTCATTCGCAGCTAGTGTCCAACTACACAGTCGCTGGCGGTTGACGTACTACTATCAGTTCGCGCTCGTGACTCGTGGCCACTGGTAACAAGTTGTCACTTTACTGATTCACATTTTACACTGTTCGTGTCGTCAACATTCAACACTCGACCGCGAGAGTTAGCGCGCGCGCTTTGTACCACTTACAATCGTTTCGTTATCATTAGTATTTCTACAAGATTGATAACATCATTACATCATTGAGTGATAAGATTCAAGGATCAAGTTACGGGCTGGCAGTGCACTGTTACTTTGTCGTGTAAACAGCTGTAGTTATTTATTATCAGTGTTAAGGACTACATCGGTCCGTTAGTGTGAATATTGTGCCTGTTTTAATTTATCGGATGTTGCTGCACGCACCATGGGTACGACGAAAAGACTGAAGATCACAGTGGTCGGCGATGGTATGGTTGGCAAGACTTGTTTGCTCTACGTGTACACGAAAAATGAATTTCCAGAGGAATATGTACCTACAGTGTAAGTTTCAATAGACATCCTTTTTTATCTTCGGTAAAACTTTAAGGGCAAGTTGTTAAGTCTTTCGACAGTTAAAGGCTATACGGCGGGAGGTTTGTTATATGTTAGTGTTATAAATAGATCTAAGTATATTGAACTATGTTGACACAACGGCTCAAGGATTCCATGTGTTACCATTCCATGATTAGTTGGTACAGTATAATTTTCCTTAAATGAATTATACTATTAAATATGCCGTGTAGTAACTTATACATTTATCGTAACTCATTCTCATTGGAGTTATTGTCTCTTTAGAATACAATATTATACATAAATTCAGCACAAGCGTGAAACCCATGTAAATCGTAGCGCAATTTAATAGAAAAATACGCGTCTTAAAACTGGTATTTTAATTCTGTACATAAAGTTTGTTGTGTTGATTTAACTTACGTCATTTTGTTCAATGCCATACATTTAATATGATGACTAATATAAAAAGGTGTAACTTTTAATTCAGCTTGTATATTCCAAAGTAAGTACTTTAATAGGATTATGTACATAATACTGAACGGAAGAACCGTTTAAACAGAGAGAATAGATGGCTACAGAGGCTACAATCAAAACGTATCTATTTAACAGAAAATTACAAAACACGACTTAGGTACTGCATAATAAACATGTATCACATTGAGACCATCATTTATTTTTTTCTACTGTTTATTTACTACCCCCTAGTTTCATTGCCCTAGTAGTGCCCCCGACTGTGGTCTCCTGTAGGTTGAGATTCTAAATCGGACGGAACACTTGTAGTTCTACGTATACTCTGCTACTTCTGTAGGATTCTAAAATAATTCATGTTGTTTAAATTTTATGCGGACTTCTGAGTATGATATAAATTAAAGAGGTTCGACACCTGACAATGTTTCAGTCATCCAAAGGTCTACAAAATTATAATTTTACTGACAGGATAAAAATATATACCTAAGCAAGTTGCATCACTTGGCCTTCAAAAGTTTACAACTTAAACTATCATAATTTTGTATAATCTGACCAATATGATAAACAGAGATAAATTATCAGTGGTTGATTACTCGAATGACACTTTAATAGTAGCTGCATACGTAAAAACTAGCTACAGGCGTTTACAAGAATCCAATACATACTTATTTTGCGTCGGATTGCACTTTCCAACACTTGTGATATTCATCCTCGTATCCAGGACGGTGCACTACTGGACATGTACCTACATCTCCTTAGAAAGGAGGTCTTGTGTTCAGGAGTCATAGGCAATAAATGTAAAACGTCTCAATAAAATAGAGAAAGCCCTTTTGCCTCGAAATTGCATAGAATGTATGTTTAATTTCTAAGTACTCTCTTGTGATCGGCTTCGATCGTTGTTATGATAGGTAGATTTTACTAAAAATACTGTGTGTGTTATTGAGTCAAAATATAACTGACAAATATAAATAAATAAATATTCCGGACATCTAACACACATCGCCATCTAGTCCCAAGCTAAGCAGAGCTTGTGTTATGGGTACTAGACAACTGATATAAATACTTATATACTTTTTTTTTGTAAATACAAACATATTATACATAGAAAACCCCAAATATTTGTATTCATAGTTATCTTCATTGAGTTGGATTGATTACGCTATATTTTATGTACCTACCTATTCGTAATTACAGATTAGTTTTTGATGCTAAGTATTTCTGTCGGGATGCACTCTTAAAGACTTTCGAAGCACATAGGTTAAAACTTAGGAGAACACTCTCCTTGCATGTTCGCCAAATTCCATTGCTTGTAGGACCATGCTTTGGGGAACTCAATTGAGACGATATTTCACCACCACCACAATTCTTTTACTGTACTTCACTGTTCTGTACTGTGTAGTTCTGTTTACAGTTTTTTGTTTCTTGACAGTATTTTGTCAAGGTTTCATCCTAAGAAAATTCCTTAAATGCTCGATTCGATCGAATATTTTATGTGGCAAGAACTATCAACCGAGTTTTTCTTTTAATTCATCCACAATGATTAGTAGGTATATAACAAATACTTTAGTTTTTGATGCTAAGTATTTCTGTCGGGATGCACTCTTAAAGACTTTCGAAGCACATAGGTTAAAACTTAGGAGAACACTCTCCTTGCATGTTCGCCAAATTCCATTGCTTGTAGGACCATGCTTTGGGGAACTCAATTGAGACGATATTTCACCACCACCACAATTCTTTTACTGTACTTCACTGTTCTGTACTGTGTAGTTCTGTTTACAGTTTCTTGTTTCTTGACAGTATTTTGTCAAGGTTTCATCCTAAGAAAATTCCTTAAATGCTCGATTCGATCGAATATTTTATGTGGCAAGAACTATCAACCGAGTTTTTCTTTTAATTCATCCACAATGATTAGTAGGTATATAACAAATACTTTATCTGGGGTTCTAGAATAACAGTTTATCTGAGGCTTGTAGATGAGATAAGATGTCAATATGCTTGATGCTTGATATCTACCTACCATTATATTATTATATTTACTACTAAGCATATTTTTATGTTATGTATGTTTATATATTGGCTTCAGAGTTCATATTTCATTAAAAATAATTAAACTCTCTCAAAATAAGCTCCTGCCTAAATCATCAACGTCGCGTCGCTTCGAATGTTAATTTACCCAAGTGTTCCCGTCCAGTGGGCTAAGATTGAATAGGTAGCTACTTTGCATTGCGGTCTGCAGTATTTATAAAGTCAAATACGTCGCGGCATTGTTGTATTGTATATACACATCGTCACTTCCTCCGTAAGACACAAACGTTGGACACGCCTGCACCAAAGTTGAATTTCCTTGCAATCCAGTACATCTTTCGTACTTATAACTTTCTTTGAAGTATGTTTATTTGGCAATATTTCTGTTTCTTGAACCTTTCTTTTATCACATGCCCTGTGCCATAGCATGAGAATCTTGATTTATATATGTTTTTTAAATGATGTAAATAACACAAAAGCCATAAGCTTTTGAGTTATTTTTTAACCACACATTTGTCCATTTTGTATGATTTTTGTACATCTACAATGCTTCTTTCATTAGATGCATGTTTTTTGTCTTCTAGTAGCTGAAGAAGATAGTATTGAATATAAAAGTGATTTATTATATTTAATCCTATCTCTAAAACCCAAATATGTCGTTGATTGAGACTCTTAATAATAGGAACGAAAGATTTCTTTATCTCGATTATTTTAGAACACTTCAACATGAAAATAAGGTTGTTCGGAACTCTCAATACAATCTAAAATATTTTTTTCATTATATTATCTCTCTTTTTTTTCTATTTTTTGACTGCCTTCGGTGGCTCAATGGTAGCGTATGCGACTGTTAAGCTTGAGGTCTCGGGTTCGATTCCCGGGTCGGATCAAATGTTTGTATGATCTGCAAATATTTGTTTCGAAGTTTTATTCTAAGTATAATATGTATGTATTTACAAAAAAAAAACTATATAAGTATTTATATCAGTTGTCTAGTACCCATAACACAAGCTCTGCTTAGCTTGGGGCTAGATGGCGTTGTGTGTTAGGTGTCCAGAATAATTATTTATTTATTTATTTTTAGGGCGTCGGTAGATAGGCCGAATATACCTACTTTTGATTTACTTGAGGGTTCGACTTCCATCCCGGTACTAATCTCATGAAACGACTTCTAATATCATTAAGCAAACAATGAAGCAAGATTTTAACTCGTAATTATAACATGTTAATTATATTTTAATTTAATGACGAATAAAATAGCTCTCCTCAGTAAATACGAAATTCCAACGCATCCCATCGTAATAGAAATGGTTCCTTGAAAAAGAACACAAGTAAATATTTATTTATAGGCGTACTTAATGTGTCCTTTTAATTTACTAGCGCTATAATTAGCTAAATAACACAAATATAGCTCTTTACTATGAATGGTTTTCGAATTAAATTACACTTTCCTTTAACTACGTGCTACGTGCAGTGCTATTTATGCACTAACCATGTCACTGATGTATTTATATATTTAGCTATATAAGATTATATTACATTATTATAGATATATATATTAAGTGTGCTTGCCTCGTTGGTCTAGCGGTTAGCGTATGCAACTGCCAATAAGAGAGCTCGGGTTCGGTTGTTGTATGAAAGTTTGGCGTTGTTTTACGCCCATGCCTAGGACAGCACGTTAAGGCGTCGGTCCCGGTTTTCATGAACACCTATGGCAATCGTTATAAGAAAGACAGAGAACTCAAACATACTAACAACTAGCTCAACCTCAGGATTGGGGGCGCGACTGGAGCCGACCCCAAATAATCTTTGTAATAGTAAAGGCTAGGAAGATGATGATGATTATATATTTAGTGGAATTGTGAGTACTCTAGTGAACTTAATAGTTGAACATAAAAAGTTAAACATACAGTAATTAAGTTCTAGTTCGAAGCTCCTGAAAAGTTTTGGGCCATTCCTACTAACTACTACTAACTGAAAGTGAGCAAACTAAACCAGAAGTCAAATCGACATATGACAATCTTTAACACAGCAATTTGTAAGTCGTGGAGGCAGAAACTGTTCAGGATAGGGGTGGGCGATTATTTTGTCTGACTAGTTTTGTAGCTATTGTAAATGCTTGAAAGAACGGGTGCGACTATAAAAGCCGTTACTTAGTTCAGGAAAATTGTAGTTGTTTTGTAACCGCAAACACATAACTGGCCGCGTGCTTTTACGTTTTTCTTCGTTTATAAAAGATTGAAGTATGTCATTATTCCCACGTCATGGTTATGCCCAATTACAAATAAACATGTTGACAAATTGTTTCCTTGTACATGTTACTAGCTAAGGGAAACTGTACCAGCTGATGATGTATTTTCCTTGAGTATTCAACATCACAATTCACTCACCAAATATATCGAAAATTTTACCTAAAGGGAATAAACACTTTCGTTTCGTAGGTTTATTTCAGTTACTCTTTTACTCCGCAACAGTTCAGTAACTTGTCATTCGTACCGTAATTCATAGGCCTCGCTTTTGATAGGTAGGTATCGTGATATTCAGTGATTTCCAATACATATTATTATCCTTTGAACATGTTACACGTAAACTGGAATATAAGTGAATGAAAGTTCATCAAAAGTAAAAGCTAAAATCATTGTGTTTAGGTACGTAAGATAAGTAAATTATTTTAGATTTTTTAAAATTTTCTAAGCACATTAACTTGATGGGTTTATTAGGTTCTCCATTAGATAGCTGCCGGAGTTCGCCATTATAGAATGTAGATACGTCTTATGGCAGTTTACCATAAACTCAATGAGTATGAAAATATACGCGAAGCTTAATTATTGCACATAACAAATTACTAGACTATTTATAAAAGTTGAGACTTTTCTTAAATAATAAAATAATCATCTAAACCACAATTTACTTGAATCAATTTGAACGTAACACGTGTTGTTTAAATCATCACAAACCAGCAACCCGCCCCGGCTTCGCAGGGGTTCTTTACGGCAAAAATATAATAATATAACCTAGTGAGATGGGGGAAAGCATCTGAAAAATCTTGCTATACGTGTGGTGAGGCAGTAGGTACTGCTAGGCACTTACTGGTAGGTTGCAGGGTGCTGCTTGATAGGGGTTATTACTCACGCCGACATGATAGAGTACTAGAAATCATACGTGAAGCAGTAAGTCTTTCAGTCGCTAGAGCCCAAAAAGGATTGACTACAAATAAACGAGAAATTAACTTTATAAAGGATGGCTCAACTACCAAATCTAAAAGCAAGCCTTTCTCAATCCTAGGTACTGCACCTGACTGGACTATTTTGATGGATACGTATGATAAGCACTATAAAATCCCAGAGGATGTTGGTGTTTCGTCATCCAGACCGGACATATTCCTTTTCTCTAGACAAATTAAACACATAATATTAGTAGAGCTTACTGTTCCGTGGGAAACTAATATTCCTAAAGACCATAGAATAAAATTAAATAAATATTACGATCTAACAACTGAACTTAACAAAAATGGCTATGTGGTTAATTTATACGCGGTAGAAGTAGGAGCGAGAGGTATACCAGCTAAATCTGTCTATAACCTTCTGAAAGACCTTGGCCTGTCGAGATCTGCAGTAAGTTCTATTTTAGAACGAGTATCCAAGGCTGCACTAACAGGTTCCTACCAAATTTGGCTAGGTAGGGCGGGAAACTCGAGCAGTGAAGGTGAGCGTTGATGCGCATCTTAAAGGGGGCCTCCTTAAACCTACATCCAGGTCGTAAGTCCTGGGAACTGCTTTGAGTTTCTCCCTCTGCCACACGATGGACCCGGCACCCGCACGGTGAATCCATGGAGTGCTAAGAAGTTTGTCTCTCTATGTATACTCGGCGAAAATATTTCTGGCATCTTTAACAAATATTGTTATATTATAGCCAATATAAATAATTAAAAATAGAACAAATTAGATACAAATACCTTCCTCAAGAATCACTTTATTTTTTGGTAGAAACCGCATAAAAACAGACAGACAGACGCGGTGGTGGACTTTGTTTTATAATATGTAGTGATAATAATAAGTTTTCACTTCTCACAGAAGGTACAGTAGGTTAAAAAAACTAACTGATGTTCACAAAGGATATCAAATTATATACTCGTATCATGTCGTAAGAGAGGAAGATCTACTAACTGTTAATGAATGTGGGCGGAATGCCTACAGGCACATTCCTATGTAAACATTCATTTGTATGATTACTTAAAATCAACGTTAGGCAGTTTTAAAGTTCTTACTGCATAGTCCTATTTTAAATTATTTTTGATATTTTTACATCACTAGCTGTACTCAACATGCTTGCTAATGCTTCGAAAATATAAGCACTTTCCAACACTTGTGATATTCATCCTCGTATCCAGGACGGTGCACTACTGGACATGTACCTACATCTCCTTAGAAAGGAGGTCTTGTGTTCAGGAGTCATAGGCAATAAATGTAAAACGTCTCAATAAAATAGAGAAAGCCCTTTTGCCTCGAAATTGCATAGAATGTATGTTTAATTTCTAAGTACTCTCTTGTGATCGGCTTCGATCGTTGTTATGATAGGTAGATTTTACTAAAAATACTGTGTGTGTTATTGAGTCAAAATATAACTGACAAATATAAATAAATAAATATTCCGGACATCTAACACACATCGCCATCTAGTCCCAAGCTAAGCAGAGCTTGTGTTATGGGTACTAGACAACTGATATAAATACTTATATACTTTTTTTTTGTAAATACAAACATATTATACATAGAAAACCCCAAATATTTGTATTCATAGTTATCTTCATTGAGTTGGATTGATTACGCTATATTTTATGTACCTACCTATTCGTAATTACAGATTAGTTTTTGATGCTAAGTATTTCTGTCGGGATGCACTCTTAAAGACTTTCGAAGCACATAGGTTAAAACTTAGGAGAACACTCTCCTTGCATGTTCGCCAAATTCCATTGCTTGTAGGACCATGCTTTGGGGAACTCAATTGAGACGATATTTCACCACCACCACAATTCTTTTACTGTACTTCACTGTTCTGTACTGTGCAGTTCTGTTTACAGTTTCTTGTTTCTTGACAGTATTTTGTCAAGGTTTCATCCTAAGAAAATTCCTTAAATGCTCGATTCGATCGAATATTTTATGTGGCAAGAACTATCAACCGAGTTTTTCTTTTAATTCATCCACAATGATTAGTAGGTATATAACAAATACTTTAGTTTTTGATGCTAAGTATTTCTGTCGGGATGCACTCTTAAAGACTTTCGAAGCACATAGGTTAAAACTTAGGAGAACACTCTCCTTGCATGTTCGCCAAATTCCATTGCTTGTAGGACCATGCTTTGGGGAACTCAATTGAGACGATATTTCACCACCACCACAATTCTTTTACTGTACTTCACTGTTCTGTACTGTGTAGTTCTGTTTACAGTTTCTTGTTTCTTGACAGTATTTTGTCAAGGTTTCATCCTAAGAAAATTCCTTAAATGCTCGATTCGATCGAATATTTTATGTGGCAAGAACTATCAACCGAGTTTTTCTTTTAATTCATCCACAATGATTAGTAGGTATATAACAAATACTTTATCTGGGGTTCTAGAATAACAGTTTATCTGAGGCTTGTAGATGAGATAAGATGTCAATATGCTTGATGCTTGATATCTACCTACCATTATATTATTATATTTACTACTAAGCATATTTTTATGTTATGTATGTTTATATATTGGCTTCAGAGTTCATATTTCATTAAAAATAATTAAACTCTGTCAAAATAAGCTCCTGCCTAAATCATCAACGTCGCGTCGCTTCGAATGTTAATTTACCCAAGTGTTCCCGTCCAGTGGGCTAAGATTGAATAGGTAGCTACTTTGCATTGCGGTCTGCAGTATTTATAAAGTCAAATACGTCGCGGCATTGTTGTATTGTATATACACATCGTCACTTCCTCCGTAAGACACAAACGTTGGACACGCCTGCACCAAAGTTGAATTTCCTTGCAATCCAGTACATCTTTCGTACTTATAACTTTCTTTGAAGTATGTTTATTTGGCAATATTTCTGTTTCTTGAACCTTTCTTTTATCACATGCCCTGTGCCATAGCATGAGAATCTTGATTTATATATGTTTTTTAAATGATGTAAATAACACAAAAGCCATAAGCTTTTGAGTTATTTTTTAACCACACATTTGTCCATTTTGTATGATTTTTGTACATCTACAATGCTTCTTTCATTAGATGCATGTTTTTTGTCTTCTAGTAGCTGAAGAAGATAGTATTGAATATAAAAGTGATTTATTATATTTAATCCTATCTCTAAAACCCAAATATGTCGTTGATTGAGACTCTTAATAATAGGAACGAAAGATTTCTTTATCTCGATTATTTTAGAACACTTCAACATGAAAATAAGGTTGTTCGGAACTCTCAATACAATCTAAAATATTTTTTTCATTATTTACCTAAAGGGAATAAACACTTTCGTTTCGTAGGTTTATTTCAGTTACTCTTTTACTCCGCAACAGTTCAGTAACTTGTCATTCGTACCGTAATTCATAGGCCTCGCTTTTGATAGGTAGGTATCGTGATATTCAGTGATTTCCAATACATATTATTATCCTTTGAACATGTTACACGTAAACTGGAATATAAGTGAATGAAAGTTCATCAAAAGTAAAAGCTAAAATCATTGTGTTTAGGTACGTAAGATAAGTAAATTATTTTAGATTTTTTAAAATTTTCTAAGCACATTAACTTGATGGGTTTATTAGGTTCTCCATTAGATAGCTGCCGGAGTTCGCCATTATAGAATGTAGATACGTCTTATGGCAGTTTACCATAAACTCAATGAGTATGAAAATATACGCGAAGCTTAATTATTGCACATAACAAATTACTAGACTATTTATAAAAGTTGAGACTTTTCTTAAATAATAAAATAATCATCTAAACCACAATTTACTTGAATCAATTTGAACGTAACACGTGTTGTTTAAATCATCACAAACCAGCAACCCGCCCCGGCTTCGCAGGGGTTCTTTACGGCAAAAATATAATAATATAACCTAGTGAGATGGGGGAAAGCATCTGAAAAATCTTGCTATACGTGTGGTGAGGCAGTAGGTACTGCTAGGCACTTACTGGTAGGTTGCAGGGTGCTGCTTGATAGGGGTTATTACTCACGCCGACATGATAGAGTACTAGAAATCATACGTGAAGCAGTAAGTCTTTCAGTCGCTAGAGCCCAAAAAGGATTGACTACAAATAAACGAGAAATTAACTTTATAAAGGATGGCTCAACTACCAAATCTAAAAGCAAGCCTTTCTCAATCCTAGGTACTGCACCTGACTGGACTATTTTGATGGATACGTATGATAAGCACTATAAAATCCCAGAGGATGTTGGTGTTTCGTCATCCAGACCGGACATATTCCTTTTCTCTAGACAAATTAAACACATAATATTAGTAGAGCTTACTGTTCCGTGGGAAACTAATATTCCTAAAGACCATAGAATAAAATTAAATAAATATTACGATCTAACAACTGAACTTAACAAAAATGGCTATGTGGTTAATTTATACGCGGTAGAAGTAGGAGCGAGAGGTATACCAGCTAAATCTGTCTATAACCTTCTGAAAGACCTTGGCCTGTCGAGATCTGCAGTAAGTTCTATTTTAGAACGAGTATCCAAGGCTGCACTAACAGGTTCCTACCAAATTTGGCTAGGTAGGGCGGGAAACTCGAGCAGTGAAGGTGAGCGTTGATGCGCATCTTAAAGGGGGCCTCCTTAAACCTACATCCAGGTCGTAAGTCCTGGGAACTGCTTTGAGTTTCTCCCTCTGCCACACGATGGACCCGGCACCCGCACGGTGAATCCATGGAGTGCTAAGAAGTTTGTCTCTCTATGTATACTCGGCGAAAATATTTCTGGCATCTTTAACAAATATTGTTATATTATAGCCAATATAAATAATTAAAAATAGAACAAATTAGATACAAATACCTTCCTCAAGAATCACTTTATTTTTTGGTAGAAACCGCATAAAAACAGACAGACAGACGCGGTGGTGGACTTTGTTTTATAATATGTAGTGATAATAATAAGTTTTCACTTCTCACAGAAGGTACAGTAGGTTAAAAAAACTAACTGATGTTCACAAAGGATATCAAATTATATACTCGTATCATGTCGTAAGAGAGGAAGATCTACTAACTGTTAATGAATGTGGGCGGAATGCCTACAGGCACATTCCTATGTAAACATTCATTTGTATGATTACTTAAAATCAACGTTAGGCAGTTTTAAAGTTCTTACTGCATAGTCCTATTTTAAATTATTTTTGATATTTTTACATCACTAGCTGTACTCAACATGCTTGCTAATGCTTCGAAAATATAAGGAATGAAGAGTTAAATAAATACTACTACTAATTTCACTAAAAACATACTTAAATACATATTTATGTAAATGGTAACTTCATTTGTGTGCGCTTCAAAGTGCACCGATTGAGCTCGAACTTTTGTACACTAGCGACAATTAATTTTTTCTCTGAACCTTTTTTCCCAAATTAACCAACTGTTAAACTTCGATATTTTAAGTAGAGAGTGCCATCAGACCTTCACAACCCAAGTACGAGGCGATACCGAAGTTCTGTTAAATATTGTTTCAGACTTACTACCCCGTAACGAATGCCAAACATGTTTGTATCCACTGGGAGCTGTACTTTCTAAGGCAAGGCTAATAACAATATTATTTACGTTATGCTTTTTTAACACTTCAGGTTCGACAACTATGTCGGGCATATCACTGTCGATGGCGAAGAGGTAGAGATGGCACTATGGGATACAGCTGGACAGGAGGATTATGAGCGATTAAGGCCCTTATCTTATACAAATGTAAGTATTACAGTTAAACTTAGTTTTTACTTGTAATTAGAACAAATTGTAACCCAAGTACCCCTCCCATTTTCTTTTCTGCCTAAAAAATGTCGCAAATACGTGCATAACTTGAAAGTTTTGTGGTTGATCCAGATTAAAAGAAGGTCTACTAGCCTTAGCCGTTAGTTATGTTACTATAAAATAAATCGTAAAACGGTAGAAACAAGAGAGCTTGTTTTTTTTAAATATAACTCCGTTAGTAATTCACATCCTTTGTCGAAGGGGACTTCACAAACATACATGAAACGAACACAAAGAACATTCAGACTCAGAACAACAATGTATAAATTACACAGTGTTGTCCCATGTGGGATTTGAATCCACAACACTTGGCGCAATGAAAAGCGGCGTGACGCCGTTTAAACCACTGGGATTTGTAGAATTCGTTTATAAAGACCTAATAAAATACTTACCTTACAAGTCAATACCATGCGTTAAAGCCAAGGACTATCTGCGTTCGCTTTTAACTCATTGCATTTATAATGTATTTTAATAATTCATATGTTATTGTTTCAGACAAACTGTTTCCTTGTATGCTATTCAGTAGGCACACGTTCCTCATACGAAAATGTGATCCACAAATGGTATCCCGAGCTCAAACACTTCAGCCAGTCTGTTCCTATTGTATTAGTTGGTGAGTTGATCGATTTGTTTTATTGTCTTGTACATGTATCTTTTTACCGTGCTTATCCAAACCTTGCTACTTTTTCTGCCAATCCAAAACTTCAAATTATGTGGGAAATACGTTGTTAAAATCTTTAAACTTATTTGTGTACATATTTGGTTAAATAATATAGTAGGTATCATTGAATTACACGACAGAATTTAGGCAAAAAGTTAACAGCCTTGCAATAAATAAAAACGAAAAAACCATAAGCAACATGCCCATGCTTAACATAGATGTTTATTCTTTATTAGACAACATTTCAATGGCAACTTGTCATGAAGTCTACCGACAAAATTAATCAACAGTAGCATTTTCACTAATATTAGATCCACAGCAATTATGTTCATTAGTTAGAATGAGTGTTAATAAGGATGAAAGTAATTGCAACTTTAGAAATAGATTTCAGTTAAGCTTTGTAATTAAGACTAAAAAGCAAATGATCACTCATTGTACGATGTCCATACATTTTTAATGTTAATTATATTTGTAATAATTTTATCAAAACTTGCAACAAAATACGATTGGTTGCCAAGTAGGTACTTATAGGAATCCCTAATCAGATAAAATTATATATATCTAAGAAACCATGATAAATTACGACAAACATTTTATGACTATTGTGTTGAACACTTTTTTAGTAAATTTCCCTTATTTCAGCTACTAAAATAGATTTGCGGAATTCCAATCAAGCAGTCATCACGACTCAAGAGGGTAAAAAATTAAAGAAAAAAATCCGGTAAGTTTCAACGGAAGTTCATTGTTTGGTAACAATCAAAGAGAAATGATACATTTTTTAATGCTACAAAAGTGAAAAGCGACAAGGGTTATCTGCGCTCGCGCCGCCGTCGGCAGCTATCGGCCCTTATCACGCGCTGATAATGCCACGACAACTTCTGATATGACGACACAGGAACAATCCGTTAAACAAAATGATTTAATCACTAACATTGTATAGAGAACAATACATTTTAAAATGTTTTTGTCGTTATATAGATAATCCTTTTAGATGTCGAAAGGACTCGTTTGCTATTTAAATGAATTACGCTGTTTTGTAAAACCTTTTTGTAACATGTATAAAAATAAATTACTTAAAGATTTATTTAATTATAAAACTCTATTATTTTCTTTATAGGGCTGTGCAACTAGTGGAATGTTCGGCATTAGAACGAGATAACATGGATCAGGTATTTGAAGAGGCAGTGAGGGCAGCGCTACGTAAAAAACCCATACACAAGCGTACGTGTCAGTACCTATGACTTCATCAGCTTGCTCATATTCATTGCAATATTTCCAAACGATACTACATTAAATGACTACGATTACAATAGTACTATTATAAATTATATAAATGGTGACGATACCTACAAATTGTAAATAATTTTCCTTTCAATTTGTTCATGGTATTGCTTTTAAATGTGTAGTTATTCCCCGTCGCATATTTAGAAAATGGAGTAGGTATATAGCTGTTGAAGTTTAAATACCTAGTTCATAAACTGCTACGAGCGGAGCAATCGCAGCGAACTTTTGTTTTTTAAACAAACATTATTAAACAATATTGCACTATTTATTTAAATTGTACAAATTAATTTTAACATTGTTTTGGTTAGATCAAGAGAGATGTATATTTAAAAAGAAAATGTAAATATAAAAATGTAGATATTTAAGACGACTACAGTCTGGTAGAATTTTTATTAATAGAATATTTGTAATTGATTTAACACAGGCTCGTACTCGTTATTTGGCAATTAATTTCTCCTTTCACTGTGAAAAACAGTCAACATTCATAGCTGGACTTGCGAATGTTTTTACTCTAATCAACTTATGGGGTTCGCTCTAATGATCGAATTAAAGAAGTACCTACCTATGATTGACATAAAGGTGTAGACGATTTTGGAGGGACGTCCGCTTTTTTAATCAAAAATTTTATGTCCCGCGCGGGACTGGTTTTCTTCTTGGGGATTACTGGCCGGACACCCCAAGTGAAGTTAGTTAGTTAGCCGTAGTGCTGTATCGTCAATAATATTGGCAGGCATTTAAAAATTAAAACCACTCCACCATTACATTACAAATAGGAAATGCCACTAGTTCTTTCACGAATTACCGGCCGGGTCGCTAGTGGATAATAAATTAGTTATTGGCTATTGCTAATACATTATAATAATAAGAAACAAAATACTTACTATTTATCCCTAGATTGGCTTGGTTGGTAATGATTGTTCAAATAGAATAAATAATATACATACGCATCCACCTGGATTACCTACCTACTTGGTTGTGAAGTGAAAGGGAGGATAACTATGTATTTTATTTACTGAGTTTCAATAACCGAATGATAAGATTAAATTAGACGAGTTTCACTTTTGTACAATTTATGAATGTATTCAATGCATGAGCGAGAACTTAAAGCGTAAATATACATAATTTGTTTGCAAGCTATTATATAAGTATATTGGTTATTGTATTTAAAATTCATTACGAAGGAAAGGATTATAATAAAATAATAATTGAATTCTAGACACTGCCATATTTCAACAGTCTACCTATGGCCAGGACTAATAATTGTTACTTAGTGAACTAGTTTAGTTACGGCAGAGTATTTGCACTTAGCATTTATCATACTTAGTTCTAGTAGTCGTTACGTGTTATACCCGTTAAAGTAGTAATATTGTCTAGTTATATCCATAGTATTAGTCATATGATTGCTCAGTAGGATTTACTTCAACTCACCTCTAAATGTACTGATATCACTTGTATACATTAAATTACACAAATGTGTCAACTTCCTATACAATTCTGTGTATGCGTTCAACATAGTAATGTAGGTTCAGATATAAATGTATAAAAAATGAACCAGCGAAAATCTTTGTTTAAACAATTTTGAAAGTGCGTACATATGTATATATAACATCGTGAGCGATGAAAAGACGTGCAAGTTTGAAACATTCCGTTGTAAGTCTTTACTGTAAAGCGAGCCCAATAAAGATCAGCTAGGTATTAATATTTAGTTATAGTTGTCTACAAGTTTTACCTCTACACACCCGATGACGTCATTACGACATACAAAGGTGACGTAAAACTGAATCAGTATTTTTGTAGCACAGGACAGAAGCAAATACATTGTACAGTGATAAAATTAGTGGAATTTAATAGAGTGAGTGTAATGTATTTTACCAAGAAATTGTACGGAAACCCATTTTAAATGTATTTTCAAGCTAATAGTATGTTTGCACACACGCATCATCCATGTTGCTTGATAAGAGATTATAACTTCTATATATTGATCATAGATCAACCTAAGGACAATATTATATAATGTTTACCAAAAATCTTGATGTTAAGTAAATAAACACATGTTACACATTATTTCTTTTGTATCATTTTAATTTTATCCGTCATAACATAACAATTGTATAAAGAAATCAATAACAAACAAACAATTATGTTTAATAGTACATAATTACTTTGTCTTATCAATAATTTTTGCTATCATGGCGAGCAAGCATAGGGGTCATGTGTTAAAAAGTTTAATTGTAGAGTACAGTGTTATTACAATAACAATATTTTTATTTTCTCCTACAAAATATATGTAACAATGATATATCTACTTATAATGTACTTTTTTGTGGGAGTCAGAAGGCCAAACTAGGATTAACCCTGTGTTATGGATTCCTGGCTCCCCCTCAATAATATAATTTCATAATTTTTCCTTATATCCATTTATTTATTTATTAAAGAAAGAAAATAAATAAATAAATGCAAATCTATGTTATTGAGAAATTAAATCAAAGTATTGTGTGTGTGTGTGTGTGTGTGTATGTGTGCGCGTGCGTGTGTGTGGGTGTGTGCGTGCGTGTGTGTGGATGTGTGCGTGTATGTTTATGTGTTTTATACGTCATTAAAGGATACGGAATGTAAACAATTTTAAGGAAGGCCTCTGTTTCGTCATAGTCAAGCGTAAGAAGCCATTCTACAATTTTTCTTTTACATTTCATCCTTGTTACATCAACAACCGAGTATGTAACTTTTTTTCTTTATTTGTTTAATGAGGGCTTAGTCAGAGTATGTAACTTATTATATGTACTCGTATACCAGTGTTATCGAGGTGGTAGATCAAAAATGTCAAATCCACGTATTGGTGGTGGATTTCTGAGCACTGTCTTTAATAACATTAATATTTTGTACATGTAACACTAAACGCCATCTAGTTTCCTTTCAGCAGACCATGTACTATGAAAGCTAGATTCACTGATATAATACTTATTGTTACTGTACCAATTTGTATGACTACATACAAATTGGTACAGTAAAAATAAGTATAGAAATCACCTAAACCCCTCAAAAATATTTGCGGATAATACAAACTTTTAGTCCGACCCGGAAATCGAACCCAAGACCTCAACACAGCAGCTGCCACAAACTACCCATGCGCTACCGAGGCAGTCAATTATGTACACTATTACGTTAGGTACCTGCAACTCTTAGAGTATACATAAAATATCCTGTATACTCTAAGCTACACGTCATTTTGTTGCTGCCACAAAAAGATTCAATTAAACTGTGAATCAATGCCCAAAACAATAGAACACTCAAATTTCTCCTACATTATTTTATTTAATAAATATATTTTTAGGTCTACAATAAATGCCACACATAATTGATTTTTTAAAAATTAACCGCTTCATCTGTGACTCACGGCAAAATTATATCGATTTAGGAACTTACTCATAAGTTACAACATACATGAGTCAACTCTGTTTATTGAACAAATACGCCTTGGCTAATAAACCAACAAAAGGAAAATAAAAGAAACGCTTTAGTAAACAATGTTTAATGCGACATTAATGGCAAAGCGGGCCTGCCCAGAGCATAAATACATTTCAGTTTATGGAACCCACTTAAAACGAATTCAACATTTCATGCTACAAACTAAAATTAATATTAGGTAATTGGCAAATATTATAACTGCATTTTGTATTTGTGTACTTTAATGCTCTTGTGATCGGCACATATTTGCTCACTTTTGTTTTTTCGTTCCATAAAAACTTCAATGTTGATAACTTAGAAGTTTTTCTTTCACATTTAGAGATAAGTAATGGAACCATTTTGTCTTGTCTTTCGAGTATATTTATGAATTAAAATGTTTTTGGGTTTAAAGTTAGGACGAGCATAAATCAAACTTATGTTCAACAGAAGAAATATATGTCATACGCATATATAATTACCGCTATCTAATAATATTCAGATTATGGTGTAAGAGATTGCTTTTGGTTTTAGTTGAGAAAGATCTGTTAGAAGTTCAGCACACGCAGGCTATGTCTACCGTGACCGTATGCATTGGTACGATGATAGAAAATTTGCCCACTTTATTTGTCATTTCCTCTTCAAGCGATCTTTACCCTGAAAAAAAAAATTAGATATAATATGTTAGTGATTTCACTCCAGTAAGAGGGTAACATCTTAATAGGTGTGGGTGAATTTAACGAGACTTCAGGACAGCCTATCAGGGGAGTAATACATTGCCATATTTTTATTTCGTGTAATCACATTACATAACTATTTATTAACTAACCTTGGCGACAACGGAGATAGCATATCAATTTTGAAACACCACTTCAACAAAAATTTATGATATATATTTACCTATATCGGATTATAAACTTTTATGGAGTCGAATATAAAGACGACGATAACAGTAATCTTGTATTGTTAAATAAATTATTTTATTTTTTCTTCTATTTTTCCAGATATACAGGTTCTTATACGAGTATATTTTATGCATTAAAAATGCTTATAAACGAGTATGTGGTTATACACGCTTTCTACAAATGTTAAGTAGTAGGGCATAAATAAATACTTTTAACTTATTTTATCAAAGTATTCAGAAAGTTGAAGAAGTAGGTACCTGACCAAGGTGGACCCCTATCTCGCTAAGTCTTTTGTGTTGGTAGGTAAGAGGCTCGTGCAGCTTAGCGTCGCCTCGCTTGTAAAAGTCGCTATAGTCCAGGCGGAAAGCTAAAGTTTGTAGCGAAACTTCGGCATGGAGAGCTAGCTTGAGTATTAACGTTGTGACGTGTCCCCTGTAACAAGAGCAAGATTAGAACTAGAGCTAGTCTAAAAAAAGTAGCCTATATTAGAAGTAGCCTTGTCTCATCAGATATCTGCCACAAAGTGCCGTCAAAATCGACCCAGCCGTTCCAGAGATTAGCCGTAACAAACAGACAGACAGACAAAAAATGAAATAATTGTTGTTTTTTATATATGTACCATGTATACAATATACATACATATAATTTAGTAAAAATCTGTTATTTTAATATTAAAAAACAGACACTCCAATTTTATTTACTTATATAGAGTATAGATTATAAAACTATTAAAGTGTGACTAGAGAAAACTATAGTAGAAAAACTCGTAACTAAAGCAAATTCGTGACAGGTGTTAAGGTTACAATCGTGTTTTACGGGATGATAGTGTACTTAATATTGACGGCACTTTTTCTCACAATTGGAGCAAAGACGATAAATGACAATAACATCACAAGTACATACGTACAGAACATATGTAAAACAAACAACACGAAACAATGACAATATTGATGAATGATAGCCATCCGGTCACGCGTATTGCATGCATATACTGTTTATTGACCTGTGAATAATGAGTTTGAAACTCAAAAAGCATATTATTGTGCTTGTATTTTTGTAGACTTAGTCAATACAAAGTCTATAGAAACATGATATCATAGAAATGTCTCTAAGTCCAATTCCATACCCTTGATTAACTTGTACTGAATTTCAAAATGAAGAGCTTAACTCGTATATTTTTTAAAGATTAATGGCGGCCGGACCCGGGAATCGAACCCGGGTCCGGCCAATTGTTGTTGGATTAACTTACAAGAAATTCTTAATAACAACCCGAAATGGGTAAATTGGGTGGTGTTTTTTATTCGTAGCAAAAAATATTTCCAATTTTTCTCTTTATTTATATATTTACATATTATTACATAGCTCTAAAATTATTTAAATTTTATAAAGAACTTTCTTGCTTGACACTTATCTTACTTTCAAAAGCAAGCAAACATCTAATTACCGTCAAATAACAAATTAATTTAGCTAATGATCATCATATACCTTAGAACTATAATAAAAAGTGTGTAAGGCCTTATTACATTTGTCACTTCACACGGTATATTTTGTACACACTAGCTGTGGGCAAACCTATAAATTAATAAATAAAACTATAAAACATACCTGTATGTGCGTGCCCAAACATTTAAGTCAGCTTTCCGACTCGCTAGGAACTGATGGAAAATTTTTCGCTTTTCTTTATCTACAGATTCATCAGCAGCCGTGAATGCATACTCTCCTACAAACAAATGTCACTATATATAATTATTTGCTAGTTTTATAACTATGGTTATATAAAACAAAATAAATCGGCCAAGTGCAAGTCGGACTCGCGCATCGAGGGTTCCAAATAATGTAACAAAAAAAATTATGCTTTTCGCAATTTTTCCTTTATCCGTGCTAAGACGTTGCTTCGTACCAAATTTCAAAATTCTGAGTTCACGGGAAAAATTGGCAGCATAAACGGCTTTATCTTTTGATTGCGTTGGCTTAGAAGTTTGATTTTTCACAGCTCCAAAGTACACTAGACCTGAGTATTTGATATAAATTTCAGCTTGATATTCCTCCACGCGTTCCTTTGAAAAAGAGTGTTGACAGACATACGTTTGTCTGTCTTCAATAAGGTTTCGTTTGAGGTACGAAACACTAAAAACAGCAAATCGTGATTATTGGATCTCGAGGTTTATAATATGCTCGAGATTGTCAATAATTAATCCTATAAATGATGAATCAGGGCTTTGAAGTAACATGCGGCACCTTAATGAAGGATATACGCAAGTTTCGCCTTGCACGCCCTTAAACATCCTCTTTCGATCCTTACGTCCACAATTTAGCCACCAAGTGCACAAGCTTTGCATCAACTCTAAAAAAGATTCACATCTCGCACAATATCGAAAGGTTTTCGTTCTCATCTGTAAAAAGAGTTCTCAAACTTTCCTCTGACAGACTACCAGCAGATCCCAAATTTCTTCTCACAGATCACCAGCAGATCACAGAATTAAGACAATGTTTAGATAGAAATTTTTGACATAGATTTTTTTTTAATAATAACATTTGGATCCCATGGTTCCTAAACTATAAATCGTTAGTATGCTTACCACGCGCAACTCTCTCGGCCTTCATTTGTTCGATGTTATCTCTTCGCTCGAGCTCAGCATTGATGCCGGCGTGTAGCATAGATTCAAAGCTACGCAAGGCCAGAGTTTCATTTAACACGTTGCCCAGGTATGACTGAAGCTCCTAAATATAAACGAAAACAAGCTTTAATTAAAAGAAACACCAGTGCAATTTACAAAGGTAAGTGGAGCAACGTTGATTTCAAGACAAACGGGCCGGCTCGACCGGGGCGGTACTACCCGCTACCTACCCTCTCACAGAAGACCAACCTAAAACGACAGAATTCGTAATGTTGTGTTTCGTTGGTGGGTGCGAGAGCGGAGGCCCAATGACGCAAAAGCAGCTCAATAGTATAGTAATAGTAGTGTGGATCACAATGAGTATGGTGACCATTACTCTTAGGTTCTATTTGTGCTTACCATCAGGCAGAGTAGAATTACTTTGGTAGGTGTGATACTGGTTTATCTTAAAAAAATAACTATCGCGCCGGTAATGATTTCCGTGTAGCAGAGGATTTTTCTAACATACATGAAACGGACACAAAGAACACGCAAACTCCAACCACAATATGTGAATCAGTTTTGTCCCATATTGGGATCGATCCTACAACAGTCATCGTAGAACGCATAGTAGTATTGAAGAAAGGTAAAGCAAGAAACCGTTATATTGTGATATTATATCCGATGCATCGCATCTCTGATTGGTTTAACAATAATGTCCCCTGCGCCGCCATATTTGTTTTATTAAACAATGTTTGTTGCCGAATGTAAAGTATTTTTGTGATTGTAAATTTATTTCATGTTGAAAGTACCTCACAGCATAACATTTGTTACATAAAACTGTTGTGGTAGTATAATATATTTCTGATTAATCAAAAAAATTGTAACCTAACTCATATGGCCATAGAGCGGCCTCCTATTGGTACGACCAATAAGGTACAGTTGATAATTTGACGCGCGACAGATAGTGATTCCACGGTTTTACTTCGATGCATTGTAATGTAACAAAAAATATTACGTTAAATTGAAGGCAATATGTCACAGTTGACAATCTTTCGACAGTTTACAATCTCGGTAAGTACATTATAATAATAATAAATATTACGGACATCTAACACACAACGCCATCTAGTCCCAAGCTAAGCAGAGCTTGTGTTATGGGTACTAGACAACTGATATGAATACATATATGTATATTTATTATATAATTTATTTTTGTAAATACATACATATTATACATAGAAAACACCCAAACTTCGAAACAAATATTTGTAGGTCACACAAATACTTGGTCCGACCCAGGATTTGAACCCGAGACCTCAAGCACAGCAGTCGCATTTACAACTACAGCGCCATCGAGGCAGTCAAGTCACATTATAACGTAACGATATTTCCAATGTCACGGTGCCACGTATACATCCAAGGGCAGAGTGGTACCTGCGTGGTGTGGTGTATCATGGCGTGTATGGAGTGGCGCTCGAGCGCGCGGTGGTGCAGGCGCAGCAGCGCGTCCAGGTCGGCGCGCGCGGCGGCGGCGGCCAGCAGCTGCCTCCAGGCCGGCTCGGCGCCCACCCCGCCCGCTTCTTGCAACGCACCGCACAGCCGAAGAGCCTCCAGCCGAAGACATGAAACGCGACGCATTAAGCCCCATACCTCTAAATTGTAAAAACGAATTCGGTTTATAACTTACTTTTCAATTTATCGATGTTTAGTATTATTAGTTGTTCAGATATATGAGACTCTCCAGATAATAGCATAATAACATTTTATGGTTTCGTAACTATTCGTTTCTATTCCGAAAGTTGTTTTCATTGTAGAACAGTATATTTTAAAATTAGTAGCAAATTATTTATAAATAGATTATAACATCATAACTGCTTATCTGCTTCCTACACAATTAACGATGACAATGAACATTTGTTACCCATTTTAACTATTTAAGTATGTTCATTTAAGCATTTCAATATTTAAACTGTGAGTTTAATATAAGGAACA
The DNA here is from genome assembly GCA_916048165.1 of Spilarctia lutea. Classification (NCBI taxonomy): domain Eukaryota; kingdom Metazoa; phylum Arthropoda; class Insecta; order Lepidoptera; family Erebidae; genus Spilarctia; species Spilarctia lutea. The sequence continues at coordinate 10,349,117 of OU696471.1, read as the reverse complement.
ATCACGATTTCGAAAATTGAGAAACATCAATTTACCTGGCATATACTTTAATTTCTTTTGCAATATGGTGTGTTCGCGCCAAGCGTCGTGCAGCCCGTACTCGATGCGCTTGACGCGCCAGAGCTGCGTGAAGAGCGCGCGGTACCGCGCCGCGCACGTGGCCGGGAACAGCGTGCCCAGCGGCCCGTCCACGCGGTACTGCAGGGCGAACACATCCCACCCGCAGTCTTCGCGACCGTCACCTAACAAATAAACGAACACTCATTTTATTCTTGTGGTTTTTCAAGTATTAAAAGTAAGATATTAAACTTCTGAACACAAGTTACACTTGGGTTAAGTAAGAACTACAACGACCAAAAGTATACTAGTTTGCCCCCTAAATAAAAAAAAACTTTCCCTCCCTCTCTCCCCTCGGTAAGCGACATAGTCCATAGTAATTTTTCTTGTGTAAAACCTAAGAAAATATTTGTACTACATGAAAGTATATTGAATATACGTACGAGTATATACAATACGTACAATTAGGGTACAGATTGACGTGCAGACGGGCTAGGACGTGCGGCGGCTCGAACTGCGCGTTGGTAGCGCGCACGGCCGCCTCCAGCGTGCACGATAGGTTGTGGACGTATAGCGATGATGCCGACTTGTTTAGCTCGTCCCTGTCCACACGTTATTAGTTATTATTATTACTTTTAAATTATTTATGTTTTTGCTCAATATAAAACCTCAGTAGAGAAGTAGCACTTCCGACGATTTTAACGGCCACTCAGTTCCAGTAAAACGGATCATACGGGGAGATCTGTTTGCAACTTCGCTCTGGCATATGGTCTGACCCAACTGGTTACCACACCCACACCAGTCCCAGATGTGGAGGGCCAGAATCCTACACTGTTCGACCTTCTGCTGACTTCTCATCCGGACGGTTATAGCGGATCCGTTAATGCCCCACTTGGCTCCTCAGGCCATTGCCTTGTCCGGAGTACAGTGTCTATCACACTCTCGCCATGATCGCGAGTTGCAAGCAGCATAAAGGTCGTAGTCGACGGTGAATGCTCTGACTCCATACCTGTGAATGCTGGTATTACGCAAGGTTGTGTGCTATCGCCGACTTTGTTCCTCCTCCATATCAATGACATGCTGTAAATTAGCGGCATTCATTGCTATGCGGATAACAGTACGGGCGGTGCTCTCTACACCGGCCGCGCTCTCTACACCGGCCGCGCTAATATTTCTCGGGAAAATGACAGTGAGAGTCGAGACAAACTTGTCTGAAATTGAGACCTATTTAGAAACGGTCTCAGATTGGCGTAGACTTAATTTAGTCCATTTTAACCCCACAAAGACAAAAATTAGCGCGTTCTAGGGTAAAAAACTGCCGTGGGTCGTATGTCCTCAAATAAGCTTGGGATGCTCAACAGATCGAGACAGTATTTCACTCCGGCCTATCGTCTTATGCTTGTAATAGTAATACAGCCTTCAAACCTTGAAGAAAAATGCGTAATCCTTCGCAAGGCCGGCGGCGCACTTGTGACGCCTTTCGTGTTGTGGGTATTTGCCCCATATTCAATAAAAAAAAAGCGAGGGGTAATTTTTTTGGAAGTTGCTACTTCTACACTGTGGGAAATTTTGTTAGTACAAATACAAAATGTACATAAAAAAAAACTTGAATATTAACGTTGTGCATTTTAGATATTTTGGAATGGTTAGAGAATAATTTTGTACGAATTGCTTTCATTGTCAGTATAAAAGTACTATTATTTATGTGGTGGAATACAATATTCATTTATTGCGCTATTGTACACAAACATGACAATTTATATTACATAAAAAATTTAACACTACAGAACTATTACAATTATTTTACATTAAAAAGTTTATCTCTTAGGAAAATCAACTTCCATCCATAATTTCAACGACTTTTTCATCATCATCATTACCAGAACCATCATCGCTAATCTCTAAAATTGATACGATATGTTTATGATAGCTGAAGCAAGAAACGAACAGTTTTGATTCGAACCTATTTAAGTGTCTAATAAAGACCGCATTGTTCGATATCGGTAGATGGCGCTGTTAACAATAAACATCCGTCTTACGAAATTTTCGATCAGGACACGTGACCTGACGCGAGTTTATGGTCACGTGGCCTGACGCGAGTTTATATATTTTTACCCATTCCAAAAAAGTACACAGCGCCGCTAAAGAAGTTTTCACTTCAAAAATTGCCTACCGTAGTAACGTCATGAGATGATGCACAAAGTCTCCTTGCGAAAGTAGCAAGTATCTTCTGTGTGCGGCAAGATGGTCCAACAAGTGGTGGTGTTCGGTGAGCGCAGCCAACAGGCGCGCCGAAGCGGCTGCGTGAGCACCCGCTACACCTTCCCGGAGTCCTGAAGCTTCCCACCATGCTAAACCTTCTGTGTATTCATCTAAAAAACATCAGGCAGTCGTTATTTTGCACGAACGTTCTTGTATATGTTCTCTGGAAATCAAAGAAGTGTTAAAACCAAATAATTAGGGCGAATGGTATATTATTTTCGATTTGGGTCTTGATGTCTTATCCTATTTAAAGTTGACAACATAGTACAGGTACAACATTGCTAAATACTACGCATTTGCATAACATAGGTATAAAAGTATAATAGCGTTAAGAAAATCTTATGACGCTGCGATAAGCCCCGCCCCCTGACCAATCAGGTTTTTTTAAGTATGTGACTCTACACTGCCTGATGAACAGAATCAAGAGGGTTGGTCACCACACTAATTGCGAATGTACCTTTTTATTGTTTTTACTTCGGTAATGCTTTTCGCACCGTACCCTTCATTCGTGGGGGAGATGAAGGGCGTGTGTGGGACCGGTCTACCCACTAAACCCCACGGCAGCCTTCCTCGGCCGTCTGGAGGAGCTGCAGGAATGCATCAGTGGCTTCTGGAGTCCCCCCTGCCGTACCTTACGACTGAGGTACATTACGGGGTAACCAGAGTCGCCCCCGGGGCGGGACATTGTTACGCCTCACACCGTTCTACACAGTATGAGGCACAACACTGACCCACCTTTGACGACACCCCCTCGGCCGCACCGGGGTTTCACCTGTCCCGGGTCGTTAGTAGCGGCCACATCTCCCCTAGATGTGGCCGCAGCGACCCTTAGACGATGATTGGGGAGCTAGCGGCCTCTACCGCTTCCCCTTCGAAAAATGTAAACCTAACTTAAATAAGTAACATCAGAACTTTAATTTTGCAGAACCATTATCTAGTGTTATACTAGTTATTTATGCAACTGTTGTATAATAGGGGTATTACATATAAAGTGTTAAACGGTATCACATGAGTGTTTTAATACCTAATTATGTACAGTTGCATGCAAGATATTATCTACACCCATGATATGAATCCTTTATAAAATGTTTTAACGTACAGTGTTGTAAGAACTGTAAATTCATAGAAAGTTTAATTGCTGAATATGACGTGAATTCGAATAAGTTCTTTTTTTAAATACGGCGCTGTGGTAGTGACAGGCGCGTGCGTGACAATGTTCTGTTTTTGAAAAAGGATATGCACTACTAAATTTTGTACAACATTAAAACACTCCGTTTAGATGATATTATGGTTACTATGACTCAGGATGTTTTAACGTTGGTAATAAGCTAGATGTTTCACAAACTTTAGACATGATTTATAGCATGGGTGTAGATAAAAACCTTAATGGCGCTCAATTAGTTGAAGATATTTTACTGACCAGACTGCGGCTTGAGTAGCGCTTGCAGATAGTGTGCGTGATCGCTTGGCGGCGCGTCGTGCTGGCCTGGCTCGTCCTGACACGCCTCTCGCATGAACACCACGCTCTTGCCGGTCGCCAGGATCTGCGCCGCCTGCTCGCGAGACATGAATGACGGCACCATCCACTCCCTGGATAGTATAAATAAATAAATTAATTAATAAAATAAATATGTACAAATATACCTACTTTATTCATTATTATTTAAGTAAAGAAATAATATATAGTAATAACAAGTTTGTTACGAATGAGACACCCATTATTTTATTGTTCCAACGAAAGAGAAAACATTTTAATGCACTAGTACATTTTTGCAAGTTATACTTTTGTTTGATCGCTAAACTTCCATAATTCTGGAATTTTTTTTTTAATTCAGCTCACTAATTGTTACGTCACTTTTCCGCTTCTCAAATTTAATTGTTATAAGAGATTATTGTTGTACCATGTTCAAAATATAACATAGCGATAATTGTTTTTATTTATGATATACCTACCGCACTCTATATTTATCGTGCCACATTCTGTCAATAGGAACACCACTACGGCTTTCTATGAAGAACTCATTATATCGGTCGTCAATTTCTCCTGTAAAATAATAAGGGGTATTATGGCACATGTTTTAATTTATAATTATAGTTTCAAAAGAGCTTGGTCATATAATTTTACCGTGTAATAGCCATCGCGTTAACATAAGCAGTAGTGGGTACGTGAGCGCAGTAAGTAATCTCCTCGCTAAAGTTGCAACTCGCTCGTCGCCATGACGCACGAATTTGTGGACACACGATGCGAGCTCACCACCTGTTGATAACAGACAATAGTTTTTAAGTGAAGCCCATTTTGATCTGATTAGTAGGTATTACGTAAACGAAATTGTTAACTTGTAAATGTTTTAAATTTATATACCACGAACGAATTCACATCCTTAGAACTGAATGCATAAAACGTATAAGTACGAAGAACGAAGACTTACAAATAAGGATACAAAAACCGAAACTTTCTTTTTGCGATAATATTTTCTTCATATTTTTCTTTTTAAAAAAGGCAACTGCCGAAATAGGAATTATCCTGTTGCGAGGCACTTTACAAATATACATGAAATGGACACAAAGAATACACAGAATCAAAACAACAACACGTGGATCACACAAAGTGGAACTCTGAACATGGGACAACACTTTGTGTATCATGTGGGGTTTGAACCCACAATACTTTGCGCATTAGAAAAATGCGTGGCGACCGCTTAAACCATTAGGCCAACCGTGCATTAATTTAGTTATAGCATCTGATTCCGACACTCCACAAAATGATTATTACATTAGGTAGTTTAAGTATGAGGTTACAAGGTGCGAAAAATACCTTTCTTGTGATGAGCCGCATGCGCAATGTTGGCAAGCCAAGTGAGGCGATGTAGGGGCTCCTGTGCCCACACGCACACACGCCGCAGAGTGCTGCCGTCGTTATCACACGCCTAATAAAACACAAACATATTTTGAACATCAAAGTACAGTTTAGCACTACAATTTATATCAATATTCTTAAGTATCTGAAAATATTTTCGATCCGTCGGAAATATCTGCGTACCCACCCGGCTGGAATGCGCTTCACCTCTCGCTTACCCACGCATCGCCCCGCCTTCGCCTATATAGTACCGTTGCTAACGCAAGCGCCGACGCATGTATTCTTGTTCTTCAGTAAAATATTTTTAAACTACCTATTTAGTATTGTATTGGAAGATGGGTAGGACTATACAAAGTGCAGAGCGGAATTCAGTGCTCAAAGTAATCCTATTCTTTGTAAATAAAAAAAAACACGGCTCTTTCATTATGTCGGTTGAACAAGCCACAAAAAGGGCAACAACTGGTTTATCTAACAACATTTTGAGTGATAATGGAGACGACTCTGACAGCGACGATGTCTGATGTTGAGGCTCTCCAAGAATAGTTTCACCACTATCTCCTACTCTTTACTTTTTCTGTGTATTGATTGTTTTTTTTACTCTATAGAAACATAAATAAAATATTTTGAAATTTTACATCTCGTATTTTATTCCTACGTCTTAAATTTTTTACTATCTCTCTAGATTGCATGACGTCATTAAGCCAGGTTCGCAGATATTTCCGACGGGTTGTACATATACATTTTTTTTGTATTATTAATGGGAATAACCAAGCCATAGATACTGATTTTGATGAATGTTTTGATCATATAATTTTGTTACAGCTGATTATAATCTCTGCTTATAAGCGTAAGCAAAATACATCGCGTATTTGAGGTTATTTTCAAAAATTGACTATTCTACTATTTGTGTTCACATTCTGGGAAAATAGTTTTGTAGGTATGCAGCTATGTTCGTTCGGTCGAAAACTGCCCCGTTGGTCTAATGGTTAGCGTAAGAAACTGCAGATCAAGAGGTCTCGGGTTCGATTCCCGGGTCGGACTATTGTTGGGTTTTTCTTACAAGAAATTCTTAATAGCAGCCTGGAGTATAGAAGAAGGTGATGTTTCCCACTCGTGCCCTCGGAGAGCACGTTAAGCTGTGGGTCACGGTTGTCCAGAACATCTATGGCAATCGTTATTTGGAAGTCAGTATCCTTAAATATACTGACAACTATTTCAACTTTCGAATTAAGTATTCAAAGGGTTATATACTGAAATAAATCTAGATAAATGAACGTCCTGTCCACCTTGGACTGGTTTTTGTACAATGCTTTACGATTCGATTGCCCGAATTCGTGCAATTAAATTTACTATTTTTGATTTGATTACAAGGCTTGCCATATTAATAAGTACTCTCTAAAAGTATACCAGTGAAAAGTTCACTGGCGGTTTCAGTCACTGGAGAATTCACTGACTATTCAGGGAATTTTAAAATATTTCAGTTGCTTACTTCGGCGCCAACTGGTATGCCATTGTGAATACTACTAACAGAATACAGTACAGTATACAGTAACAGTAGTATTCACTGAATAACTATTAGAGAGTTTAGTACACAAATGTTTTGTTGCAATTTAGATTAAAATAGTGGAATAACTTATGGATTAATCATATTTTGTTAAAAAAATGTGTATTTGAAATGGGTAATGTCATTTTGACGTGAAATGATGAATTTTATTTTTGAAGAAATCATGCCTCTTCACCTTTTTTTCTGTTGTAATTATCAAGTTTTAGCCCAATTTTATTATTATGGAGTGTAAATTATTATTATATTATTATAAGAATGTTACTAAACAAAAAAATAAGTAAACAATCAGTTTTATCAAAAGTGGAATAGGCAAGTTCCTCCAAAAAAGCTCGTTACTTGTAATCTTGTGTAACCTTTCATTAGGCTCAGAAATACAAAGCAATTTTTTTATATTACGTGATATATGGAATATATACAAGGTGGAAATGACAATACGACATTAAATGAAACCGTGGACTATTTAAATGTGTTAGTTTACTTTGGGATTGTATAATTTATCCTAGAAATTAAATACCCAGCCTGTATAACAATACAGAGACAAACTTCAGTTTAATTGATTGTACAAATTATAACATTCTCAATGATAGTAATTAAACCAATTTCAATTTATCATCATACCTGAGATTGTAGAAGAGCAACACTTCGATAATACTCTGTAAGTTCATCTCTAATAGACGCCACTAGTCCTTCGCCCATTAACCCTATGAAGATAAAAAATAAATAATAAATTTTACTTAGAACAAAATGTAAAGAGAAATAAAATTACTAGCCAACAGCAAAATTTAGTTAAAAACACTGACCTTGTGGCATGAGTCCCGAAGAGGGATCAATGAATTCTTTGAGTCGGTCATGTAAAAATCCGAGATGAGCAATGCGTGCGCGTAATATGCTGTGCGGGCGTGGGCACGTCGCAGAAGCGCGCGTTCGCACACCCGTCGCCGCTAGAACCGCCTCGCGCACGCATGTTCGTTCATTTACTCGATCTACATAAATTGATTTTAATAAGAAAAAAGTTACTAAATTGACAGAATTTTATTGTGTTTGCAATATCAAAATACCTCTTTTAGTTATAAATATATCACTGAAATAAGTAAAACCAAAATAAAATTTCATTAAACCTCATTTTTTACCAGTATACATAATACTAGCTGAACCCCGCGTTGCTACCCGCGGTACGACAATAACCGCATAAGGTGAAGCTAGTATCTTTATAAATTGTAGCCTACGTGTTATTCTGATATATAAGCTATATTATTGTAAAGTTTAATCAAAATCCATTCAGTAGGTTTTGCGTGAAAGAGCAACAAACATACTCACTTACATACTCACAAAATTTTGCGTTTACAATATTAGTAGGATACTACTAACCTGTTTGTTGTACCGCAACAGCCACATTACTGTTGTTAGATGGTAGACTCTGATTAGAGCCTCGCTGCTTTACCAAATGGCTGCCCCAGCTCATTGACCCAATAGTACTCTTACTAGAACTTGATTCTTGGCCACAGATACCAATGCTTGATCTCTAAAATAATGTAACAATAAAGTTCAGAATAAAACTGATGTGGACTAATTGTTATTAGGAACACTGATAGTATGAGATTACATGATCATATCAACATCATGGTCCAACCAAGGCAAGACAAAGATAAAACCAAGATAATCATTAGCCCATTTCAGTCACACAGTTGTAAGAGACACACTGGAAAGGAACTAGACTTTAGGCCTCCATTTTACTCTTTTATTGGCTTATTTGAATAGTCTTCTGTCCATGGTAAACATATCTATGAAAATAGTTGAATGTCATGAAAGAGTAGAAGAAACAACTTTGTCAATAAGATCATAAAGTGAAATAATTCTCAGTCTGAATCATAATTTGATATTACTAGTGTTCACTACCTTAGGAATTGGATAAGGCAAACATATTTAACTTTAGTATAAATATAAAAATGTACTTACAGTAATGTTGAGGGCAGGTATTGGAAAAAGTAGTTGTGTAGATTCAGAATGCTGTGGCATCTCTGACAGCGCCAGCAGTAAACCCAGAACTGATACTCTCTGCTTCAAAATAAACTAAAAGGATTTCATAAAACTGTAATTAGATATTTATAGAGCTCATTACTCATTATGCACCTAATTTAAATTATATTTATTTGTATTAGAAATGCATTACACAGCTTAAGCTTGCATTTTGTTCAAAAGTAAGAGGTCTAAAAATAGAATTTGTATACAGCATCTACTTACAAAAAGCAATTAAATAATAATAACAGACCAGTTATACCTTAATACATTTATTGCATAATACAATGAAAGGTAACAGAAGAGGTTCTTCATAACGACAGTAAAGTGATAATCTACTTACAGAAGTTTTTAATTTAGAGTAACATTCATTGAATTTTTCAACATCTTGTGCGGATACAGTGGCCAGTTTCGACTGAATTTTCTGACATAAAAGTTTCTCATCCTGAACACTTCGAGTTTTCTCACCCATAGAAGAGAGATACGACACAGCCAGCTCATATGCACCATCTAAAGAAATGTACATCTTTGTTATATTATACAGTTTTAATTCTAATATAATGGTGCAGAAAAATTTAATATTTAAACTATGAAAAATATCTCACAACCATAAGTAACAAAGTTTGGTAAAAAGGACTTTAAATAGTCTTGTAAAATATTCATAATGTGAATAAAACTGCTTCTAGCATATAGAAGTTGTAAACAAATCCTTCATTGACAAACACAATTATAAGATTCAACAAAAACAATGACATGTTTAAAAATGGAATTAACCTGGATCTAGTGACAATCCCGAACATAATTTTTGAAGTAGTCCAGTGAGATTACTTGAAGACAAATCCATGTTAATGATGAAATATTTCTATTACAATTATGATTTCAAACAAGACAATTTTTTTGCATGACAATCACATAACCATATTTACAATAGACATTTCAGTGTAATATATTTAGGGACAACATCTCCTGAGGAACATGACGACCACAACTCCAAATAAACTGTAAATGTGGACAGGAAACAAAAAAAAGCTAATTTATTTTGGCTATACTAAATAATTGAACGAAATGGTAATCAAATTGACATGACAGTTATTTACAGTTTTTTAAATCATGTAGAGACTAGAGTTGCCAGTGCCAAATTTAGTACTGAGATAAGTGATTTGCTTTAATTTCGAATGGAGTTTAGATATTTGGCGACAAAATCCTTGTTTTATCAAAATTAAAATCTATAATAGTAGCCAAGCCAGTGCCGTTGAGACTCACTGGATCCTAAGAAACGATTTATTAGTAAACACTTCATAATCATATTGAAATTGGTTTTATTATGACTTTATTGACGCATAAATCGTAAACATATTTAGCAGTGTCAAATTCAAGTGAGTATATGTGTTCTGTGATTTGAAGTCACTTCAGTCCAGAGCAGAAGCAGAGTTAATGATAATTTATGATGTTAATGCTCTACTGAATGATGCATCTACATTTGCGAGTAAAGTGAACTTATTTACTACCTGTGAATACACTTTTAATACTGTTCACGGTTGTATAACGCCTGAATACAATTTGAATCTATATATTCAAGAACTTCATTAGATTTAAGGTTATGTTATCTAGAAATAAACAATGAATCCGAAAAGTCCAGAGGCACGTAATCGAGACGATAAACCTTTTGAAGGAATGGTAATTTCTAGTTCAGAGGTAGTTAAAAAGCTAATTAGTCGTAGTCCATGCCCTCGTTGTGGGAAATCGCGAATGTACTTTTGTTACACATGTTACGTTCCAGTTACATCTCTGGAGGGACAAATTCCAGTGTTAAAGGTAGTGATAATAATTTTAATAAAATCATTAACTCCTGGACAAATAATTTTAATAATATTTATTTTTTATCCATTTCAGTTACCAATAAAAGTCGATATAATTAAGCATCGGCGAGAAATAGACGGTAAAAGTACATCAGCACATGCAGCTGTTTTAGCTCCACATGATGTTAGAGTCTACACATATCCAGACATGCCTGACTATATTTTAGATGGTAGGACTGTTTTATTGTATCCAGGTACAGAGGCTAAGACAGTTCAAGAATTGTATAAAGGCAATAATAATGCTGCTAGTTATTCAGAACTTTTATTAGCTACATTACCATCAGGATATAATGTGGGTACTTTAATGACAAAAGTGTTACATGACACTGATGATGACCAAATACATCACGTAACAAAACTACCTATAGACAGAGTAGTGTTGATAGATAGCACATGGAATCAAAGTCGTGGGATTTATGCAGATGAAAGACTGCAAAAAATACCTAAAATAGTATTACAGAATAGACCATCACAATTTTGGCGTCATCAACGTGGTAGTCCTAGATGGTACCTTTCAACAATAGAGGCCTTACATCAGTTGCTATTAGAGATACATTTATGTGCTTGGGGACGAAGTGAACACTACTATTCACATCTGTCACACAATTATCCTATACATATGACTGAAGATAAACATCCACATTGTCAACCTTATGAGGGGCAGTATGATAACCTACTGTTTTTCTTTAAATTTTTGTATGAAAAGCTGCATGTACTTTATCAACATGAAGATTTATTAGCATATAAGAGACCAATGAAATAGTAATTCCTTTGGTTTTAAACTTTGTTTGGTTAAAAATTTGTGATCAATTTATGGATGCCATAATTGTTAACATAATCACTTCTAAACATCCTTCCCTACGCCAAGTGAATTGAACTCAACTCATTACCTCCATAATTTATTAATCTAAGTAATATGATTTCCTTTATTAATAAAAAGCAAATACTCTTAACTACATGTTTTAATTTAGTCCTTTAATTACATTCACGTCAGTGCTGAAATTGTATAACTAAATTCCTTTGTTAGCACTCATTTCCACTTTGTAAAATAAACCAGTTAAATGTAAAGTTAAAATTGTCCTCACTCTTGCAAAAGTAATGTTTAATTAAAAAAAGAATAACATTGTGTATGGGAGACTTTAACTAAAAAGTAATATTGAGAACATCCCTAGAAATCATAGGGAAATATTAAATTGATAAATATAAATAAGTATACAAGTACTAGATTGGTTTTATTTACTTCTTATATAGCAAAAACATGTAATGTGAATATTACAATAAACTTTGTCTTACACATATCTCACCCATTACTACACTTATTAATGAATTGCCCATTATAACTGCATCACTATTTAATGTCATGCGCATAGTTCAAAGTATTTCTTTAAATATACAATTATAAAAATATATCTGTATGTTTGCTTATTGGGGTATATTATGGCAATACAGCATGAAGACAATTACAAAGCCTTATTTAAAATTTATTTATTCTTTATATTACACAACTGTTTTGAGAAGTCATATACATACATGTATTTTATTTATTGCCTTTTTACAAGTGATTAATTTACTAGAAAGTTCATGTTTTGTAACGGATGTTTATCCATAAAATATTTTTATTATTTGCGGATCTTTTTATGATTGAATATACAAACAGTATCCCTGACAGCTGGTGAGGCTTGTTGTTATAGTTTACGCAAATCTAAAACAAACACACTCCCGTCACTAGCACTAGCTCCAACTTTTGTGCCCCGCGAGTTCCAACACACCTCAAAGATGCCTCCAGTGCCTTTGTATGAATGTACAAGCCCTCCAGTTTGTGTAGACCAAATGTGCACACATTTATCAAATGAGCCACTTGCTAAGAATTTCCCATCCGGTGAGAATGCTACACTGTACACTGGTTCTGTATGTTTTGTAAGAGTATGAATGCAGACACCCCTCTCTACGTCCCAAAGCCGCACAGTGGAATCAAAAGAAGCACTAGCTAATATAAGATTCATATTCGGATTTTGTGTTCCAGGGCCAGTGGGTGACCATTTAATTGTGTAAATCTCCTTAGAATGAGCTTGTAAATCATGTACACACGTATCTTGTTTCATTGACCAAATCTTCAAGGTCATGTCATCTGAACATGATGCTAATAATTGCCCTTGTGGATCCCATTTTATAGCATTTACTTCGTTCTGCAAGATAAAGTAGTACTTTAAAATATATATATATACACAGACAAAAATAGAGATAATCATTTTGTTTTCATTATTTAATAAATATTGTACATCAACCATAATATCATAAATAATATTTGTCACAAATAAAGCAATACTTACTGTGTGTCCTTGGAAACTCTTAATAGGTTTGTCTGCATTCAATTTACATACATGAATGCATTGATCTGTGGAGCATGAGGCAAATGATGTATTTGTTTGCCAGTCGACGTCCAGAGCTGGTGCCATGTGGAATGAGAATTGTTGTGTACATTGCCCTGTTGAGGCATCCCATATAATTGTTGTTTTGTCAACCTAAAGGACAGCATAGGAGATATTAAAACCTATATATATATATATAAATCTTAAATACCAGTATTTGTAATCCAACTCCTCTGTAACAGCTTTTTTATTTTTTTTTGTGTATGGTGTATTCGGTAGAAATGAAAATAGGTCCGAAATTATTTTGTATATTTAAAATGATATCTCAAAACTTATTTAGAATTATTTGGTATTTTTTTATTGGCATTAAAAATACATAACTCTTAAAATTTTCTTCTTTCTACAACCAACTCCTTTGCAAGGTATTTTACATATTATATCAATAGAATAATATATTTACCCCAGCACTCAAAATGTAGTTTCCACGTTTATTCCACTTTAATGCGAAAATGGGGCCTTTATGCTGTCCTAAGGTAGACGCTAAAGTGCCATCTGTAGTCCATATACGAGCGTAGCCGTCGTATGAACCTGTCGCTAACAAATTGCCATCGCACTGTAAAAAACAATAATATTGAAGAGGTAGTATCATAAAAAATCGTTTATTCATAAAATATTCAACAGTAGTCACAAAAATACTGCAAATATATACTAGACTATGATGACTACTAGATACTGCACATGCAATTCAGTATGTTTTTTGCACACAAATTAAATTTAAAAAAATTATAGTGTTTATTAAAGCAAAATTGATTGGCTATGTAATATTCTGCAACTTTAAAATAAGGCTTACATTTGTTTTGCATCACAACAAAATTTGACATCTTATTATGTAAAGAATGACATAGAAAAAGCAAATGTTTTTTTTTTTTTTTTTTTTCACATCCTTCACATCATCACCACACCATCACTTAAAGTGTTTCCAAAAGACTGGCAGTATTTCCACATTGAATTGCATATCTTTTTTTTAATAAAACTTATTTCACGCTTTTATCAAGGCATCTACATGTGCTACTGATATACTGGACCGGCAATCAAGAATCCAGTTATCAAAGTTATTTCATATCAAGTCTAGAGTAGATAATAATGTTAAAAGCAACTTACATTCCAGTCTAAGGATGTGACATCTTTATTACTAGGTACTTCAGCGCCACCTTTTTGAATACAATGTCGTAATACTAGCTGATTAGGAGTAGTAGCTGGATTGTCTGACATATCCCATATCCTAATAAAATATTATTATAACATAAAGTCATCCATATTGAAAAAATTGTAAAACTTGGTCAAATTCTTCAAGTCCATATTTGATAACAATGTTTAAAAAAAAACAATTATGGTAGAACAATGCCATCCAAAATACGCAAGCAACTAAAAACTTATACCTGGCTTGGTATAAAATTTTAGACAAAAATTGTACTTCTGCAATTCTTTTTTAAATAAAATTGATTGGACTGAATGTATGATGTTATTTTAGTCTTTTAATATTACCTAGCAGTGCTGTCTCCTGATCCGCTAGCTAACAAATCTGTACTCGGATTCCAAGCACAGATGAACACTTCAGATTCATGTCCTCTAAGAACCGTAGCTTTGCTTGCAGGGATTTCAATAGACTGGTCCACCTCCATAGTTTCTGGAGCAGTAGGCGTCGCAGCTCCACCTGTTGCTGTAGCTGCACTGCAGGTTGTACCCTGTACATGAGAGGATTTGTAATAAGCTCTTTTTAAATGGACAATTGTTTTCTTCACTCACATCTGAACTCATACATACTTCACACACATTTTTAAAAGTTTTTAGGGATACTTAAAACAGACACAACAGAACTACTATGGCATGTGAATGTTAGTAGTAGTAGAAGTAGTTTGTAGTTCATATCTTTTGAATTCCAATTGCATCTCATTTAGATACGCTTCTAAAAAGCAAAAAGTTGTGCCTTCCGACAAATCAGGCACCATTACGTGCGAAAAAATGCTGCGTTTACAACGATAAATATTTCGGACACCTAACACACAACGCCATCTAGTCCCAAACTAAGCTGAGCTTGTATTATGGGTATTCGACAACTAACATAAACACATATTATATTTTATTTTTGTAATTACATACATATTATACATAGAAAACACCCAAACTCCGCAACAATTATTTGTAGATCATACAAACATTTGGTCTGTCCGACCCGGGAATCAAACCACTGCGCCACAGAGGTAGTCGAACGATGTATACGACGTCGACCCCCGTAAGTGCGCGCGCAGTACTGTTGTCTACCATGCGTGTGGATGCACCGCAAAATGTTTGCGAAACACCCTTTGATTTATGAGGAAAAACCGACTCCGACGCCGAACAGTGGCGAACACAAACAAGAACAGACATAATAACACCTATAGGGATTTTTTCATACTCACATGTCACAGAATTAAAAAAAAATCATTATGATACTTGCGTCTACACCATTCTGTTCTCCTCCCGAGCCTGGGTCTGTTTTAATAGCTTGTTTCTGTGCATTCTGGGCATTTTGTCTTGCAGCCACAATGTCAGGTGTCACAGCGTCAATCAAACTTAAACTTTCAGTCAGTCGTGTTTCTGTTCCTGAAAAAAGTTATAATAATAATAATATAATAAAGGTTAAGTATATTTTTATCATAAGCTTAATATAGAAATTTACAAAAACTTTCAGATAATATTCAGAAGCTGTAACAACTATAAACAAGGAAAAAAGTAATCAGATAACAACTAAAACAACATTAAAATAAAATTTTGATAAAAGAAAATATAAAAAAAATATTTATGTATTATAATAAATAACAAATTTTTTTTTTTAGTGTCGGTCTCTTTATCTTTCGAGAACTGATGGTGTCAGAATCAAGGTTTTTCTATCCACTTTGGTTTATTATATAACCTTTCACATTATTGAATTTTATATTTTATATTAACCCATGCAACCTCGTTTGCGTCTTCTATTGCCCATACACAAAAACATTCTTCATTGGTGCTTCGCTTTTAATGGTCTTAGCGTGGTGATATATAGCCTATAGCTTTCCTCGATAAATGGACTATCCAACACTGAAATAGTATTTCAAATGTCACCAACGGTTCCTAAGATTAGCACGTTCAAACAAATAAATAAACTCTTCAGCTTTATAATATTAGTATAGATTATTAGAAAAAATATTGTCAAATTTGTTTAAATAAAGCCTCACCCCTCACACTAAGTATAGGGTTTATTTAGAATTTAAGAATGACCTACCTGAATGCCAAACAACTTCAATGGGCATTTCTCTGAAAACTGGGCAACTTGCTCTAAGAAAACTGTCTTGGTTAGTTTTTACGTTATGTATTCAATAAAAGTTATTAAGGCGTTAAATATACATTTACTTAAGATTACACAGCAGAGGCACCATGAATATTTCCATTACTTTGGGATATATTAAACATTTTCTCAAAAATCGTAACAGTGGGACTGTTGCCTATGCCAGGGGATTGTTTGTTTAAATGAAAAATACCATTTCAATACCAAAAATAATCATTTTTTATCGTCTTTAAACCTTGTAACACATTAAGTATTTAAACAATAAAAAAACATATAAAATCAACAGTCTTCTTAAAATATTTTACTTATGATCAAATTTTAAGCCTGACTTTGTCTTTAATCCTTTTAACTTGGTTGTTGAATTATTTTATATAAACCAAGCAAGTGTCGCTCTAGCTTATGTTCTGCTGTTCTTTATCATCAAATGTACTTTTGCCTGTTTTATTCTCTTATACAATATCACACCTGTGTTTTTCATTCGCCATAACTTATATTTATCAACTAATATCCCTGTAAGTATTTTGTTAGAAATCGTTATGCTCTTACTGTTTTCATCTCTGAAAAATTCTCATGCAATTGCTCTTTTAACACTTCAAAGTGGGCAAACGAACAGACGTATCTCTTGATGGTAAGCGATTACCACCACCCATGGACACTTGCAACACCAGAAGCATTACAAGTGCGTTGCCAGCTTTTTAAGAAGGAGTACACTCTTTTTGACTAGATATTGCCTACAATCTTAAGTACCTGCAATTGTGCCAAACTTCAGGTTGTATGCATTTCATTACATGCAGTAATGCTGTTGTTTCACTCTTAGAATACATTCCGCATAATTTAAAATATGGACAAGATATCACAAAATGTACTACTTTTTAAATATTATAAAATTATCATTTTTTGATAGTAAACTGGCATCATGAATGATCAAATAATATTATTTGTTATATTATGTAATTTTGTTGTGTCCATTATTGAATTAATTAAATCTGTGGTAAGTAAATTGGTTTCGTGACACACCAGAGGATTGTCTTTTGAGGGCTATTGAAATAATTTTGATATAGTAAGGTTTATTTCAATGACTATTTTAGAGTAATTTAGGTAATTATCTTTCTTAGTTACCAATGAAACATTTTATTTTATTTTACTATACAATATTGGTCAGAGTTGCCTAGTTCACAGAGAAACACCCAAATATCTTTCCACAATATAAATATTTTCACAGTAGTAAGTGGGAATCATATTAATCAATCCCAGTGATATGTGAATCAATTCAATGACACTAATAAATCACATTCTACTAAAAAAAAAGAGAATGAAATCCACATTTGTCAATTGCTACATGCTCGTCGGCAAGGTGTGTCAGGACCATAATAAATGAGGATCAATTGCCTCTGTCCTCTGGGAAATAGGTGTGACTATTGATGTATGTAGAATAAAATGTCTCATTACCATCTTCTCCAATTGTGATTTCAGCTTCAGTGTATTGTAATCCTTTCTGTAAAATGTTCAGCAAAGCCGCTGGTGGAACCAATGCACCATTGATATTGCTTTGAGATATATGAGACTCAATACCAAAAGTATATGCTGAGTGATGAAATCCTGCAATTTTTACAAACAAATCTATCGTTATGATATGCGGATACACATATCATTCGCGGCAAAGTTACACGATAAAAGTAATCTTGAATCACTAAATGTTTTTTACTGTTGTACTGTATTACATTTTTAGTTTGAGAGATTTTAAATAAATAACATGACTATTATGAAAGTTATTATATAGTTTGAACAGGAAAACAGGAAAAAATTAAATCTTAGTGTTAGCGTCTAAAATAGTTCAATGAACCTTACCTGACTCCTGTAAATAACGGTATACAAGGAAATTCACTTCGTCACTAGAAAAACTCATTTTGTTTGCCTATTTCATATATTCAAGAGAAATAATTTTAAGGCCCACTCATGAAATAGAGCAACAACATTCACTATCTAACCCCGAATATTTACTTTACAGTAGACGCCACAGACTACAGTGCTACACTGCTACAGACTGTACAGACAATCCACCCAAGAATCTTCATTTAACATTACATTTACATTCTGTCATTCTGTGTGGTGGGCACTATATAGTAGCGCATTGTCTTGAATAGATCTGTCAAAATCAAACCTCCCACCTTTTTTCGAGATGGTATTCTCGGTTTCTCGTGCAGTTTAGTCATGAGCATGTTACTGATGTCAAGTAATGACAATATTTTGTCGATGGATACTTCTATCCACGACACTAATGGCTAAATAGTTACTAAACGTAGGGCCGTGCCGAATGTTTCAGGTTGTAAAATGCGTAAGGCTGTATCTTGGTACCTTTGCCTAATTCATCGAAATTGAAATAAGTAAAAATTATTTTCGTTCTTACTTACGTCAAAAAAGTGTTAGTGAATAAAATTTGGTGATCTATTTCAAGTTTTTTTTTGTAAATTGATTATATGATAAATGCAAAGGTAAACTGTGCATCTTTACCATTTTTATGAGCCTATTTAATCCTACATTGCAATTTGTTACATTTTTTGCTTTGTCTTGTTTGGGATAATGACGCCATTTTGTCGCGCCGGCTGATCATATGAATTATTATTTTGTAGACTTCTTCTGTGGGTAGGGCAAGTGTTGTAATTCTTTATTATTAGAATACTTCTATAAAGTCAGACTTATATTTAGGACTTCTCGTTTAAAGGGTTAAAATTATATAAGATATTAAACTTAGATAGAAAAATTGATTGATTTATGTATCGCACCAATATTGCGATAAAGATAGATTGAATGTAGTTTTAATACGCATTAATTCGTCGCAAAGACCTTAATATTGTATGTTAAATTACTAATTCAAATCATTTAACACCATTTGGTCTACCCTAGCATTTTTAGTGAAAAGTTTAATAATGAATAGTGTTCCTGAATCACTTCATCGTTTATAATTATATTAATTATTTTTATAATCCTTGTTCACATTTTATTACTTTTCCGTTTTGCCAGTTAGATGTAGGTATTTAAACAACAGGCAAATACTTTGTTTATCATTGAGATTTACCAAAATACTTTCATGTAATGTAGACAGTAGCAGTTGGTTGATAGAATTATACCATAAGTATATATAATTTTACAGAAGGGTGCAATGACTAAGTATATGTTGAAATAATGACAATATCAATGAAAGAGCAAGACCAAATGCCAGGGGAGGTAAGTACATGCTGATTTCAGTTTTTTCAAGAGTATTAAAATATTTCATATGATTATAGATATTGGTAATAGGTAAACACCCAGATGATAAAGCAAACGCTGTTATTACTAAATTTTATAACTTAACAATGATATTTTAAGCTTTAGAAGGCACACAACATAATATTAACAAAACGCTTATATTAAAAAACATATTATATAAATTTTATAGTGATACTATTTAATCTTGACAAAATTTGTGTTAAAGAAAATTATAAGAAAACTAGTTTAAAGATAAAAATACAGCTTTAATGTATGAAATAATACATAATTTTCCTATATTTAACTTTGTTTTTTTGCATATGTTTATGCTTAGAAGTCTATGAGAATATTTTGTGTATTAAGATTAGCAATTGCTGTAATATTTTTAGATGGCATTCCCCGAGGCAAAGTTAAAGGCACTGGAGGAGAAGATTTCACATCCCCGTTGGGTTGTGCCTGTTTTGCCAGAACAGGAATTGGAAGCTCTGCTCATTGCTGCTACTGAGTTAGCAACCAAAGGTGGGTACTGTGTTTATCTATTCATAAAAACTCGAGAAAAAACAAGATAAGTTGTTTTGTAGAAGTTATAATAATATAGAAATTGGTTTACATTACATTTAATATGTAAATTCATTCTGCAGGTGAAGACAAAAACAATCCAGCATGTCAACGATTTTACAATGATGCTCTAACGGTGTCCTTTACAAAGATACTAACAGACGATGCAGTATCATCTTGGAAAAATAACATACAGCAATGTGTTCGTTCAAACTGTGAAAAACTTGTCAAACTCTGTGTTATGAAGTTAGATGATCCACGATTTTTGAATCTATTGTCTATGGCATTTAATCCCAACAACAAGTAAGATAGTAATTTGTGACTTATTGAATGCTTAAGTATTATTACATTTGTCAAATAAAATTGTACTATAATTTACTTTGCCTGCTTTCTAAATTTTTGGGTGCATGCATGATATGCAGTGATTATACCTTCTATTAAATGAATTATTATATGTTACAAAAAACGTGTATTATTTTTTACAGATTCCATACATTTAATGCAACAAGAACTAGTGAAGGTTTATCTGTATCATCTCCTAGTCAGGGACCCACACAGGAAGCTGAAGTATTTGCTAAATCTCAGGATCACCGCACACCCAGAGGATGGCTGGTCCATATAATCAATATGTATGTAGATATTTAGTAGTAACTTTAGTTATTTAAAATATTGCTAACGAGATTACTCTAATTAGATTTAAAATCCAGTTTATACTAGAATACCTATATTTATCTTTTACAGATTTGGACAGGCAGGAGGGTTTATGAAACTCCGAGAACGGATTGAAACTATAATGGGGTTTCAAAAAACAGATCTCACATCATCCATAAACTCTGAAGAGAAAGTATCTACAGAAACAACAGAGAAAGAAAGTGAAGAAGAAACATGTGACAAAGTTGATAGTACTGACATTGCACCACTGATAGCTGATAATGGTGAAGTATGTATTTATTTATAAAATTTCGGTTGGTTTTATTGTGATTAAAACACTTATATTTAGATACCATTTTTAGTAGTTTAGATAAAGTGTTAAAAGTAGAATACAAAATTTTGATAATAACTTTAATTTAAACACTGATTAGTTTCGAATCTGACAGGTATCCATATTAAGGAGTAAGCATTGTGCTGCAAAAGTATTATCTCTAACTGTCTTGTCAGACGGAATGCCCTTCATGAGGCATAAAGCTTTGTCCAACAACAGTCTCTGTCTCATTGTCTAACAATGTGAATAATGCAGGTCTTTGATGAAGGCTTGTCTCGATTACTTTCTTCCTTACTTTACTGTCTTTGTATCACTAGTTGTGCAAAAATATTCAACGATGTCTGATATGTTACAGTCAATCTTCTATGTTCTATATCTACTGGGCATGTGCACTTATAGCCTGGTTGCGATGCTACTACGAATGTATCCTTCATTATTCTTGCTAGAGCCACCAGTGCTCTAGTCCAAATGGGGGGCCACATTTTTTATATTTTTTGATAATCACAGTTGTTGCTGAACACTCCTAGTGCAAGACTAATACTCGCCCTACAGTATCTATTAGGTACCATCTGATTTGTGGTATAGGGGTAATCTCTTTTTTTCTATTCTATTAGTCGACCATTCTATGTAAGCATATTACTACAGCAGTAACATTTACGCCATTATAGTCCATTCGAAGACTAATCATCGCTTCGCCCTAAGCCCCGCCCTAAGCCCCGCCCCCTGACCAATCAGGACCAGACTTTCGTACGAGATAATTGTGAATATACAAATATCAGACAAATATATGCAATGTTTTTAAGTACGAATTAAATAGTACAGTCATTTGGTGCTCAAAAAGAGGGTTACATCCCGTCAGAAATATCGGCGAACCTGGCTTAATGACGTCATGCAAACTAGAGAGTAAATATTTCACTGAATAGAGAAACAATAAAAGAGAATGAAATTATGAAATACACGTGGTTCGGTGATTACGTTGACAACGGTACTATAGGCCGACCGTTTAACTGAGTCCCTACGCTTAGTGAGATACAAAAATTCGCCCGCCGCCCACACCTGTCTCAGTCCCCTTCGTCGTCATACCCTCGCGCCGCGCCCCTTTTACCGCGCAGGCGAGGATTCAGATAAACGGTCGGCCTATATATAGGCGAAGGCGGTGCGATGCATGGGGATGCCAGAGGTGAAGCGCATACTAGCCGGGTGTGCAGATATTTCCGACGGGTAATACCTACCTGGAAAGTTTTCCGGGAGTATAGAAAAAAATTGGTGATATTATAGATAACATAGAAGATTTCGACGTACTCTTTTCGAATTTTCACTTTGCCACCTGCTATCTTAGGGAGAACGGAATAAAGCAATAATGGGCTAATTCCTCTCACCACGCTCCAGGAACTTTGTTGAAACACATTTCTTGCAAATGAACAAAGGGATGTCAGGTAGCTTGTTTATGCTGCAAGCTGGATAAAGTGCTCCGTTATATGTACCAATTGCAATGGTACCTGTGAAAATTCGCCCATTCCACTACAAAATAGCGATGAGGAGGAAGAAACAAAGTCTATTCTCGAGCAAACGTATGACAAGATCGAGGAACAAGAAGACTACAACGAAACTGATGATTCGATGTCGAAGAAATTTCTATGGGCACATTTCGCTTTCGTTCCTAAGATGATGAACTTTCGAAAACTTGAATATCAAGAATAGCGAAGCGAAGGAGAATGCGTAAAATTTTGTAATAATGCATTACAAGTGGATTAGGCCTGCTGAGAATACAACAAAAAAAACCCGACTGTTACTCTACCCCTTGGTGGTGTAGATATGAGTTATTAGGCCAAAACGCGTGTTGGAGTGGACTTTGCGGCTCTCGTACGCTGAAACTATTAATTTTACAAAAAAAGGTACCTGCATATATTGTAGGAAATTTTCTCTAGTTTAATGTTAAATAGTATCTTAAAATGAGCCGGAACAGAGTTATTCTCAAAAGTTTGAGCGCCATTTTTTCCAATATGATAGCGCGAGCGGCAAAGATTACGTTGAACGTTGAAATCTTTGAAATCACCAATTTTGAAAACTCCCGTAAAACTTTCCAGATAAAACTACAAAATGACTGGACTAAATGTGAATGTGAAAAGTACAGTTAGGAAAACAGTGATCATTAAAATATGTTTTGTTTTCGAAACTTAGTTGTGTTTACTCTACCTTGAATAAGTACATCTGTATACTCTCAATGCGTTAATGTTGCGGCTGTTCGACTAAACTTTAGCTCTGATGTGGTTCTATTTCCTTCTATGTACCTACAGTGTTTATAATCATCTACTCTTAATTACCATTGAAACATTTTTAAGTAACTGATGTACTGTCAATCGCAATAGCAACAATGGCCTAATTTTATACATTACCCAAGACGTGCAATAAATAGAAATCTACATGCTTATTTTTAGTATTCGTCAACACCTCGTAGCGAGCAACCATTATCGCTGGAACAAACGATGAGTGGCGAGACACACGTTACAGCAGTGTGGCAGCTGCTAAGACCACTCGGACTCTGCCACGAATATCTCACATCACACACTGTTACCACGTACCTGTTACCTGTTCTTGTGAGTATTTTCAATATTTTATGTAAATGTAAATTAACACAAAGTCACCAAAAGTTACGTGACCATTTTAATTGAATGTATTTTTTCCTGTACTTGTATTAATTAATAGTTAACTCAGTAATCCATGACTGGGATTTTTTTGTAAAATGTACAAGCTACGAGCTTTGCTTACATTTTTGTATGAAATACATAAATCGTAAATGAAATATGAAATACGCAAACAATGAGAGCTCTCGAAAGGAATATTTTTCCTCATTTTGGTTGTAGCATGATGATATAAGTCTTCGTCGATAACTGGGCTATCGAACGCCGAAATATTTTTTCAAATTGAACCAGGTTTTCCTGAGACGAGCGCGGTCAATCAAACAAACAACTCTTCAACTTTTTATTATTAGTTCGAATATATATAATGTGATATTAATCTAGTGTAGTGTAATTATTTTTTTATTACAGGAATGTATTCCGACACTTCTCGAAAGTTTAACTGATGAGGAACTGAAACGAGAGGCACGTGGTAGTGAAAATAAGACTGATACTGTTTCGTGTTTAATCCGCGCATGTAAATACGTTTCCGTGAAAACACCCCACCATCACAGTTTGTTAAAATGTAAGTGTACTAAATACTGATTATTCAATTTTTAAACTATACTTGTTTTACCATGAATCTTAGACTTTATTATTATTTATGATATTTATGATAATTTTCATTACTGATTGTTATGTGCTTTTACTATGACTTCCAACAGACTGAGAAACCTCGAGAAAGTTAGATTTTTTGTATTCAATTTCAATTCAATAATCAAAGTACAAGCGATTAAAATTTTAATGCCTTGACTTCACGAAATAATTTTGAGTAAGAAACACTTTCGAAATTCATTTTAAAATACACAGACTTCCTTTTTCTATATCTAGTATTACCAACGAATAACTAAAGTCCTAGTATTTCCGCTGCAATCTAGAAGTATTTCAGATTAGAAAAACAGTGGACAAAACTTCATGGTCTCACGAAAGGAAGATGTTGAGAACATCTTCCTTTCGTATTAAAATATACGTGAGAGATCCGGCAGAGTCGTCGACGGGATCGTTCTCATCATCGTCATCAAAAATATCTGTCGGTAGCATTCCCTGTAGTTGCTAAGGGGCGTAGTCAAGAACCTCCCCTTCGCCTCTACATCGTATGTAACCGATGATAATTCTCCGATAGCGAAGGAGAAGAAAGAAGATTTTCTGATATTTGTGCAATGTTTTGCTAATTAATTTTTATTTGCATTCACAGTTTACGAAAGATACTAATAAAAATATTAAAATAATAATTAAATTACTTTTTAGCTCTTGAAATGTTTCGTTTAAAAATGATTTTGCGATTGCTACAAATGTCATCTTTCAATGGAAAAATGTCAGCTTTGAATGAAATCAATCAACTGATAAGTACATTTTCACAACAACCGAAACCAGAATGGCTTACTCCTGCTGTCATCACAGTAAGACAATTTTGAATAAATTTTTATATTTTTTTATGTATGATAATGCCAAAATGACTCGACTCTGCCTGATGGAAAGCATAAGCGTAATCCAAGAGTGGTGGTGACCAACACTGAGCTGCAATTTTAGATTGATTTTGTGATTTGTGACAAGTTGAGAAATATTTACTAAAATAATAATAATATACATATAGAGAGATAAAATAATCTTAAATTATAATTGTGTAATACATATATGGATTATTATAGAAACAAATTCATCACGATACACATCAAAAGCTTTTAAAAGTCCACTAAATTACGAAAGTCTCTTCTTATAAAGGGGGTTTTGGCTTACAGTTGATATAGGGCCTGTTTCAAGTTAGCCTTCTTTTTGCACTGATGTCCTGCGTAATTTGTTCCCTTTGTATTCTTACTCTGTCACCACACGGAATATATTATTATTATTATAACAATTTGTGTCAGAAATACCATTGGTTATTTATTATCAAATGTGTACTATGGCGTTAACGGGAATGCACGGTTGTGATACACACATTTTTTTTTAGACTTGGATCCGTGAAAACAAAGTCGTGGATATAGTTTTACGAGACTCCCTTCATCAGCCCCAATACGTAGACAGGTTAGAGAAAATGCTTAGGTTTATGATAAAAGAAAACTCACTGACAAGAGACGACTTAGATGCTATATGGAAGGCTCAACACGGGAAACACGAGGCTATTGTTAAGAATTTACACGATTTACTTGCAAAATTAGCGTGGGATTTCACTCCTGAGCAATTAGACCATCTCTTTGACTGTTTTAAGGTAAGTAGAAACTGATCTAAACTATGTAATGTGTTTAAAAATGTATATAAGTTTACTTATCATTATTCCCATTTTAGGCTAGTTGGGCAACATCAAGCAAAAAACAAAGTGATAAGTTATTGGAAGTAATAAGAAGGCTTGCTGAAGATGACAAAGATGGTGTAATGGCAAACAAGGTAAGAGAACAAACTTATGAAATCAATCTGTTTAAGTGTTCTCTTTGTACAAAGATTTAGTAGAGGTATGAAGGTCGTCTGTAATAAATGTAACATTGTACTTTTTGTAGGTATTAGTACTATTTTGGAACTTAGCACATTCAGACGAAGTCTGTACGGAAATCTTGGATGTTGCATTGGCTAACCTTATCAAAATACTGGATTATAGTTGTAGTCAAGATCGTGATGCACAAAAGACTCTTTGGTTAGACAAGTAAGGATATTTTTTACATTTATTTTTTGAAAACGTAAAATTGAAATGTGTATAACATCTTCTACCAGCTCCCAACCACGAAGGTTTTCCATTCTCTGTGTTTTTCGAATCGAAGTGAATGAACCCTTGAGTTGCTAATGTCCGTAAATACGAAGAGCATTGGACAATGTAAATACAACGTAATTTGCAAAATTATTTTCAAATTAACGAAGAGATTAAGAAGTAATTCTTACTTGTTTTTGTAAAATCCAGGTGTGTAGAAGAGTTGAAAACAAATGAGAAATGGGTATTACCAGCACTTAAAATGATGCGTGATATATGTTGTCTATATGAGGCCACCGTGACGGACCGCTCTGGACTTCGACCACACGTGACTAGGCAGGAGCTCATCGACAGGTTACAGACGCAGCATTCGCTTGTTATACTTGTCACAGACTCTCTAACTCATTATATGGATACAGTCAGAAATAAATTAACAGGTATAGTATGGTCAAATATGTGATTTAATATAGTTTTACTTTCAGTTTAAAACTTATTGCGTTTTAATTTTATGTTTTTAGAAGATGGGGAAATAGATTGGGAAAATTGGCTTCCAGATGGCAGGTATCCACATGCAGCTCAAGTTCATGAAAGACTTAGTTTTTTGAGGTTTCTGTTAAAAGATGGACAGTTATGGCTGTGTGCAGAACAGGTTAGAATTGAATAGAAACTATTTCCATTAAATTATATTAAAGATACTAACAATGTTTGTTTTAAACATAGAAATTTCATACATTTCAGGCAAAACAAATTTGGATCTGTCTAGCCGAAAAGCCTGCACATCTAGGAGATCGCGAAGCGTGCTTTAGGTGGTTTAGCAAGCTAATGGGGGAAGAACCGGACTTAGACCCAAATATTAATTTACATTTTTTTCGAAACAATATAATGACATTACCACCTAATTTATTGACCCACGCCGGTATCAAATGTTTTGAGAGGTAAGATTTGTTAAAATTTACGTTATCTGATTCTGCCCATTGTATGTTTCAGGGCTACTATTTCAATATTCGGTTATTTCTGCTACATTTATCGAGCTCCTAAACATCCCTAATATTGTTTAAAGTTAGATTTATTATCTTACAAACATTTTTATTTTCAGATTTCTCAAGGCTGTAAATGCCAAGGAAGGCAAGCTAAAAATGAAACGACGAAGTTATTTACTTAATGACGCTGATCTCATAGGGTTAGATTATTTATGGAGGGTTAGTATCCTTTGACCGTTATTTCCTACTACATTCATTTTTCTAGGTTTTACTTAAAACATTATTATCATAAGTAACTCTTCTCTTACAACGATTCTAGTGATGAAAGTAATCTAGATAGGTCCACGTCGTTTCTAATGAAATTACTAGAAAATATTTTTAGGTATTTTTTCTCACATATTTAATAAGTTGTTGTGTACGGCAGGTGATAACAGAGTGCTCAGATGAAATTTCGAGTCGCGGAATCGAGCTTTTGCGGGAGGTGTGCACGTGCGTGGGCCCCTCGCTGACCCCCGCGCACCACCACGAGGCGTTCCTCACGCAGTGCTGCGCGCGCACGCAGCGCATGCAGAAGCTCATGGAGGCGCACGACGGTACCGTACCCCTACGCTACCTCACACTGTACACTGTACTATACACGCTCTTACTATTATCTAAAAGGAATAGCAACTTGTTAAATAGAATACATAGTTACGTAGTGAATAGGGGTAGGGACTTCGTGAAAACAGAAGCAAGCGTGTAAGCGAAAGTCGAGGAAGCGCGCACCTTTCAAATGTTACACGCTCAAATGATAATCCATACTAATATTACAAATGTGAATGAAAGTTTGTTTGTTACGCTTTCACACGAAAACTACTGAACCGATCATCACGAAACTTTGTACACATATTCTTGAAGGTATTAGAAATAACGTAGGATACTTTTTATTAAATGCGAGCGAAGCCGCGGGCGAAAGCTACAATATTGCAATAATATGAAAAGTGTAACGCTACGCTTGTTTTTGATATACTTATTTTTCTGTTCGTAAGTTAAATAATAATAATAATTAAATATTTACATATTCCATTTGATTTGATTTTTCTATCGATACTAGCGGACGGTCGTCCGGAAGTCTTTAAATTTCTCGAATTACCTCTACTATAATATGCATGTATTACACATGTAACCCTTCCTCTAAAATCACTATCTATTGAATTAAAATCTGTTGAGAAGATTCAAAGGTCTAAGCAAACAGACAGCGAAAGCGACTTCATTTTATACTATACAGGGTGTAAAAAGACAACTACCGAAAACGAAAGGGGCTGATCCAGCACCCCAAAACTTATAAAAAAAACAAAACAATTGTCCTTAAAAAAAATTGTAGCCGTAAAAAACAATGTGTCAAGATTTTTAATAATTTCACAAGCCAGTAATGTATTAATGCGTGCACCGCGTAGCTACTTGAATACCTATGCGCCCGGCCAAGGTCATTGCACTCACCCGACCAGCTGTTTTGTTTATCAAAATACATTGCTGTTTTATTGATTTTATTTGTTTTTTGGTTTTCTAAATGAGATAATTAGGTAGTTTGGGTCCTATTATGTTGTACTATGTGTATGTAAGCAGAAAAAAAAATAAAAGGACTTAGATAAATTATAATTTTTTTTGCGTTTTTTTTTGCTAACCCTATTCAGTATCATGGTCTGATTGCAACCCCCAAGTTTTCGGTAGTAGTCTTTTTACACCCTGTATAAAGATTTATCAATCCACAAACTGGAAACGTAATTCTATACCAAAGACTCTTTTCAAAAGAAATAAAAAATATCTTTAAAAGTTACGTAATGCTAAATCTGGATCTGATTGATGTACCTCCTTCTCTGTTGCAAGTTATTTTGTTTATGCATATTATTTATATTGCGTTGCAATCCGTATCAAAGATATATGGTTGCATTGCTTGTCTAAACAAGACAACTGTCAACAACAATTTATCTTGCAGATTCGTCTGAGGGATGTACAAGAATAAGTAGGGTAATTCGTGCCATACAAGAATATATTAACGAATGTGATAGAAGGTTTTCCGCGGAGCGGCAGATACTACCCATCTACAGGTCCGGCCGAGGCAGACAATGTTCTATAATAGTCAGATTTAATTTTCAAACTGGCCAAAGACAAGTAGATGATATTGAAATATTTTCGCACTCAAATGAAACACTGCACTCGTTACGTGCGTCGATTCAAAGGAGGTTAGTACTGTTAGTAGTCATATTAAATTTTTGACTAATAGAACTGAAAATTCTTAACTTGTGTTCTTAATACGCGTAGGAAACATGATCCACTAATAACATGTCAATAACATATTGGTTTTGTTCTAGGCTGAAATGTACATCGGAAAGTAATATAAAATTAGAACTATATGTAAATAAATTGGAGTTGTATGTTAACGGAGAGTTATTAGATTCTAGTCACGATAGAAAGATACTGTCGCAAATACCACTCCGAGATAAAACTGTGATTGTTGCAAAGGTAATTGTTATTTTTGTGTATATGTAATAGATAGTGTTAGACGAGTTTTGAAGATGATTTATAACTTACTGTATTGTAGGTATATGATGGACAAGTGTGTGGTAGTGGTGGATGTGGTTCGTCTAACGAGTCCAGTAGCGATTCCAGTACTTCCTCGTCCCCACACTCTCCTACACCCGAACACGCATTGCCAGGCGTTGTAAGTACAAATCTGATTTAAATAAATTATTTATTGTTTGTTATTATATTGTTATTTGAATCATGCAGATTCAAAATCAACTCAATACTTTGCCTTGTACATAAAACAAGGATTTACGATTCTAAAAGGATTTAAATGTAATATAAAAATTAAAAAATGCTTTCATATATGTATGTTCTTATGCTCTCTACTATTTTTGATAATTTTTTTCTTTGATTTTGCTAGCTTTTTGCTCAAGGATCCTGGTATTTGCCATTCATATTAGAATTAGAACACATTGGAATTACAAAAACTCATGGACCACTGACTGAGGCGGCTCATTTACTGTCACAGATTTGCCCCGCACATAAACTAACTGTAAGTGAGTTTTTATATTATGTTCAATATACGTGGGCTGTTCCAAAAATAGTTAGTGAAATGAAAAATAGTTAGAATATTAAAAAAAAGTTTATTTACAGCTTTTCAAAATATCCCCCTCCAATCCCAATGCGCTTATGCATTAAGGTAAACCAGCTTTCAAAACATTTAAAAAACGTGTCTTGGAGGTCGAAAAATAACTGCCGAAATTCTTCGACGGCCTCGTCTGCAGTGCTAAATTTTCGGCCACGAAGCATTTTTTTACCGTGAGAAATAAACATAAATTGCATGGAGCGAAATCTGAGCTATGCGAAGGATGGAGTAACATTTGTACGCCCGAAGATTTCAAATAGCCTATTAGTTCTAGCAGCTGTGTGAGCGGGCGCGTTATCTTAGTGATAAAGAATGCCACAGACGCCGCTCCTTGGGCGTTCGCAATCCAACTCGAAGCAAAAAAACTTCGTTATACCATTCACTAGTAACTGTTCTACGGTCTTCCAGCGGAATTACTGCTACTGGTCCACTGCTTCGAAAAAATAACTAACCGACCGCGAATAACTTTTTCGGGCAAATCGTCCTCTTCCATTGTGTGGATTGCTGCTTCGTGAGAGAATTGTAGCTATATGTCCATGATTCGTCAGTTTTAAGAATGTAGGATTCTTCGAAATTTTCTTAAATAAATTTGCACCAATCAACACGACGGCATTTTTGCTTCATCGGTGAGAGATTGAGGTATCCATCGCGAAGCAGGCTTTCTAACTTTATGGTGTTCTTACAGCATGGTGGAAACTGCTTGTGATCCAATGTTTAGTTCAGCCTGTCTCTTTCGATGTGTAATATGTCTATTCTCTCGCAATAGCCACTCTATCCTGATGATGTTTTCATGACTTACTGCTGTTGGTGGTCGGCTGGGTCTGTGGTCATCGTTTAAGTTCTCTCGACTACGTTTAAATTCACGAAACCAATAAGTAATTAACCGCTAACGCAGGAGCAGACTCCCCAAAAGCAGCTCGTAAATTTTCTTGACATTCCTTGAAGTTAAACCCTCATTTATAATCATAGAAAATCATAGCACGAAAGGCTTCGTCCACTGTTGCAAACAACAGAAGAGTGACAGATAATCTTTAAAGTTTAATTAAAAAAACAACGCGCATACGCATACCTGGCCAGCGATTTTCACAAAGGATGTTTGGGTTGTAATTAGCCGGCAATCCAAAATAGTTTCTTGGAAGAATAGATTGTATTTATTCTGCGACTATCAATTTTCGGAACAACCTAGTATACATGTAGATAAATCTATAAATATTATTAAATTAAATCCCGATTTTTCAGGCGGATAAATTGACAGAGTCGTTACTTTGTCGAGAAGATACAAAACTAAGGGACATGCTTTATGGCCCCGCTCCACCTACCGTAGCCTACAACGTGGAAGTATGTATAAACCATTAAAACCGTTTTAGTAGATAAAGCAAACAATGTAATTCATTTGTCAAACGATATACAGGTTTTATACAGCATGGTAATGCCATCATCGGACACCAGACTGGACCGTTGTCGCAGTTTTCAGTTAGCTTGCGTCAAGAAGGCACCTCTTTTGGTACAATGTTTGTCAGATAAAGATTTTTTACAAGGCGCTGCACCACATACGCGGAGGTACGTATAAATGTTTGCATTATTGGTGCATTGTATAGGTAGTACAAGCTCATCCACGAATTGTACACTGATAACTGATAAGTAAAGATACCATTGATTAATAATATTTTATATTGCAGGGTTGGGTTTTTGGCTCTAGTCAGACTGGCTAAATTAGCACTGTACACGTTAGGCCATTTGTTTGAAATCCTTGCTCCAGATGGGTCAGACATTACTGTGGATAAAGAATTTAGGTAATTTCCCAAAATAATTACTTTGTAAAATTCGAGTACAAATAAGAAATATCTTACCTTGATAATAATACAATTATATTTTTAGGATGGATGTTACAATATTACGGGAAGCTCTACAGACAGTGCCTAATCATAGCTGTGAATTGATGGTGAAAGCGATTGCGGAGAAGTTGGCCAATACGTTAGGCGAGCAGGTATATTTTCCGTCTATAAATGCGTTTCTAATTCTTAAACAAAAACTCCGGCTAATAGCGCGACGTGTATGCATATTTATAAGTGTTCCGTTGTGTGTGTGTTGTGTTAGTTTTTATATGGACAAAACAAAATATATGATTAAAGTGATTAAATTATTTTGTTATTCTGTCTACTGTAGATTTATTATTTTAATATGCTATCAGATGGTAATCAGCGGCGAAGACAGCGACTCAGTGTCGACCCTGGTGTGGTGGCGCGTCCCCACAACAGCCACAGTTCGCGCACTTTATAGTCTCGCATTTTCTGTGGCGCATCCCACCGAAATAAATGGAATGGTTCACCCGGATGATGTGACGCGTAAGTCAGTTCTGTTATATCTATGCTAATATTATAAAGAGATAAAGTTTGTAAGGTTGCAAAGGGTAAAATCTGGATCTACTGAACCAATTATTAAAATGATTACTGCTATATTACCGTGGGAGAGCAACCCTTCCGCACACATGGGTCGGCTCGACCGGAGTGATACCACGGCTCCACAGTAAACCGGTGTGAAAGTGAGTGAGGATACCAGTTGCCACCAAAGGCCAGCAATGCACTTGTGACGCCACTGGTGTTACGGGTGTCCGTGGGCGGCGGTAATTGCTTACCATCAGGTGATACGTCAGCTCGTTTGCCCCCTATTCCATAAAAAAACCCGAAAAAATGTTATTGCGATATTCGACGTATAGACTGGTGGAGCTACGAACAAAATCTAATTATATAGATTTCTAGTGCCACGGTATTGCTTTCGATGAACTCCCAAACTATCCAACCGATTTTTATATTTTTCTTTAATTGTATGTTTTGCTGGCGTGCCTTTGATAGGATAGTATGACGCAAACGGAGTAGTATGGTTTAGTTAGTTAAACTATACTTACACATTTTATATGGTATCATAAACGGCTAGACGGTTAACTTGATGGTAAGTAACTACTGTCGATTAAAGACACCAACAGGTTAAAGTCACAAGTACGTTACCATGCCTGGGGTCCTTCTCCTGGAGTCAAGGAAAGAAGGGGAAGGGTGGTTTTCTAGTAACTTCTTTCGGTGAAAAGCAAGAAATGAATTGCTTAACGCCGGTTTCTGTGAGTCCGTGATATCATTCCGGTAGTCGAAACATTAGTTCAGAAGCATGACTCTCCTACGGTGACAGTAAATAGACGTAGGTACATGTCTTGCACTACATACAACATTTTTATTATGACAAGTTTAAATTAAATGAATCTCCTCAAAATTTTGATCATCAGTTCTAAATAATAGAAGGCGCGATGTGATTGATACCTAAAATAGAAAACGATAGATTTATAAATAAATGTATTTGTATAAGCAACATTAAAATTTGAGACAAAGGAATACCTTTTCCGAAAATATGTGTTAATAATTCATTTGAAAAACTATATTTTTCTCCTTTTTCAAGTTGTTCGGGAGTGTATGGAGGTGGTCACTATCTGCATGGCTCTTGGTGGAGGGCATCTAGAGTCACTTTTACACGAACCGTGGTGGCAGGACACTGCTCTCTATTTGATGATCGACTGTCCCAATCCGCAGGTAAAACGTTATTTGTGTAATATAATGTAAAACCATCTACTAATACATACCAGCATGTAAAACAAAATTAAGTGAAGCTTGTATTTTTTACTTCAACTTTTGCCTGATTCCAAAGCATACAACAGAACTTAAAATATTCTTAATTCAGTAACATCCAGTATTCAAGTTAAGCAAATCGGGGGTAGTGATGAAAAATGTTTATTCTACTTTCTACAATATATATTATTGGGTGGGCAATATGAATTTTGACAAAGGTGTGATTTAAAACAGCTATTCACATTTTAACAATCGAAAATTATGAGCCGTGGGCAAACGCTGATGTTGTATCAATAGGCATGATGACAGAAACGAAGGATCACTAAAATCGTATTTATTTTCATATTTAAAGCGAGATTAATAGTTATTTAATAAAAATATAGCAATCCGCCATATTAAGTTGAACAGCAATCAGAGCGAGTGACGTCAAGTCTCTATATAAACGTTTTTTTTTTGGATAGAAACATAGAATCGACGATCATTTTACAGTTTTAAGTGCTATATCAAGTATATTGTGATTCACAAATATCAGTTGCCTTGTTTTGTGATATCAAAACTAAAAGAAGTCAGCTATGGAACACGGATTTTCCAGACAAGCAGCTCTGATTTGTCAACAAACTTGTGGAACGTAAATAAATAACTTTTAGGAGTCTCTTTAATATGTAATATCGTACTGTACGACTGCACACCATTTATAGACTTTAGAATTCTTAATTATGAAACAAAACAATTACTGCAATAACACCCAGTGTTTACTATTGACACTGGTTGACAAATGGTGAAATAATGTTATGATTATTTTTATTTATATTTCTACTAAAACTTATTTTTTTTTGTAGAAATATAATTGTTTTTGATATAATACTTGATACTCCCGAACATCATACAAACTCTCATTCTTTTTTCTCAAATTTGGTCAACATAATTAAATGATGAGGAAATATGTCAGGTGCGAGTTTCGTGCGCCGAGCAGCTGCTAGCGATGTGCGCGTGGGGCGGCGGCGGCGGCGCGCGCGCGGCGCTGAGCGCGCTGGGCGGGGCGGCCCCGCGCGGGCCCACCGCCGCCCGCCTGCAGCGCCACGCGCGCCACGCCCAGCAGTTCCTGCAGCTGCTGTGTCGCTTGGTCGCGCTCGCCGGACCCACTGCGCGCACGCTCGACGATCTCGCGCTGGAGGTATGCTTTCTACACTCCTTAAAATATACGAGTAGCTTGATCTCTGCAACAGGTGCCTACATATTATTATATATACATATATATTAAATATATAACGAAATCATCATACCTGCACTGTATAGAATCTAACCCAGATACACAAGGGTCCTTATAAAGTAAGGGGAAAGGCGAAAAAAAAAAAAAAAAAAAAGGGTGCCTATTATACCTATCAACTAACTTTGAACGAGTGATTTTATTTTGTATCACCTGTATTTTCATTAAATATTTACATTAATAGTTTTATCATAAATGAAATGCAACACATTATACATTTAAACCATCTAAAATGTACCTCAATGTACAATTTTAAAGGCTAGGACTACATTTTTCCTTTTTTTTAATGAAATAAACATCACAGAATTCAATGTAAATTTGTACTCGAAACTTTTTGACTTGACTGCCTCCGTGCCACAGTGTTAGCGTATACGACTATTTTGACCAAATGTTTGTATGATCTGCAAATATTTGTTTTGTAGTTTGGGTGTTTTCTATGTTTAATGTGTTTATTTGCAAGCTCTGGTTCGTTTCAAGCTAGATGACGTTGTTTGTCAGATGGCTGAAATGAACGAAAAATATTTTTAAACTGAAGACTGTACACACATTGGAGTAACACGCTATGTTTACAGGTGGCTTGGCTCAGAGCTGTTCGTGCGAGTCACGAGACGTTGGATGATACTTTATTAGAGGGACATCTAAATCTTACGAAAGAGTTGTTCGCTCATGTTCCCGCTCAAGTTAAATACCAGTATGGTGCGAACGCTGAACACAAAGACTCTGGGCTAATCAAGGTAATAATAATAATAATAATCCTTTATTTGCTAGAATGTAGGTGTACACAGTACGGTCTTAAATTTATACATGGCCCATATACATTCTACCAGTACATTCATGGTATGCAAATATTTGTAATGAAATTGATAGAATTAAAATGAAAAATATATGAATGAACTGAACTCACATGCAGTGTCAAAAATGTCAATGTATGTCAAGAATATCAATGTTTGTCAAAAATTAAAAGTACAGTCAAATAAATAAAAATCAAAAATGTCTAGCTAATAACAATCACACAATTTCCACAGATGTCAATGTCAATGAACAAATAAAAATAAAATATATGCAAAAAAAAAAAATAGTTAAAATATAAAACGATAACTACTTTCTGTCCTCGCGATACGACATAATTCGTTTAATTCGTAAAAACATCTATCTTTCAACCACTTTGTAAACTATATTTGATTGGTTGTATACTGATTTTATTATAGTAATTAATGAAAGTCTTGACGATTGATGAAAACACTACAGAATTCTTTAAAATATATTCTCTCGAGACCGTTTGTATCACTTAAATTATTTGCGTGATTTTATGGTTGTAATGCTGCTGCTCCACCTGCGTCTTAACGCACTAATTAGCGCGTTATTTGAGACAATATATCAAATTGAATCCCAATCATTAGATAAAGATACTTCAATTTCTTATTTAAGCACTTACAATATCAAAAAAGAATATTATGCTATTACACTATGCAACATCGAAAAAATCACTGATATCTAGGGTGATGATTTGTATTAGGTATGCTTAGTAAACAACAGAAAACAAATTTATATTTAGATATCACGTCCCAGAACAAAAATAACGGTAATATTCGTAACGTAAGATTTTAATCTTACTGAATTTACTTTCTGTTACACTTAGTTGAGTGAAGTTATAAATTAATATCATTGATGTGTACAAAAGACATCAGAACATTTATGTTATTCATATCTACAAAATGCCGCGTGTCTGTGTTAATTCTCTTAGCTTATTTTGTTAATTTTTGTGGTCAATTTACACCTAAAAGTGAAAAAAAGCCAATTTCGCCTCTGCTTGAGAAGTGTTATGAAGCTTATTTTAAAATTGCCATTAAACATCAAGATAAATCATAGAAAATGCGTTGTTTAAAATGTTATAAATATTTGACGGGTTGTACAAGGGTAATATTAAACAGATGCCTTTTGGTGTACCAATGCAGTGGCGTGAACCCAAAAATCACGTAGATGACTGTTACTTTTGTTTAACAACTGTGAAAGGGTTTTCAAAAAGTCAAAACATTCGGTGAAGTATGCTACTGTGTCATCAGTGTCAATGCCGCTACCACATTCTCCAGATATTCCAGTACCGAAAAGATTTTGTAGTTCTTCAAGCTGGACGGACCGACCTGGACTTTTTATTTCTTAAAACAAAATTTCCTATGCTAAGTGGGGCAAAATTAAAGAAGGTATTTTCAACGGTCCTGACATAAGAACATTGGTCAATGATCCTGCTTTTTTATCGAGCCTCAGACCTTTTGAAAAAAATGCATGGTTGGCTTTTATCGATGTTACAAAAAAATTCTTGGCAATCACAAATCACCGGATTTCCATGAAAAAATTAATCGGATGCTGGATGCGTATCAGAAACTAGGATGCAATATGTCGTTAAAAATTAATTTTTACACTCTCTTTTAAGTTACTTTCCTGATAACATGGTTTCGGTAAGTGATGAACACGGTGAAAGATTTCATTAAGAAATTGCAGAATACGAAACCGTTACCAGGGAAGATGGGAGCCAGCAAAGGTTGCAGACTACTGTTGGAGCCTCCAGAGGGATACTGCCACTACTGACTATAAGAGAAAAGCTCGTCGGTCAGAAAAATAAAAAAAATAATGTAGAATAACAAATTTATGTAGATGATTTTAAGTAAAATTAATAAATCCATTTCACTATTAAACTTGATGTGATAGAAAAATTTTATTTCGATTTTTCACATAGTTTTAAGGTGGCAAAACATAATTACATACTGTGAACCCAGTGAAATATTTTTTTTTTAAATTTGTTGCATAGTGTTATTTTAAAGGTTGAAAACGTTTGTCATCTTGGGAAAAAATTAAAAATATTTTGTCAGGGGTTGTTTTTGTAGTATTTGTACATAACGGTACAAAACAAGAACGATAACTTTTGAGGTTCGACATTTTCAATATAAATTAGAATATTTAACAATGACAATAAAATTAATTAGATCAAAACACTGTACCTACGTATTATTTTTATATGAACTGCAATGAGTGAAAACTAACATTATGACTTCCCACGCGCTCGGGTTGTCAGCGTGTCTTCGGTACTGGATTAAAAAAATCATTTTTATTTTGAAATAACTTCTAAATTATTGCAAAAAAAAATGTTTTCTTATAAAACTTATACCTAAATGATCTTTCCATATATCAGAAAAAAAAATAGAAAAACCCAACTGCATTTACGAGAACGACAATGGACGGGTCGAATGAGAACGCTTTAGAGTTTTTAGAATTATTATAATCAGAGCCGTGTCTTTGGAATCCAAAGCTGCAATCGCATAAGAATCGTGATGCGTGGCAACGTATTATCCAGTCTTTGTCGTGTCCAGTGGGGCGGTAAGAATTAAAAAAGAAAAAAGATTCACTAATGGGATACTATCATATTCATTTAAATAAATACAAAAAATGCATATTTTGTATTAACGCGTGGATTCATTAGGCATTAACTTTTAACGGAATTGTAACCTAAGTGTAGCTAAAGCGCAATTTTAATAGTTTAATTAACGTGTAGTTTGCCATTGCCATTATCGTTAACGCTAACGCAGATGTAGTAGTAGCATAAATAAATATCAGATACACTCGACTTCTTTTGTAATGACCTTAGACTTATTAAAGTGGCCATTAATTATATGGAAAATACAGTTCCAATCACAAGTTTAGGGAATATATGATATCAAAAAGACGACTTAACACGTCATACGGGTATTTTTTGGATCAGGAGGTGACGACCGAATTTCTTTGGTCGTACTCGTGGGCTTGGTGTTGCATGGGCAACGGCAGTGGCGAGGCGGGCCCGGGCGCCGAGCCCGCCCCGCCCCTGTGCCGCTCGCCCGGCGCCGCGGCCGCAGCCACGGACTTGCTCCTGGCACTCGTGCATGGCTGCGTGCCCAACATGGCTGCGCTCGCACACTTACTCGAACAAATGTTCTACAGCGGTGAGTACCGTACTTTCATTATAAATTATAGGGCCTGCGCAGACGAGGCATTCATTGAGCATTATTGTCTGCGCAAGCTACTTTGATACTACTCATAAAAATTTACTAAATATCATTTTAACATTTATAGATAAGAGTATGCCTCTATCGGAATGGGAGTACATGCCATGCGTGGGACCTCGACCACCGGCCGGTCTCGTCGGTCTAAAGAACGCAGGCGCCACGTGCTATATGAACTCGGTACTGCAACAGTTATATTGCGTGCGAGCCGTTCGGGACGCGCTACTCGCAGTCCAAGGTTATTATTAACGCACTAACTTTCACCCATAACTTTCTGATAGATGAGTCATTTATGGATACAAAATATTTAGTTAGTGTTGTACATCCATCATATGTCCAACATATCAGCTGAACGCAAAGATATCTTTTATTGGATTTTGAAAGTGGACAAAGTTAATCTGTATTTTTAGGTGCTGCAACTGATATTAACGAGGACTTCTCAGGAGAAAGCCATCATCACAGTATAGTGGAAAATAATATTGAGGTATAAATAATTCAAGAAATTTCAAAACCATATTTTGTTAAACTAATTCGTAAATTTAATAATTAATATTATATCTTTATTTCAGAACAACACAGACTACAATATCACAATATTAAAACAAGTTCAGGCGATATTCGCTCATTTACATTACAGTAAGCTACAGTATTATATTCCCAGGGGGCTTTGGGCGCATTTTAGGTAAGAAGTACTTGTTTATATTATTATTGGTGTTGAAAGCTTCATGGTTAGTTTCTAACTTATTTGTATTTTCAGATTGCAAGGTGAACCTGTAAATTTACGTGAACAGCAAGATGCAGTAGAGTTTTTCATGTCATTAGTTGAGTCATTAGATGAAGCACTTAAATCCCTTGGCACGGAACAGCTTATGGCTAAAACTATGGGTGGCACATATTCAGATCAAAAAATCTGTAAAGGATGCCCACACCGGTGAGTGCTAAAAAACTCCTATATGTTTTACAGAAAGGTTTAGTCAAGTTTAAAGAGCGTTATGAGTAGACAAAAATTAATTTATTTACCTTAAAACCATCAATTGAATGAAAGTAGAACACATAGATACACATTTCTTTATATGAGCCTACCAAAGTGGCTGCCTGATGGGAAGCATGAGCAGAATCCAGGAGTGGTCTGCGTAACTCATTGCGAATGTCGACGAATGTTTTCTAAACATAAAATTATTTTTCCTATTTATTGTTCTCAACTTGTTTATGTACTCGTAAGTGAATGCGCTATTTAAAAAAATTAGAATATAGGTGATAACTAAACATGATGGTTATTCAAAGTTACGTCAACAGTTTCGTAGCGATTTGTCACAGAGATCATGCTATATTTTAAGAACTGGTATTACTGATTTTGACCGATAAGACATAGCTCGTGAATTCCATTTCTGTAACAAGATAATTAATGGTTAAAAAAAAAGTTATGAGATTATTTCCATATCCGGCGTGAATAGGTTGACATGTCCAAAATAGCGATGTTACAGGGCTAGTATGATAATGAAAAAAAATTTTATAATTTAAGCATATTTCTTGTTGGTATTCCAAAGGCGACACACATTTATACTTAAATAAATTCAGACATGCAAACATAACACTTATCTCGATTTTTCACAACATCTCACACTTTAACCTCTCGGGTGCGGCAACACGGATCCATGTTTGTCCCGTCGGTGCGGCACACCCGGATCCATGTTTTTTGCAGTTAACTTGCATTTTAATTAATTTTGGGTATTAAAGTTATTATAATGAAGTCTAGAAAGGTTTGTTATGCATTTGCTTTATACGAACAACATTTTAAAACATTCGTTTGTCAAGTGCGCTTCAAGAGCCGTAAAAAAAACGAGTTCCAATTTCAAAGTTGACGATGACGCAACGCGATCTGTCAAGTGCCTCTTAAAACTGATTTTTTGCCGATAAGGTGGTTTTGAAGGTAGTTTGTTATTATATTTTACTTATTATACTTATTTTAGGAACCACTATCAATACGAATTGAGGCATAAATCATGCGTAATTTTGAATAGTGTTACTCAAAAAGTTACCGAGTCTATTACCTATTGAAAAGGGCTTACTCATTTGAAGGTTTTTACGCATTTATTCTTATGTTTTTATTGATAAAATTATATAATTGCGATGAGAATCTTATATAGAATATAGAATAGCAACAAAAATGTGTTAGAAAAGCTAAATATTTAAATAAACACTCATTTTTTGCCTGACGAGCGAAATTAGACGCACACATACACAGGGCTCCCACGCCATTACTGTTCTACATCATCATCAGCCTACCGCAGTCCACTGCTGGACATAGGCCTCTCCAATAGCACGTCACTTAAAATTGTATATCGCCGTTGATTCGTGTTTGCACGCAGCCTAGCGGGAAGTCCCGGAACTATTAACACCCACACATACACAGTAGTGACGGACAATGAACAAGACGTAAACTGATCTTTGTTTATGTTTTAC
The DNA here is from genome assembly GCA_916048165.1 of Spilarctia lutea. Taxonomy (NCBI): domain Eukaryota; kingdom Metazoa; phylum Arthropoda; class Insecta; order Lepidoptera; family Erebidae; genus Spilarctia; species Spilarctia lutea. The sequence goes on along the minus strand of OU696471.1, from coordinate 10,307,125 downwards.
TAAATTATTTTGTATTGAGCATAGACTTTGTGTGTCACATAATGGAACGATCAGTTTGTGATGCTAAAGCATTCAGTCATTTTCATAGAGTTTAGAGAATTCTCAGAACTTAAAAATAATAAATGAAAACTGGTCTAGCAAACGAGTCTTTTTTTTAAATAACTTGATAAATAGGTTGTTTTTTTTATGTATTGTTCCTGTCTTTTGCACTAGTTAACTAAAAAATAAATTATTTAACTAAAAAACACTATTTCTTCATATAAATACTACGTAATTTGGTGTTCGGCGCAAATAATAGTTTGATTGTAAAGTGACAAAATGACGAATATCTCGACAGCGAAATGTGATTTTTACAAATATGTTTCTCAATGAATTTTTACTGCAGTTATAGTGTTTTTTATATCAGTAGATAGCTTAGTTATCGAACTTTATGAGGATAATAAGTAAAATGAATAATAAACCACATAAAATATTAAAATCATGTTTATTAACACAATAGGTGCGTAAATTAATACTTGGCTCAATTGTGAGTAAATAATAAAGCGATAACATTAGTTTAGTAATAAAATATGGCATAACCATGTACGCTTGTTATCCATCTTTTGAAAAATAATCACTTTTATAACCACCGAGCATTGTTTTTGAAAAGATTTGATCATTTTCGTACACCATGCACCGTGTTGCAAAATTTTGCAATTTCGCCGCACGGTGCATGTAACCGGAAGTACCCGTTCGCGCATCCGAAAGATTAAAACTGCGGCCCTGTAAGAATCGCTATTTTGGACATGTCAACATATTCACGCCAGCCACGGATTTGTTCCGTCTCAGAGTAATTTAAAAAAAAGAATTACTTTATCCGTGATCGAGTCACCATACCAGCACAGGTTCTGCCTATAGTCGTTCCAATCGTTTATTTAACTTCTGACAGCTCTAATACCTAATCAAATAGTGATACCCTGACCTGTTACCGATTCGATTTCTTTTAACGATCGATTTTAAGCATGTAGAAGTTTTAATCGATTTAACACATTATTTTATAGATAATTTTGTACTTTTATCGATTACTAAACGGCAACACCGAACGCGGAGCCGACGCGCGACGCCATTTTGATGTCAGTGTTAATCCACATTTTCATACGTCGAGTTGAGTATTTATATTCCTCCATTTTGATTTATTTGTTTGGTTGAGTTGAGCGTATTGTTCCTCTGTTCGTTACTGTCAAAATGCCAAAAAATAAAGTATAATAATATATAATGTATTTTATTAATATAATCGATAATAGATTTATTTTAAAACTTTTTATAGTCTGTGGTCAAAAATTACGAATGACACATCTCTAAGTGGGCGGAGCCCGTCCATGAAGTACAGTATTACCTGTAGTACATTGTATCAAAAATTATTACAAAACTTTATGTGCGTGATCTGTCAAAAGTTAAATAAACGATTGGAAAGACTATAGTTAATGTTACTACTGTCATGTGTAATGTCACAACTCATTAAAAATATATAATTATTACTTAATTTTATATATTTAATAGGTACTGTAAAGAAGAGCCTTTTAGTGTAGTGTCATTAGACATCAGGAATATGTCGCGACTGCAAGAATCTTTGGAAGCTTACGTCCGAGGAGAACTGTTAGAAGGTGCTGACGCATATCACTGTGATAAATGTAATAAAAAGGTATTGACTTTTGTTACAAACTATTCATCTATACTAATATTATAAAGAGGAAAACTTTGTTTGTATGTTTGTTTGTAATGAATAGGCTCTAAAACTACTGAACCGATTTTAAAAATTCTAGTTAGTAATAAAGTTATTGATATATGGGGAGAGAAATATACATTTACTTCTTCTATCCTAAAATGCTTTGCGATTACTTGATATACTTCAATTGCTTTATAAGTAGTCTGACAGAAATACTAATTTTAAGAATAACAACATGCCTTGTTCCCATATTTGTATGTTAGTGATTGATGATTGGGAAATGTATTTATGAAATGATTTTCACATAAAATACATCATTAATCTTCTTTTTCAGGTGGTGACGGTAAAACGATTATGTTTAAATAAACTACCTCCAGTATTAGTTATACAGTTAAAAAGATTCGAATACGACTTTGAAAAAGTGTGTGCAATAAAATTTAATGACTACTTTGAGTTTCCACGGGAGCTAGATGTCGAACCGTATACAGGTAATTATCGTTCTACATGTTCTATTTAACAAAATCATTTAAATATTTTGCGAACCGTACGTTTATGCACTCCCTTTGAGAGTATACTTATCCACCCACATTATTAGTTATCCTAAACCTTTGAAGAATCAGGCAGAGGCGTGTTTATTACCCATATTTTTTCAAGCAAACAACATTTCAAATTAATATTTCCCTACTGCATTTCAAAAATGCTTTTTTCTCCTAACAATGCTGGTATTTTTCTTACACATTTGGCATAGAATAAATTTTCCGATTTAAATATCAACATTTTGCAACCACAAAACATTGTTGCCAAATAATAAACTGAAGTTTTGCAAGTACTTCTGGAAAAAGCCCTTTATATAAAAAATATTAGTTTCATGAGGCACGCCTTGATATCAAAAATTTTACTTTTTTCTATTAGTTAATGACTCTGATTATTCGATAGCACTTAGTGTTCATTTACTATTTTAGCATGGGGCTTAGCTCGAGCTGAAGGAGACTCTTCATTATGGGAGGGTGGCGATGAAAAAGCTCAGGAAACTCATTACCAGCTTAGTGGCATTGTCGTACACTCTGGACAAGCTTCTGGTGGACACTATTATTCATATGTGTTACTAAGGTAAGATATATCCAACTTTACTACTGTAATAAAAGCGAAAGATATTCGATTTGTTTCTTTGCTACACTTCCACTTCTTAATTGCCTGGTCGAGCCTGCCATTACGAATGTTCTTAATATTGGATATACATGTATTAGAGACAGATAATAAGGTTGAAAGACATGGTTACTTTTATCAAGTAAAAAGTACTGTACCGATTACTGAGTTTTTGTGTATGCTTTATCAGTCATACACAAAAACTCAGTAATCATAAGTACGGTTAAGATACTTATAAAACAATGAACATATTTGTATTTAAAATCACGGTGAAGAACGAAAATTAAGTAATGAAGAATACCGTTTATTATACTCTTTGCGCTGTAGCATGGTGCGGGTGACAGTTTCAGTAACACTTCGTTTCACTCTTGAAAGTTGCCGCGATTTATAAATTATGACTGAGTATTTCAGCTGTACCACATTCGCAATATATTAAATCATTAATAACTGTAGCAAATTAAATTAAACTAAACCAGAATGTTCTAGTCTACAAATAAAATCCAATTTAATGAAAAATTAAACAGTGTTATGCGTATGACGTAATGCCATAGAAGTATTTAGTGATGGGATGTACTGCTACGATGGATAGTTGATATTTTTCATAATAAAAAACGGTCAATTTTTATTGTTAAAATTGGTCTATAAATATACAACAGAACATTTATATGATAAGGTTGCTTAAAAGGTTGCTAAGAAAAAAAACATTTTATTCGTCTAAACTCATGTCACAGTCAGGAACATCTGAATTGTCACTCAATTCATCATCTGAATCTGTGACGGATATTATTAACGAACAACAACCTCCCTGGCCTGACTACCCAAAACAGTTTATTTTTGTATGCTTAGGCATGGTAATAACAACCAAGTCAACAAACAAATAACAGTTACACTGCACAACTGAATAACACACTCATTTTCATAACAATATTAAAGAGAACTAGATTTATGGTGCGAGTATCGTTAGCGATAAAAATGAATTGCATAACGTCACATCCCTTAGTTATGTGTTACTGATAGATGTCAACGTCGTACAGGCAACTGTCACCCGCACCATGCTACAGCGCAAAGACTATAAAATTCATTCATTATGTAGTCTCAGTGAATTATAATCTAGTAACTGTTTTGCACTTACATTTGGTTTAATTAAATAGAGTTATTATAACCTCTGTCGGTTCCTTTGCTGGTGGAAGAACAGTTTCAACGTGGAAGAATCGCTTATGATGAACATATTCAAATTGATACACTGAATAAAAATTATTTTCACATTAAACAGGGACAACGGAAGTGAAACTGGTCGATGGGTGAAGTTGGACGACGGTGATGTATCGGAATGTGGCATGCACGATGACGAAGAGATGAAGGCGCAGTGTTTTGGTGGTGAATATATGGGCGAGGTACGTCACATAGATGTATAAACTGAGATCGATTTCTATATATCAATTTACTCTTAACATTCATTTTTTTCTATTTCATAAAATATCAATCAATCATTCAACAACATTAATGAATGTAGTTCAATAAACTTCTCGTTGTATAATATTATCGTTTAAAACTGTTCTTATTCTTCTGTTATGGTGTACTTTGATTTGAGAAAAAACTTAAGAATTTCATGATATCAATTAAGAACTATGTTTTTAAAGGAGAATGGCAGATCCTGTACCGCTGGCAATATGTTATGAATGGTTATGAGATTTATACCGTTTATTAAGCGACTCATACTAATTATTTTCATGTATTTATTATATTTTTAGAACTGTGCTTAAAGAATTTTAATTCTGCTTATAAATTTGTTGCAGTTGCATTGACAAAACACATTCCTACGTGTTCTAAACACGTCATGCTTAAAGTGTCACGTCTACTTAGTCTAAAAACTAGATAGCGTAGTGTCAAAAATATTTAACATTATTTTAAAATGTATTATTATATAAAAATACTTAAATATTTGAATCGATATTTATGAATGAGCGTACTGGTGAATTTAGTAAAAGAGCAACTTTTTATTATTAGGCCAAGAAAATCGTACGCGAATTATTTTGATTTCAAAAATATTTAAATACGCCATCTGGTAAACAATAGTGACAACTCGTTTGTTGTCCACGTATTTTATTGTAATCTAAAAACTAAATTAACTTTTAACACAATATTGTTAAAATCTGGGCATTTAAAATTTTATTATCGGTGATATTAGCTACCAAATAAATACAAAAACAATCCGTACCATGACATGAGGTACGTCAGGCGGTACAAAAGTCCCATACAGAACTGTCATTGTCCTGTGACAAAGTGTACTTGTACCATAGTAAGAGTTTAAAATTTGTAGGTATTCGATCCCATGCTGAAAAGAGTTTCGTACAAACGGCAAAAACGGTGGTGGAATGCATACATGTTGTTTTACACGAGAAGGGACACAATAGAGACTTCCGCTCTAGAACAATCCATGAAAACCATGACACTAAAGTAAGTGATTATTCCTATTTCTTTTTTGTAAATAAATAGGAACTATTCTTTAAATGTATGCTTTGTTCGTTTTCAGAGAAAGTTTTATCCCCAGACCGATCTGGCTGTCAGTTCGCCGTAGTAATATTGCATTTTCTCATAACCAAGATCAATTTAGTCTTGAGCACTTCAATTTTATGAAAAAACTGTGTTGCATGCGACTGCAAATGTTGCCTGGCTCTCAAAATGCGGTCTGGGTAAGTGTTTTAAATTTGTTACTACTTATTACATTATTGGTTTTTTAGTTTATGATGGAGATAATCCAATCTATAAGATATATGTCGTAGGAAATAGCTTTACGGAATAAAATGATATCTTATTTTTATATTTGTGTATTAGTTTCGTGTGTAAAATACCTAATTATATCAAAAAGTTAATATAGGAAATATAATAATTAAATTGTTTTCTTGGCCATTTTAGTAGATTTTCTACATCTAGAGAAGTTACTTTAAATTTAGTAAAAAACAACACTCATAAAACACTCACAACAAGGTACATAGCCTATGTTGATTAGATATACGAAAATAAATAGAATTGCATTTGTTTCTGTTTAAAGGGTCCTGAACACGAAGAAATGTCAATGTTAGCTGTACAATTAGCAACAAAATTTTTGTTTCAAGTAGGATTCCGGACAAAGAAAACGCTACGAGGACCTGCGAGTGACTGGTAAAATTCTCTTATAAGTGTATTAGGTACTCGTATATCTTAGATTAGCTCATTTGTTCTGTCAAAAACAATATTATATAATAATACGTAAGTTACTTACGTACGTACTTAGATCAATGTATTCTCGTGTATGATGCTCTGTCTCACACATGTTGTCAAAGATTTACCAAAAAACGTATAGGTTAATGTATTTCATATAAAAATACGAATTTCCGAGGTTTCTAAAAATCTATTATACGACTATGGGCTAGTCAAAAATATAAATACTATTAGAACTTAAAATAGCAATACTACACAATATACTAGAAAAAAATAAATACACTCTTTTGCAAAAAAAACGGGCACTTAAGCAAATAACTATTTTATAGTTACTATTCGTTTGTTTGACAATTTTAGGTATTGTTATCCTCAGAATTTCATAAATTAATTAGGAAGGAATAGGTATCATCAGTTTTATTATAACATTTTGATTAAATTATTGAGAAATAATGTATATGCTCAAAACACTATTATTGTACCTGCTCGCTAAATAAAAATGAAACGCGTTAATTTCTTTGTTTTTCGTTAAAACATTAAAAGCAGATAAAAGTTTAGTATTGAGTGTGACCCCCTCTTGCTGAAATCACGGCTTGCATTCGTCTGGGCATGCTAGCGAGTATATCTTTTATGGTTTCTTGGGGAATACGTTCCCACTCCGCGGTAATCACATTCTTTAGCTCTCTGATGGTCTGCGGAGCCGGCTGCACTGATCTCACTCGTCGTTTCAGAACCTCCCAGACATGCTCTATGGGATTGAGGTCCGGACTTCTAGCTGGCCAGTCCAAACGACGAATTCCGACTTCTAGCATATACGCTTCCACATCGCCAGACCGGTAGGCGCGAGCGTTGTCGTCCATAAAAAATGAGTTTTCGCCAAGAGCGGTTAAAGCGGGTTGTGCATAAGGAATTAGAACTTCCGTTATGTATCGGTGTCCAGTCAGTGTACCGTTTTCGATGAAGACTAACTCCGTACGATCCATGGAATTTATTCCTGCCCAAAACATAACAGAGCCTCCTCCATAAGGTGTGATTTCTTCAAAACATGCCTCTGCAAAGCGTTCTCCTCGTCTACGTAGCACTCGCCGACGTCGGTCTTCACCATGCAGAGATAACCTGGCTTCATCGGAGAACAATATCCTATCCCAGTCTTCATGAGTCCATGACACACAATTTCGAGCGAAACTAAGCCTGGCAACTCGATGTCCACGGAGTAATTTAGGGCCGCGGGCCGGGCGATGACTGTGTATATTAGAAGCAAGAAGCCTCCTCCTGACCGTCTATAGACTAATTTGCACATTTCTTACTTCTTCGAGGCTGTTCTTGAGGTCCACATATGAAGATTTGCGATTTTTCAACGCTTGACTAACTAGAAAACGATCATCCCGTGGTTCGGTACATGTCTTTCTGCCAGAACCAGGCCTTCTCTTGACGGAACCAGTCTCTTGATAGCGCTGCCAGGTCCTTTGAACTGTCGACCGACTCACATTTAGCCTCTGAGCCACAAAGCATTGGCTGCAACCTTCTTCAAGCAGCGCAATAATTTTGCTCGCTTTTATCACTTTATCTACTATTTTCGAGATTGCTAAACAGCAATAACAATACTTTTAAATGTCAAGGACATCAGATAATTTAATAAAAATTGACAAAAAGTTAATTAGAGTCGATATTAACTATAGGGAATTCGCGCCACAAATGTAGTTAAAAGTTGTTTTCTTTGAAAACCAGGCTCAGTCAAAAATTTGAATTTGGAATGTACTCTTATAAACATTATGGCACTTTTATAACTGGCCAGTAACATGTTTAAATGATTAAAACCTTTTTGGTATTTTATTTTTTTCAGCAAGGAAGAAAATCGAAACCGCCCGTTTTTTTTGCAAATGAGTGTAGATTATAAACTATCATAATTCAATCACCTCTTGGTGTTCCCCGATGTGTAGTATAGAAGTTGCTACACTAAAATATTGTTTCTTAAACTAACTTAAAATATGTTCTTTTACTAACTTTTGGCTGAGGCCAATTTTCCAAGAATGTTACAAAATTTTTGTATATTTTTCAGGCACGACATTTTGTGTCAACATTTAAGATGTTCACAAGCTGTGAGAGCGTGGTTTGCAACAGATCTGTTTAGGCATCCACATAGACTTTGCGACTACTTGTTATCCTGTCCTACTGCTGAAGTGCGGGTGGTTTTCATGAAAATAATAGTATTCTTGGCGCATTTCTCCTCTCAAGACCCACCAGGTAATTTATAATTGAAATTATTAATTATCCCCTTAATGATATTTTATAAACTACTAGCTGACCCGGCTAACTTAGCACCGCTTTACTTATTTTTGACAATATTTTTTAAATTTCCGGAAAAAATGATTTAGTATTTATACCCGCCTCAGGTTCCCACGAGTGTACGGCGGTCTTTGAAAATATAACCTTTTCTTCTATACAAACCTTGTCTTGGCAATAACCCAACACATAAAACAAAGAATTATCCAATTTGGTGCAGTCGATCGGAAGTTATTGCGTACATACATTTCGGTGATAAATTTTTATTTATATAGTTAGATTGTTATCTATCTGCGAAACACACAAAGACACGAAACAGCAAAACTGACATGTAATAATTAGGAATAACAGCATGATGCGCTATGCTCGATTATCCCTAGTTTACTCTAATCACTTTACTAGATCAGACCAACTGAGCCCTTTTAGGCTCTCCCACGGGTACGTTATTACCGACGTATAATATCGGATGCGTTATTGCATTTCGGAGGAACGCAAGCGACTTACTTCCATCTCGTCGCAGCGGTGTGTAACTTCGTAGTAGTCTTAATGAATAATGACTAAAAACAAATATCGTATTTATGCCTCTTTGGTCTATCGGCTGGCTTTTGCGACTGCCGATCAACAAGTCTGGGGTTCAAATCCCGGGTCGGGCCAAAAAGTGCTGTCGAGTTTTCTGGTTATAGAAATGCTTGTTGACTGGGGTCCGTTGCGACTGGCCGCCGTGGCCGTGGCTAGGAGACCACCGCATTAACGCATCCGATATTTTTGACTTGTAGTAACGCGCTTATGTAGGAGAGGCTGTTCTCTGTTTTTACAAGAATGAAATCTTATGTATTTAGTGAACAACGGTTACGGGTCGTGGAGTTCCCGTGACGAGGTGACGTCGCTGTCGGACCAGCTGCTGTGCAGTGCTCGAGCACTGGGCGTGGCATCGCTCGACGCGCACGCTCAACGCCACCTGCCTCTACTCTTCAACTTGTTTCATACCTACGCCAGCTTAGGAATTAGCGAGAAACATCAACTTTTAAGGGTGTGTATAAGAAAAGTCCATGCGGCGACGGATTAAGAGTACAGAGTGTCACTACTCCTAGCCATCCCGTGGGCGTTGTAAGAGTCGACTAAGGGAGCAACTAAGGGGACAACAGTACAACACAGACCCAAAGATAAGAAAAACTTTTAAAAAATCCTATACCAACTCGTCTAGCCAGAGTGGTATACCTAAGGAAAGGTCTTTGTTCAGCAGTGGCCGTTGATGATGATGACAACAATAAGAAAAATTGTGTTTATTTTCCACAATGTCAAAATTTCATTCGATTCTTGTTTCTGTTTGCAGTTGAAAGTCCTCGACGTCGTGTTATCTGTTTGTATGGATGATTCAAGCTCCTCCATGGGCAAATACCAGTACCCTGAGTCTGCAAAAATCCACCAGGTAATTTAAATTATCTATAGAGATGAATCCTCGACCTTTATGTTATTCAACAGAAAATTGCTTTTATTTTATTTTATTACGTAAGACTACTAAATAGTAAAGAGAAAGAGATAAAATAAGAAATTCTATTTAATAAACTACAGCACAATGCACCTACCTCACAAAATTTAATTTAAATTTACATCTCCCAAAGGTTGGCTGGTAGAGAATGCCTTGGGCATTAAGCCCGCCGTTGTATATGTGTGCATAAAGTTTTAAAATAAATAAATATTCAAGATTTTTGGAACGAAGTTCCTTATCGCGCGTTGCGGAAGGGGGCTAGACGGAATTGTAACGACACTTTCGACATATGTCAACGACACATTTTGTCAAGGCGAATTTATTATACCATATTCAAACTCAAACTCAAACTCAAATCATTTATTTCCATAGGCCCCAAAAGGCACTTGAACACGTCAAAAATACAAACATAAAAACATAAAACAAAACTCCTAATACTAAATGCACTGAGATGATTTGAATTACCGGAGCTTAGATTGATTTCGATTCAACTCAAAGGTTTAAATTGAAATCAATCCAAGTACCAGCTCCGATGGGTATTGCATTCATGAGAAGAGCTGGTGAGAAACTCATGTGCACAACCTTTTAGATAATTCATACAAAGCTTGTTTGTTTTTGACAACAGTATTTCTATGTGCAAGTTAAGGCAACCAAAACACAAAGGCTAGAAAGCGGTCTAATAAGATATTAAAGCTAGGAAAAAAAATTTTTTGTCTAATAAAATAATAAAAATTAGTCCATAGCATATAAGGTTGCAATCACTTACACATCAAGGAGTAAAAGCAATGTGTGCATACATACTGGTCCCAGAGAAAAAGAAAAAAAAACGTTTAAAATGTAATAAAATAATAAATACAAATTATTTAAGCTCCAACAATGTAAACACAGATCGCCTCAACTTAACAAAGTTCAAATGTCAGGTAATAAATGCAGAATAAGATGTCAAGAATTAATTACAATCCAATAAAGTATTTCACTTTCACTCACATCCAAGGCACTGCATCAGTCAAGAAATCGTTTATCGTATAATAGCCCCTCTCCACAAGACGACTCTTAACGGCACTCTTGAAATTTTGTAGGGGTAAGTTCAAGATTTCGACAGGAATTTTGTTATAAAAACGCACACCAAGTCCTTCAAATGAATTGTGGACTTTGTTAAGGCGATAATGTTGGCCTACTAATTTGTGCTTATTCCTTGTGTTTAGTGAATGATGATCACTCTTGCAACTATATTTATCTATGTTTTTTCGTACAAACATAATATTAGCAAATATATATTGAGATGCAACTGTTAAAATACCTATTTCCTTAAATCGTTCTTTCAGAGAATCTCGAAATTTAAGTTTGTAAATCGCACGAATTGCCCGTTTTTTAATTACAAAAATGGTTTGAATATCAGCTGCCTTGCCCCATAGTAGAATACCATATGACATGACACTGTGAAAATAACTAAAATAAACTATTCGCGCAGTTTCAATATTAGTTAACTGGCGAACTTTCCAAACAGCGAATGCCGCGGAGCTCAGTTTCCCTGCTAGATACGATATATGGGCGGCCCCACTGAAGCTTATGATCCAAGGTTATTCCTAGAAACATAGTTGACTCTACGAGATCAATCATTTCATTATTTATTATAATGTTCGTGTTGAGTTTCTTAACATTAGGCAAAGTGAACTTTATACATTTAGTTTTATTCGAGTTCAATAGTAAGTTGTTGCTTGTAAACCAATCTTGGACTAGTGTAAGTGATCTGTTAATATCATCAAAACTATTCTGATTACGATCAACTTTAAAAACAAGCGAAGTGTCATCTGCAAAAAGTACTACATCACAGAAATTTTGCACAAAGAAAGGTAAATCATTAATATACACTAGAAAGAGAAAAGGACCGAGAATTGAGCCCTGTGGCACGCCCATTGAGACAGGTAATCCGGAGGACCTAATTCCATTTATATCCACTTGTTGAACTCTGTCTCCAAGGTACGAGGCAACCAGATCAAGTGCAGTATCCCTAATGCCATAGTGCCTGAGTTTTCGCAAAAGCGTTTGATGTTCAACGCAGTCAAATGCTTTGGATAAGTCACAGAAAACGCCAATAGCATCTTGCGCGTTTTCTCAGGCACTAAATATATGTTTTATAAGTGTTGAACCAGCATCAATGGTTGAGCGATCCTTTCTGAAACCATACTGCTCTTTATGAAATAAATTATTAATATTAAAATGAGTTTCTAACTGCTGAAGAATAAGTTTTTCAAAGACTTTACTGACTGCTGGCAAGATTGAGATGGGTCTAAAATTACCTGGATCGCTCTTAGACCCACTCTTGAATAATGGTATCAACTTACTATGTTTCATTAAATCCGGAAATACACCATTTTCTACACACTTATTAAATATTATAGCTAAATGTAGTGCTATATCAATAATTATATTTTGCAATAATTTGACAGAAATACCCCACAAGTCGGTTGATTTCTTTGAATTGAGCGACTTGAAAGTTTTCACCACATCATTAGGGCTTATAAACTGAAACTTGAACATGACATCACACTCTTTCACGCTGCCCCTGGCCAAGGATTCAGCTGTGACTGAGCAGGAATCCAAAGAACTGGTAGTATCAACTGGTATCTTTGCAAAATAATTGTTAAAAGTTTCAGCCAAACCCCGATTATCTTTAATAATATTGTTGTTAACAACTAATTCTAACCTATCATCCTGCGGTTTAGACCGCCCTGATTCAGTATTTATTACAGTCCAAGTAGTTTTTATTTTATTATCAGACTGTTTAATTTTGTTACTTAGAAAATTTGATTTAGCTACCAAACAAACCTTTTTAAATATTTTGGAATAATTTCTAACATATTGTACAAAAACAGGATCAAAATTATACTGTTTCATGCCATATAGTTCATACATATTATCTCTACTTTTGTAAATTCCAGGAGTTGCCCAGTCACAGAATCTAGTATTCACATTTTTAGTGAAAGTTTTCTCTTTAAAAATTAAATCATATTCTAGTTTAATTAAATGAAATAAATTCCCGTATAAGACATCCGGATTATCCTCACTGAAATCTATGTTGGTAACCTTATCTGCAATATTTTCATTAAAGCATTTCAGGCGGTTAGAAGTCATCGGCCTGCATGTGATTTTCGTTGCTTTAACTACTTCATCTGTGGGATAAATGACCATTTGCCTGACTTTTTTATTCCTGGATCGCCTACTTAGTCACATCGTGAAGTCGAGTTCTTCGATACCGTCATACTTCTCAGTCGAGGTGCCCCCCCCCCCTAATACTTTCACCCCCCCACCCTTTACCTAAATTTTAAACCCCTTTTTTGGGGCTTATTTATCTAGCGTAGCACATCCATTCACCCCACTACCCCGATCACCCCACCCCCTAAGATCATCCCTTAAGGAAGATACCCCCTTATCTCCGAAACTATCGCTTGGAGACATTTTTTAGTCCCCCCTTGCACACCCTGAAATTGTCAGGAATCATTACCCTTTCTCTGTTTGTCTCTCTCTCTCTTATATAAAGAAGGACAGATATTTTCGTTTCGTCTTTCTATTTCGAACTTCGTTCCATCTGGGTGTCCCTTGACACCTCTCAATTTTTTTTATTACCGTTTTTCCTTGGAGGCAGCCATGAACAATCCATCCCATGAATTCCAATTTGAAAACATTTAGTCAATTTGCATACTATTGTATCTTAAAATACAGAATTGCACTAAATCATACACCTTATTTGTATTTTTCATCTTACCGTTCCGACGGCAAACGTTGTGTCGATAGAGTTATATTTATATTGGAGTGAACGACGTCCTATCCTAGCGCCGTTCATATTTATTTTAGCACCTATATCAATAATGAATGATTACACACATAGGGATATTTTGTGAAGGTGGTGTGTGCGTTGGTGCGGTGCTATGATGTGAGCTCGCGGTGCCAGTCGGCGTCCAGCGCGGCTGCGGGCGGGGTGGGCGGCGCTGGCGGGGCGGGGGGCGCCGCCGGCCCGAGCGGTGCGGGAGAAGCTTCAGCGCCGCTGCCCAACCCCTACGCTGAACCGCCGCCCCAGCACCACCACGGCCCGCGGCCGCAGCTCTCGCCCGCCGTAGCGGACTTGCTCTACAACAGGACTGGGTAACTCGCTTTGATCATCCCTTTCTTTGCGTGTGCTAAAGTAAAAAACGTGCTCCCAGCGTTCTCCGTTATATCTCATAATTGATTGCCCCTCCTCGTCCTATACTTCTGGATATCCCAGCTAAATACAAAAACTAGAGCTATGATCCTTTCACAAACTTATTTATTTGTTAAAAAAAACTTTTTATAATCAAAGGCGCTTAAAAATGTCTATCTATGTAAATGTCATTTTTTAGTAATATTTTCTTCAAAATATTTATATATATATCAATGGTAGAAAAATAACCAACGTAAAATATGCTCAATAAGGACAAATCTGCTTCATTGAACAAAACGAAACAAATGTTTTAATAAAATAGTAAGAAAACTACCAACCCAATGCTTTTGTGGTCTATTAAACAGTCTCAGTTCTCAAATCAGTTTGTTTTATCTTCTAAAGTACACTACGACACTACCTATAACAACAACAATACTATTACACTACTAACCTTGAAAGAAACCACTCTTCTGCAACGGATTTTATTTAATAATGTTTTTTTTGGTTGTGCAGTGTTTACATGAAAAAACTAACGGAAGAGTGTTGTGGTTGCGAAGAGGGAATCAGACTGCTGCAGTTCTTATGTTGGGAACATGCGGGCTGGTCGCGCGTCGCGTTGTCCGAGCTGCTGTGGCAGATGGCATACGCGTACTGCCACGAGCTACGGAGGCATTCGGACGCGCTCACCGCTCTGCTGCTCATGGAGGACAGCTGGCAGCAGCATCGGATTCATAACGTTATCAAAGTAAGTCACTGACTGAAATACTATACTGCAGAATTCCTTTCAACCTTTAATGGACATATTTTTCGTTAGTACTCTTGTTATTCATTAATAAAAATTCAAAGTGTGAGCAATTATAGATATTACCATTATTAAGTGCTTTAATAATTCATATAAATAGGAGCAGACCTGAAGCATTAGTATTACTTGTGCTGCATATGTCTCCAAATAGGGATAATCCGCAGCTTTCAAAGAAAACTATGGCCTACTTGTAATGTAATACCGTTTGATTTGAATCTATTATTAGTTTAGTTTGTATATTGATACTGAAAAGTTACTGAAAGATATAAAACAGGTGTCTTATTAAAAATATTGTCCATTAGTACATGATGTATGTAGTATATAACTTGAAGAATAATTGAGATGACAATTGTTCTGATAATTTCATGGCTGTACAAAGTCGGACGGTGAATGTATTAATGAATAACTGTTTTGATGAGATTACGCTAAGCCGCTATTATTACTATT
The DNA here is from genome assembly GCA_916048165.1 of Spilarctia lutea. NCBI lineage: Eukaryota > Metazoa > Arthropoda > Insecta > Lepidoptera > Erebidae > Spilarctia > Spilarctia lutea. The sequence goes on along the minus strand of OU696471.1, from coordinate 10,291,875 downwards.
AATATAAAAAAAATAATGGCAGTATTGTTTAAAATTCTTACCCATATTGAATCTCAACTTCATATCCTTTTTTACAGCTTGTAGAAAAATGACATCGAAACCAACGCATAATATTCCATAAAATTCCCACCATTTTAAAAAGCGATTTGTATACAGCTGTGATGTATTTGTAGGGCGTATCGGAGGAGCGGCCAGGGCTCCTAGAGACGGCGGCGCGCGCGCGCAGCCACTACCAGAAGCGCGCGTACGCGTGCGTCAAGCTCGTGGTGGGCGTCATGTGCCGCGCGCCGCTCGCCGTGCGCGCCGTGCACGCGCAGCCCGACGCGCGCCGGCGCTGGAGGCAGCTGCTCGCCTGGCTGCAGGACGAGCTCGACCGCGTACGTACCCACCACCCCCCACCCCCACGTCGGCTCCTAGGCGACCTGGGGAGGCCTTCCTCTGAGATGCCCCAAATAAGCCCTGCGATTTCTTTATGCGCGCCGGCCGGCCGGTCGGATTTTATTCTAACGATATAAATATTTTCGATGTGATTATCAAAAGTTTAAAACGAACAAATATGCTAGTTTGAGAATATAGTTCTTATTATAGAGCATAATTTAGGGATACATCAATACCTACGAATCTTCTCTCGTTCACTGGGAACGACGATGCAAAAGGTGTAGTATACATGTACTGTACCTTTACTCTTTGAAAACCGGTGTGAAATAGCGCTTGCGCTGTGTTTCGTCGAGTGAGTGAGGATACCGGAGGCCCACACACCCATCCCCCCAAGGTCACCACGCACTTGTGTTGGGGGGGGGGGTCCAAGGGCGGCGGTTATCGCTTAGCATCACATATGTCCGCTCGTTTGCCCCCTATTTATTTATTTTTTAATCTAAAGGAGAAAGGCGCAATCTTCCCCTCATGTTTCATTTATTTCAGTCCATTGCCATTTAACCTCTACTACAAGTTCATATTTACGTGATGTATTTGACAAACGACTGATTCCTTCATTACAAATATTTTTTGTTGAAGCTTTTTAATTTAAACAAATCTAAGATACCATCTAAGACGATAATGGAAATGGATTAAACAGTTGTGAGAAAAAATGTTCCATGTTGATGAACGCCTCTTGTTCCAGAAGTATGGTACTGGCAGTTACGGCTCCTATGGCACGTGGTCTCCTCCTGGTACTTCTAATGAAACTTCCAGTGGATATTTCTTGGAGCGAAGCAACTCTGCTAGGAAAACTCTAGAAAAGTAAGTAATCGTAATATTTGGTGTATAGTAGTTGATTCGCAATACCTGTATTAGTATATTCGCTATTGCAAACTTTTATAAAAATTAAGAAAAGAAGAACATATTCAACTCATTTGGTGTTTTTAAGAGTCGTATGCGATAAATTAGTAAAATCTACATGAACATACGTCACTAGAAATAGTGATACCTCAAATATTTTTTTATTTAATCTACGAGTATATATATTTTATACAAATATTACAACAAAATTTGTACATTTTAAAAACAATGTTAAATAAAAAAACTTCTGTATTTGTAAAACCAAAACTACGATTGTTTTCATAGGGCATACCAGTTATGCCCAGAAGAAGATGAGGAAGACGAAGACGAAACACGAGAAGGCGTGGAGGGTTCGGGATCAGGCGACGCCGCTGACGATAGTGGCGATGATGATGAGGCTGCGGACGACGAGCCTGCGACACGCCAACTACACCTGGCGTCGCCCGCGCCCTCCTCCACGCCCGCTCCCGCTCCCGCTCCCGCTCCTGCGCCCGCCCCCGCCCCCGCCCCCGCGCCTGCGCCCGCTCCTCGCGACCCTTTGCCGCCGCTGTGAGCTGATGTCGCTGTCCCGCCTCTTTTCTTGTAGTTAAGTTACTTACAGGATTCGCTTTAAAAGTACCATAGTATTTATTTTGTTGCTAGTAAGTTGTGTTGTAATCTTCTTTCGCCGGGCGGGGTCGTCGCCGTCGTCGTGCCCTACGCCCTCATAAGAGCTCGTTTGGTCCCCAAATATTTTACCTTCCTGAGTTATTTGACACGATTAGAAGCAATCTCCTTTAGAAGTAAGTTTTTTTATCTGTGTAAAGATTGATAAATGAGTTGTGCAACCGTTACGCGATCGGATACTCTGTAAGACCGTTTTTAAAAAAAATGTTTATGAAATGAACAATTTGGGCTATTAAAATTTTGTCCGATGCATTTTAAATAGTGATAGATAGCAATTTGTTTTACGTTTTAAAACAGACAAAGTGGAATGAATTAGTATAAAATATTATTCTTACACAATAGGTATATCATAGTATCTTATAACAAAATATAAAGCTAGGTGCTATCTATAATGTCACGTAATTGAGTTTTATTGTGCTTGCTTGCAAAACATTAGCTTTCGATGTTCATTTAGGCTATTTGTAAACATCGAACAAGGCAGGGCTCTTTTATTTTAAAATATTAGAACAAATATGTTCTATTAATGAACATTGCATTTTAACCATGTTTTTTTAAATCTATAAAATTTGAACTCCATTGTTCGTAATGTAAGGAAGTAGTAACATGCATTTTATGATAGTCGTAACGCAACTCTACAAGTTTATCAACCCATAATGATTATGTTCGGCCAAGTCTACAAAATATAAACTTGCAATGGAAGCCAAATCTTTTAATCACGTGTGATGTGTATCACGGTGTATGAATATGATGACGACGATGTCTGTACACGTCATCTCACTTCCTAAAATAGGTAATCCTAAGATTAACTTAAGTGAATATATCGACACGTGTACACACATTATAAGAAGAGTCATAACACTAATTGTATTGTGTTGAAATATAAAGTATGGATTCATACCATAAAACCAACACATCTCGAACAAATGTACAACGCATTATACGATGTTGCCCATATATGGAATATTTGGCAAAGCTGAAATAACTTCCGAACTAATAATCGTACCAGGACTTCAATATTTAGGGACCGAGATAATCAATGACGACTTAACTCGTTAAAATTATTTAACATTGTGGCATATTTAAGAGCAGTCGTTTTATATTAAATGTTATATTGTAATAACGCTTTAGTGATATGTTGAGTCATGATTTTTCTAAACACTTGTATATGGAACGCTTATGAGTGTAGTCCAATTAATGTACATAGTATAAAAAAAGTATTGAGGCCAGAGAACACACATTGGCCTAATTCTGACTATGTAAACAATGTTTAATATTATTTCAGTTTTTATTTGCTAGTTGTATTATTATAATAAACTTAGTTTTAATTCAGTGGAAAGTGTAGATATAGGTATTAACGACTAGTCTAACAGGAAAATGTTGCCACTATGTCAATGTTCTGCTTTGTAATATAATGTTATTTATTTTTATATTTCATGACGGTTGTATAATATTTTCCTTTCTTGTAGCGGTAAATAGTTGTAACATTCAGGCTATCAGGCAGCGCAGACACGCGTAGTCTCGCCAACCCGACAACGCGCCAACCCGACAACGCGCCAACCCGCCAACGCGCCAACCCGCCAACGCGCCAACCCGCCAACGCGCCAACCCGCCAACGCGCCAACCTACCAACGCGCCAACCGCCAATACGCAAGGGCGGGTACTCACTGCAGCCATTTATATTTTCACACTGCGTTCTAGTATGTACAAGTTTGAAACCACCGCGACATTTAGTGACTTTTTATTTCAAAATTTATATCCAGTTTTTTAAAATTATGATCACATGACCATGTGCCTTAATTTAATTTAATTTGCTCAATGCGTACACCTGATAGTCTGTCTATTGATCTATTAATAAAGAATGATTTAAAATTAATTTAAATCCCTCAATATTATTCGTTTTACGTACAGACATAATGGGATATTATAAGCCGTGTTTTATGTGATATAAATGGTAATTAAATTTTATCGCTTGATGAAACACTAAGCATTGTTTAAACTTAAAATTGAATAACATCGTGATTTGTTTTATACGTTGGCTTTAAAAATTTACATCGCTTTGTATCGCGATTTTGTACCGAAACTTAAAACATGCATGCAAAAACAAGCAATGTTTGATAGTACAGAATAGCATTGTGAATAATTAGATATCTGGTCGACGAAACGCTGATTGTTGTTAATGTTATTACCAAAGATGGAGTTATAAGTATAGGGAATACGGTAGCCCTTTCCTTAATTAATAGCTTAATAATTAACATGTTTTGTATCTTTTATAAAATGCAAAGTTGTCGATATTATGTTAAACGAGATAAAATGTGAATGATCTTAGATAGGTGAACCACTATAATTCGTGTTTAGTTTCATAGCATCCATCATGTACCAGTTTACCATATTGCACATATTTGATACTCGGAGCGAATTACAAAATCTTGTATATATCATCAAAGGGCAGTAAATTTAACCGGGAACTCATTTTATGTTTGTAAATGTCGTTGAATTAATAAATAATGAAATAGACAAAGTTCGCGACAGCAATTGTAATTAAACATCTTAACATGTAAGAACTCATTTTTATTAACTTGACGTAAACAATGCATGATTTTGGCAGATATGCGAATGATCGAAACACATAGATTTCATCTGAACAATGTAAAATGTGTAATTGATAAAAATATTATTATAAGATCAGTTGAGTTTTTGTATTACATTTCTATGACAAATATAACGAAATGGCATTTGACAATTATACAAGAATGCTCAAAAGGCATTCGTGCAGATATTATACTATTTAAATCAAGAAATAAATTCATAAAATCCTTTTTTTTGTTTTATTTCGTGTACCGTATCTTATGGCAAATACATATAAAACCCAAACATTGATAAGATAAGAGTAATATGTTGACCTAGCTGGTAATATCTCGTAAATATCTTCCCTAATTATATTACAATAATATTTTTAAAATACTAAAGTTGTGCAAAGTAGGTAACCTATAAATAATGTTACCTGTAGGGATTTTGATTATTTGGGCTATAACAGAAGGTAAATTATCATCGCAGAATGTTACTCTCAACGATATTGGTGGTAATTCTGTTGTTGTCATCACTAAACTAAAATTCACCTAAATTTGTTGGTCAATTATATACTTTAGTCTCATCTACGAACAGTCCCATTTTCAGTAACAATTAAAGGTCTTTACAAATATAAGGTAAGAAAGGTAAATGCACATTTAGTTCCATTTGAGTTGATCAGCATTTCACCATTATAGGTGATGTACTTACCGGAATCTATTGACACCTGAACATACAAACATAATTAAACTATTAACCTTCGTTTTGATTTCAACGTAGTCGTATAAACTTGTAGAAACAATTTAGACCATGTTATGAAGCAACGGTGCGATGTGCTCACTATTAATATCGGAAATCGTTATAGAAAGAAAACACCAAATCGTGTGAATAAATCCGTACTAATACAAAAAAAATATAAATATAGCTCTGCCTAGTTGTAACAGTTTCTAATGCAAACTAAATCAAAGGTAATGGGAGATGATTGGATTGGATCAATATTTTGGAGCAATTTGGTGTACATAAAAACGACCTCGATTCAACCCAAAATGTATCTTTTAAGGAGGTAAATTGGGGATAACTTTTACGGGAACTTTTTTCGCCTACCCGCGTTTAAAAAGTGCACTTGTTTTTTCTGCCGTGCTGTGTGAAAATCTTAGTTTTAATAGTTTAGTTACTATAACTGGAGTACTGTGATTTTGTATTCCTTTTACATTAAAATAGTAGTGAAAGTGTTTTACCGTATTATATATAAATATATTAAACATTACACTTAGTCGACCTAAAAGTATAGTTTAAAAAATACATATAAAGCCTACTAAAGCCTAAAAAAAATAAATCCTATAGCCTTCCTCTATGTTGTATATAGGTACATACATACTTCCTACTTTATAAGTTAACTAGCTGACCCTCGCAACCTCGTTTACGTCTACTATTGCTCGTAGCGTAATAATGTTCCCCCGTTTTTTTAATATTCTTTATTGGGGCTCCGCTCCTATTGGTCTTAGCGTGATGACATATATAGCCTTCCTCGATAAATGGACTATTCAACACTGAAAAGATTTTTCAAATCGGACCAGCGGTTCCTAAGATATATATATAGCTTTATAATATTAGTACTATAGATAATGTCCCCGAAAGCAAGTACTTAATTGATCCTGTGCCATTGCAACAAGTAAACTCTCAAAGGAAACTTGGAGCTACCAAAACATATGTATGAGTGAGACGAACATGTTTGTTTGTTTGTTTTATCGGGTCATTTCCGCACTTAGCCTCTTGATTGGGCCGTTGTACTTCTTCTTTTTTTTTTTTTTTTTTTACTTGTGGAAACCCCCTCGGGCCGTCACCCCGCCGGGGTTTGCGGCGGGGCGGTGTGTCGGAATCGAACCGACTAAAACCACACGGTGTGCCAACTCTGCGCCTGAGAAGGGAGGGGTCCGGGAATCGCAGATATTAATACGCCGTACCCCTCCCAGCGCCTGCCCGCACTGAAGCGGGCACCTTCTCCAAGTAAAAATCTCAATTTAGGCGACGCACGGCACACGCGTACGTCGCCCCTTCGCGGCTGGCCACTAAAGCGGATGGACGGGAAAACCCATCCCGTCCATCCGGTACTTCATCTTCCTACTCCAACCAACATAGGTCATCCCAGAAGCTCAGCAGCCTTTTCAGGTTACTACATGCTTCCGGGATTGATGACGATTGGAGGATGTCCGTCCGTTGATCTGCCACACTTCTACATTCTATGAGAACGTGCTGCGGCTTTTCTTCTGCCCCCATGCATCCCCTGCACAGCGGGCTGTCTGTTGCGCCTTTGATTCGTTTTGACGTGTGCTCTATGTTTTAATTTTATCCGCAGTCTGATGATGGAGTCGAGTACTTAGTCGTAAATAGTACCTAACCAGGGTTTGACAACGAATTCTAAAGATGTTTATAGGATCTCTGCATTAAAACAATGTAACCGCCTTGAGTTTGAGGTCTTTTAATTTGTGTTGATAGAGTACCTCGGTCGTAAATTTCTTACAAAATTGATGCGTTAAATGAGATGAACACGCTGATAAACCTATTTACGATAACTAAACTAAATATCTCATTAACAGTAAATACATCTCAAAGCTTCTTGGAATTCAGCTTGTTCGTCACTTACGCTGGTGATGTTTCTTACTTGATTGTTCCAGCCAATAATGATACATACCTACTAACAAAACCTATGTAACACTGTCAAACGTGTGGTTCTAAATTACGCAAAGCCAGTGCGATGATATCCAGACTAATGAGAAACACAGATACTAACACTGTCATTAACACTGGTTTAGCCACTAATTTGGATTTTAATTTTGATATTACAAAAATATAGTAACTAACTAGTCTAAATTTATCGCCAAATATCAGAATTTATCGAGCAGTGGCCCAAAGTTATAACGGTTTGTAGATGGCCGATCTGGGATTATTTTTCCTAGCATAACTACGGTAATATCTTAACAACTTAAAAAGGGCACATAGCGAGTTTTTTTCTCCCAACTTTGTTGGAATTTGTCCTCAAGTCACAGATTTACTTTGGTTTAATATTTCGTAAACGCTTCGGCCACCTAAAACACTCGGAACACTCGAACCAATGCTCAAGTTCTGATATTTGGTTATAAGTTTTGAATAATTAAGATCTGACTAAAGGGAGTAAACTAAATTTTCGAAAGGGGACACCTTGTGAAAATTTAGTTTACTCTCTTTGTTGTTGAGATACAAAAAACATTATAACTGATTTTTTATTAAATTCTTGTCGTCTAAGCGGGTGAAGATGCAGGCTTTGGCTAGTATTATACGGAGCAAAATACGTAAGTCTTACTTGGAGTAAAACTATGACCTATGCCCTAACATATACTATAAAACGATAATTTATAAACAACTGTCTTATCATTTAGGTAGACACATCTATATAAATACTCAATAGAGTTCAACCCAAACAATTGCGTTTCAGATATTACTGATTAATATAAGCTGGCTGGTGTTAGTCTGGCTATATTTAATCTATCATGGAAAAATATGTAAGTGTTTATGATATAGAACAAGCTGCACTTGGATTGTTACCAAAAAATGCTCGGGATTATTACAAAAGTGGTGCTACCGATGAACAAACTTTAGCAGAAAACAAATCAGCATTCCAGCGGTCAGTATGACTTTCTACTTCATACTATAGCTTTTTCTGGCTTCATTGTGGAATTAATATTGTTAAACTTAAAAGGTTGGTAAATTTTATTACAGATTACGTATTCGCCCAAAATGCTTAGTAGGGGTAGAACATTGTAACCTTCACACCACCGTACTAGGAGCTGATGTATCTATGCCAGTTGGTATATCACCCACTGCTATGCAAAGGATGGCCCATCCCGATGGAGAAATAGCTAACGTGAAAGGTGAGGACAAATTTGTTTAATCACTACTCGTACATTAAATTAGCCATCTCGTCTCTAGGATTTTCTGGAAAAACATGTCACAATTCCCTCCCTCTCGCCCTCTTGTAGTATCTGTAATCATAGCTTACAGAGTATTTCAATAATTTTTTTCATTGTAAATTAAGAATATTAATTTCATCTAGATACAGTTAGTTACATGCGTGCATGCATGCCCATTATGTGGTTTAGACCTAGATACAAGTAGGTTCACACGTCCGCAGTAGACTACTAACAAGTACTAGGTACATATTAGTTATTCTGTGTTGGTAAGTGGTAGTAACTATGCTTTAATGGCTGCCTCAACTTTCGTTGATTTTATCTTAAACTGAGTGAGGTGTATATTTGATTGTAGCTGCCCAAGAAGAAGGAACCATTTTCACTTTAAGCACGATAGCTACGAGCTCAATTGAGGAAGTTGCTGAGGCAGCACCTTTGGCTACAAAATGGTTCCAGTTGTACATTTATAACGATCGGTAACAATTATTTTATCAAAGTTATTTTACATGTACCTATCTACATTATTTTTCAACTATTGAATAAAAAGTAATAAAATTGATATTAGTTAAGTACAAGTATTTATGTAGGTAATGTAAATATGAATCCAACATAATAGTTACACATTTAAATTTTGTTCGATTTATTTACAGGGAAGTAACTAAAAAATTGGTTCAAAGAGCTGTAAAAGCGGGCTTTAAAGCGATAGTCCTTACTGTTGACACACCGTTATTTGGTATGCGCAGAGCAGATATTAGAAATAAATTTACACTGCCATCACATTTGAGGTAATAAGAAGTACTTTATACATGCAAATAAAATAATTACCTCTACCATAAATCTTAGGTAAAAAAATAACTTTTTTCTTTTACAGATTAGCTAATTTTGATGGTCTCCTCTCGACCAAGATTCAAAGTACGGATAGCGGCAGCGGTTTGAATAAATACGTAGAGAAGTTGTTTGACAAATCTCTGACATGGCATGAAGTAAAGTGGTTAAAGAGGTAATTCAGCTGCTTTAAATGTGGGCAGGTATAAAAGGCAAACGTTTTGTTATATATTTAAGTACACGTTTTGGTACTATTATAATTATTTATGCAACTGTTGTATAATAAGGGGTATTAAAACACGAACGTGAGTAAATAATACGAGGCGAAGTCGAGTGTATTATTAGTATCACACGAGTGTTTTAATATCTACCTAAATAAGTACAGTTGCATACAAAATCACTTACTTTTCGACTATTTACACCTGACCGGTTTCGCCTTAGACATTATCGAAGGTATTTTTTAGTAATAATTATTTAGAAATTTCTGGTGGCGTCTTATCAAAGCTTGTATCACTCATGTTTGTAAACAAGTTTAAACAACAAAGTAATACATTTTTGCAGTACTAATATCGAAAATAAAATGGCGGGATACGACGTGAATTCGATTAACAGTTCTCTTATTAAATACGGCGCTGTGATAGTGAAAGGCGCGTGCCTTAACCTGACAATGTTCTTTTTTTGAAAAGGAGTAGCATAATGAAATTTAGAACAACATTACAACACTGTCACTGGCAATAATCTAGCTGTTTTAGAAACTTTTACAGAGGATTTACATCATGGGTGTAGATAAAAGTATTTATTATTGTTTCCAGTATTACAACGTTGCCCATAATCGCGAAAGGTATCTTACGTGCAGACGATGCCGTCAAAGCCGTAGAAGCTGGTTGTTCAGCAATTTTAGTATCGAACCATGGAGCAAGACAGTTAGACGGGGTAGCTGCATCGGTAATGTGTATTCTTACGCTGTGATTATATGTATTCTACTAGTCTATTGACATAATTAAATACAATTTAAATATTGTCATCTTTAATCTTTTACTATTTGTTTAGATCGAGGCATTACCCGAAATTGTGGAAGCAGTGAAAAATTACAACGTTGAGGTTTATTTGGATGGCGGTGTGTCAACTGGCACGGACGTTTTTAAAGCCTTAGCTCTTGGTGCTAAAATGGTAAGAGGTCCTCATTCGTTTCTTAATTCATATGGATGATAATTCCATCATATTGTTTTTTTTTTTGAATAGGGGGCAAACGAGCAGACACATCACCTGAAGGTAAGCGATTACCGCCGCCCATGGACACCCGCAACACCAAAAGCGTTACAAGTGCGTTGCCGACCTTTGGGGGATGGGGAGAGGGGTTGGGGTATGGGCCTCCGGTATCCTCACTCACTCGGTAAAACACAGCGCAAGCGCTATTTCACACCGGTTTTCTGTGAGGCCGTGGTATCACTCCGGTCGAGCCGGCCGAAGCGTGGCTCTCCCACGGAAGAGAAAATATAATACCTTAAAACAACTGTCGGTATTATCTCCTCTCTCCTCTATTGACTCTATTGTATATGTCTTATGGATCTTTTTTTTTATTGATCTAGTGTTCCGATAGGCACCAGAGAAGAAAATATTTGGGGCCTAAATATTTTTTGTATATATTATTATAGGTGGTTTTGTTATACATTAATATAGGTGGTTAACTGCCAAAAGCTCCTCACTGAAATAGGATAATACGCAAACAGTAGGTACTGTAATAGGTCTTGGTTAACCGTCAATATACCAAATTTATAAAATGCAAATTGTATTATGTAATTTTAAATTTTTATTCTCGATGAATCTCTCCTTGGTTGCTTACTATATATATTATTAGGTATATTGAACAACGATTCAAATAGAGCTGATGTTAACTATTTTTAAAACAGGTGTTTGTGGGTCGACCGGCTCTGTGGGGTTTAACAGTTAGCGGTCAAGCTGGTGTACAGCGAATGCTAAACATCTTCCGTACTGAGTTGCAGTATACTTTACAAATAGCAGGTAAAGGCCTTCTTTCTGTTTAATTCGATAGCTATTAATTTTTACTATCAGGAAATACGAGTATTAAAAAATAAATGCAAATTTATTATAGGCTGTTTGCATTCATGCATAATGTGTCTATTACATATAAACAAACAAATATGGTTTAAATCAATGTTTTATTTTATAGTAGTGGCACATCTCACTATAACAAAGTCACCTCAAAAAGAGTTTTAACTTTATCAGAATTTGATGGGACCTCTTTCTTCACGAGTTCTATCATAATTTCCAAGTCCTTTTACTATATAGGAGACTAACTGACCCACGCAACCTCGTTTGCGCCTTCTATTGCCTATGGAGGGTAGAGATAAGGAGTGTTATCTCATATGGTAGAAAATTGAAAAAAGTGTCCAGCATAAGCTGTAAATAACAGTTCAAAAACCTTCCAGAATGGCGCTGGTGTACACACAGGGTATGGTATGAATGTAGCAATTGTGAACGAATTGAAGTACGCCGAGTTATAAAATTTTACATTATTGTCACTACTTGCGTATTACAAAATAATGTAGTAAATATATTTTATTTTCTGAACTGTGAATAGTACGTTTATTGATTTTTTATCATTCAATTTTATGAAAAAGTGTGTGTATTGATTTTAAGAAGTTTACTCTGATGCTAATGTGGCGCCACCCTAATTTAATGCATTTCAACGGACACTTTTCATGTACACAGATGATACTCCTTACCTCTACCCTCCATACTATTGCCCGTACCGTTAAAAAAAATCCCCCGTTTTTGAAACATTCTTCACTTTCACGATCTTTCATTTGATTGATGAGGTATGAAAAAATACAAACTCATCCACTCCGTTTTCCCATTTGCGGGCGCCATTTTGACAATTTATATAGCCTACGTCACTATCACGGTTCTGGTGAATGCAACGACACCTCATATGTCAAAAATCATCAGTTTAGGCTGTAGGGTATGGAGGGTCTCCATACTGTAGGGTGTGCCATAGAAATAGATATATTATACATACCCACATACATATAAAAACCATTACCCTCCGTCAGATAATATTTGTTCCATATTGGTAAATATCACAAGTAGGTTCTAAATAAAACGTAGTTTTCCTAATATTATCTAATAAAAGTATTTTTGCAGGTACTCCAACAATTGCTGACATCACAAAAGATATGGTGCGTCACGAGTCAAGTTACTGCAAATTATAAACTAAACGATCTAAGCATATTGTGATAAATAAAAAAATCCCAAAAGCTTTTGAATTTATTTTTTGGCAGAAAACCCTCTAAGACGTGAATCCACCAAGCCTAACGGTAAAAATAAACACGATAGAACTTTTTTCACTACCGACCAACACAACAAAGAGATCCTTTCCGATACTTGTTGTGAATTTTAAAACTGAATGTGGTCTACAAAACAGGACAGACCTTACAACCTAAATCTAAGTTCTAAAAGCGGTCTCCAAGCCAATTTCTATTGCGCTGCGCTGAGTGTTGTAGGTTCAAACCACACATGGGATATTGTCGTTCTGAGTAAACATCATTGGCAAGTCCAAGAGACTGATTAATTTGGGAATATTATTATTTTTTTTTTTTGGTGGCTGATCTGCAACTACTTTTCCATCTATATGGTGTTATGGTGTAAACTGTAATGGCAATTTTATAGAAGCGAGTCATTTTATTATTCTGAATAAGGATTTTAGTAGGTAACAATATGAAAATGCACTTAATTTCTTTTATTGAATTCATTTAGGCTCAGTTTTTGAATTTACCGGTAAAACTATTTATAAAGGAAAATTGTTTCATACTGAACGTTAGATAGACGTCTTGAAGAAATAAAAGTTTTAATAGTGCTAATTAACAATTTATTTAATAATTAATTTTCGGTAAAGATTGTAAAGTACGACTGGAGTCATGTAAGTTTGATGTGCCCAAAGCTGCTTAGATATTTTCTAAAACAAACAAAATATTTTTTACATATATGGTAGACCATGTACTTGATACGCACATGCAATTTTTTATTAATACAATTTTTATTTCTTACCTTAAAGTCGCAGCCGTATAAGTTAATCCCCAGCTTAAGTTTCCTTATGGTTTGTTTCAAATATTCATCGTTTGCCAGTTTTTGTTTCAATACCACCGTGTCATTACAGGAGCTACAGGAATGAGACATCTCCATACTGAAGTCTTCGAGGTCATCTTTGAATTCCTTCGTGTTTTCGTTCTTCAGAATAGCATCTCTTTCACGCATATAATTAGTAAAACTATAACTACAAGACTTTGTGGATGTCTCAGGTGTCAAACACTTTACTTTGGACTCTTTTAAACTATGCTTTGGCCTGAAAATATTCTTTATTGTCTTAACTAAAGTAGTACACGACTCATTAACGGCTTCGAAAAACCGTCCACTCATAGAACGATGTTTGTTTTCTTTATCGCTATTGGTTTGCTCTAAACACTTAGGCAAACTTGCGACCTTGGAGAGATCTTTTCTTCTTCGAGTCATCCGCTTTCTTTTAAGTTTACCGATTGAATTAGAAAATGACGTGCATGTGTTGTTTCTTACATATAACATGGTAGATTTCTTCGGTTCAGTGTTGAAAGTTTTTTTTGGAGTAGATACAAATTTTGGTGCAAAACTACTCAATTCGTGTGTGTCACGGCTTACATTGCCTAATAATGATGCAGGTTCACAAAATTCAGAACATTTTGTGATATTTACAAATTTAGAGGATGGTTTTTGAAAAGCGTTAGTAGTTTTACATGTACCCTTTAAGCCATGGGTGTATCTCCTATTGTTTTCTGTATATAAAAATGAGAAAGATAAATCACGTGTTCTATTATTTCGTTTACCCTTGTTCAGGTCATTAGATGTTTTAGTATATTTTTGTATATTACAATTGTTGTATGTAACTGATGTATTCAGTGTCCAGATTTCGTTAGGTTGCAACTGCTTCTGATTTGAATGAGTTTGGACAGATATATTTTTGTGCTTGCTCTGAAATTGTGCAGGCAGCAAACCGCCTTGCATTATTTCTTTTATAACATTTTGGAAAAATCCAGTCGTGTCAACGGTGTTTTGTAAATCAGGATTATAATTCTCGGTATTCTGCTTGTCAGAGATTCCTTGTCTTGATATAGGGATTACACAAGTTCCTTAAAATGTATGAAATAGGTAGTTAGGTGCAAATAAATATTGTGAGGTCAAGAAATTATAAGTAGGTATTCCATTTACCTTTAGTTCTTGACATGTGATACAATATAATGGTCGCCCATTGTCCAAGCTAGACAAAAATATAAATCGTTTAGTGGTTTCCTTGGTGTCTAATTTAAAAATATCATTTTTGAATAACATATTTAGAGAGTCATAGTAGCTAGTAGTAGTAGTAAAAAAATAAATCTAATGAATGCACAACTATACCTGAGACTCAGGGCCATACAACCGCAAGAAATCCACTAAGGATTGATACGTGTCGCTCTTGTTAATAACCTCAATTGCTTGTTCTGAACTCTGCACAAGTGTATTTAATAATTGCAAACAAATACCATGTTTCAAAATCTCCCTGAAAAGTACTTCAAATTTTAACATTAAAAAAATTGCTAATCCAAAACTGATCACCATCCAACTAGAAGAACTAGAAACTAGAAGATGCCAACACCTGCAACACAGTCACACACTAGCGCAGGTGTTAGGGAATTCCATAATGTATTGATGTATTTCATAAAGAATATTATTATTATTAACTATTAAATTTATTAGTTTTGTCTTCGATTGTAAGAACTCAATCAATTAAAATTTGTTTTCTTTTCAATTACCCAAAAAGAGAAAGACCAGGTATTTTTAAAATTGTAAAATAGCTTTGTTGCGACCATCACCATAAGTGGGAACGATTAGTAGAGTACCAACTTAATAACTAGCTTTGTTCCCAATGCTGTTGGCTAATTATTTGATAGGTGTAAGTACGTTCAATCGAGCGATTTATAAACGAATATATTGTATTCATATTCACCTTCGAAAAAGAGATATTCCGTTGCATTCGATAAATAAATTAACATTTCTTTCATGGTTCTGAAGTAGGCTTTGCAGCACTAATAAGACTTCAATATTACTTTGACTGCATCTTTGTACACACTGAAAATAGAAACTATTGTGTATTATCATTTATGTGATTTTACGTAAATATCGATAATAGGGTAGATATATTTGTATGTTCGTTTACCGCTGGTACAAGATGTGTGCAATAACTTTGATTTCCTTCTACATTACGACACGTTTCAGCAAGACATCGACAGAGAGACTGCCAAGCTTCCTGGTTCTAAAACAGTTAATAACAACATTCATAGAAATATGCCTACATAGATTTATTACATATAAAGTAATACACAGCAATAAGAAATATATATGTTGTCAATGATGAGTTGAAAATTAAATGCAAGTAGCTTAACACATAATTACGATTTATTTTATGAACGGAATGAATATCTGCTATTTTAATAGTAAAAATAATTTAGTCATTTATCCATTCATAGAATATTTCTTAAGTTATAACGTTTATTTTAGTAAAGAATACCTACATACGAAAACAGAATTTTGGTAGGTACCTATATTTGTAAGGTCGATGTGTAACGAGATATCTAACAAGTTTAAAATTGATATCCTAGTTCTTACCATCATGCAATTAGTGAATAATTCACACATAGTAGCCAAACAACCACTGCTTCTAATCATATTCTTGGCGTAGATAACCAAGCTGTTTGTTTTACTGTCTTCATCGCTGGTGTACAAAAGGACTAATAAGAAATTTAAGAAAACGCTTGCTTTGCTTGGAGGACAATTAGATAATAAGCTGCAAATCTTGTCATATAAAGCGTTGTATGTGATGACTTCGGAAATATTCACCTTCTGCAATATTAAGTTATTTTTTTTACTTTCTTATTAAATTAAGTAGGTACCTACTTATTTCAAGGTCTATGTATCGAGTTTAGATTTATTAATAAATATTACAATACGATTCGTAAAGCGTACTTTTGACATTATATATGATGACAACGTGGAAAACAATTTAACTTGAGCGTTAACGTCGTTATTTGTATGGATGAACTCCACTAATTCGTTTATATCAAACATTCTGTTCTTAATGCAATCTGTAAACAAAAAATGTTACGTATTAAACAACACTGTTGTTTTATATTGTATATAAACGAAGACGAGAGACTAATTTCTACTTGATTTAAATGGCATACACTCGCCACACAACTTTGAAACACCCAAAGGATTGACTGTGGCATTAAGACTGCATTGAGCAATACGTTTTAATAAATAAAAATTATAAATTTTATAAGACTAAGCGAAAATCAATCATATTTTTGTTTATAGAAACTGACTGGTGTAAATATTACATCAACTTCACTATCGCTATTCGGGCCATGGCTTTTAAATCAAAATAATCATACATTGATATTACATACTTACATAAAAATGATTATGTAATGTTTTTTAACTAAATACTTATGTAATGTCTTTAATTAAACTCGTAATCAAAGGTCATGATCTTGTTTACAATAAGGAGTAATTTAAGAATTTTGTTTGGGAAATGTATCTACCGATTGAGTCGAAAGTAGAAGTTGCCTTACCTTTAACACAAATAAAAATATCTATTAATCTGTATTTTTTGAAAAACTGTACAATGTGTAACTGTACAAATTAAACTTCAGTTTGAGATTGGCGCCATTAGAGGCATTCCATAGACAAAATACGTATTAGGAGGTATTATGGCAGAACCACATTTGGGTGTCATGTCGTGATAGAAGAGTATCGATTTCAAATTTGTACGGTAAGATATAAATATACATTTGCTTGTCGCGTTGTGTCAATGTCGACTAAGACCGATTCAGTGCGGTGGCGAGGATTTTGGCATGATCGTGTCACGTCAGCTCGTGGCCATGAACAACTAGCAGACTATATACCTGCCGATGTACTTATATCGTATTATTCTATTGCGTGGCTGCGCCTACGCTTATTAATATAAGGTGGAAAATACTGAAAATGTAAGACAGTCGCAAATAAACCATCGTCACGTCCAGTTGTCACATTTCATTTTATATCACTGCTCCCTTACACTAATACGCAAATTGTCAAGGACCCTATAATATATATGGACATAATAATAAGGACAAATATAAATGATAAAATCCGTCCAGTACTTTTTGAGCCAATTCGTTACAAACATACTTATATACACACCTTTCCTCTTTATAATATTAGTATAGATTTTCCAGTATACTCCCGGAAAAGAACACAAGAAATAGAAAAAATTAAGCGTTCCGATTATTCAGAGAACCACTACCGACAAACCATAACGAAATGGTAGAGAGAATATTATACTACCAATTGTCACATATGTCATCAATGTCAACCGTAGTCAAAACTGTTATAGCGAGCAAGCTTTTAGGCTAACAACATAAATCAAGAATTATTTGCCGATACTTTGTGAATAAAATTAATTAATTACATTAGTTCCTAGATGATAACTTACGTCTTATAAATAAGTATAACTACTAAAATTTAAAATGGACGTCGGCGAATTGCTTTCATTTAAGGTAAATTACTTTGAACAAGATGCTAAAGAGGCAATATTTCAATTTCTAAGTGTGAACACGATAAATAGAAGTAAATAATTTGTTATTTATCAAACTATTTATGCACCTACAGCCAACACCAACACCAAAACGTTCCAATGAAGAAGATAGTGATTCTGATGAGGATCAGGCTAAAGCATCAAAGTATCGCCGCTTGGGAAAATCAAAGTCTGATTACTTAATTCATGGTGCAAGTCATGTTCTCCCCAAGGAACCTATTATAACTGATAAAGAGCGAGAGGACATCCTTAGATTTGTAGAAACAGAAGCCACAGAGGTAAAATTCTTTATTGTATTTATGTAGTTATGTATAAACCTTTAAAAAGTAGTGCCAGTGCCTTCTTCACTACATATTATAAAACAAAGTCCTCTGCCGCATCTGTCAGTCTGTCTGTTCATGATAAATTCAAAAACGATCATACAATTTTTTAAGCAGTTTTTACTTATATAGGCTATATTATATTTTCTGTAATGAACCCGCTGGAAGCAATAATATACTGAATGTGAAGTAATAAACAAGCAAAGATAACTTTTTTACTCACTACACTACTTACAGGGTGATGTTCTTGACGACACAGCTGTTAAAAAATTGGTACTTAACTTTGAAAAAAAAGCTCTGAGAAATAGAGAAATGAGAATAAAGTTTCCTGATCAACCTGAGAAATTTATGGACAGTGAAATTGATCTACATGAAGCGTTACAGGTATGTCTCATGAATTATGGTAAAAAAAACAGGCCTGTAGGTCTAGTGGCCTGGTGTTAAGCCAAGTTGTAGGTTTGAATCCCACTCTGTTTAATGTGTAATCTACATAATCATTTATTCTGCTTCAGGGGATATGTATCTATAATATATTTTTTAGACTAGTTTCACCCCGCGACGTTACCCACAGTACGTCAATAACCATGGGTAACAACATGGGGTTCAGTTAGTGTAATATAAAGTTTAATAATTAAGTTCCTATGCTTCCAGTTTAAGATTGAATTTATTTCATGATGCCTGACATAAATAATCAGATGATCCTGTATCAGACTGCCGAATGTAAGATGTCTGGAAATATTCTTATGATCTTTCTTGCAGGACTTGAGTGCAGTGGCAACTGTACCGGACCAATATCCACTGCTTGTGGAACTAAAGTGTGTAAATTCTCTATTGGAGTTATTGTCTCATGATAATACTGACATTTCTACTAAAGTTGTTACTTTGCTACAGGTTTGTTGCATACTTTTCTTTATTGAATGTAAGATGATCACTTCTCTGATGCCAAGACTTGTGGTGTAATCTTAGGGAGCGTTCAAGTATTACGTAACGCATTTTTTTCTCGTAAAACGATGCGTTACAGGGGCGGGAGGTCTTTCTTATCACACGTTACGTAACACTGTTTCTTTTTTTAAATAAAAAATTAGGGAATTAAAACTCCCAAATTGGCAACCCTTTTCGTTTACGTTTTACGGGAAATCCCTCGATTGTATTAGTCTGGTCGTCATTTGTAATTTGTTCTCGCAAGTTGGCAAACTTTTTCGTTTATATTTCACTATCAAGCTTTCAAGTATTACGTAACGGAATTTGGGTATCTCGTAAAACGTTACGATGCGTTACAGGGGGGAGGGGGGTTCAAAAATCTTCAAAAGTTGCGTTACGTAATACTTGGACGCTCCCTTATTTATTCTACAATTCTTTGTTAAAATAATATTATCCAATACATTATTTATAGGTAATTCAATTTATTCGTCTGTTTGTTTCATTTACTTGTTACTTTTTTAAACTCAATTTATTATAATACTAGCTGACCGACGCAACCTCGTTTGCGTCTTTTATTGCCCGTAGCGAAAAAATTTCCCCCGTATAGTGTGTCGCGGACTTTTTTGTAGATATTTATAAGATCTACGATTAATTAGAACATTTTATGGTTCTATCTTTTATAGTTTACGCAGCGTACGCAAAATAAGTAACTTTTCTGGTTGATTTTTTACACCTTGTGTCCGAAAAACCCCAATATCTTACGGAACCCTATTTTTTTCCAAAATAAAATATAGCCTATGTTACTCGTGGATAATGTAGCTTTCGAATGGTGAAAGAATTTTTAAAATCGGTCCAGTAGTTTTTGAGCCTATTCATTACAAACAAACAAACAAACATACAAACAAAGTTTTCCTCTTTATGATATTAATATAGATTAAATTAGAGTGAAAAAAGCTAAAGTTCTTTCTAAAGCTGGATTCTCATTGCATTCTCGCTACTCTGTTCTATGATTCGTTATTTTAATTAATAAACTAACAGGAGCTGACAGATGTGGACATTCTCCATGAGAGTGAGGAAGGTGCAGAGGAGTTAATAAATGCAATGGCAGAGGCAGAAGCGCCTGCACTATTGCTTCACAACCTTGCAAGGCTTGATGAACAAGTGCCTGATGAGAGGGATGCTGTACATAACACACTAGGTAAACACACAACACAACTAGTAGTATTACTGCATGCATAGTGTAGTGGTTTAAGTGGTCGCCACGCACTGTGTTGTGGGTTCAAACACCACATGGGACAACACTTTGTGTGATCCACAAATTGTTGTTCTTAGTCTGGGTGTTTTTTGTGTCCATTTCAAACATATATATGTCATTGAAACTTTTAGAAGAAGTAACTAAGTTCAGATGTTACTTTTACGTAATATTGACAACTGAATTAAATGTTTGAATTGCAGGTATCGTAGAAAATCTTACGGAATTCAGACCAGAATTGTGTTCAGAAGTAGCAAAACAAGGATTTTTGCAATGGATACTCAAAAGACTGAAGGTATTCAGTTCAAATGTTAGTTACTTTATATTACAAAGAATGTTGTGTATTAATGGATCTTTATGTTTTAGCTGAAAGTACCGTTTGATGGAAATAAGTTGTATGCCACAGAAATTCTCTCCATTTTATTACAAACTACTCCTGATAATAGGAAGCTATTGGGAGAATTAGATGGTATTGACGTGTTGCTTCAACAGTTAGCGGTTAGTATACCTACACTTCAGATAATTGTATATTATAAGATATTAATGAAATAGGCATTTAAATTGAAAAACTACGCGAAAAATTCATAATTAAAAAGTGACCATGGGTGAAACATTTTTGAAGCAAAATGTACACAAAATTATCGAATCCTTGAGGAATTGTATCGCGATATTGTGTATTGTTGTCGTAAGTTTTTTTAAACTTCAATCAAAAAAGATTAAAGTGTTAATACAATTGTCAGGTTCCGAAGTGAAAATAGCTTAAAAAAGATAGACTCGATTTAAAGAACACTTTTTACAATTTCACATTAACAAAATAACCTTAACTTATTAATCACAATTAAACGCAAAATGGTGACTGATATTACACACTGCACAAATATTTTAAAAATAAAAAGAAATGCCTCACGTCACCAAACAAGGGGAGCCCCGACCGCTGCGACCACTCACTAGAAAAATAGGCCTAACATTGAGTTTCACTTCCTTTTGTATAAAATTTTAAGGTAGATCAACGACTTGGCGGGAGATTGGTTTATCCTACTAATATTATAAACGCGAAAGTTTGTGAGTATGTTTGTTGCTCTGCCACGCAAAAACTACTGAATGGATTTTGATGAAACTTAACAATATATCTTATACATCAGAATACGCTACAATTTATAAAGATACTAGTTGCCGAACCGCGGGTCTCGGCTCGTAATTAATAATTTTAGTTATTTGTATGTTTATCGGAATTTATATTTGCATGGGAACAGTTTTACAAACGTAATGACCCGAGTGGCCCCGAAGAACAGGAGGCTATGGAGAACATGTTCGACTCGTTATGTTGCGCGCTCATGGAACCAGCCAATCGTGATCGCTTCTTGCGAGGTGAAGGATTGCAACTGATGAACCTTATGCTTAGGTATGTATTTTTATTAAACACGAATACTTGTACTTTGTTCATGATTTAGACTGTGACACTTTCCTAGAAGTTGGGAACGAAAAGCTTTTCACTATATTCTATGCAAAAGGCAAAAAATATATAGAGACAGGCCTAAAAGCTAGAAGCCGTAATGGATTTCTAAAACTAAAATATTGTTACTACAATACTAATTGACTTAAGAGTTTTAATATTCCTATATGTTATAGGGAAAAAAAAATGTCTAGAAACGGATCGCTAAAAGTACTAGATCACGCACTGGCTGGACCCGAGGGGCGCGATAATTGCAACAAGTTTGTAGATATTTTAGGGTTGCGCACCGTTTTCCCTTTATTCATGAAAACACCTAAACGGAAGCGAATTTTAACCGTGGATCAGCACGAAGGTAAATTTGAACTCCTATCATTTTGTTTTTTTGCAAATAAGCAACATGTATTTTGGCTTAACTCAACGGTGACAATTTGATTTAACAGTCCATTTACGTGGCATTCAGAACACGTTTTTTTTATGAATAGGGGCAAACGAGCAGACGTATCGCCTAAGCGTAAGCGATTGCCGCCGCCCATGGGCACCCGCAACACCAGAGGCGTCACAAGTGCGTTGCCGGCCTTTGGGGAATGGGGGTTGGGGTTGGAGTATGGGCCTTCGGTTTTCTGTGGGGCCGTGGCCGTATCACTCCGGTCGGGCCGGCCTATTCATGCCAAAGCGTGGCTCTCCCACGGTAAGGATGATGTAATACTTTAGTATTGTGCATAATTTCAAATAGTTTATGCCCAACAGCCATCATTAAAATTGCCCCACACTGGTTGTAGGGAATAAGGTTTTTTTTTACATTTGTCTCCAACTGCTTCCAGTTGTAGTGATTGGAAAAAATATAATAAAGTTGTACCAACGACCACCGGTAGGGGCAGTTTTAGAGAAAGCCATTGAGAATAAGCCTTTCAAATTCAAATGTTGGGATCCACCAGTTCTTAAGTTCAAATCTGATATGACGACTTACTTTTGCAATAGGTGCTTCTACAAAATTATTAAATGAACTATCCTAATCATATTATTTCAGAACACGTTGTCTCAATAATAGCATCAATGTTACGCAACTGCCAAGGTAGCCAGAGGCAACGTCTATTGGCAAAATTCAGTGAAAATGACCTGGAGAAAGTCGACAGACTACTGGAGTTACATTTCAAATATATGGACAAAGTAGATCGTACTGAAAAGGAAATGGAGGTATGTTTCCTCTTCCTACCCTTCTATTTTAGAATTTATTTTCGCAATTTTATTTAAGCGCTTTGTCGACGTGGTAAAGATACGTATCCATGTAAATTTTTATCTTTTAACTAACCGTTTGGAAGGTAAGGTTCGTTATTCCGTGCCTTAAAAATCAACTTTCTCGATCTTTGTTCGCGAATAATCAAGAACTTTCTCGATCGTTGTTCGCGAATAAACTTTTTTCGTAACAATATAATTATAAAAAATGTTCCCCTAGCATTGCCTTTCGTGTCTATATTTGATTTTTAAATAAAATACTACAAGCATACACACGTACTACACAAGAATACGTATGAATTTAGTCAAAATATGGTCAAGAATATAATAGAGATAGTTGTTTTTTTATTCCAGCAAGAAGCAGAGGAAATGGATGATGATGGCCAGTATTTAAGAAGATTATCTGGTGGACTTTTCACATTGCAACTAATTGACAGAATAATTCTAGAGGTAACTATTAAACGACTGCGCGGCCCACTATGAAACTTGGCATGAAGTTTAACCTCTGGGGTGCGGCATTGCGGATCCGCGATTGTCCCGTCGGTGCGGCATTGCGGATCCGCGATAACCGCAGTTAACTTGCATTTTAATTAATTTTGGGTATTAAAGTTATTATAATGAAGTCTAGAAAGGTTTGTTATGCATTTGCTTTATACGAACAACATTTTAAAACATTCGTTTGTCAAGTGCGCTTCAAGAGCCGTAAAAAAAACGAGTTCCAATTTCAAAGTTGACGATGACGCAACGCGATCTGTCAAGTGCCTCTTAAAACTGATTTTTTGCCGATAAGGTGGTTTTGAAGGTAGTTTGTTATTATATTTTACTTATTATACTTATTTTAGGAACCACTATCAATACGAATTGAGGCATAAATCATGCGTAATTTTGAATAGTGTTACTCAAAAAGTTACCGAGTCTATTACCTATTGAAAAGGGCTTACTCATTTGAAGGTTTTTACGCATTTATTCTTATGTTTTTATTGATAAAATGATATAATTGCGATGAGAATCTTATATAGAATATAAAATAGCAACAAAAATGTGTTAGAAAAGCTAAATATTTAAATAAACACTCATTTTTTGCCTGACGAGCGAAATTAGACGCACACATACAAAGGGCTCCCCTGCCATTACTGTTCTACATCATCATCAGCCTATCGCAGTCCACTGCTGGACATGGGCCTCTCCAATAGCACGCCACTTAAAATTGTAAATCGCCGTTGATTCGTTTTTGCACGCAGCCTAGCGGGAAGTCCCGGAACTATTAACACCCACACATACACAGTAGTGACGGACAATGAACAAGACGTAAACTGATCTTTGTTTATGTTTTACTAAATTATTTTGTATCGACCATAGACTTTGTGTGTCACATAATGGAACGATCAGTTTGTTCTCTTTAGCATTCAGTCATTTTCATAGAGTTTAGAGAATTCTCAGAACTTAAAAATAATAAATGAAAACTGGTCTAGCAAACGAGTCCTTTTTTTAAATAACTTGATAAATAGGTTGTTTTTTTTATGTATTGTTCCTGTCTTTTGCACTAGTTAACTAAAAAAATAAATTATTTAACTAAAAAACACTATTTCTTCATATAAATACTACGTAATTTGTTTTTTGGCGCAAATAATAGTTTGATTGTAAAGTGACAAAATGGCGAATATCTCGACAGCGAAATGTGATTTTTACAAATATGTTTCTCAATGAATTTTTACTGCAGTTATAGTGTTTTTTATATCAGTAGATAGCTTAGTTATCGAACTTTATGAGGATAATAAGTAAAATGAATAATAAACCACATAAAATATTAAAATCATGTTTATTAACACAATAGGTGCGTAAATTAATACTTGGCTCAATTGTGAGTAAATAATAAAGCGATAACATTAGTTTAGTAATAAAATATGGCATAACCATGTACGCTTGTTATCCATCTTTTGAAAAATAATCACTTTTATAACCACCGAGCATTGTTTTTTAAAATATTTGATCATTTTCGTACACCATGCACCGTGTTGCAAAATTTTGCACTTTCGCCGCACGGTGCATGGAACCGGAAGTACCCGTTCCCGCATTCGAAAGATTAAACATAAAATAACCTTTTCTATCATGATCTAAAAATGCTAACTTTGTAAAAATGAACAAAAATTTTTTTTACATTTTTTTAGCAATTAAATTAAAAAGCAATATGCAAATTATGAGGATAAAGGGTTAATTAATGTAATTTATAATTCAGTGATCAATTTGTTCTAAAATTACTATATGATTGAAACCACAAACAATGTGATTTCTTTGTATTTACGATAAGTAAAAAGAGTAGTGTTACAATAGCCTATTTATTTGCTCATAGGTGTGTACTGCGGGCCCTTCAACGATTAAACAGCGTGTACAACGTGTATTGTCTTTGCGCGGAGGTTCTCTGAAAATTATTCGTCACGTCATGAGAGGTAAATATATTAGAACTTTAAGTAGTGGTTTGGCAAATTACAGAAAAAATAACAAGAATAGCGAAATGAAAAATAGTTAGAATATAAAAAGTTTATTTACATTTTTTCAAAACATCCTCCTCCAATTTCAATGCACTTATGCATTCAATCGCTCTCTCCCTCTTCTTCGACAAAAACGCTGCACATCTTCGTGACGCTTATATTATTATTATTGCGTTTCATCCGTAAAATAATTACCCTCATGCGCCTAAAGAAGGTTCACTTCAAAAAAATTATTTACAGTTTTTCAAAATCAATCTCCCTCCAATCCCAATACGCTTATGCATTTAGGTGAACCAGCTTTAAAACATTTAAAATACGTGTCTTGCGAAGGAGGTCGAAAATTGCCGAAATTTTGTGGGAAATAAAAAATTTACTGCCTCGGTGGCGTAGTGGTAGCGTATGCGACTGCTAAGCATGAGGTCTCGGGTTCGATTCCCGGGTCGGACCAAATGTTTTTATGATCTGCAAATATTTGTTTCGAAGTTTGGGCGTTTTCTATGTATAATATGTATGTATTTACAAAAAAAAAGTATTTAAGTATTCATATCAGTTGTCTAGTACCCATAACACAAGCTCTGCTTAGCTTGGGACTAGATGGCGTTGTGTGTTAGATGTCCGCAATATTTAGGGGAAAGTGTTTTACCTATGGACATTTGCCGAATTTTGAACGAAAATAAGGTTTAATCACTTAATTTCCATTTATTAGCCATGAAGTATCACAAATGTTGTTAGAGGAATAGTTAACGCTTAAGTATTAGCAGTCTTAAGTTTTTTACTAATTATAATTATTACAATAAATCACATTTTTTAAAAATACTAAATTTGTCCACAGGTACATGTTATGATTGTACCTGTGGACAGCTATACTTGTACCTATGGACAGATCACTTTTCCTCAGTAATAATTATATAAAAATCAACAATAAACAGAATTTCTTTTATAAAGCAAGTTTAACATCAAATAATCAATTATTATTATTTTTGGCATCGCAATATTTTTCATACAGTTCAAATGCAGAATCATCAGTGGCATCTGAATCACCATTGTCTAATATAAAACATTTCTCACATATAAAACCAGATTCATCATCTGATTCAAAATTATCTTTGATATACATTTCTGGTGATATTTTAAATCACATAGGGAACACTTGAGCAATTTTCTTCAATTTTTCTTTTATTTTCCGCCTTTCTTATTGCTTCATTCTTTATTTCGTTTTTTTCAGGAGTATCAGTTAAAATTCTACTTCTTCCAGGTTTCCTTTCTCGTCGCGTTGCCTTTCGAGGGTCTGCTTTTAGAAATGGGCGTACTGACTCTGGTGTCACTTGTGAAATAAGCTGTTTTCTCGGAGTGATTGCTGCGTTTACATTACTTTTTCCACATCCACCAATAGTCTTATCAAGAGAGGACATTTCTAGTTGATGAACAAACTTGCTTGCAGTAGGTTCAGCTTCTATGTCTAAATTTAAGAGACAAACTTCTTAGCACTCCATGGATTCACCGTGCGGGTGCCGAGTGTGGCAGAGGGAGAAACTCAAAGCAGTTCCCAGGACTTACGACCTAGGTGTAGGTTTAAGGAGGCCTCCTTTGAGATGCGCATCAACGCTCACCTTCACTGCTCGATTTTCCGCCCTACCTAGCCAAATTTGGTAGGAACCTGTTAGTGCAGCCTTGGATACTCGTTCTAAAATAGAACTTACTGCAGATCTCGACAGGCCAAGGTCTTTCAAAAGGTTATAGAGAGATTTAGCTGGTATACCTCTCGCTCCTACTTCTACCGCGTATAAATTAACCACATAGCCATTTTTGTTTAGTTCGGTTGTTAGATCATAATATTTATTTAATTTTATTGTATGGTCTTTAGGAATATTAGTTTCCCACGGAACAGTAAGTTCTACTAATATTATGTGTTTAAATTGTCTAGAGAAGAGGAATATATCCGGTCTGGATGACGAAACACCAACATCCTCTGGGATTTTATAGTGCTTATCATACGTATCCATCAAAATAGTCCAGTCAGGTGCAGGACCTAGGATTGAGAAAGGCTTGCTTTTAGATTTGGTAGTTGAGCCATCCTTTATAAAGTTTCTATTATATAAAGTTCTAATCAAACAAGAAATTCTAACTAAAATTTGTACCTGTGGACAGTCCATAGGTACATACATTTCGATGTCCACAGGTACAAATCTGACAGTATAACCTTAAAATATGTTACCACCATGATAGCTACGAGTTGACATTATTATACCCCTTAAAATGGATGTTTAACGATGTACACTACAGTCTGACCAAAAATAGCTATCTATATTCTGCATATATTGACAAAAATATAGGACGAGAAAGAGATAAATATTTACTTTTTTGAGTGAAAACGTTTAACAGTCTGTCACCGGTTACTCAACAGAAAACACAAGATGAGAGCAAGTCAGTGTTGCCACATATCAAAAATACTTTACGGATGCGTTCAATTCGTTCATTTTATGTGTTTATTTTATAAGATATCAGTGGTGTCCACAGGTAAAACCGTGCATAGGTACAACACTTTCCCCTATATTATTTTATAATTGCATGGAGTTAAATCTGGGCTGTACTGAGGATGGAGTAACATTTATAGCTTGGAACTTGTTAAATAGTCCATAGTTCTAGCAGCTGTATGAGCGGGGACGTTTGTTATCTTGTTGAAAGAGAATGCCACGGACGCCGCTCCTTGGGCGCTCGCTATCCAACTCCCCGAGCTTGAGGTAGACAAACTTCGCTATACCATTCACTAGTAACGGTTCTACGGTTTTCTTACGGAATTACTGCTACTGGTCCACTGCGTCGAAAAACAAAACCAAAAAGTAATTGTTGTTAACAGAGGGGAGCAGACTCTCCAAAAGCAGCTTGTAAATTTTCTTGAGATTACTTGAAGTTTTACCCTCGTTTATAATTATAAGAAATCATAGCACGAAAAGCTTCCCGCGAACAGATTATCTGTAAACATTTTGATAAAAAAATCGGAACAACCTAGACATGTCATTAAAATGTAATCGAGGCAAATATGTATTTGATACTATTTCAATTATTTTACAGAGTATGCAGGCAACCTTGGCGATGCTGGAAGCGATGACTGGCGCCAGCAGGAGCAACAACATATATTGCAACTTGTTGATAAATTCTAAAAATATAGGAGTATCATAAAATAAGCAGATGTTTGATTTCATCATCTACAAAATACGGGCTTCTACCTACCATCATCAGAGGTGAATGGAAACAAATATAATAAATAAAACCTTATTCTCAATGGCCACCACTAAATCTGCCGGATATAGTGGCCGCTGAATGATGGATTATTAGGATAAATTAGCTGAATACTTATTAAACACACAAACACGGAGAACTAGTGACAGCGCCATCGTTATTGCGCCAAAGGATTGCGTTAAAATAAATCACTTATGTGGTTTGCTTGTAATTTAATACATCTAATATATAAAATTTACGTGTCGCGGTGTTTGTCATCAAACACCTCCGAAGCGACTGGACAGATTTTTATAAAATTTTATGTGCATATCGGGTAGTTCTGAGAATCGGCCACTCATCTATTTTCATACCCCTAATTGATAAGGGTGACCCACCCCTATATATTTATTTTTAAGGCAAAACTACGTTTGCCGGGTCAGATAGTGTATATATACAGGGTGTAAAAATACTACTACCGAAACCTTGGGGGTTGTAATCAGACTATGATACTGAATAGGTTTAGCTAAAAAAACGCAAATAATATGTTAACCAGATAGGTTTTTTATGTTTTTATTCTGGTTACATACATACAGGATTTTAACTACCTAATTATCTCATTTAGAAAACCAAAAAACAAATTAAATCAATAAAACAGCAATGTATACTAAAATACAAACAGCTGTGTCCGGCCGGGGTCATTGCACGCCGTGATACATGGTTATACGATATCTACGAGCGAGTGCGCGCGTACTGCCTCCCGCGCAAGTCCGTCTCAGTTGCGCGACTATTACTTACTGATAATACAGATAGATAGATGGATGCGGACTGCATAGAAACAGACACAGAGAAGAACAGGATAGTTGGCGCTTTTTGGGGGGATCTACGTTCAGCAGTGGACGGGAAAGGGTTGAAATGAATACAAATAAGACTAATACTGCCTAAATAACAGTGTTGGGCAAATTTTAATTGCAATTAAAATTAATGACTAACAATGATTAATCGTGAAAGGACACTATTCAAACTAACTAAACTAAATAAAAAAAAAGTTTTAATAGTGTCCTTTCACGATTAATCAATTGTTAATCATTAATTTTAATTGCAATAAAAATTTGCCCAACACTGCTAAATAATAATGCTGTCTAAGTACCAGGTATAGTCGTTCCAATACTTTATTTAACTTTTGACAGATCACGCACATAAAGTTTTGTAATAATTTTTGATACAATGTACTACAGATAATACTGTACTTTATGGGCGGGCTCCGCCTACTTAGGGATGTGTCATTCGTAATTAATGACCACAGACTATAAAAACGGTTTTGAAATAAATCGATTATCGATTATATTAATAAAACATACAATAAAATTATTGTGATTATATTTTATATCAAATCACGTAAAAAGCTTTATTATTTTGCATTAAAATGCCCTAAATGTCTCTGTTTCAATGCATAAATAATTTGCGTAATGAAAACAGTTCCATCGTACTCGTACCTAGTAATGGGATCGAATGTATTCGCCGCAAATTAATGAATCTAAAATAATTGTTTAGACTTACTATAGTTGGTTCAAATAAAAACTACCTGCGGTACCTACTTGTAATGAACAGGTACAAAATGTTGAAATTCGTAGTAATTTACGGATTAAAAATAAAACAACCAAAAGAGGTACTGTAATACTAATTTTAATTATAAAGAATCGTCTTCTTCGTATGACCAGGAATCATCATCACTTGAGTTCTCAGTAATATTGATTATCATTTCTTGGATAGATAAATTGTCGAATGCAACATCCCGATCCCAATCCGACATTATCACCTTCTTTGTTTTTTCTACAACATTCGCCCAGTTTTCTGGAGTTACTTTTTCACACGCATTTTTCAGTAAATTCAGCATTTTTCTTGCGGTGAAAGGAGGAGTTGTATTGTTCCTCGCAGCATATCCTTTAACTTGTGCCCAGATCATTTCAATTGCATTATATTGGCAGTGATATGGGGGAATTCTGAGGACGGTATGCCCATGCTCTGCTGCCATTTCATCTATGACGTATCGTTTTGGCAGCTTCTTTGTTTTGAATATCTTTACTAACTCTACTTTTAGTAGGGACTCATTCACCTCTTCGCCATTGTCACGGAGCCAGTTTATAATTTCATGTTTTTGTTGGCCTGTGTTGGTATTTTATTAATTTGACGAGAGTGATAAGGTGCATTATCAATAAATATTATTGATGGCTCTTCGAGTGATGTAAGCATTTCTCTGAACCACTTTTCATACACGTTCGAATTCATCTCCTCATGATAATCTCCTGTTTTCTGGGATTTAAAAGCTAATAGAGCGCCTGGCACAAATCCTTTTACTGTTCCTGCATGACAAATAATCAGTCGTTCGCCTTTTCCCATTGGTACTGTAGAAGTGGAGCCAAC
The DNA here is from genome assembly GCA_916048165.1 of Spilarctia lutea. Classification (NCBI taxonomy): domain Eukaryota; kingdom Metazoa; phylum Arthropoda; class Insecta; order Lepidoptera; family Erebidae; genus Spilarctia; species Spilarctia lutea. Next base: position 10,260,627 of record OU696471.1, on the reverse strand, counting down.
GGTGTTGTCAGTCCAAGTTTTTGACAGCGTATGATTCGCATTGAGCCAAGTTTCATCTGTGAAAACAACATTCGACCAATCTTCTATTTTTTTTGCTTGTCTTAAAAAATCGCATCTATACAAAGCAATATCATTGCGTTCCATTAAAATTTTTCGTTTGTCACATTTTTGGAATAACATTCCAATGTCTTTCAATACCTTTGTCAGAGAAGATTTTTGACCACGGAACAAACCACTATTTCGAAGAGATTGTGTTAGTTTTTTTAATGTTGGAATCTCTTTTCTTTGGTAATAGTCGTATATATGACGACGAATAGCATCAGCGTCAAAATTGTCAACGGCTGTAACTTTACTAGGCGGACGTTTTTTCTTAGGTGTAGATAGCTTATTCTGTTCCATGCCACTGCTGCCGTAGCCTTCTTTTGTTATTTTTGCCACTGTTGGAGCACTAATACCTAATGCTGCTGCAACACGGTCTCTAACTTGAGTCACTGGTATAAGAGGCCCACCATTACGGCTTTCTTTTTCAAAGTATTCACGAAGTCGCAAGACAAACTCTCTTGTTTGTCCTTTGAGTACTTTCTTTTTTGGCATTTTGACAGTAACGAAGGCAGGAACGATACGCTCAACTCAACCAAACGTGAGAATTCACAAATAAATCAATACGGAGGAATATAAATACTCAACTATATTGAAGGTTACTCATTGAAATACTGTAGATTATTTTAAAATAGACATAGAGAGATTTAATAAAGATCATCAATAGTTTAACAAATACAATATTAACCACTGAATTACAACACAATACAATAATACATTTTGAAAATTCGGTTCCTTTTATATATTTTTTCATGACATAGAACCGTCATATTTGAACAACATTCTTTTAATCCATTTCTTCTTTATTTTGACAAAGGAGGTCGCACATTGAAACACATAGAAATATGAAGTACGAAATTATCTATAAAATAATGAGTTTGTTAAATCGATTAAAACTTCTTAATGCATAAAATCGATCGATGAAAGAAATCGAATAGGTAACGGGTCAGGGTATCACTATTTGATTAAGTATTAGAGCTGTCAAAAGTTAAATAAACTATTGGAACGACTATAGTAACCTAGTACCTAGACAGCACAGCCTGCCTTAATTTTACAAACATAACTTTTAAACACCTCAGTTTTAAAGACAAAATCTTGATGATGAAAAATAAATAGAATGTGCCTGGCCCTTTTCTTGTTTTTTTTCCTGGTGTTGAAATCCCGTCCGATACCACCTGGTGGCATGTCGGACCCGAACCGACTAAAACCGCACGTCATCTCAGGTACTAGAAGCCGGGGAACCAAGTGCACCCTAGAAAGGAAATCCCTGGAATCCCAACGTACCACGGGCAACCTACGGTTTGTAGATGCGCCCCTACTGTGTGGGAACCCTGATGTTCCCGTTACTGTCCCCCAGGGCGCGCACGCTCCGCAGCATCCGCGCCGCCACCTGGACCTGTTTCATCTAACATGACAGATGGCCTCATCTGTCAACCCCTTGCGCTTATGGAGGATGGAGATCGTTCTGAGATCTCGGTATGTAAAGCCCTAACTTTATGAAGCGGGCATCTGCTTAGTCATTTCCCCACAAATAGGTCGCCGATGGCTCTTTGGCGGTGTTTTAAAAGAGTTTAATTTCTCTAAATGTTTTGATTATTTTTTTAGTCGGTGTCCAATATTCGTACTTGGCACTCGTGCGGTTCATAGAATTTGTATTTTGAAATGGGGTACATAGAGTATAAACATCGTATTAATTTTCATATTTAGAGCGAGATTAATAGTTAATTAACAAAAATAAAACTACAAAATATAGCAATCCGTCATGTTAAGTTGAACACCAATCAGGACGAGTTACGTCACGTTTCTGCAGTGTTGGGTTTACCACTAGGCTGAGTAGACTGGAGCCTAGGGAAGCAGATTTGGCCTAAAACTTTTTTTCTTACAAAAATAACATATAATCAAAGTCTTGAAAATTTTATAATACTTTAGGACCAAAGAGTGTGCAATAGTTGTAGAGTAAAAGTATATATTTTTTTAATTTAACTATATTTTAATTACCACTCAGGGCGGCATGAGGCCCTGGAATCAGTGACTCCGCTTCCGGTTCACTACCGGCTAGTTGTGTCTGAGTGGCAATCTTCCATACGAGCCCTCTTCGCCACTGCCTTTTGCGAGATGACATCTTAACAATAGGGTTTGATGACTGCATGGAGGACCCTACGGTGTTATGTCTAAATAGGGCAAATTACATAAGTTCTCACTACAATCACAATAAGAGTAAATTCGATGGGTGGTTCTGCCTGGGTGGTGCCTCCGTAAATACGGTGCGGTAACCGCGTATGGCTAACCGCTTATATCGAATAAGGTATTTCGACAGATCGGGCCTCCCTAACAGAAACGGCAGTCGCTGCGGGTCGAGAGATCCTCTCAAACAAGATATGTGAGAAAGAGTAAGCTATAGCTATTCGCAAATTGCCCGAGCTGGGTGATGGTTTAGCGTCTGACAAGTCATGGAACGGCTACGTAAGATCCGTTTAGGAGGATGGGCCCAAGAAGAAACATGACATCTTCTCGTACCACCTGACGCAGATGATGCCCAGAAAACATACTTTAAAGATCAGTCCAGGTTCCGAACTCAGTTCAGGCGCTGGAGATCGCTGAACGACCTCGAAGGCTAAAAGCGTAGGCCTGGGGGTAGCAGCAGAAACAGGGTAGGGTGACATTAGAGACAGTACCATGGTACTTTGGTCACACACACATATTGTTATGGGAAAATGCTGTCAACCAATTCCTGCAAGAAGCTTGACATGAAAGGCTCAGAAAGAGAGAGGGGTGTGATGCATTGAGACATGAGCAAAAGGATGTCGAAAGAAAATAAGAAAAGAGCAGTGAAATATAGGGGTTAGTAGGGGCGGCAAAAATTTTATAGTATACTGGCGGCAAATCTGTAAGTCCGCCACTGCGTTTCTGTAAATGTTATTTTGTTTGGATATAATCGACGATCACTTTCCTGTTTTTTAACCGACTTAAAAAAGGAGGAGGTTATCAATTCGACTGTATTTTTGGAACGAAGTTCCTTATCGCGCGTTGCGGAAGGGGGCTAGACGGAATTGTAACGACACTTTCGACTTAAGTCAACGACACATTTTGCCAAGACGAATTTATTATACCATATTGTGTGTTTATTTATCTAGCGTAGCACCCCCAATCCATTCACCCCACTACCCTGATCACCCCCTCTATCTCCGAAACTATTGCTCGGAGACACTTTTTAATCCCCCCGTAAACCCCCTTAACTTGTCAGGAATCAGCACCCCTCAATATTTGCCTTAGCCCCCCATTTCAAAAATACTTCACCCCCCCTTAACCTAACTTTTGAACCAATTACCCCAGCACCTTAGTGCTTGGACTCATTTTAACGAGCACAGCACCCCCAACCCTTTCGCCCCACCAGACTGGTCATTTTCTGACCTCTCCTCCCCACTGATATTTTCGTTTCGTCTTTCTATTTCGAACTTCGTTCCATCCGGGCGTCCCTTGACTTTAGCTCTCTTCAATTTGATCATATGTATAGGTAGATTGAAACAAACCAAAACAATTAAATATTTATTAAATGAATACTTTAATATAGTAGTTGAAAACACTGACTAACAGTGAACAATACAACGTAACAAATTTTATAAAATAAATCGGTATGTAAACAAAATAATGCACAATTAAAAATCACTAAAATAAAAATGTAACAAAATAATTTTGTGCTCTTGATTGGTACAGATTCATATAATTTAATAACTAAATGAAGTTTCTTGAACTAAAACAAATAATTAATCACTCAAACTATAACAAATTAATATTAAAAATGGGTAATAAAATCCGCATGTGTTAGATCTATAACTACCAATACATTTCCACAATTCGTGATAAAATATTCTAAACTTTTAAAAATCTGCAATCACCATAATTTAAAATGCAACAGCGACTCGCACACAATTCGCTTGCAACAGCTACAATTTGCATCCGACCGACACAGCCACAGCATAAAGAAACGTTTAATAGGCAAATCTTATTTCAATTTTTGTTTTTTTTTACGTGCCGTTTCTGATTTCAAAAAAAAGGCCGTCATGCAAAATACACATATTTCATGTTCATGCGTAGTTAATTAATAACAATCAACAAATCTAATACCTACCATTTAACCCCAAACAATTAACATATTTATCTATATTGTGTCTAATTTATAAAGTACTGGTGGTATTTAAAAACTTAATTATATTGTGACGCTCTTGGTATCAAAGTTAAACTCGTGTTCACTGAATAATAATCTCTGCATCATTCACAACCATTCTTCACAATTATTTATTTAATGGCAATCACGTCTTCTGTTAGTTGAACCACGCCATGCCATTGGAAATGTTTTAATTAATACTGTTTTAAATGCCAGGTCACGAATAAATATAAACGTGTGCATCACAATCGTTAATGTAAAAGTTAAGAAGAGGGGGAACCAGAAACAAAAAACACTTAGCATCTCATTTTTATAAGCATGCAAAATATTTCAAAATATCAGAAGAACTAAGGTTCTATTTCACGTATGTTTACATCTCCATACGCAAATTGTTATGAGCAATCAAGAGTAGTTAATACTATGTAAGCAAATAAGACTGTCACTTTCAATATTTAATACTTTGAGTAAGTTGTTCGCTTGTACATATACTTATGATAAAATGTTTGAAATAACGTTTTTTGTTGGTACCAAGCTTTAATTAAGGGCACTATTGGCTATAATATTATTGGTTCTTTCTCTGTTCTGACTAGTATCTTTACTGCTTACTGATGTAATAATAGGACCATTGCAGAATAAACTAATACTTCAGTAATAGCAAGTCGAGTCAACTAATTTTAATGTTTTATTGATTCAAATAATTCAAATTACTTTACAAAAAGAGATTTTAATGAGAACACGTGTCGAAAACTTGTTTACTAACATAATATTGAGTACTCAACAAGGTCTACAATGGATTGTGTTGTGTAAAAGCGATATAATCCACAAACTGGTTCAAATTCAAATTCGAAGGTTGGCTGGTAGAGAATGTCCTGGGCATTAAGTCCGTCGATGTATACAAGAGCATGAAGTTGTAAAAAACAAAAAATATTTATGTTCATCTACAAGAAAAATTTAGAAACTTTCCACTGCTGGTTATAGGTCTCCCCCAAGTTTCTCCTCATCAACTGGTTCTGAGCTGCCCTCTACAACCGCTAAAAAAAAATTATCTGTATAATATAACTAGCTGATTCGCTCATCATCTGCATATTTTAAAAATAATATTTTTTATGATGCTTTTTTTGTGAAATCTCCCGCACCATTCCTAGTCGCGGGGGACTTTACAAACATACATGTAACGAACACAAAGAACACCCATACTCAGAATAACAAGTTTTTTTTCTTCTTTTAAAAGACAACTTCGGGACTAGGACGGAACTTTACAAACATATATTTGAAACAGACACAAAAAACACCCAGACCCAGATTATAAGCAGTTTAATGATGAATATGATTAATTTGAACAAGTTGTAGATTGAGTCGTTTCTGCACAAACATGATTCAATTTCTATATTGTGTTAGTAAACATTTAAATGATCTTTTCACATAATCTTCAATATTTATCTGAGTTTGAAAAGCACTGAACAACACTAGTTAGTAAAACAAAGCCAAATTGAGAAGCATTCACAAATAACAAAGAAAAACATTTTGCATGCAGAGTAACACCTATATTGAACATATTTTGTAACGTTCATGTTTCAACCTCTGAATACACATGTGCTATAATTTTGATTGATAAAGACTGACACTCAATATACTAAAAAGCTACGAAAGGAACTACGTTACATATTTTCTAAACAGTGCTTAAACCCTTTGATAATTTGCAAGGATACAGTTAAAACTATGATGGTCAGTTGAGATCTCTATACTATAGTAACTTTTATGTAACAGTTAAATGTAATATATCACCTTTATAGCATGTGCTCACAAGATGCTTTGCAATCTATTTATGGCTCCACGAAGTATTTGGGGAATGTAAGAATTAACACTAAAAATTTCGTGTCTACCCTGTGTCGCACAATACACGTGAACCATGACATACTAACATTGAGACGCTGTCCTTAAGAACTCCTACACACTATATCGGCGGCCTGACCGGTGGGGATGCTGTTAACAGCGACACAACCGCGCGGCGGAAACCTTCCGGCTCGGGCGACGGCATAGTGTGTAGGGGCCTTGATAAACTAACGACAAGAGTAAACAACCTAAGGCAACATCTAATTAGACAATAACAAGTATACACAGAAGGCACGGGGCGTGTTAGGAACATTCCTTACTCATCATGGTGATGAAGGCCTTGGGTATGTTTTCGTTGGTCTTGGACACGTTACCGCCGCCAAGGAGCTTCGGCGCAGGTACCGTACCGGTTTGTATGCCGTACGCAGTTTTCAGCAAATCGTAGTTTATCTTCTCGGAGACGACGGAGTCCTTTCTGTAATGCAAAATACATCGTATTCCACAGCTTTTAAACATTTTAGGAAAATACCATGAAACTGCGAGTAGGGTTGTAGAGATAGTCGTGTTGTTTTTTGAGACTTGCTTGTGATTAAAATAGCTGCGATTGGATCGAACTGACCGGCAACCAAAACCGTAACAATATTATCGTAAGCTTCAAAAGCATATTTAATTAAGTTGTTAATATTTTTATGTCAGAGATTCAAAAGTGTAAGTTAAAAACTAACAAATATAACAGGAAATTAAATACGTACTTGTATTGAGAGTGAGTTGTGACAAAATTTCTCATCCAGGTCGCCATAGTGGAGATCTCGCCCGAGGCGCGGCGCTGAATGAGCTTCAGGTACTGCTGCACCGAGCAGTGCGTGTCGGCGTCCACGTCCATGCCCGACAGGTACGACTCGATCAGCGGAATGAGGCCGGAGAACACACCTTCCTGAAAATACAGTAAGTACGAGTTTTATAACCAGCGAGACTTAATAGAAAATACATTGTTAGTAATAAATACTCAATTCTATAGAAGCTCTTAAATAAAACTGACGAGTATACCTAGTAAACAGAAAATTGGCAACTGATGATTTTTTTCTTAAAATTTAGCATAACTGGTTCTAATCGGTGATCGGAAAATAAACTAACAAAAATTTGGGTGGTAATACAAAATTAAATTTCATAAATTACTTTTTCGTGTGGCTTATAGACTACACCAGCCGTAACACAATTTTTCCAAATAACTCTTAATTTGGAATCTAAAAACTTACCACTTACTTGGAAACTTGTTTAACATTTTTATGACATAACAATTTATATAACTAAGTTTACTGATACGTCGATAGAGTAGTGGCCTTACAATTATCGTAGGAGACACCTTTAGAACCTTTGATAGTAATCAGAACTTGATAGATGTATTAAATACTACCGATACGGTGCGATACACAAATAAAATATATTTAATCAATAGAACTGCACCTTTCCGTTAACAATTTCGTTGATGGTCATCTCTGAGTAGATATCGGCAGAGTCCGTGTTCTGCTTGGCGAGGTCTGCGGGTACTCCCACGTCACGTCGCCACCAGAACTTTTGCTCGAGGCACGCGTTCCTTCGCTGAGCTCGCTGCATGTTTTCATCAACCTGGACACACATTTTCAGTAAACATTTGAGAAAACGCGTAAAAGCAACAATCAGAATATATTTCTAACACACAGAAACAGAATATCATTCACATATAAAAACATAAGAACACTGGCTATTTCCTAGATATCTTGAGTTACCCATTCTTTGAAAAACAAGATGGATTAATGGAGACGTACCTTGCTTATCGGCATAACGAAGTTGAGGTGGTAGGAGAGTATGACGCGGGTGAGCAGTACCACGAAGCAGACGTAGGCGGCATTCTCAAAGTCAGTGAGCTGCGCCTCGCACGGGCGGAACTCCACGCGCCAACCTATGGGCGAGTTCGGTGGCGGCGGCTTGAAGCGCATTGTTTGCCAGTTCGTCGACTGAATATTCTGTGGGAACAATTTCCAATATTTGACCACAACTAATAACGTATGATACTAAAACTTTATATGATAAGATAGACTTTCTGGTTAAAAAACATGGGCATCCCGACAGTATTGTAGATAAATATAATATGTAAAAATATTCAGACAATGAATAACTCGTCATCGCCTACTTCAGTCATATTATTTTGTTATCCTACTAATATTATAAACACGAAAGTTTGTGAGTATGTGAGTATGTTTGTTGCTCTTTCACGCAAAAACTACTGAATGGATTTTAATAAAACTTTACAATAATATAGCTTATAGTTATTAATAAAGTCAGATAATAATATGTACTTACAAAAAAATTCATAGTAGATTAAGATGATTTTACATAACTATATACTACTATTACGTATAGACACTAAGCTAATGTAAAGATATTGTTAAATTATAGTTAACAACAGCGATTTCATCATTCTATAAAAATTGTGTGTTGTACCCGTGTTATAATAAATTAATGTTAAGCTGCTTAGAATAGATAATCCTACTACTATTATAAAGGCGAAAGTTTGTAAGTATGGATGTATGTATGTATGGATGTTTGTTACTCTTTCACGTAAAAACTACTGAATGGATTTGAATGAAACTTTACCACAATATAGCTTATACATCAGAATAACACATAGGCTACTATTTATAAAGATATAGCTTCGCCTCGCGGCGTTGCCCGCAGTTATCATCGTACCGCGGGTAGCACCGCGGGGTTCAGCTAGTAATAATATATATTTACACAAAACACGATTTATTTATTGGTCTACCTACTAGAATAATACCAGATATTCATATGTTCATAAGGGGCCGATTTAATATATCAGAGACGAGCAAAGTATTATACAATAAATTATATTTGTCACTGCATCATTATGTCATTACGATAATGTGATGATGCAATAGTTAAGATTGATAAGAGCTTATTGATTATTGAAAATTGCAACCTACTACTAAAAGTATGTACTGGCTCCAAGTCGCGCTCTGCATTAGATACCTATATGTATTTATATACCATTTCTGCTAGTTAGCGTACCCCCGGGTGTATTAACGACAAGTATGAATGTCACACGATTATCTAAGCGGAAAACGAGGTTACTCAATATATATTTAAAACATGTTGACACGTTGTTGTTTTAGATTTTTTAGTTTTTAAGTAGGACTAGCAACCCAGCTCGACATCGCACGGAAGTCTGCAATTCCCAAATTGCTTCTACTACATACAATACCAGGGTGGATAAAAATCAAGATCGTTTTAATAAAATCATAATAATCATCAGATTAAATAGATTTAAATCGTTTTTTTTTAATTTTAACTTTCTTGTATTTTTATTACTTTAATAGTCAGTTATTTATTAAATGACAAACAACGTATTTTGGTTTTATTTAATTATCAATACAATTAAATAAAAAAACAACAATTTAAAAAACAGTAATTTTGAAAAAAATAACTACAAAAATTAGCTACTCATTAAAGCATCTAATTAGTTCCAGATAAGTACACTATAGGATACTTATCGCTTTACATTTAATTTGAATAGAATGCGTTAAATATTTTCTGAAATATTTGATAGCTTTTAGAACATGTCCTGTAGCATCTCAAATTAAATAAAAAAAGGTAGATAATGCACAGCCTATGTTCTTACCGAAGCCAAAAAAACTCAGCTACTTCCAAGTAAACACACGCGTTAACACACACATATGCAACAAACTACGTAACTTTTTGTTAGTATCGTACAAGTTGTTGTACCTAGAAAATGTTGTCTTGTGGAATTAAATTGTATAAAAACTACACAAAAGTGAACAAAAAGTCTAAAAGAATAACATTTCAAGCGTAAATACACTCAAAAGACGTACTGGGATTAAAATCACGATTTAAATAACGTGATTTATCCTGTATAATACGCATATTTATTTGTTTAACAGTCCATTATTTGTTGAAGTTACCTAGTTGTGATACAATGCTGACATATTTAAGATGGCATGCACTGTGAACATCAATAACACAAATAATATTCACGTAAAATTCTAAGTACATTATAATCTCGCTCGATAACTACAGTATAACCCGTTTAATACGATCACGCTTAATACGATTTCTCGCATAATACGCCACTTTACGCTAGTCCCTGCAACTACAGACATATTTTCATACATTTCTTAACGCTTAATACGATTCGTCATCCCGTTTAATACACCTCGACACGCGCTCGACCAAACCTGAAACCATTCAAAATAGTATCAAGAAAGCAGGTTTCAGAAATAACGTGATTGACGTCGTGTTGGAAGAAGAAGAACCAGAGATACTGCAGGGTTTTCTTGATATTCTTCCATTGATGACAATGTAGCACCGTACGAAATTCAATCAATTGAAAATCTTATTGAGAATGTGAATAACACACAAAACGAGGCCCATATAAGTGATAATGACGAAGATGAGTCAACTCCGGTTTTGTCAAACGCCCAGGCGTTATGGCCAGGCAGCTGTTAATGATTTAAGACGCTATGTAGCTTCTTTGGATCAAAGTGAAGACGCACTGCAAAAGTTGAATTATGTTGAAAATCTTTTAATTGCTAATGCATCAAAATCTTTCACTTAAACCAAAATAAGTGATTATTTTAAATAATGTATTGAATGTACATAATTTAAAATAAAAAGAACAAAATACATACATATGTACATAGTACGTTTTATTTTCCCTATCCCGCATAATACGCTTTCTCGCTTAAGACGCGTTTTTGGTGGGGTCCCTGAGAAATCTTCTTAAGGTTTTACTGTAATCGCAAAATTATGGAATGTTTAAAGATTTTTTGGGCAGCGAGTCAAGGAGAGGGAAGGTTTTTTGCGACAAGGTCAGATTAGACATAGATCTATAAAATCCTTGGGATTTGTTATCTTATTGAATATCTCTTGGGTAAATTTCCCGAAGTCTGTCATAAAATACTTTTTATGTAGAACGAGTTGGGAGTCTATTATAGTACAGTTTTATCTATTATGACCAAACTATTGTATCTTATCAGTGCTAATGTTTAGATCTTGTGGACAGACTCTGCCTAACACATTACTTTTATAAGTAGTTTTGGGAACGCTTGCATGTAATGACGTTTAAAACCGACTAAAGAAACTCAACATTACAAGGTAAACAAAGAAAGAGGTATGTTTATCGAGTGTATGTAATACATACCCTACAAGACTCCAGAACTGTAGTATGTACTACAGTTCTAGATTTTGGCTTGAAAGGAATTTTATAAAGGCGATTTAAAATTTAAAAAAAAAACATTCGGGAGCGTTCAAGTACTACGTAACGAAATTTCTCGTAAAACGTTACGATGCGTTACAGGGGCGGTTATTGAAGTGAAACTTCTTTATCGGGGTTGTCAAAAAATTTAGTGTAACATTTTTTCGTTACGCGTAACATTTATCCGTTACGTTACGTGTAACATTTATCCGTTACGTTACGTGTAACATTTATCCGTTACGTTACGCGTCAAATTTATAAAATAAAACAAAAAACATTTTCAAACACAAACAGGACCAAATTAATACTACAATGAAATATCACATTACAAACAATATTATTTTATTTAGTCCACAATGTAAATAACTACACACATCACATTCCACAAACTTACTTCATTCACACCACAGATCGCGAAATATTTACTCAGGTCTCGCTCCTTAACTTTTATTGCACTTGAAATAAGAATTGTCACGAATATTGCTGGTTTATAAGTCTTTTGTCGTTATACCTTACGTCGACATATGATATTTATTTTTTGAAAAATAACGTCATAAAGAAGTTTCACTTCTTACGAGTGTACGCTAGTACACGCAACTTTTTTTTTTAAGAGTTTATTAGCAAAAACTAAGGATAAAAACAATTGTGTGTATTGTAAGCAAAAAATTTATAAAATATAAACATGACACTTGAGTGTTACGTAGCGTTTAGATAGGGGGGGGGGGGTCGAACAGAAAAACGTTACGATGCGTTACAGGGGGGGAGGGGGGTTCAAAAGTTGCGTAACGTAATACTTGAAGGCCCCCTATTTAAATTGATTAGTGGATCACTACTAGTGCACGTACCTCAAAGTGATCTGTGTCGTTCTCGTCATCCTGGTGAACTTTCTCGGAGAATAGTGAGACGGTATCCCTTATGAAAAGGTGCGAGACGTGAAGGGCGAGCGGGTGGTCGATACCGCCCTCGCGCAGTCGCCGGTACAGCTCCTTGTCGTGGACTATGTTTATGTCGTTGTATCTGGCGACAATCGATACAGGGTACATTATTTAAAAATAGATCTTGATATTAAATATAAAATAAAAACTAGGTCGTAACCGTAATTCGCTCTATGTAATCAATAAAGTAAAAGAATTATAGATTTGAGTAAACAATAGAATCCATTCAATTTAATATTGTTCCAACAATAAAATTCAAGTGGTCGATAAAAGGTATTTTGACCACGCATTTTTGTGATAACAGTTCGTAATAGACCATAAGCCAGCCCCACCGATGACATCAGTGCAAATATAACCGTTATCAGTCGAGTAGCACTCACTTTTCATTTTCCGGTGAGAGATAAGAGTCAATGGAGTCATATCGTGACTTGTTGATGCGGAACTTGTTGTTTTTTAGAGGTTCGAGACCGCGTTCCTCACGAGTGCGGCAATCCACCGAAGCAGAGATCACATTCCATCTGCAGTCCACGTCGGTAAGAAATCCGCGGTAGATAGGCGAAGCGGCCGATAGAGCCAACTGCAAACGCATAGTGAATTTATTAATTGCACTTGAACGCAGAAAAAATGTATTGATCATTAATTTTACTTTGGTACAGTTTTAAAATGACTAAAGATGGCCTGGTGTCGAATTTCGATAATTTTTTACTTATTTCTTTTTGGAACAGTATTTTATTCAGTATGAAAATGTACATTAGATTCTTTTTTCGATCCCTAGAAATACGCATGTAAAGTTTCATAATGGTCAACTGAGAAGTTAAAACTTAACAACGCCTTTTAATATCTATTTTAAATTTAAGTAGGTCATACGTTCTTATTTTCTGTAACTAAAAAGGTTAAATATTACGTTATATGCCAGTGTTTATACGATTCGTCATATTGATCCGATAGATTACTAATTGAGCAAGTAATTGTCGCCACAGTTATCATTACTGCTGCGACTTTTTAAACAAATGTATTGTATAAGATAATAGTTATATCAATACAAGTTATGACCGGTTGATAACAATTGTAATCAAACTTATCAATGACCTTTTATTAACCACTCATCACGATAGATAAATTATATAATAAATAATTAAGGGATTTAAAATTATTGTTTCCGTTACTTTTTTCAATAACAGTTTTCGTCCATATTTTTAGTTCTTTTGTCATCACACAAACGAACGAAAAAACATTTAAAGCTTTAGTTTTTCATTACTTGTTTATTTTATGGAACCCTACAACGTGTGTGGCCGATCGGTTGTTTTACTATCTAGATTAACTCAACTTTCAAAAATATATAGTGTAACTCAGTCAGTCTGGCACATCCATGACAGCGTGCGACCATATTCAATCGCAAGTTATAACGACGTGATAGCACACTATTTGATTGTAATAATAATATAAATGCGAACCATAATAGGACAAAGTGGTGCTAGTTGATCGTAAAGCGTGCGCGCTTCGGTGATGCAGCAAGCTTGGAAGGTGAGCTGCAAGCAACAGCATCCCATACCGAAACCCATAGCATCCATATAAACGCAGTCCGGCTTCGCCGCATTCGGTTCCAGTTTCGAAGAATTATCAACCGGTATCTTGGTGTTTACATCTCGGAATACTAGGCAAATTAAATAAATATTCTTATTAAAAGATTCTTCATAACACAAGGAAAAAATAAACTTATGCAAGTCATGTGAAAAATTGTTGAGTCAGTTAAATGAATAACCCTTTTCCTCTTTATCAATAAACACATGTAAGAACAATTGCATATATCACCATGTATATAAACTTTTAAAGACACCTTTTTTGGAATGATGCTGCAATAAGCAATACACGATAACAGAGATATTCGAGTCAAGAGTTAAGAAATGGTCTATATTTGAGTTAAATCTTCATGACAGCCGTATCGTGTTGATAGCTATAGTATTTTAAAGATAGTGTTTAACCAATTTTACTTCGTAATTTTTTGGGTACATTACACTATGCCTCCGCCATGCATTACTGAACATACCTGGTATATTAATAGCAACTTTTTCGCCACGCCTATTTCTTATATTAGATGTTAATGTTTTGAAACGTGGGTGCCCCGGGAATATAACTTCGTCTGGGAAGAATAGCGACCTCGTTACGCCTTCATGTGGCGTCGGAGGATAAGGTGGGCTTGTGAAGTTCGGACATCCGAGCCTGTAAATTTATTTTACAATGCTTATTAGATTTCGATACCAAAATATACGTTTCTTAGGCACACTATCAGATCAAACTACACAATCATTGAACATTTATTTGCGATGAGTAGGTACTTAGGAACTAATTTATTATAAAGGCTATAATTGTAATGCTTTAGAATTTCAATCATTCTTACTACGATAGCTTAACTCAACTTAATTATATAGTGGGAGTGCCGCAAGCTCGATATCAACTCAAAGTAACATGCTTACACATCAATTATGTTTTCTAGTCATTTTAACCATGACTCGGGTTATTTTGTATGATTCATTTGTATTGTACAAACTAACTACACAGCTATTTAATTACGTAATTCATAAGACGTCACCTTGGAAAGTTGGTTATACTCATGATGACTTCGCCGGGGTGCAGCATTGTAGTTGCTTCAGCTCGACGGAACTGCATATTGGCCTCTACAATGTTAAAATGTGCTAAGAGACCGCCGTAAGGTTTTCCAGGGGTTCCTTCAATCATGTACGCGCCATATTCAGGACGCCAAAGTGATTTCACATCTAAAAATGTATGAACCTTGTCAAACAACTGATTTTTTTTACGAATGTCTGTTTATAGTTTCAAAGATATAAAAGATGAGTTAAGGCAGATATATTATGGCAACAGCTACTAGTTTATTTTTTAATAACATCGATCGCCGGTCAAAACTTGCCCCCTTTTTATTTTTTCACTGACTAGTGTAACTTGAAAAGTCTTCAATACACCTTTCTACCATAATATACATAAATATACATTTACTGAACAACTACACTTTTATGTATCCGTTTAATATATATTTTTTATCATATAATCTTTAATGCACTTATACATTAAGTATACCAATACGGTAGCTTCCATTCAAAAAGGGATACAAAGAAAAAGGTTTCTTTCATGTTAACAAGGTAATAAAGAGCACACTGTTTAACTTCTTTTAGATTCTTAAAGATCATAAGAAACGATATTTCTAAAAAGTTCGCCTGTTTGGCGCCGACTCAAAATTATTTAGGTTTTGAAATTAGTGCAAGTGTTTAACAAGTCTATATTATTTTTTGCTCATAGTATTTTTCTATCTAAATAGGACTACCGTACAGAAAAAAAGGCGTCGTCATTCAAATATAGAAAAACATTTAAAAATGGCGTCGTCATTCAAACATAGAAAAACATTCGATTTAAGAACATTTTCTATGTTAAAAACGAACAAAAACTTTTGTAAACCAGTTTCTGAAATAAACGAACTATCTGTTTTATTTTTTGTCGATAAAGTCGATAACAAACTAATCGTTAGTCTCAATGTCAAGTATTCAATTTACTTCCCCTACATTATACATGTATGTACGTACATGAAACAGTTACCGTCGTGACTAAATCAACAAGCTGTGCTATGTATATTTAGTACTCATTCTTGATAGACTCAAATAGTTATTATCTAACAGTTTTATTGTCTATTCTGTTTACATATCTATTGACTATTCTGATGTACGTTATTGTAGTCGTAACATGCTGTTACGTCATTTTTAATGGGCATAAACTAAATTTGACTAATTTATGTTGACAACAACTGTACTTAGCTAGTTTCCACGTAAGAGTCAAACGAAATCAAAGCGGTCACAATGATGTTGATGTATTATAAAATTAGCACTTACTCGGTTTATGAAACATGTTAGTGGACACTTCCGATATACGCGTTAACGAATTAGTTACACAATGATGGTCTTTAGCAATACTTGAAGGATTAAATTTCGAAGATATTGAATATTGTTACTATCATAGGTATCACCATCCCCTAACCTAAATTAGTTGATAAATTTATATGGAAATCGATAACCATGTGAAATACATAACATGTACCTCCAGCAGAATTTCAAACGAATTTAACTAAATAAACTGTTTGTTATACAATTACGCTTCGTTGTTTTCAAGTATAAAATATTGCATTTACGAAACTTAATTAAATCACTTATTTAATCAAAAATGGAATCTTCTTACAGATTCCATTTTTGATTGATTGACGCTTCGTTGTTTTCAAGTATAAAATATAGCATTTACGAATTTATTTAAATCACTTACTTAATCAAAAATGGAATCTGTAAGAACCAACGAAGTAGTAGTATTTTTTAACTTTTTATCTTAAATTGGTTAAGAAAACACACGTAATAAAAAACTTTAGATAGACAACGCGTACGCGATTCCTATGGTATTGTCAGTCTCTTAGCTGCGGTGTAACCTGGGGCCCTAGCCAAGTTGCAAGTGATTTTCTTTCTGCAATCGTTAACGCCTAAATTCTGGTGTGACATTGGCTAATCTTAGGCAAAGTATTAACCAATGACACACGAGGATTTTCTTAAAGGTGATTCCTGTTTTAGTGTTTTCTTAGGATTGAGGGGAAACGCGCTTTTTATGATTAATCGTTGTTTACATATTTTCAATTAATACTATTTTCTATTGTCACCAGACTATGAAGAAAAGGAAACTGAATCACAATCGTTTTGGCAGTTTATGTAGGTACATTGTTATGTTCAATCGTAGCGCCTAAACCACATAAAATATTTCAATGAATGAATTGTCAATAGATTTGTAATAATAGCCCGGGTGTCATCGGTTTTTACGTAGTTAGGTTATAGATTTGAAATTTTGCTTGTATAGTTCAAGGTAAAAGATATTTTTCATACAATTTACGTATAAGTTATTACAAGGAGAACTTTATATTTAAAAAAAAAACAAATGAGTCGCCGGTATGAATGTACGCGCATAACTTTCGATCAACTGCATCAAATTGGACATTTCTTTTTTCATGTGTTCGTTATTGTTAGGACAAGGTTTATATAGAAAAAAATATTAAAAAATAACCGGAAATGTTGTCTTTTTGTCCGCGACTCTAACTATGGGACGCTTAGGCGGGCATAATTACTCATACTTAAACAAGTTTTTCAGAAATTATGACAATATTTACTAAAGAAAAATAATAATGATTACTTTGATAATTAATTATAATGTTATATAAGCTGATTAAAAAAAATTCGTCACAATTTGTAGGTGTTCTAGCACATACTAGTTATCTTTGTATCTTATGAAGGAGCTCTTATCATTTCTCATTAACTACATTAATCAGCCTTTTAGATCTTATATAAATAATTATAGCACAATCAGAATGATGTAATTTTGTTGTTTAAATTAGAAATCCAGATAAAAAATACCACCCATCTTTTGAATCAATCGTGTGAAATGGCCAAATGACTAATTTAGTCTCATTGCACTTTACTATTATTTTACTACTATTGCTTTGAATACTAATTCCTGAAGATAAAATTTTATCTAGTTTTTCTCAGATCATAAAATTCCTGTTTCCTGCCTATTTATGTCAGAGGCCACATACACACCATGCCGGCGCTTCGGCCGGCGAGTATAGGCCCTGCGAGTGTGGCACCACTCCTTTAGGCCACTCGCATATGTATGTCGCTTGGAGACCACAGAAGAACATATTATCCCAGCAGCACAGACCCCCGCTGTGATGGCGTGTAGGAGGCCTAAGATAATACCTAGGCAGAACTTGCAAGAGATAATAACCACCAAGATAAGAATGATATGAACAGTTAATGAATAACAGTGTTTAGTTTAATACTATCTTGTAAAAAACATAAGACAGTGACTCAAAACATTTAGAGACTGAAATGCCATCTGAGAGGTACAAGATATTAAGTAAAGTTATGAAGTTTCTAAAAAGAGGCCTATGCTCAGCTGATGATGAGGTTGTTGATGATGATGATGAAGGTTATGAAGTACTATTCAATTACTAAAGTACTATTTATTTCCATTTTATTTAATTATTATGTTCTTAAGTAGATACGATATCTTCATAAATAACTTAATAATAATGAACACACATAAATATATTATTTCACAACATTGCCTAATACTTTGACAACTGACTCATTGCCTTAAGAAAACTTCAGTAGTTAAAGAATGCTTGTCATGGTCACAGGCATGATTTCCTGAATACAAAAATTTTTGCACCGTCATTCTTATCAATAGACTTTTTTTATTTGCTTGTAATATTCATTATTCTTCCTATGTTGAATATGAAATGAGAATCAAGTATAGCAGATGAATATTATACATGACATCTGCTTAACAACCATGAAGATAGGTTAACATTTTAAATAGGTACAATGCCTTGTTTATCCATTCTTAACAATAGTAAGTGCAATCATGAGAAAGAAACAAATTATGTGTATTTGCAAAACTTGGCCATATAAATAAAGAAAAATATTTACTTTCTGGATCTGCTACTTCTTTTTCCTGCAGCTGAGGCAGAAGGTCTTTAGCCCTCAAGCTAACTGTGGCTTGTTCTTTTTCATCATCAAATTTTACTATTATATATTCAACCTGTAAACAAATTATTTATGATTTGTTTGTTTTATTTCTTAATACATGTCATGGGAAATTATTTACACTAGCAATTTGCAACAAATAATTTACATGTTCCAAATGAAACCTAAAAACTAAGTCATTTAATAGATATTTTATCAAAGAAGTTTAATAAAGCAATTATGTCCTTATTTCGGCATGATATAAAAAGAAATAACATAATCTAACAATAAATGTTTGGTGATGGATATCAACAATAAAGATTAAATTAATGAAAGTGTTTAAGATGAATATGGTTTCAAGGCTAACCATCTTCAAATACTTACTTTATTTACTATTTTTTTTTAAGTATGCGACAAAAGGTTTAAAAAATTCAGTTAAAGTAAACATTAAGTTACACATTTCAATTATTATATATTTCTCTATAATTTTGAAAGTGACAAGACAATTAATTAAAAAATAAAGATTTTTATTTGTATCTTGTTTATTTTCAGTCAGTAGTTCACTTGGGCAATATTACATACATTTTTTTCAGTTAGAACTAGCTGGTTAATTTGATGCCTGAAGTGATAAATGTGTTAGGTAAATATTTACATTTCTGGAGTTTAATGTTTTAGTTTGAAATTATATCATGTTACAACTGAAACTATTATGTATCATTGTATATAATAGTTTTATTTAGAAGTAGTGAAACTTCAGAATTTAATTACATTATTTTCATTTCTTTAAAGTTATTTTCCAGATACCTACAATACCATTTCTTTTGGAAAATTATGAGAGATGTAAAAAAAATAAAATTAACCACAAATGTCTTCTTCATACCCTAAGTATTTTAAAAATAAATAGATTATACTTGGTATTTGATTCTAAATTTCTCTTGACAACAATTTTTAGATGAATGATGGTCACACGTAGGATCGTATAGTAATGAAAACAAACAAACCTCGTCACCCCACTTGAGTACATCGCCTGTGCGATCCTCCAATTTTTTGTATAGGTTAATAAATTGTTCGATGCCGTGTTGACGGACATGTTCTGCCAACGCCTTTGTTTCCTCCCAAGTCAAGGGATTTCCTTCGGATAATAGACCCATCCTAGATATTTGTATATGTATTAATTTAACACGTGATTTGAACCTCTGGACACAGCTACTATAAAAAAATGTCGTCAGTTTTGTAAAATTGTTCATCCACCACTTATTTACACAGAAAAAAATTCTAAGGATTTTTGTTCACATAGAAGTCACACTGGAATATTATTTACTTGAACGGGAATATAATATTACAACTACACAACTTGTAATCACATCAAATAAGCGCACCTTTATTTGCTAATTTATGGTAAATTAGAGATCAAGACGATGGAGCTTCAAGGCGTTAATTTTTTTTTTTGTCCGAAAAAAACTAACTTCGATCTAATAGATGAAGACGGACAACTCAAGGTAGGCGATGAAAAGCGGTATAAATACAAGATTGTGTACTGGTAGATCACTATTTTTTATCAATGAAACATTGCGGTGCTGTCATACTTCTGTCAAAATTTTCCAGTTACACTCCAATATTTCAACAAACGTGATAATTGTTTCTTGCAAAAAAATATTTTTTAATTCTATTCATTAATATTTATGTGAAATTAAAAGGTATTATGAGGTTCAAATAAAAAAAAAATGTTTTGCTAAGATTGGCATATTACCTAAAATTTAAATAAAATATGGATTGTTTTAACTAATAGCTGTAGTATTTTACAGACAGTATGTGTAAATAGGAACATAAAATATTTATTGCCATATTTAAATAATGTAAGTTAGAAAAATGACTGCTTTCTCAATGTATGCCGATGAATTTTTTATGTAAAATATATATTTTGCAAGCCTCAAAACAAAAATCAGTTTGTTATTAATGAAAATGAATAAAAATTTTCAAGTCACCATTCTGACATGTTAGAGCTGGGGGTCACTCGGGAAGGTATCATTCACTTTGTATGCCACAAGTTTTTCTCAGTTTTCCATCGTATTTTCTTGAAGTATTGATTTTTAGAAACTGTTATTTATTAATTTGGGACACTCATCAAATCGACGTGTTTCGCTCCCTATCCCGCTTTTTCCTGCCACTATCAGAATTTGGTCCAATAATAAAAGTTGGGGGTCTCGTCAAAACGAAGCTGTGTATAAACTTTCAGCCTGTTATTAATCACTGAAATCCCTTGTACGTGGGCCCGTGGACTAATATATTTTAGTGCACAAGTGCACAGAACACCCTGTTTCCTCAATCTACAATCCAATTGAATGGCTATTCGTCATCTGGTGAAGGACTTTATGAATTACGTGTTCTCCTAGACACGGAAGATAAATAAGATCCCAACTTCTAAACTCCAGGCTTTTTATATGCGTTTCTTTAAACAGAATAAAGATTTACGATTATTTCTCATTAACGGGTTTTAAATTAGACAAATAAATTTTTTTTTTATTTTATTGGTGAAATTCTGATGATAATAAGGTACTAAATTTAATAATCTATAGGATATGTTTTAAAACAAGAAGACTTTTAAAACATACAAATAAAAATTTCATTTAATCAATTAGTTGAGTCTTCAAGTTCCATCATTGTTTATATAATCTGTGCTTTTGATAGTCTGTGCCCTGTGGTGTTTTATTTTCTTGCACTTTGCTTTTGCTCAAGTGCATTGATTTTGACAAAAGTAGCTAAATGATGGAGTAAACACGTTCTTGTGATTTAAAGTCGGTAATAATTCTACAAAAAGGGAACCAAATTAATTTACCCAATATCTTACCAACAAAAACAAGAAGATAGTTTGAATTAAGAGTATGTGTAATAAAGTAAAATAGACTTTTATTTTGTTTTGAAATCAGTACTTAGCAAACTAGCACCATGGTGCCAGTGGCTATAGAGGGATGCACTCAAGGAACCGAGGGTGGAGGAGCCCGAGGGGGCTCTATATCTCTAGCGCTACTCATAGATTTCATTGTGCAGAGAACCTACGATGAACTCACAGTTTTGGCTGAGCTGTAAGTAGTCATCAACAAAGTAAATAGTACCAGTTTAATTATATTACTATCATGATTTAAATAATCTTTATGCTTCTAGGTTGCCTCGTAAAACGGATATGGAACGAAAAATTGAAATCTACAAATTCAGTGCCAGAACAAGACAATTATTCGTCCGTTTACTGGCTCTGGTAAAATGGGCCAGCAGTGCCACAAAAGTAGACCGGTCTGCACACATCATGGCATTTCTTGACAAACAGGCAATGCTTTTTGTGGATACAGCTGATGTGTTAGCTAGAGTAGCTCGAGAAACACTAGTACATGCAAGGTTTGTATTTAATTTAGTCCATTTAGGTTAGGCTAGTCAATCAGCCATTAGAATCAATGACTTGTTAAATTATATACCCCTGGAATGATTTTTCAAATTGATTTTATGTGTCAAACTCAAACTCAAACTCAAATCATTTATTTCCATTTCCATTATTGCCAAAAATACAAACATAAAAATATAAAACAAAACTCCTAATACTAAATGCACTGAGATGATTTGAATTACCGGAGCTTAGATTGATTTCAATTCAACTCAAAGGTTTAAATTGAAATCAATCCAAGTACCAGCTCCGATGGGTATTGCATTCATGAGAAGAGCTGGTGAGAAACTCATGTGCACCATCTTTTCAGATAATTCATACAAAGCTTGTTTGTTTTTGACAACAGTATTTCTATGTGCAAGTTAAGGCAACCAAAACACAAAGGCTAGAAAGCGGTGTATCACTTCACCTTAAGTCTTTATACATATTTTGCCAAATTCAGTAGGCGAAATATGTAGACCTGTATACTAGCCCTAAGATCTATATAATGAACCATATTTCAAGCAAATAAAGAATCTTATCTTTACTGGGTGTATTGATAGGGGACTGTATTTTCACATTTAAATGCATCAACAGTTCTTTATATGATTCTGGTGTAAGGATGGCGCTAGCTAGGTGTGTACATCTAGCCATTTTAATTTCTAAGTGTAGTCATATATACACTCTTTTGCAAAAAAAACGGGCACTTAAGCAAATAATTGTTTTATAGTTACTATTAGTTTATTTGACAATTTTAGGTATTGTTATCCTCAGAATTTCATAAATTAATTAGGAAGGAATAGGTATCATCAGTTTTATCATAACATTTTGATTAAATTATTGAGAAATAATGTTTAAGCTCAAAACACTATTATTGTACTTGCTTGGTAAATAAAAATGAAACACGTTAATTTCTTTGTTTTTCTTGAATACATTAAAAGCAGATAAAAGATTAGTATTGAGTGTGACCCCCTCTTGCTGAAATCACGGCTTGCATTCGTCTGGGCATGCTAGCGAGTATATCTTTTATGGTTTCTTGGGGAATACGTTCCCACTCCGCGGTAATCACATTCTTTAGCTCTCTGATGGTCTGCGGAGCCGGCTGCACTGATCTCACTCGTCGCTTCAGAACGTCCCAGACATGCTCTATGGGATTGAGGTCCGGACTTCTAGCTGGCCAGTCCAAACGACGAATTCCGACTACTAGCATATACGCTTCCACATCGCCAGACCGGTGGGCGCGAGCGTTGTCGTCCATAAAAAATGAGTTTTCGCCGAGAGCGGTTAAAGCGGGTTGTGCATAAGGAATTAGAACTTCCGTTATGTATCGGTGTCCAGTCAATGTACCGTTTTCGATGAAGACTAACTCCGTACGATCCATGGAATTTATTCCTGACCAAAACATAACAGAGCCCCCTCCATAAGGTGTGATTTCTTCAAAACATGCCTCTGCAAAGCGTTCTCCTCGTCTACGTAGCACTCGCCGACGTCGGTCTTCACCATGCAGAGATATCCTGGCTTCATCGGAGAACAATATCCTATCCCAGTCTTCATGAGTCCATGACACACAATTTCGAGCGAAGCTAAGCCTGGCAACTCGATGTCCACGGAGTAATTTAGGGCCGCGTGCCGGGCGATGACTGTGTATATTAGCAGCGAGAAGCCTCCTCCTGACCGTCCATAGACTAATTTGCACATTTCTTACTTCTTCGAGGCTGTTCTTGAGGTTCACATAAGAAGATTTGCGATTTCTCAACGCTTGACTAACTAGAAAACGATCATCCCGTGGTTCGGTACATGTCTTTCTGGCAGAACCAGGCCTTCTCTTGACGGAACCGGTCTCTTGATAGCGCTGCCAGGTCCTTTGAACTGTTGACCGACTCACATTTAGCCTCTGAGCCACGAAGCATTGGCTGCAACCTTCTTCAAGCAGCGCAATAGTTTTGCTCGCTTTTATCACTTTATCTACCATTTTCGAGATTGCTAAACAGCAATAACAATACTTTTAAATATCAAGGACATCAGATAATTTAATAAAAATTGTCAAAAAGTTAATTAGAGTCGATATTAACTATAGGGAATTCGTGCCACAAAATGTAGTTAAAAGATTTCTTTGAAAACCAGGTTCAGTCAAAAATTTGAATTTGGAATGTACTCTTATAAACATTATGGCACTTTTATAACTGGCCAGTAACATGTTCAAATGATTAAAACCTTTTTGGTATTTTATTTTTTTCAGTCAGGAAGAAAATCGAAACCGCCCGTTTTTTTTGCAAATGAGTGTATAAAACTTATCATGTCATATACATATTATTTATGTATGTATAGTTTGAAAATACTAAATACTAGCTGAGCCCCGCAGTACAACAACAAATATGGGTAACACGCAGGGCAAATTAGTCTAAAAATGTAGCCTAGGTTTCTCCTTATAGCATCAGCTATCTACCAGTTAAAGTCCCGGCACATTTGGTCCAGCCTTTCCAGAAATTAGCTGGAAAAAACAAACAGACAGTGTCTTTCTGTGACAAAAATTGTAAAGAATGATATTTTGTTACATGTACTGTGTATACATACATATGCATTTTGTAAGAAGTGGTTATTTTAATATTACAAACAGACACTCCAATTTTGCTTATTTGTACAGATGTATATATTAACTGACTCATGCAGCATCATCTGCATCTTTTTTCAATTATGCTTGACTCCTATTAGTCTAAGTACGATGTTAATTTATCTTATGCATGCCAGCATACCTTAGGCATGCCAGCAAAACAAACAATCTAACAAAAAATCTAAAAAAATTTTGATAGTTTTGAAGTTAGTTGTAACCAATAACATGAAATTAAAATTATGCATAAGAGATTTATTTAAAACCAACCAAATATTATAAGAGGCTATATTCTTCAAAATAATATTGAATCCTTAAAGCTTAGTAATGTGGCTTTCAACTCTTATATACACACTCTGGTACACTTTCATTGCTGAGCCATTGCCATGCTCCGATTTCTAAGAAATATGGCATGGAGATACTTAACCGACATACACATGGGTGAAGCCTCTGGCTAAAAGCTTGTATAGCAATATAATTTACCCTAAACACACTTTCCTAAATAACCTGTTTCAGGTATCTTAGTTAGATGACTGCTCCCAACATTTATGATGTTATAACAAGTCTCAGTCCTGAGACTGAGACTTGACGCAATGACACTGTTTGAATGATACACACAAGGTTTTTGTCAACTCTGAAGTTGACAAAAACCTTGTGTGTGTGTGTGTGTGTTTCATTCAGTCCTGAATAAGCACATTATGTACTATCAATGTTGAAGCTATGCGGAGGTCATCTTAATGCAGTAACAATAATAGCCTCGACTGCAGGGGAGCTTATCATCCTGGTAAAAAATTGCTCCTGAAACCGCCTGAAAGCTTTCTGTTTCTGGAAGAAGCTAGGCTGTCTTACTAACAGCAGAACTTGAATGCTAATGGGGTCGAGTAGGAGTTAAGATGTGGAAATGCTCTTATGCCATTATCAATTTTTTCACTCAATTAAACAGTGCCATTATTGTACTATACAGGTTACCAACTTTCCATATGGCTGCAGCAGTAGAAGTACTTACTTTGGGTACATACAGCCGTCTACCAGCTGTGATTAGAGAACGTTTAGTACCGCCACCCGCATTGACTGCTGGTGAGCGAAGGACCACATTACGTGCGCTGGCGCATGTCGTGCGACAGCGCCTCACCACAGCGTCTTTGCCTAGCGATATTAGAAACTTAAAGGTAGGTGAACTTATTTGAAATATATCAAATTTAAATTTCAATCTAAATATGCTATTAACTCTTCAATGTTTGGTCTTACATCACTTAAGTATTCTGTTTCCGTCTATTAGCTATTATTTTTAGTTACCTATTATATTTTTACGTGTTAGTGTCCCCTGGGTTTCGGAAATAAACTTTCTGACGTGTAAAAAGACTTTATTAACAACACTCTTACAATTACAATTATTCCGAAAGTATAATTCCGAATAAAAATCCTTAGTGGTCGCCGAGGTCGCTAGGTTGACACAGTAGCTCAAAAATGCCTGCAGCCCGCGAGAGTTCGTGTTTATATAGATTTTTACATTTTAATAGCGCTTTCGAGAAACGTTTCAAACATACGAGGGCGTTCCCCGTACCAAGGACACGCCCGCCGGTGAA
This sequence comes from Spilarctia lutea, assembly GCA_916048165.1. NCBI lineage: Eukaryota > Metazoa > Arthropoda > Insecta > Lepidoptera > Erebidae > Spilarctia > Spilarctia lutea. The sequence continues at coordinate 10,234,160 of OU696471.1, read as the reverse complement.
TTTGTTGTAAACAATCGCGTAACAACCAATCGATATGCGTGGCTATTTATATCGGTATATGGTTCTTTATTCCGTGCCTCAAAAATCAACTTCATCAATCTTGGTTAATTTGTCCAGGTCGAAAATGGTCGGGCTACATTTACCGTGGGCCAAGAGTTTAGCGTGTCACTCACTGTAATGGGCGATGCGCCCAACTTGCCGTGGCGTTTGCTGGACATCGCCATTCTGATACAAGACAGTGAAACTGGAGGTAAATGTTTTTTTATTAATATTTGTAATTTCTATATATTTGGAAATTGTTGTTCTGTGTCTGGGTGTTCTTTGCGTCCGTTTAAATGAACGTCTATAAAAGTCCACCTGTGTGTCTGTGTAAAAGTCCATGTGCGAGAATTGTTTTTTTAAAAACAAACTTGTAATTATTTGTTTCAGAGGGCAAGCCCTTGGTACACAGTTCACAATTAGCTTGGCTACGGGGTGTAGCACAGGCGCGCTTAGCGGCTGCCGGACTTAGCGGTGCTTTGACAGCGCTGCGTTACTTCTGCCGTTCTCTGTCTCTTGAGTTGTTATACACTCAAACACTAAGGTTGTGTCGCGATCGCTTATCAAAGCATCTACAAGTCGACAGATACATACCTGGACAGAAATTACAAGTATCGTATTGGAGGTAAGACCTGTTCATGCCCTTTTTGTATCTGTAATTTCGTATTGTAATTAAAGTTAAACAATATCAATATGTATCACAATTTCTTACAGAGAGTTGGGTTGTGAGTTGGGTTATCGTCTAATAATCGGTGCCGAAGCTGAACAATTGTGTGTATGGCATGTGCCAGCCCTGGCGGGTGGTGAGCGTGTGTCCAGTGCCCTAACGCCTCACGCGCCCTCTATGGAACGACTGTTAGCACACACAGTACATGTGCGGTCGAGACAACGGCTCAATGATCTGAAGGTGCTGCTTAATGATTTGGGCGTGAGTTGATTTTTAATATATACTTTTACAATTAAGTAATTCACTTTTTATCTTTCTGTATGTTTTTGAGAGTTAGATAATATCAGCCAATAAGTGATCGTCTAAGAGTAAGTTCTTAGACGATCACTAATTGGCGATTCTATAAAAAACAATAATCTAATAATTTCAATGTTTTTTTTTGTTTCTTAAAATAATGAACTCAGTAGAATGTGTTATGTATTTATATTATATATATATATATATATATCTTGAATAAATATTTATTTAAACTTTATGCACAGATATTGGAAAGGCGAACTTAAAACACATTTTAAAACATAGTATTTACTGCCTCGGTAGCGCAGTAGTAGCGTATGCGACTGCTGTGCTTGAGGTCTCGAGTTCGTTTCGAAGTCGCACCAAATGTTTGTGTGATCTGCAAATGTATGTTTCGGATTTTGGGTGTTTTATATGCATAATATCGAATTTACAAAAAAAGTATAAATGTATTTATATCAATCATCTAGTAGGTACCCATAATACGAGCGCTTAGTTTGGTACTAAACGGCGTTGTGTGTTAGATATCAGTAATATTTAATATATTTTTTACAGGTAATTATGTAAAGTTGTAAACAAAGTTGTGGTTGTCAGGTGGAGTGCAGCGTGGGCGGGTGGCCGTGCGTGCTGGCGTGCTCAGTGGTGAGCCCGTGCCTGCGCGCCGAGCAACTGCTCGTGTGTGTCGGCGCGCACGGCGGCCGGCTAAGAGCGCGGGTGCCCGCTTACCCTGGCACGCCGCGCATGCCCGAGTTAGCGCAGGCGCTCACTGCTACCAACATATCTCATATTAAGGCGCTACTTACACAATTAAGGTATGTTTTTTAAATACGCAGACCCTTAGATATGGAGTAAATTAACGCTTCGAGCTCTAAGACCTTGCTTCTTTTCTTAGGATTTTTGGTCAATGACATAAAACCTTTTTATACAAATTAGAAATAGTTTAAAATAAAAAACAATGGTTTTTTCTTTCCCAGGTTCTGGCTGGTAGCGCGTCGTTGTGAAAAGACTTTGCAACACTTGCCCGCAAGCGTTTGTGAGCACCTACCGTTCTTGCACGGTCCTGATCATCCCTTGAATAAACTTGCGCCCGATAGGCTCTACGTCACGTTACATAGGCATACTGACCATATACTCGTAAGTGGTTTTCGTGGAATATTTGTAGAGCAATAAATATTTCAAAATCACTATTAATTTTAATTTAATTTAATTACCGTGGGAGAGCTATGCTTCGGCATGAATGGGTCGACCGGAGTGATACCACGGCCTCACAGAAAACCGGTGTGAAATAGCGTTTACGCTGTGTTTCACCGAGTGAGTGAGGATACCGGAGGCCCATACCCCAACCCCTTCCCCCATCCCCCAAAGGTCGGCAACGCACTTTGGTGTTGTGGGTGTCCATGGGCGGCGGTAATCGCTTACCATCAGGTGATACGTCTGCTCGTTTGCCCACTATTCAATAAAAAAAAAAAAAGTTGCGTGTACTAGCGTACACTCGTAAGAAGTGAAACTTATTTATGACGTTATTTTTCAAAAAATAAATATCATATGTCGACGTAAGGTATAACGACAAAAGACTTATAAACCAGCAATATTCGTGACAATTCTTATTTCAAGTGCAATAAAAGTTAAGGAGCGAGACCTGAGTAAATATTTCGCGATCTGTGGTGTGAATGAAGTAAGTTTGTGGAATGTGATGTGTGTAGTTATTTACATTGTGGACTAAATAAAATAATATTGTTTGTAATGTGATATTTCATTGTAGTATTAATTTGGTCCTGTTTGTGTTTGAAAATGTTTTTTGTTTTATTTTATAAATTTTTTTTGAAGGATTGTATATAACTACTCTCAATAACTATAAAACATTTTATCATGGCCGAAAAACGTCAACGTCCACCATCGATTTACAAGCAGAATTTAAACGATTGTCTCTGAATAAAGTAGAGACTATAAATGAACAATTGTTTCAGTTTATAAATAACAGGAAAAAAACTCAAACGTAACTACTCAAAACGGGCCGCAAAATACACTGGAGACATTTACCAATCCCTACTCCGCTGGAGAAAGTATACTTCGAATCACGCGTGGTAGGGATAAAAAAAAGATGGCGCGTAACGGATAAATGTGACGCGTAACGAAAAAATGTTACACTACATTTTTTGACAACCCCGATAAAGAAGTTTCACTTCAAAAAAATATTCAATAGTTACAACTGTACACAACATCCACAATAAACAGTAGGTACTTCTGTTTAGTAGGAAAGACAAAAACTATTTATGATTATATTATCACAAATTTTAACAAAAAAAATACCAATTTCAAGAACTGGACCAAATTGACATGGGACCACACGGGAAGTACCAGCTTTTAAATAAAAAAATAATCATCAAAATCGGTTCACCCAGTGGAAAGTTATGAGGTAACAAATAAAAAAAATTGAGAACCTCCTACTTTTTTGAAGTCGGTTAAAATATACTCAAACGCAAACTAATTCTATCTAGTCTATGTAATGTCTATAAACTTGAGTTGCAACAACTTTTTTATTGAAGTTACTAGCTTTTGTCTACCGAAATTTATCGTAATCAGTTCCAATCAGTTTACCGGTTCAGCCGTGAAAGCGTAACAGACAGATGGAAAGAGTTACTTTCCCTTTATAATATTAGTATGAACGTTATTGCAGATAGTGGAAATGAAGGAGGTAGCGGCGGGTAGTTCGGCAATAACCACCAGTTGCTCGAACAGTGGCAGCGCCTGTTCTGTGTCGCTCTCGTTTCATCTCGCTGGCGCAAAGCGATGCACACCGGATGAGTGCGAGGACGAGGTAATGTATTTATTTTTTATTGGGAACTTATTCCGTCTAAATATTATTCACAGACTTAATTTTTGATTACGAGTATTTAAAAATACTTAACTCTAAAAAGACCTATTAGAAGGACCTCAGCAAGGATACGTTAGGACAATACTTATACAAAAGATGTACATCTACCATGCCCTGTCAGGCTAACATCCTAACCAGAGATCAGAAAACCCATCCATAACAGTATGCGTTGTAATGAAGATAAAGTAGAATTGTTTAATTTTACGACGTGATATGACCCCCCATCTCACGCAAATAATGAACGCCCCCGACGACTGTAACGAAAAATGAATTACGGACCTAACAAATATCCAGAAACCTATATCAATTCGGTTAAGGTTAACCGTAATATCCTGCATTAGACCTGTTAACATTTTTAATACGGTAATATCCATTTATAATAAAAGCAGCCGAATAGGCCGAATACCGAATAGTAACCGAATATTCGTTGCTAGTCTAATGTTAACCCAAATTGTATGTTAACCCATTTCCAAAAGGGTAAATAACAGATTATTTCGGTTAGGTTAACCCTAAGCGTAATATCCCTAATCCTAACTCGATCTATCTTCTAATTTAAAATTAAATTCCAAAAATTAATGCATCTGTGCGTTGTGCGTTTTAGAGCTATCTCGAAAAATATTAAGTTACTTTTAATAATCAAACATTTACATGATATACAATATGCACTTAATACCTATTGTGAGCACGTTAATTTCCGTAAATATTATCAAGTAATTAGTAAGGCATGTCAGCATATATTTGTCAATAGATTTAACACATAAATTGCTAAATTTTTATTGATAGAGCCTGGTATTAGTTTTTAAATCAGATTGTGATTGACTCTTACGAACTCTATATATATTTGCAGGGTTCCTCTACAAGTACTGTGCCGGCGACTGCCACCCGTGCGTACTTAAAACTGCACTCTCTCGTGGAGTTAGACACGTTTACACTCACACATGGACCATTTACACCCCTCGATACTCCAGGTCTGTATTGTATGTTTTGTAACTTTAATAAAGTTCAGAAATTTATGAACATAATAAATATATATATACAACGTGTCCCAAAACTCAACGATAAGCCTTTACCAGAAGGTCGGCCTGCTCGTGACTACTCGTGAAAAAATATTAAAAAATAAATATCTTTTTTTTTTTTTAATTACGAAGGAAAAATTAAAATTCTTAAAAATTTACACCTCTTAAGATATTTTTAACTACCATCACCACAATTTTCCAAATATTTCAGATTTTTTTTTTGTATCAGCATCCTAAGTAACACCGTTACCCATCACAATCCTTAGAAAACCCATAACACCTGTAGATTTTACTCGAAAATTATTGAAAGTTTTTTCTTTTCTTCAAAACTCTAAAAGATTTTTCTTTAAGGGCAGTTTAACTCATCGTGGTGTAAAAAAAATGTATGGTCACTACTATGGCAAGTGTTTTAAAAAAATTACGCATCTAACCATGAATCTAAAATGGTACAATACTTCTTGAAAACTAACCACAAAAAAAATATGCAAATTATTTATCTAAACATAAACCAACATTCATGAATTGTTTATAGTACTAAATTTTTGACAATATTTAAGGTTTTTGTCGAATTTTTCGTCAACCCTTATTTTGGTAGTAACTTATTATACATAACTAGTTAGATCTCATCTAGATCTACCTAGTTTATAGCAAATTACATAAGTCCGGTAAATAGAAGTTTGAAATTTTTTACATACAATTATAGTACTCAACTTTACTACCTGCGCACAGAATGCCTGCCGTACTGCTATTCAAGCGAGATTTGTGAGATATTGTAGGGTAGGAGGATTATACTATCATATTTTTGTACGTAAGGGTAATTCAAAATTATTGGGAATGTTGAATAAAATAAAACAATTTAATAAAATTTTTATACATTTATTGCGTTATCAACATTACAGTAAATGTTCAAACTGTTTGACGCCGGCATTAATACAAGCATTTTTTGCAGTTTCCCTCGTCCGATCTAGACAAATGGGGTGTCGTTCGACGGGTCTCGGTGAGACTTTTCCAAAAATGCAAAAATTATAATTCTAGGACTAAGGGTCATCGAGCTATTCGACAAAAACCTCAATAAATACCAAAATTTAAGTTAAAATGTAAAAAATTTCAAACTTCTATTTACCGGACTTATGTAATTTGCTATAAACTAGGTAGATCTAGATGAGATCTAACTAGTTATGTATAATAAGTTACTACCAAAATAAGGGTTGACGAAAAATTCGACAAAAACCTTAAATATTGTCAAAAATTTAGTACTATAAACAATTCATGAATGTTGGTTTATGTTTAGATAAATAATTTGCATATTTTTTTTGTGGTTGGTTTTCAAGAAGTATTGTACCATTTTAGATTCATGGTTAGATGCGTAATTTTTTTAAAACACTTGCCATAGTAGTGACCATACATTTTTTTTACACCACGATGAGTTAAACTGCCCTTAAAGAAAAATCTTTTAGAGTTTTGAAGAAAAGAAAAAACTTTCAATAATTTTCGAGTAAAATCTACAGGTGTTATGGGTTTTCTAAGGATTGTGATGGGTAACGGTGTTACTTAGGATGCTGATACAAAAAAAAAATCTGAAATATTTGGAAAATTGTGGTGATGGTAGTTAAAAATATCTTAAGAGGTGTAAATTTTTAAGAATTTTAATTTTTCCTTCGTAATTAAAAAAAAAAAAAAGATATTTATTTTTTAATATTTTTTCACGAGTAGTCACGAGCAGGCCGACCTTCTGGTAAAGGTTTATCGTTGAGTTTTGGGACACGTTGTATATACATCTTGATGGACATGTTGCGTCCGACTGACTCTATATATATATATATATATAAATTGATGAACAAGTAATATTTACGTGGGAGAGCCTCGCTTCGGCATGCATGGGCCTGCACGACCGTAGTGATTTCACGGCCTCACAGAAAAACGGTGTGAAACAGCGCCTGCGCTTTGTTTCACCGAGTGAGTGAGGATACCGGAGGCCCATATCCCAACCCCTTCCCTATTCTTCTCCCCATCCCCCAAAGGCCGGCAACACACTTATGACGTATCACATACATCCCATGTTGTGATGCGTCATTGAACGCTCAGTATGCAGACACATTTATCTTAGTTAGTTTTGTTTGTTTGTTAGCTTTGGCTTTTTTTTTAATTGTACCCAAAATGTTTGTGAACTAATACAAAAATATTTGTGACCATTGTCATTAAGTAAAGAATTCGCTACGAAACTGCTTGAAAGTGTAACTGACAAACAAAAACATTTCCATTTATAAATTTGTTTAAATTATTGTAGGTAGTTTTGATACTCCCTCCATTTTTGTAGTGTTGTGGTTAATTTAATATTTATATTTGACTTTCTCGTATTATCTTTACAAAGGTATGCAACCGGGCAAGCGTAAGTTATCATTAGCGAACCAGCGTGCAGTTCGAGTTCGTCAACCCGCCTACTTCATACCGGAGCTTGCGCATGTGGTCGCCGCAGCTGATGAACGAGTGCCGTTTGTTAATCTTGCACAAGAGGTAATTTATATGTTATTGTCTTTTTTAATGATTATTATTACAAATTACGCACATTATCAGCACTGCAAAGAGGAGCAAAATTTGAAACAACCCTAGGAAATGTTCTTAAGAATTGTATAATGTTGTAATACTGAGCTTGTATGCTTCAAGTATATTATTGAGGGAACTTTGACATCAGGATACTCTCTCTTTATAGACGCGGAATTATTTATTTTACTTGAATCAAACGAGATATTTTACACATATATAATAAAAACTGACTGCCTCGATGGCGTAGTGGTAGCGTATGCGACTGCTAAGCTTGAGGTCTCGGGTTCGATTCTCGGGTCGGACCAAATGTTTGTATGATCTGCAAATATTTGTTTCGGAGTTTGGGTGTTTTCTATGTATAGAATAGAATAGAATAGAATAAACTTTATTGTACACCAATTAAATAAGAGTTTAACAATATAATAAGCAAATAATGTATAATATGTATGTTTTTACAAAAAAAAAGTATATAATAAGTATTTATATCAGTTGTCTGGTACCTACCCATAACACAAGCTCTGCCTAGCTCGGGACTAGATGGCGTTGTGTGTTAGATGTCCAGAATATTTATTTATTTATCGTACGGGAAATTAGGACACTGAAGTGGAAGTGGGTCGGTCATATCTTTAGATGAAGTGATAGTCGCTGGAGCCGAAATGTATCAGAGTGGAGACTGCGATTATGTAAACATAGCGTCGTGCGTCCTGTGGACGGCGATAGGTTGGTTGAGTGTGTCCCCGTGTGTGTGCAGCTGGCCGCCCGCGGCGTGAGCCACGGCGGCGTGCAGCCGGAGTGGAGCGGCTCTGCGCTGGGCATGCGCGTGGTGGCGCTGCCGCGGCCCGACAGCGCGTGCGCGCGCGCCGCCGCCGCCCTGCGCGCGCGCCTGCTGGCCGCCACCATCCGCCTCACCACCAAGAACCAGGCGCGGGTCTGGACCGCGGAGATCGTGTTCCACGGCTCGCCCGTACGCACGCCCAACCCCAGAGAACAAGGTACTTTTAAACGAAGGTGAACATAACGGTACACCAATAAAAAATAAGGTTCAACTTTGTCCGCGTACGTGTCGCGGCGATGTATGCAGACAAAATGGAAGCTAATTAGAGTAATAATAAGAACAAACCGCGGACGTTTGTCTGATTTTGCCCCTCGTCTTCGCAGGCTTTTATATTTACCTACTCGCTTGAATGATTATTATACATGTGCAAAGTATATTATGGCGCCTGTTTTGCAAATGTGCTTAAAAATATCTATGTTTTACCAGCTATCCAACGTGGTTTCATGCATTTTTTTTGTATAATGTTGGTTATAGTATGAGATCCGGCTGTAGAATCAGTACATTCATCGAGTGTTTGCTAAAAACCAAATTTTTACGCATATTTATGATAAGGAATGTATATCTACCAAGTTGCCTATCAAAATGTGGCCACTAATACTTTTAATTGAATTATTGCTAATAGATTTTTCGGAAAAATTTCATTAATTTGTTTTTAAATAAAATATCGTCCACTTCACGGCAATATACATAAACACTTTGAAAAATCACGATTGCCGTTGCGCACTTGGCCGCACCTCTTCGCAGCCAGGTGTAAACAGGTCTGATTTGATACATTTATAGGTTCATAACGTACATTTATTATTTATATATCAAATTAAAGCTATTTTTTTCTGTTTATACGGTTATAAACGGTTGCTTAATTAAATCTGGCTGCAAATAAGGATTGCTGGCAGTTAAAAATGGTAAATATTAAAGATAGAGTGGAAGAGAGCTACCGCGTAACATCACTAGTCAGACGAGGATAGCGATTGTCAGCTGTACGATGCTTTAAAGGCATTGCGCATGCGTCGAATGCTAGTGTTCTCAACTGAACAGCTGTGACATTTTTGTTCTTACATAAAAACCACGTTGTTTTGGAGTTCGTAATACATTACGTAATATATATTGTTGTTTTATTTGTGCATCTATTATTGCTACAATTTGAACCGGTAGTTGAGAACATCAGTTTCTTTGAGATCTCAGCGTCTCGAGCCCACTTTTTGGCCGTCGTACGAGATTATATCTTTGAAGTCGGTATCTCTGTTATGGAATGACTAGCAAGGATTCCTGATATGAATCCTATAGACCATCTATGGGATGAACTGAAAGCATTAGAGGAAGAGATCCTGCCCCAGAGACTCTTGGTTAGCTGCGGAATGCAATTCAAGAAGTATGGGTGAACATTCCCTATCACGTATAGTCGTGACTCTCATACGACCGATGAAAAATCGAATCACAAGGGAAGCAGTCATTAGAGTCAGAGGCGGGAATACAAGTTATTGAATGATTTGTTTTTAAACCTTTTTTAGTTTCCATGTATTGTTTTTCTTAACGTATGTAAAGTAACGTTAATTGACAAATAATAATAATATTACGCTATTTGCCTGTAAGAGCGTACCTTTGCGCGATAAGGCCTCTACTTGTACCTCATAGTTTTAAGTTCCCGATGTAATTACCTGGTGTACAATAAGGCGATGTATGACGTATTATTATTTACATGTTACAGGCGATCGTCGCTGCGTTTACTTACAGTATGAACTCGGAACGGACGCCGGCCGCACCGCCGACGCTTTCCTCGCAGACTGGGGTGCTATTGTCCATTTACACACATTATTGCACGATTTTATGCTGAGACCGGCGCAAGGTATTTCTCATTTATACTTTCAATATTTACATAGAAAAATGCATGTAACAGTACTGTAAAAATTACCCCGATCGGGATTATTCACATTGTTCTATTATTGTTTTGTATTAATAATAATTTTTTTTTGTCATAGAGCGCGAGACCTTATGGCAAGGGATATGCATTAGATCCTACACATACCGTTCCTTAGTGGTTGGGTTCGGTGCGGCTCAACGTGCTACAGCCGTGTTACAGTGGAACGCCACCACGCAACGTTACACTGTGGCGACACCCGCGCATCAACCCGCCGCTAACGCCCATCATCTGCTACATCATCATTTGGATCATTATATTAACTGGTAAGAATGGAGGGAATAAATCTATCAACTTTGAAGTTTTTGTATTATGCCTTTTAACAGCGAAATCTTAATAAAGAAGCTTGTTGCTTTGCATGTGTAAGCACTCAGCTAACACATTGATTCATAACATATGATATTGATCATGAGTTTGTAATGTTTTTAACTGTAATTTGTCTAATAATGGCCGTTTTTGTTTCCTGACAGTCACAAAGACTTGATATCTTTGGGCGTGGTGTTACGAGAGACATACTCGCCGCTGCTAGCTCTGAGCCGCCTGCCCACGCTGCCACAACTGGGCCTGCATCACGTCCGCACTCTCATGCCCACGCCTACCTTTACATTGCTAGCTCATTCTTGGAGAAAGGTCAGTATATTTTCATCGTATTATGATCTACAGGCTTATAATCTAGGTCAGATCTTTAACAAAGTTAATATACTAATATAAACAAAAAAATATTCAGAACTGTTTTATAGTATGTACGTAAATAGTTTTGAGCTGTCCGTACGATCGAACTCCTCGCACCTTTGGGAAAGTAAAAAACGTGCCTTCGTATGAAATGTATTATCTTTTATTTTAATAAATAATAAAAACATTTACAACATATTATGATATTGAAGAACCAGCGAAAAATCGTACACTTGAAAAATAAACCTATTTATTAATTAATTTCCACATTTTAAATATGTTAAACTACAACCTATGTTCGCTTATAGGTTTTAGTTTGGCGTACCTAAATAAAATAAAATAAATAATAAATAAATAAATAAATATTCCGGACATATAACACACAACGCCATCTAGTCCCAAGCTAAGCAGAGCTTGTGTTATGGGTACTAGACAACTGATATAAATACTTATATACTTTTTTTTTTTGTAAATACATACATATTATACATAGAAAACACCCAAACTCCGAAACAAATATTTGCAGGTCATACAAACATTTGGTCCGACCCGGGAATCGAACCCAAGACCTCTTGCTTAGCAGTCGCATACGCTACCACTACGCCACCGAGGCAGTTAAAAAGAACGAATTCCTTGTAAAAATGTCTTTGAAGTATTAAACCGTTATGTTAAACGTTTGTAGAATAACGACTAGTTACATAATGTAACAGATTGACTAATTTATGTGCAACAGATCCGCGTGATATATGCGGGCGCGTATTCTTTGGAGGTGGGTATACGCGGCGGCGGAGTTGTCACAATACGAGACGGCTCCTACTCCAAGTTTGATAGAAACACCGTTGTCGATGAATTCGCACCAGCTCACGGACTTAAGGTAATGTTATAAAATAACATTAAACATTTTATCTCTCTAAATTCTGTCTGTATTTTAATTAATAATAATTATTATGAATATAAACATATGTATTTCGTTTAGGCGTTCCTGTCGCGGTACGTAGAAGATAATATGAGCGCCAGACTTTTAGCAGAAGACGATAACCCTCCCTCTCCTATGTCACCTATGCCGCCAAGTATGTATTAAAAAACCTATATTTCTTCTGTCACACCTATAGCTATAATATCTTAAACATTTGGAGAACATTTTTGATTTTGCCACATCATTTGTACATTACTCTGACTTTGGCAAATCTAGCTAGAATTAGAATGACCTTCATGCATAAAAATTCTTGTAAAACTAAATTTCTAGTGAGATAAAAGTTATATTCAGATGTGTAAGTGATTGTATTTATTGTAGGTGGTCTGAGGTTCCCCGCACCACTGACTCCGCCTCAGCCACACACCCCACACTCGGCGCCGGTCACTCCGCACCCCGCCTCGCCGGCACAACATCAAGTATGTACATTTCCTTTAAACTTACTCTTAAGACAAGAAAGACCAGTGTTCAGAGGAGTTTGAAGTTCGCTTGCGCTTGAATTTTTGTCTAGTAGTAAATCGAGGAAATATAGGTTGGGTACTGATAGTTAGTTCCCGTTGTTGTGGTAGCAATCACTACAATGAGTTCACAAAAAGACATTCGAGTGATTCGGCGTCAACATACATATAAATCGAGGCTTTATTAATTTAGCTGGGCGGCGGTTCGTTCAACCTGACGTCTCCGACGGGCGGAGCGAGCGGGGCGGGCAGCGCGGGGCCAGGGGTGTCGGCCTCCCCCGCCTCGCCCCTCGCGCCCTCCCCTCACGCGGCGCCCGCGGCCTCGCCCCACCCCCCTCCCACGTCACCCTTCACCACGTGGCCCGCGTCGCCCTCGTTGCCGCGCCCTTCGCCGGGCCATCACCCGTCACCGCGACATCATATCGATCACAAAGGTAAATGGAACGTCGTTTTGGAACAACGACAATATCAAGAAAACATGGACGTAAAAAAAAGTTGGACTGGATACCATTTTACCACGTAATTTTACATTGTATTTTTCTTTTGCCGTCTCGATGTATCCATTGCTCGCGATTGATAACGGTCGACTATTGTGTTAAAATATGAGTGCTGGCTTGTACGTATAGCTAGCTGGCTGTCTCTGAGAGACACACATTTTTGTTAACGAGACTGTCCGACTTTCTTTGTACGTCCATGCAAACAAATAGATATAGTTTGTGAACAATTACAACACAATAGTGTTCGCCGAATAGGTCCACAGGCGACGAGCGGGGCCCGTGCGGGCGGCGGGGCGGGCGGCGCGGGTGGACGCGGCTGGGCGGGCGCCACGGCCACGCCGCTGGCGGTGAGCAAGCTGGAGACGCTGTGCTCGCCCTGCGAGCCGCCCCCCGGCGCGCCGCCTGGCTCCCCGCTAGCGCCGCTGCAGCGCTTCCTGGCCTGCGTCTACATGAAGCGGGCGCTGCAACGCTTCGTGCAGCACGAGGATTACGTGAGTTTTGTAAGGATGCAACTGTGTATTATTCGATAGTCTGCATCTTCTCGTGTTTTGTCAATCCTGTCCGTTTTGTTTATATAAACTACTTGCGATCGCCCGCTTGCTGCATTTTCTTAATGTATACCTATATGAATTTAAACATATAAACCTTCCTCTAGAATCAATGCCTCTAATTATGCAAAACGCATTAAAATTCATAATTTAAGAGATCTAATCGCACAGAAAAAAGCGGCTTGATTGTGTATTATTTATAACAAGGACATTACATACAGAGTTAATTTATTACCCAATTTAATGTATATTAAAAATCTAATAATTTGTATTTGTAAAATTAATGTCGTTTAAAAATCGTAAGTGGCACATGTATTAGGTCATACAAAAGTCTCCGATCGCAGTGTTTTGTAAAAATTTAACTTTTGACAGATCACGCACATAAAGTTTTGTAATAATTTTTGATACAATGTACTACAGGGAACACTGTACTTCACGGACGGGCTCCGCCCACTTAGAGATGCGTAATTCGTACTTAATAACCACAGACTATAAAAATGGTTTCGAAATAAATCGATTATCGATTATATTGCAAGACAAACTCTCTTGTTTGTCCTTTGAGTACTTTATTTTTTGACATTTGACAGTGACGAAGGGAGGAACGATACGCTCAACTCAACCAAACGTGAGAATTCACAAATAAATCAATACGGAGGAATATAAATACTCAACTCGACGTATGAAATTGTGGATAATAAAATGGAGTCGCGCGTCGGCTACGCGTCCGGTATTGCCGTTTAATAAATCGATAAAAGTACGCAATTATCTATAAAATAATGAGTTTGTTAAATCGATTAAAACTTCTTCATGCATAAAATCAATCGATAAAAGAAATCGAATCGGTAACAGGTCAGGGTATCACTATTTGATTAGGTATTAGAACTGTCAAAAGTTAAATAAACGATTGGAACGACTATAGTTTAGATTTTCATTAACAATTTCAAATAAAGGTTATTTACTTCTTGCGCAGGCGGGTAGACAGCAATTTGTTTATAATTAAACCTGTTTGTTTTTTTTTCAAAATTGTCGTTTTTCTTTCAGTTGACGTTCGTGTCAGCAGATGCTATGAGCCTCACATTCCGCTGCGAGAACGCGGGGTTGGCGGCCAGAGTGGCTCTTCATCCACAACATATGCAGTCGTTGCACTTACAACTGACGCCCTTACCCGACCACAATAAAGAGCAGTGGTCTGTAGATGATTTGCAGGTGAGAAATGACGCACCGGTTGTAACAGAATATAAACTTGTATTTTTATCGTTAACTTAGGCGATGGTTGTTTTACTGTTCCAATTTATTATTAGCAACATAAAAAACTTAAATTATTTATTATATCGTCAAGATAAACTTGCAAATTTAATTGATTCACTAGTCCAACGTCGCTGTCTAGATTAGTCATTTTACAAACGACGGTCAACGGGCTCGTCACTGTTGCAGGTGGTGGAGAAGTTCTTCGAGCAGCGCGTGTGCGTGTCCCCGTACCGCTGCACGGCGCTGCAGGGCTGGACGCGCGCGTGGGGCGCGCCCGGCGCGGCGCTGGGCGCGCTGGTGGCGCTCATGCGCGCCGACCTGGCGCCGGCCGCGCCCGCGCTGTGGCAGCTGCACTGGGCGCTGCGCATCCCGCCCGCCGCGCCGCCCATCGTGCCCGCCGGGCAGCCCGCCGTGCTGCTCGCCAAGCACAAGATACTCTTCTTTGTGAGTCACTCGCCCCCTCGCCCCCTCGCCCCCTCGCCCCCTCGCCCACTCGCCCACTCGCCCACTCGCCCACTTTATCGCGGTGAATAGATATAGAGAGTGATAGGAAGTTATTTTCGAATCTATTGGTATGGATAATAACGTTTGGAAAATTATAAAGTTTGGTTACCATAGCATAAAATTTGCCTACAAAGTTTATGCTATGGTAACCAAACTGCTGATGAACATAATTACTCATAGCTTTAATTTAATCAATGTTGAAATATACTATCTCGTTGGTGCAGTGGAAGCGTACGCGACCACTGTGCATGAGGTTTCGGGTTCGATTCCCGGGTCGAACCAAATGTTTGTATGATCTGCAAATATTTGTTTCAGAGTTTGGGTGTTTTCTATGTAGTGTGTATGTATTTACAAAAAAAGTATATTTGTATTTATATCACTTGTCTAGTACCCATAGTACAAGCTATTTCAATATTTCTTCCCAGAGTGAGTTACTTAAACAATGCGCTTTCTAGCTCGTAAAGTCCGACTTTGTCAAATATACCTGTAAAAGATTTACTTACAATAATGATATATATTTCTGTTTTGTTTCTGGGTGTAATTTGTTAATGATATATATCATTTTAATTACATCCAGACACAAAACAAATGATCGTGCTCAACATACAACATTTGTCCTGGGTCAGCATCAGTCAGTCATTGGGTTTGGTTGAATCATCGATATTATATTCCTAATGATATTTATATTTTTATCAAGATTTGTCTCACCCGTGGCGACACCCAGCTTGTGCTGCCCCTGGTGTATGACATGCAGATGAACGTGACGCAACTGGCGGATAAACAAAACGCACAACCGCATCTCATCGCCGTCAGTCTACATTTAAAACGGTAAGTAATTATACATCACCATACATCGCTTGACTGAGGATAATTCTAATATTTTGGGAATTCATATACACGGAACTAAACATATGCGAACACATATAGGCCGACCGTTTATCTGAGTCTTCGCCTGCGCGGTAACAGGGGCGCGGGGGGAAGTCAGGAAATATGAAGTCCAGAGTGTGCTTAAGACCACACGATTGAAGTAAACTTTAAGGGGTACAAGGCCTGCACTGTGTCTTAGATATACAAAACGTAACTGGCTATAAGATAAAGAAAATGTGAGCTCGCACCTCTCTCTTACCCCTACAGTAATATACGGAACGTAACTCTCCCTTTCTATCTTCACTAACTTATATCTCCCTATCAACGGCCGCTGGCCTCGGCCTATCACACTTTTTGTAAAGCTCTTGTCATATATTCTCCAGCTTACTCTCCAAGTCAAGTGTAAGTAAAGAGGTTTTAATTCAACAAATAAACTTTATATGTATGTCGAAGTTGCGTGACGAAGAGCGTTTCCCGTTGCAGGTTCAACGAGTTCAACCAGTCGCACACGGAGTGCACGCTGTGGCCGGCGGTGCGCGACCTGCTCACCAACTTCACGCTGCCGCAGGACGCGCCCCCCGCCCCGGCGCCCCCGCCACCCTAACTAGGACTCTCCTCTGCATCACGACCTACTGATAACGCTTACGAAACATATTACTCCTTAAAATATAGCTAATCTCTGACAGATAGCTACCGAAACACACGAAGTAATTTTGGACAAGCGATTTTATTTTGTATCACCTATGTTTCGTTCTTTACGTGCTAGTTTTATCACATCACACGATTAATATATTGCCACCTGTTAGGTTTCGATCGATTTGACAAATAAACCTTCTGACGTGTAAAAGAAACTTTATTATAACACTTTTTAAATCACAATATCGCTTAGAATAACAGTCCTTAATTGTCGCCGACGTCGCTAGGTTAATCACTGATATCACTCAAATATTTATAGCACTTTAACTCAAACTGAACTGAACTATTGTCGATGAGACGCCTTTTTATATTCGACGCGACTGCAACTGGAACGTTCTAGCCGATTTTGCGACGACGTAATACCAATAAAACATCTCGAACATGACGTTTCCGCGACATAGAAACAAGTCAAACGTACGACAAGCAATCCATATTCTATTTTATGTACATTGATGAAAGGTTCATTATTCTGTGCCTCAAGAAATCAACGAGAACTTAGCGATATGTAGACTTACAATATATAAAAATTCACACCACACACATTGCACTAGTGATAACTGTGACAAAGATCATACTATACACACATGGAAAATGTCTGAGGTCGTCTGAGGATTTGAGACTGGAGATGCATCTGC
Source organism: Spilarctia lutea (assembly GCA_916048165.1). Classification (NCBI taxonomy): domain Eukaryota; kingdom Metazoa; phylum Arthropoda; class Insecta; order Lepidoptera; family Erebidae; genus Spilarctia; species Spilarctia lutea. The sequence goes on along the minus strand of OU696471.1, from coordinate 10,216,874 downwards.
ATTCCACAAAATACTATGGCCAGTCCTTTACTGTTGAAGCTGTACGCTTGTGGAATGCATTGCCTATAAATATCAGGAAAGCGACAACTGTAAATAGTTTTAAGACAATGGTTCAAGAATTTTATAGGTCTTAACTGATTCAGTCGCGAATGAGAGTATGATATGAAGTTTTACATTTTCATATGTGATATAAGTAAATAATTATGGTGATTATACTCTATGCGCTGTAGCATGGTGCGGGTGACAGTTTCAGTAACACTTCGTTTCACTCTTGAAAGTTGCCGCGATTTATAAATTATGACTGAGTATTTCAGCTGTACCACATTCGCAATATATTAAATCATTAATAACTGTAGTAAATTAAATTAAACCAAATCAGAATGTTCTAATCTACAAATAAAATCAAATTTAATGAAAAATTAAGCAGTGTTATGCGTATGACGTAACGCCATAAAGTATTTAGTGATGGGATGTGCTGCTACGATGGATAGTCGATATTTTCCATAATAAAAAACGGTAATTTTTTATTGTTAAAATTGGTCTATAATTATAGTAGTATATATTATAGTAAGGTTGCTTAAAAGGTTGCTAAGTAAAAATACATTTTATTCGTCCAAATTCATTTCAAAATCGTCATATCACAGTCAGGAACATCTGAATTGTCACTCAATTCATCATCTGAGTCTGTGACGGATATTATTAACGAACAACAACCTCCCTGGCCTGACTACCCAAAACAGTTTATTTTTGTATGCTTAGACATGGTAATAACAACGAACTCAACAAACAAATAACAGTTACACTGCACAACTGAATAACACACTCATTTTCATAACAATATTAAAGAGAACTAGATTTATGCTGCGAGTATCGTTAGCGATAAAAATTAATTGCATAACGTCACATCCCTTAGTTATGTGATACTGATAGATGTCAACGTCGTACAGGCAAATGTCACCTGCACCATGCTACAGCGCAACGAGTATAGTGTATGTATGTATGTATATATACATATATATACAGGGTGTAAAAAGACGACTACCGAAAACGAAAGGGGCTGATTCAGCACCCCAAAACTTATAAAAAAAACCAAACAGTTGTCCTTAAAAAAAATTGTAGCCGTAAAAAACAATGTGTCAATATTTTTAATAATTCCACAAGCCAGTAATGTATTATTGCGTGCACCGCGTAGCTACTTGAATACCTATGCGCCCGGCCAAGGTCATTGCACTCACCCGACCAGCTGTTTTGTTTATCAAAATACATCGCTGTTTTATTGATTTTATTTGTTTTTTGGTTTTCTAAATGAGATAATTAGGTAGTTTGGGTCCTATTATGTTGTACTATGTGTATGTAAGCAGATAAAAACATAAAAGGACTTAGATAAATTATATTTTTTTTTGAGTTTTCTTTTCGCTATACCTATTCAGTATCATGGTCTGATTGCAACCCCCAAGTTTTCGGTAGTAGTCTTTTTACACCCTGTATATATATATTATATATATTATATATATATTGATAAACAAAACAGCTGGTCGGGTGAGTGCAATGACCTTGGCCGGGCGCATAGGTATTCAAGTAGCTACGCGGTGCACGCAATAATACATTACTGGCTTGTGGAATTATTAAAAATATTGACACATTGTTTTTTACGGCTACAATTTTTTTTAAGAACAACTGTTTGGTTTTTTTTATAAGTTTTGGGGTGCTGAATCAGCCCCTTTCGTTTTCGGTAGTCGTCTTTTTACACCCTGTATATATATATATATGTATGTATATACATACATACGTATGTATGTATTATTTACAACATATATATATATGATAATATTCACAACTTGAACATTTGTTTTCTTTTTTTTTTTAATTAATAGCACCGTCAACTGCTACTGTCTCTCCAATACTTTTAATCCATCCTAAGGTTGCCTGGAAGAGATTGCTTTTGGCAATAAGGCCGCCCTTTGTACAATAAATATTATTCATCTCTGTACTCTCTTATAAATTTGTTAAACGGTGTACAAATAAATAGTTTTCTATTCTATTCTATATTTTAAAGATATCTCATAATGAAATATGTATATATATTTTTACCAAGTTACCGTGTGTGTCCTACAAAATCAAAAATATGCCTTAACAGTTTTACACTTGTACTTCGTCAAGCTGGGATTATATATTCTTTCTCATCACTGTATTCGTTACCTTTAAGCGGTATTTAACGTAGATCGGTGATCTGTTATTAGTTAAATAACTTTGTACAAAGAATTTAGAAACATAAGTAAACTCATTGTTTTCTTTCGTATAAAAGTTTCACTTAAGGTGAAAATGGTATAAAGTATTTTTATTTATATAAACCTAATATAAACTTTTATAGAAATCATTGTTATGTAAATAATTATTATCTAGCAAAGAATAATCTCAAATATATTGTGTTTCATTTTCAACCATTAATTTTATGGCATTGCTTACTTTACTTTTAATGTTATTGCACCAGCACTAGAAACATTTACTTTCAAATGGCGTGGTAAAGTTATCCATCATGTGTCGAATTAAAAGATCTATAAAACAATGCTGTGATTTTATAATTTATTAATAAAATAGAAATCAAAACCGCCTTTTAAAAGATATCAAATCATCATCAAGAGCCTATAACAGTCCGCTTATATACACAGGCCTCTCCTTAGTAAAAACATTGCTCTTTACAAAAACAAGTGATGAATTTAAAAAGTTTTTTATTTATAAACTAGTTTTTACTATTTATTAATAAACAAATAACTTTAAGCCCTTTCATTTAGATGGGTTGTTTAGAAATATGTACGCCGCCATTTTGTTAAGGCGGTCATTTTGGAAAATACCGATTATATTTAGTGCATTGTCATCAGAACTAAAGGAAATATTTCAAATTTCTGCTCAATCGGGAAGTGGATCAAAATTAACAGGTGCAGGTGAAACTAAATAAAAGCTTGTAAATTCAAACTAACGTTATCAAATAATTGGATTGAATATTCGATTTTATGTAAAACAACGAGGTTTAATATATTTGAGAAAATGTGCAGTGACTGATGCGGTGTTACGTCTGCTGAATCTGTGGTAGTCACATTGACAATTCTCTTCTCTTTCAAAAACAAATTTGAGTGTATCGAGCTGTGTGAAATAGTTAATTAAAAATGAGACCCTGAAAAATGTATTTGGCTTAAGTTTATATAATATTTTTTTAATCATGGCTCCTCACCATCGAGATAATGATACTTCAATGGAAACCATTCTTAATTATGACAACAGAGATGCAGTGAGATATATTCTAATTGTTATTGATTTACACGTTGATGTACCTATTCAAGTAAATTATTACTACAAGTTTTTTTTATATGTACCGTGAATACAGCAAAGCCAATGGTCTACGATATGGTCAACGAGTTTTGTCCCAGGAATGGACAATGCGTCTGGTGCGACCAGGTATCGTACTTGCGGTCGACGCCGTATACGCATAGGTTCGCTTGCACTAAGTGGTCTACTCACCATGCACAGTCATGTCCCAGCCTCTGCACTTACAAGTGGATTGGGTAAGTAATAATAATCATTTCTCAAATTTTCTCTAAACGTTACTTTGGGCGCCCTCTGCCCCTTCACGGTGACAGAACATTGGGGTTTAAGTGTGAGTTCAAGCGAAATGTGAAGGACTCGATATTACTGCTTATTTGAATCGGAATGAATAAATGTTGCGAAGATATCGTTTTTTCTTGGCTTCCTCTCTTTTGGTACCAACGGACGCATTAAAATTTTATAAGACATCAGTTCAGCAGTTCTTAAAGCAAAAGGTTACTACTTAAAGTCCTACCACTAAATTCAAGAGGTTATTATAACTGGTTGTCTGGAACTGGCTAACTGATTGACTGGAAAAAGTATAGTCAATCTAACTTATCAAAATGTGACTGAATGGTTAAAATATATCCACAATAAGTGCAACATGAGTGGTAAATATGTATACTAATAATAGCACAGTCGTTACGTGGAATAATCTTTGTATTACGTAAATAATGTGACCACTTAAATATTTCAGTGGTTTTTATAATGGCTCTCTTGGCGTCGGTAATAATTCTAGCAAATCCTTTACGTCATTTTGAAGTCTACCTAGGACAGTGGAGCATCAGCGGTCCAGGACGAGCTTTCCGTATAGTTCCTCTTTTTGACGGTGAGTCTACATTGTAAGGCAATTGTAAAACCCCTAATCTCTGGATCCCAAAAAAATCGAGTCAATTATATACATATCAAAAGACAAAATTTCAGGACAAAAGTCAAGGTCTGAGAAAGAAAATTGGGGTGGGCCACTCTTATTTTTTTAGGGGTCTAAAAATTGTTTATGACCTCAGTCTCTGAGTCTCAGACCTACCAAATATACACACACAAAAAAAAACATATAAATCAGTCAAGCCGTTTCGGAGGAGTTATGTTACAAAAATACATATGCGCTAGCAATTCAAAATTATCAGATTCTAAAGAGGGGGCTAACGCCCTTAGGTACATTATACAAGAGACAAGACCCGTCCTCCCACTACGTACATTATACAAGAGACAAGACCCGTCCTCCCCTTAAATTGCTTTACATATTTCTTAACGACTTCGACAACTGTTTACATTACATTTATTTATCAGGTATTGGCATTGCAATGTGCCTGAACGCAATATTTCGTGCTATGATCTATTGTACTGTAGCCGCCATAGCTGCGACCTATACTTACAACTCTGTACATGACGGCAAACTACCATTCACGTATTGTCGGTAAGTTCATTAAAGACTGAAAGAAAATATTTATTTCCTAAAATAATTCTCGCACCATGAACGCGCCCCACAATCGTCACGAAATTTTCAAATTCTTTGATATAAACATTTCCATAATGATTAACGCGCATAATATTGTCTTTGTAAATTATTTGGTTTGATTTGGGCGGTACTACCCTCTCACAAAAGACCAACTTAAAGTGACAGCATTCCTACTGTCGAGTTTTGTTGGTGAGTGCGAGACCAGAGGCCCAATGATGCTGAAGCATCACTTGGCCGCCATGGTGTAGGTCGCCATGCTGCATTGTTGCATTCCCAATTATTATGGTAATCTACACTCTAAATTCTGTTAATGTTTTCCATCAGGCAGAGTACTCGTATAATCATTTTGGCAGGCCCATACATAGAAAAGATAACTTAAATAGGGAGGAAAAACAGAAAGTGGTGCGAGCAGACAATACTCTTTTAGCACACAATTCTAATAAACTGATTAAAAATATATCATGACTGCATAGTATTAAACAAAGTCGCTTCCTGCTGTCTGTCCTTATGAACATCATTCATCTGATATCATCGTATTTAACGTTCCAATTAAAACGCCTACAATTTCCGGTAAAGATATCTTTTGCCATGACTATTTAATAAATCGCAGGGTCAAAGTTTCAACGTTGCTTAGATTTGAGCGTTTTTGTTTTTCACATGGCCATTTATATGTCGCTCTTACAAGACTAACCTGTAAAGAAAACATGTTTGTATTGTCTAATGACAAAAAAGCTGTGAGCGTTGTACATAAAGATATTCTGTAGTCTGTAGTATAGTAGTTAGTATCAGTAGACATGGCTTCCCCGGGCTGCCCCGGTTTAAAATATACGAAACTTACAAGTTATTTTTTTTTGTTTTAGTGATTTTGATTTGAAGCCGTATGATCCTCAGTACAAAGAACTAAGATACCTCACTGTACACGGGGTAAGGTTTAAAGGTGTAATATGAATTACAACTTACAATTAATGCATAAATTTCTTTATATGTAAGATTTGCCTTAATAATGTTAGCGGTTCGTCTTATTTTGTACCTGCATACTATTCTATACTAGTCACCTACACTATACTATAGCACTGACCAAACCGAACCGATAGACTCAGTCTGACTGTCCGGAGGACAGTCCTAAAATTAACTGCCTTATTTCTCTTCTGATTACTTTAGTGGTTTAGACTCTGAGAAAATGAATTTCAAAAACAGTGACTAGACATTTTTTTTAATTTAAATGTATTCCAGATTAAAATCTTAATGGAAACAGAAGCTTCTACCACTAATTCGAGCACCCTTGAATTACTACACGAAGTACAGAAAAACGCTAGTAAACCTAAGTTAAGATGGTTTGTTTCTTTTAATATGTAGCAGTATTTCTATCAACATTATTTTAAATTTATAATTGCAAATTTAATTTTCAAACAGGTTAACGCCTTCAAGGATAGGCCGCTCTATGAAAATTGAAATGTGCAAGGAAACGTATCCGGGTCGGTATCCTGCTCTGTACGCAACTCCTGCATTTAATTTTTTCTTGTACGTTGGAACGTTTTTATTTTTTTCAGTCCCTATTTATGAGATAATTAAAAAAAAAGACCATCAGTCACGGATTAAATTTAAGTTTAAAAACCGACTGACTGCGCGTCATGCCTAGCGCAGTGAAAGGTCACTCGGTTCGAAACGTAAAATTATATTATGCACGGTCCCGTGCATGGGCTTTTAAAAACAGTCGAATTGATAACCTCCTCCTTTTTGAAGTCCGTTAAAAAAGGTTTAAATTGACAAAAATAATGACATATTTTTAATTTTAAGGTTTTAGTTTTTAATTTCATTACATAGTAGTTCTCATTCTAACAAATATTGCAAAAGTTAAATACGGATGAGTTAACCCTAGCTCAAAATGCTAAAACCAAGAATACACCATTAAACTCGATGGCACTATACCTAACGGATCCTGCAGAAGTGATTGATGTGATTACCAGCCTTAAATCCCAAAGTGCTCCAGGGATAGACAAAATAACAGCTTCTATTTTAAAAATGTTTCGTTTCCACCTTGCTAAACCAATATCCTACTTGACCAACTTAAGCTTTGAACAAGGCTTCTTTCCTGAAATATTTAAACACGCCATTATCTGTCCCATCCATAAATCAGGAAACAAGTATCTCCCCACAAACTATAGGCCTATTTCGTTATTGAGTACCCTCTCTAAAGTAGTTGAAAAAATAATGAACAAACGCTTAATAGGGTATATGGAGACCAATAAACTTTTAGGATTACAACAATTCGGTTTTCGAGCCAAGCATTCTACTGACGAAGCTGTATTACACCTTACAACTAATATTACATCTCACATTGACAGGGGCGATAAATGCTTGGCCGTATTCCTTGATTTACAGAAGGCGTTTGATACTGTATCTATTCCAATTCTCCTATCCCGGCTTGAGAATTTAGGAATTAGGGGAAACGCACTGTTATGGTTGAAGGACTATCTCACAGAAAGGTACCAGTATGTAAGAGTTGATAACCATTCCAGCAACTCCTGTTTGGGGTCATATGGGGTCCCACAAGGCAGCACCTTGGGTCCTACGCTATTTCTAGCGTATGTAAATGACTTGTTTAATTTTGAAATTCAGGGTGCCGACATACAAATGTTTGCCGATGATACTGTGGTATTATTTCATAGTAATACATGGGACAATGTACGGCAATTAGCAGTAAAAGGTATGTCCGATATAACAGCTTGGCTCGAGAATAGTCTTTTATCACTAAATGTCGATAAAACAAAATTTTTATGCTTCAGTAAAACTATGGCGTCTTCTCCTAAAATGTTCCATCTTACCATACATTGTTATCCCTGTAACCGTTCAATTATAAAATTAACTGCACGTTGTAATTGTCCAGAACTATCAAGGACAACTGAAATAAAGTATTTAGGAGTGAATATAGACGATAAGTTAAATTGGAAAAAACACATAAATACAGTTAGTGGTCGACTGAGGAAGCTAATTTATATATTCAGGGACTTGCGAATAATACCTGACACAACACTTTTAATTCAAACATACAAAGCCTTAGCTGAATGCTTAATCACCTACTGTATATGTTCATGGGGCTCAGCAGCAAAGACACACTTAATTGAGGTTGAAAGAGCACAACGGGCTGTACTTAAGGTACTCCTTAACTTACCATACTACCATCCTACTCAATTAGTGTACGAAAAAGCTGAAGTTTTAAGCGTACGAAAGATGTTTGTTTATCAGTGCATTCGCAAATACCACAAGCATACCGTACCTCTTCTTCAACCTTCGGGTAAAAGAAAAGATAAGTGTCCAATCCCAAGGGTAAAAAGCAAATTTGCTCAACAGCGATATAGTAACATTGCACCTAGGTTGTACAATAAACTAAACTTAAATTATAAGACCAGACACTTATCAAATTATCAAATTAAAAAGATCATCAAAATATGGCTTGCGAGTTTTGACTACGATAATGTAGAGGATTTGTTTACAGTCACAACCTAGTTCAAAGTTTTGACGAACTTCCAATACACACACACACACACACACACACACACACGCGCGCGCGCACACACGCACACACACACACACACACACGCACACGCACACACACAGTAGGGACACACAAAACACGCATACCGCATACAGACACAAGCACATGCAAAATTGACAGACCAACTATAAAGTATGTTTCATGTATGTTCCAATTGTAAACATTTATTGTATCACTATTTTTTTTTTGGGAAGGTACTGACTCCCGACACACAGCTCACGCTAGTTTGGGAATCAGGGCTTGCACTTAATTTGTATACATACTTTGTTACAATAAATTATTATTATTATTATTATTCTCTTTATTTAATTATATATACATATTAATTACATTTTTAAATACATAAAAAAGATAAACAATAACATAATATATATTTAAAAACATAATATATTTTTATTATTATTATTAAGATAATGAAGCCTTTTCATTTGATAACCATATAGTGTAACGTAACAAAATGTGTCAACTACCAAAATGTATCCGAAACCTAAAAAGGTAGTTATTGCATGTGTGGATTACGAAAGTGAATTAAGTGTTGCCACTTTAAAAAAAAAATACCGTGGAAATTGCATTTAAATAGATAAAATGCGAAAATAAGTATGGTTGTTTCTTATAAGTAAATTACAAATAGGTTGTACATATTTAACACTATAACTATAAAAGTACGTGACTAAAAAAATAAAGCAATGCTTATGTCTCACGCTCTACTTCATTATTTGACTATGAATTTACCCACATTTCTTGGCTATTTGGAATACGAACACCTGACAATGCTCTCTCGATACGCTTTTTGTGTCTATTCATTTTGTTCACTTTTGTGTAGTTTTACACCATTTAATTGTACAAGACGGCATTTTGTAGGTAAACTTACTCCACGACACTTGTACGATATAAACGAAAAGTAGTGTAGTTTGTTGCATGTGCGTGCGTTAACGCGTGTGTTAACTTTCAAGTTACTAGTTCTAGCTTACTTTTTTGGCTTCAGTGGGAAGAAATTCTGTGCGTTATCTACCTTTTTTATTTGATCTGAGAACATAAATAAACGAATTTCCATTTCCGATATGAAGATATGGAATGCTTATGATATATAAAGCCCTTCTTTTATTTCTTACAGTGTGGAAGTTGTTAAACTACGTCCGGATTTGAGCATGGAACATTTTAACGTGCCACTCATTGTAACAGTCTTAGGTGGTTGGATTATAATATGGTGTGCTATGCTTTCAGAACGAATTCAACACAACAGAGTAGGTATTCGTTCTCATGCTAGTATAATTGAATACGTAAAATTTTAATTGTCATTATATATTTTAACAGTTGTAAATGCGAGCTGTGCGTGCTCCACGGAGCAAAGACAAAGAGGAGATGCCCTAATGAGATTTTTGTATAACGTAAAACGTAGCGAATAAATTTAACTATCTATACTAATATTATAAAGCTGAAGAGTTTGTTTGTTTGAACGCGCTAATCTCAGGAACTGCTGGTCCGATTTGAAAAATTATTTCAGTGTTGGATAGTCCATTCATCGAGAAAGGCTATATATCATCACGCTAATACTAATAGGAGCGGAGCACCAATGAAGAATATTTCAAAAACGGGGTAAATTATTACGCTACGGGCAATAGATATAGACGTAAACGAGGTTGCGAGGGTCAGCTAGTATCTCAATAAAACTCTAAGAGATTTTTCTAGGTTTCCCTTTTAAGATAAATTAGCTATAAAATTACTTATAGATAAATGAAATGTGATGCCATTTATGGCACCAGAACAATTTTCCGAGTAGTGTCTACATGATAAAATAACTTTTTTATACCGAGATAATGTAAAGATTTGAGATTGTTCGATACAGTTCTAGAAGATTAAGTCTTCAATTATAAGCCGCGTCAACTGCGATGATGTCAAGACCTGTATTTTGTCACGGGGACTATCCTCTTTTGCCCTCTCGGTCCTCTATCTTTTGTATTTGATCCATGGCGTGCTCATAGCAGGTAGTTTTTTACGATTACGATTGTTAAATCGACCGATCGTAATGAAATTCAGTGTACACGTCCGATCATAATGATACAGTGTGCATTGTCAATGAAATGAAAAATAAATATGAGTGTCTTTCTGTTTTATGACTTGGGTGGCAAACGAGCAGATTGGTTATTTAATGTTAGTGCCGACCACTGCCCGCAACCGGGGAGAATTTGGGCTACGGTAACATTATCCACCCAGTGAAAGAGTGTTTCCATGGCCTAATGTCCTCCTGTTGGTAATAACACTACCGCGTGTCGCGCTTCGGATCGTTAATCTTCACAAATACCGCTTAGGTTATACGATGGCTAGGGCTAGGGCTTGTTTGCCGTCGACGAATTTGAGATATAAGCCTTCTGACGAAAAAAAGTGACATTAAACCCAAAGTAAAACTCAGACTTATAGTCCTTAATTGTAGCCGAAGTCTGGGTTCATCACTCAGATATTGGTCGCATTGTAGCTTAAACTAAACTGCGGTCCACAAGACGCTTTTTGGTATTGGATTCGGAATGCCGATATTATTAGATCATTCCGGAAAGTGCAACGGCTTTTCGAAAAGACCGATTCCCAGAACACGTCGAATGTTAACAAACAAAACGCACGACAATCAATCCATATTCGATCTTATGCATATTTTCGTAAGGTTCATTGTTCTGTGCCTCAAAAACCAAATAGAACTTTCTCGACGTTAAGCCGTTGTAGAGTCTTTTCTGAAATGTCCTTTCTACGTAACAATATCATTTATCATTCTTAAAAGTATTGAAATAATGACTTATTTTCTCCGGTTAAGTCGGCCTCTGTTTTAGGTATAGGGGTGACCGGGGTAAGATGGGATACTTAAGAGAAAAAAATATGAAAAATAAACTGTTTATATGTAATTTTTATATTATTTTTTTTATATATAAATTATATATAAAGAATTTATTATTGTTATTATATTATTATATATCTATTACAACAAAAGCAACACTTACAATGTTAATTAAAATAATTACAATCTTTTATGGGGCTAAATCACACATATTTTCGGCAAATAGGAATTAAATGGCACATGTCAAATATCGTCATCTTGCCCCATCGGATTTGGCAAAATGGGAAATACTATGGGGCATAATGAGTACACATTTTAATCTGGTTGGCAACGTTCGCATACATGTGCCTCTTCATCGTCTACACCTGCGCAGGAATGGCATATCGCTGGACTCGGGTGACGCGACTGAACATCGCGCGAATGGCGTTTTGTTAGGCTCTGTTGTGTTCACCAGTCACGCAAACAAGCACATTTCCCGTCATGCCCCGATCTCCCTTACATATGTGGTAAAAACTAAGCTAAGTTATCATAACTGCTAAGTTGGATAGGTACATTTCGTTTCCTTCGCTATTTAATTTACCTTTTCAATTTTGCAGTTGATTTATAATAATGTGCCTCAATGGATTATAATTATACCATGGATATGGACAATTTTAATAGTTTTCATTGGGGCCTACAACAACAATAGTGGATACAAGATTCTAGAGAAAGCGTTCCGATTCGGTAATAAAGAAATAATGGCTGTATGTATAGTACATTTCTGCACTATTTTTTATCTCTCTGTACTATATAAAATGTATGATTATCTTATCGATCACTTGATTTATTTTCTCTGCCTTCAAGGGTCTTACAGATGCCCTGGAGATGAGTCTCTATATACATGCTGCAAGTGTTGGAACAGAACTAATTACTGGCAAAGGATTGAATCGTTATGGTAACCAACCTCATATTTAACCATATGCAACCGTCTTCATATTTATTGATAACTAGCTGAACCCCGCGGTGCTACCCGCGGTACGATGATAACTGCGGGCAACGCCGCGAGGCGAAGCTATATCTTTATAAATAGTAGCCTATGTGTTATTCTGATGTATAAGCTATATTGTGGTAAAGTTTCATTCAAATCCATTCAGTAGTTTTTACGTGAAAGAGTAACAAACATCCATACATACATACATCCATACTTACAAACTTTCGCCTTTATAATAGTAGTAGGACTAGCTGAACCCCGCGGTGCTACCCGCGGTACGATGATAACTGCGGGCAACGCCGCGAGGCGAAGCTATATCTTTATAAATAGTAGCCTATGTGTTATTCTGATGTATAAGCTATATTGTGGTAAAGTTTCATTCAAATCCATTCAGTAGTTTTTACGTGAAAGAGTAACAAACATCCATACATACATACATCCATACTTACAAACTTTCGCCTTTATAATAGTAGTAGGATAGTGGGTGCCCAGTGGTCGGAATTCGACCATAATTAATTAATTATGGTCGAATTATTAATTAAATTTAATATTGCTTTTTTTGATATTTTTATGTATGTGTAGGTACAATGTAATATACCTAATCTGTACGATTAAAAAAATGTACATAAGTAAGTACATTTATATTTCAATCATACATTTATTTTTCAATCGGTTGTCAATACCTACATATGATTTGACATTTGAAGTAATTAATCTATAAAACAAAATCCTTCACGCTATAAAATGTACAAGGTGGTGTCAACGCTCAAGATAGAATCTAAAGACGAACTTGTTGTTCTTATTGCAGCATCTGGTCACATAGATCCATTGCTGAACCAGGAAAATTTGTGGCACTCGTTCTTTGCGGTATTCCTTTCCAGTTTCCATTCCCTTGGCGCTGCTTTATGCGCAGCGGCGACTGACAAACATCCTAGCTGGACCGGTATTGATAATATGCGTAAAAGTAAGATGCACAAGTTTAATATTAAGATAATACATTTTACAAATATGATTTGACTTAAAATTATACCCGAATTTGTAAAATCTATTTAAGCTTTAAGCTTGAATGAGATGTAGGTATACTATTACATGCTAGGGTTCGATGGCTTTGAGAAATAAACCTTCTGACGTGTAAAAGAGACTTTATTAAAAAATACTCTTACAATCACAATTTCACTCTGAATAACAATCCTTAATAGTCGCGGAGGTGCGATAAACATCGAAGATATCAGTGGAAATCACTTCGATGTTTATCGCACTGTAGCTCAAACTGAACTGCTGCGGCCTGCGAGAGTTCGTATTTATATCCATTATAACTATTACGAGCGCTTTCGAGAACCGTCTCGTATTTACGGGATCATTCACCGTATCAAGGACCCACCCACCGTCAAAATCGGTGGAAGTAACCGCTCAACAATCAATCGATTATTGATGTTATGTATATCATTGTAAGGTTCATTATTCCGTGCCTCAGGAGATCGACGAGAACTTTCTCGATCATTGTTCGCAAATAATCTTTCTTCGTAACAATACCATGTTAATAATATATATGCCTACAGTATTGTGACTCGGACCTATTCATCTCTATCATAGCATAGCGTAGAATTGGCATACACATTACACTGTTAAGACACCGTCTTTATGTGTGTTAAATGGTTAATGTTTTGCTTTAATGTGTGAGTTCGTAGAGACAGGCGATTTTGTTAGTATGTGAGTCTAAAGGCGTCTTCTGCTCCTAAAAATAACAAAACTTAACTTGGACCTGTTAGCAAAACGTTGTAGTCTCCTGCGACTTTTAAACACGAACATCAAACATCTATTCGACAAACTGATTTCGGACAAAAAAGACGTACTTGATGTTTTAGAAGTTATTTTGCATACAACGAGAAAAAGAAAACGGTTTCGCGTTCGACCCTGTCTACAACGACGTACTTATTATTTACGCAGAATTACAAATGGAAGATCGATTTGGACTAAAATGTTTTTTCGTTGCTCAGAAAGTGCAAAACACTAAATATGATAAGCACAACCTCAATGTTCGCAAGCAACTATGAAATGCCAACTTTATAAATCTCACTTTAGAGTGTTGGTACAAAATAAATTTGGTCATTTTTTATTTCTCGATAGTCAAATTTTCCTTGCAGGCATACTGTTTTAGACACTATTATTTAGAAGGTGTTGAAGGCTTACGTCTTTTTCATTTCATAAACCTATTCTTTTTTAACTTTCGTAGTGTACTCATCACTCAATATATATCACTAAATATTATCCATTGTAATGTGAAATTAATATTTTTTAGGTACTTTATGGATGTTCCCTGTATATTCGAAGTGCACATCTCTAGGTGGATATTCGCACATTATGTTAGTATTCTGAACATTTTAATATTAATGGAATTATAGTTATATTGTTATAGATTATTTTTGTGACTAGTTCTATCGATCTAGTCCGACATTTAGTCATAAAATGAAAGAATGTGTTGATGACGAAGTGTCCGGTTGATGAGTACGCACAATTGTTATGTCCAATTTATCAAACGAAACCAGTATTTTTTTTTACGGGATAGGGGGCAAACGAGCAGTCGGATCGCTTGTGGTAAGCGATTACCGCCACCCATGGACTTGCGCAACACCAGAGACGACACAATTGCGTTGCCAGCCTATAGTATTTATTTAATTGAATATTTTCAGGTCGGCGTCTATTTTCTTCGGATTAACGTTTTCTTACTTAACTGTGGCGTATATATTCATGAAAACAGCTTTGCACACAATATTCGAGTACAGAGTTATATTAATGTACGTACAATTAATTTTAAGTTTAGGTTTTGCGTCTATGTGAACTATTGCTTCATTTGAAAACCAGGTTTGAATAAATGATTGCTTTTTTAATAGAATCATGCTGGTCACAGGTGTGATTAATGAATGAGGTCTGCACTAATCCCCAAATCACTAAGGTTTTATAGATAAGTTACAAGAGTGCCGCGAGATTTGTAAATTGTATGATTAAACTAAGATGATTATAATTTTCTTCCATTCGTAATGACAGGCCGTCAACTAATCATTGACCCCGCTCTGGTCTGTCGCTTCAGCCCTAGATAAAGCTCCTTCTCATGAGCGATATATAAAATATATAAAATCTTTAATAATTATTTCTTAGCGAACGTTATTATCCTTAAAAACAGAATTCCATTTTAAATCCAAATAATGTTGTATCATTCATTGGTCCTAGTAGCTATGTTAGCACCTATAATAGTTCTATTAACAAAATCTACCAGCTACAATTGAAAATACTAAAGACAATTGTATCCCCAAAGATTAAACTATAAGTTATATCGACGAAATTGGCCTGTTTAAGGATTGTAACTTATTATCTGTCCAAACTAAGTTTAAAATTGTCACAGAACATGCTGTGTATGATAGAGCGGCGGCTCAAACTGGTTGTGTACGGTGCGCGCTAACAACGCGTGTTAGTAAAATTACACAGAGTAATATTAAAACCAAATTAAAGGATTTTTTCATAGACAACAGTTCGAATCTTTTTTATGTAATTAGTCCCATTTGGGAGACATATAACTGGCTCTCATGTTGATTTATCAACACACGCTTACATATTGTGTAAAAACATTGTAAATATGCGATACCGAATAACTGTGTAACACAACACAAACCCTAGAGGTTTATCGTGTTGTGGCTTATTATATATCTTGTATTATTGTTTTATGTGATTAATAAAAGAAAAAAACATAAATTAAAATATACATATATCAGACAAAAGTCCTGTGTCTAGTCAACCTACTATATAAATGTTTTTTACAAAGTGATGATACTAATTTTTATCTTTTAACTGTTTTAGTTTTAGAGAACAACTTATTGTAGCTGCTCTGTTAATAACTTGTGCACTTTTGAATATGTTGTTCATGACCCATGTAAGTTTAAGTTTCGGTTCATAACGATTTCTGTATTTAGTCAGTACTTTTTTTTGTATGTGTACGAGTATTTATTTATGCAGTTATTTTATTACTGAATTTGCATTATAATCGTTCATAATAGGCTGGGACAAAATGTTTGTATGATCTGCAAATATTTGTTTCGGAGTTTGGGTGTTTTCTATGTATAATATGTATGTATGTACTTACAAACTATGTATTTACAAAAAAAAGTATATATGTTTTTATATAAGTTGTTCTAGTACCCATAACACATACACACACACTCTGCTTAGCTTAGGACTAGACGGCGGTGTGTTCGATATCTGAAATATTTTATTTATAATACGCTGCAGTGGTATAATGTACTTAGATATGGAGATATACCTAGGTACGTTCAAGCATTACTTAGATACCGCTATTATTTGTTTAGTTTGGAATCACATGATAATAAGTTGTCTTTTGACCGTATATTGTTATGTATTTATAATTGTTCATATTTTTAGGGTGGCCTAGCGTTATTGGAAGGGGTAGAATCTTTAATGACTGGTGTAACAATGCCTCTGATTTGTTTACTCGAAATGGTGGCACTCTTGTACGTGTACCGCAGCCGCGACTTCACGTCCGACATCAATGTTGCTATGGAAGACAGCGCATGCTCGTCGCGTATCAGCATACAATGGCAAATCCTACCATTTTTTACACTGGTATCACATTTCATTTATGGTTATTAAAAGTTCGAAAAAACAACAGTTCGCGTAACTATTGTTTTTTCTAACTTTTTATTCGAATACATACGGTATTAGGGAATCGTTTTTTTTTCTAATATATATAATAATCGTATATATCTTAATATATATAAATCTCGTGTCACAATGTTTGTCCTCAATGGACTCCTAAACCACTTAACCGATTATAATAAAATTCGCACACCATGTGCAGTTCGATCCAACTTGAGAGATAGGATAGTTTAAATCTCAAATTATAGTCGCAATTTTAATTTATTGCTAATTATTTGTCTGTTATTATTTGACAGTCACAATTATCTGTTAACTCCAAATGATTCTAACAGATGTCGATACCTTTCGACTGGGTTGAGTAAGTAATCAATAGATGGCGCTGCTATGGTAAATCTATAGGCTATATTTTATTTTGGAAAAAAAATAGGGTTCCGTAAGATATTGGGGTTTTTCGGACACAAGGTGTAAAAAATCAACCCTATACGGGGGAAAATTTTTCGCTACGGGCAATAAAAGACGCAAACGAGGTTGCGTCGGTCAGCTAGTATATAATAGTGTTCTTACGACATTTTTCAATAATATATTTGGGGTTAAAACTGGAGGAGATATTCCATTTTCTTTTGTTTTCAATATGATTGATTCAATACTAATTGACATGCAGGAACAAACTCTAGTTAAAACTGTAGATAGGTTATTGAAAACAGCCGTTAGTCTATCTAGACTATCAATGTTCCCAAAATCTTACCCGCTTCTTTAACATGGACTTCCAATCTCGTAACACTTTTGACGGGATCCCACGATGATGAATAACGCAGGATTTGCCAAACCAATAATTAGGCAGGTCATACAAGTTGTATGATTCGATGTATTTTGCCTTCCACCTAAAAAAATCCCATGGTCGTTCGTTCATGTGGTCGACGGATTGAATACGTAGTGTTACCAGTCTTATTCATCCTGTGGGTGCCGTAAGAGGCAACCACGATCTACCATTACGAACAGTAGCAGGATATGCTAGTAGTAGTTAGGAGTACTAACCATTTTTATGTATTACAGGCTACTTTGATCCTCAAATGTGTGTCATTATTTGACACAGAAATTCCAAAGAAAAGTATGGTATTGGCGACAGTCCCACTCGGGTGTATATTACTCTCCCTGCCGCTGCGTGCGCTGCACAACGCCTACATGTTCCTGCACCCGGCGACTAACCGGAACTAATGATTACTACGCATGAAGCTCTTAATATGATAATGCGGGTAAAACAAAAAACGCAACTGATTGAAAATAAATGTTTATTTTATCAATCATTTAAAATATTTATAAATATTGTTTCTTTGTACAATGTAGCAACATGTGTACACATGATCGATGACGATAGCCTAAGTGAGACTCTGATAAAACTTAAAGACGCGTTTAATATAATAGTTAAAATACATTCGAGGGCGTCTATTTAGCACACTTAGCACAAGCTGCTCATGTTCCGTACACTATTTACACAATACCTATCTACCCATCTTTAGATTCAAACGTCGGGAGTATAATTGATTGTCCATTAAAAAGAATAACTCAAACACATTAGGAACGCTTCGAATCAGCAACGAATTGACATCAAGGGTAATTCTACTATGATCTAGTGTATGCTATGTTCTATTTCACAATATATTTAAAATATCACATATGTACAAATTATTTTCAAAACTAAAATCAATAATATCAGTGTGTTTCCGTGACATGTTAACAGACGAATAAATCCATAAGTTAGTTAAACTCGGCCAACGGTCGTATTGCTATTTTTTATATGGCTTTTTTCTTTTATCCACAATAGGCCTGTAAAATGTTGTAAAAACCAACAAAGCAATACTTAGTCGTCGTTCATATGTTTGTGCATATATCGAATAACAATCAAAAATATATATGTCATCGTTGACTATAAACACATATTTATATATTTTGACGAAATATTGATTTATTGATGTCACTCATTACGCGTTTAGCAAAATCGACAAACAGGTTAACGTTAAGTTCCGCAACAACTACATAGAAGTACAAGATTTTTAAAACGCATTCAGAGCGGCGATTTATAAAACGGACTAGTGGAGGTATCGACACTCGCGGTCTCAGCGTCGCACGCGGACGCGTCACACTACAACATGTAAGCGCATCGCCACTAGGCGGCGAGGAGCAGCCTCTCCCTAACACTTTGGAATACGTGGGGCACCTCGCAGTCGCGCGCGGGTCAGGCGCGGCGCGCCGTCCGGCGTCAGAAGCGGCGCAGCGCCTGCCCCGCCGTGGCCTTGCGCGTGGGCTGCACCGACAGCGGCGCCACCAGCACCTCGCCGCCCTCCGCGCCGCCCGCGCCGCCGCTCGCGCCCATCTCCTGCGCGCAACACCACCGTATACCATTATACCATGTTTCTAAGCATATATATATATGTCAAAAGACCATCGCATGAAATTCCGTCACCGTTTTAAAGACTGTAAGTCGCAATCACTTTTATAAGCCATAACGGACAAAGCGAAGGTTATGAGGTTTTTTTTTTAAAGTTTTCAGATCGAAACTATGCAATCTCCTTAGTAAATACGATTAGACTTTACTTACGTTAATATTGTTGCAACTAGCCAGCCTCATCTGCGCGAGTTGCGATGCGGGCGTGAGATTTGAGGTGGAACCGAACGGTGAAATCATTGACGACATCGCACGCTTCAACTTCGACGGCGTTTTGTTGAAAGAAAACGCACGACCCACCTACAGATATTTACGTGGCATCAATATTTACACTACTTCGTATTAATGTTTAACATAATACATGTCAAACAAAAAATCAGGAGAGACTAGTGAAATTTAACACAAATATTAAGAAAAGATGCTATGATCTAAAAAGACTAAACTGATATTTAAATTTCGTGAAATTCTTTATTTGTAAAATAACCAATAGTTATTAATTCGACTTGTAGTATTTCTCTTTAAGTTGTATTTTTTGTTACCAACACATGCAATTAATTACAAAACCCATGCCCGTTTACAACTATAAGGCAAACGAAAAATAGTATCTACAACACGTATGACTTATCAGTACACCTCGCTAGAATGTGACCACACTTTCCGGCTTTACCGTGCGGCACCCCACGTTCCCCTCATGTGCTTGTAGTAAACTTTTGCGAAACATCCCGTCAAGAGTTGTAGATATATTGTACTATTATGTATACGTACGGAAATGAACGCGATCAATCACATAGTATGCATTACATTTCGTTACAGCGTAACCTGTTTAAAGCGCAAGGTAATACAGATATCTAATACATACTATATGATCGCACAAGTCCCCTACGGCCCCCATCATCAAACGCAAGAGTGGGTGTAGTATAGTAGTATCTACTTTGCTCATTTTCACATTCGCTTTTAATAACTATAGATGATGAATAAAACGTTGAATACAAGACGTGTAGATACTACTTTTCTCTTATACTAATAAATTGTAACCATTAACCAACGGATAATTAAGAAGTAGCAAGTATGTGTATGAATGACCAAGATTTAATGTTAAGACACCACAGAACACCACTGGTATGACACGCTCACAAGTTAACCAACAAATGATTGTAGGCGAAGCGTTATAATTTAACGTTGACTCTTTTACTCTCGCTCCCCAAACAAAGTTACTACAAATATGACTTAGATAAAATTAACTATTAAAATAAGTTCCCTGTGAGCAGAATCGATAAAGGACTTACGCCATATTTAAACTTAACATTGTTGAGATATAAACAATATTTTGAAATGAAGAGTTCCGATTCATTTTTATAATAATCGAATCCTTCACAAGTAGGTGCGCTACACTGATTCCTGTGTTTCATCAATAACCATCATACATAGAATCTTAAATTTTTGCACAGTAACAAACATTATGACTAATTGTTAGACATGTTGCATGAGCGTTAGTTATGAATATTACTGAAATATTATAAACAGTACAACAATTAACTATGAATATGTTTTGTAAGCTTTGTGCTTATAAATAATCGTGTTCAATATATTATCTTTAATTTTAATAATAAATTAGTAATCTGCAATGATTCAAGTGTTGATTGCACATTTTTTTTCCAATTCCAAGAAAAACCGCGCTACTGAGTAAGAAGATTTATTCACTATGTTTTTTAGAACTGCAAACTGACTTTTGACAAGAAAATATATAGGTATGTGATATAAAAACGCTAAAACGCACATAAATATGGAACGGGATCTTGGTATTGGACTCATGTACTTATATGACGCGGTACTTTGCGAAATGGTGCAGAGCACAAAGTTACGCGTGAGCACGCATGTTATTAGCACGGAACACAGGAAGCAGTATGCGGATGTCATTAGTATGGTGGGTCGGAGCTTGGCGAGGGTAGCAGAGCCGCGTCAGACCTGTGCGAGTAAGTGAGCGCGCAATACCCATGTGTCTAGGAGCCCGCTGCCCGGATCGGTGCGCAGCCAGCCGCCCAGCCCAGCCATCGCCTCGAGCTACAACACAACCAGCTATCCACTACTCCGATCGAACATAAACCCACTGCTTCTGCTCTATACACTATGTACCGCGTGATATTACAGCAAAGGAAGCGATCCATTAATAGTTATTTACTCAACTGTTGTATAATAAGAGATATTAAAATACGAATGTGGATTTATTACACGAGTGTGATAATAATATCACATGATTGTTTTAATACCTAATTATGTACAGTTGCATACAAGACTTTATCTACACCCATGATATGAATTCTTTATAAAATGTTGTGAAACCATAGGGTCGTGTGCATTACTGATGTCGAACAAAAATAGCGGGATACGACGTGAATTCGAATAACAGTTCTTTTTTTAAATACGGCGCTGTGCGTAGTGAAAGTTGCGGGCCTGAGCCTGACAATGTTCTTTTTTTTTAAAAGAAGTTAAATTGCGAATTTTTGTACAACATTGAAACACTCGTTTGGATGATATTATGGTTACTATGACATACGAGTAGATGTTTTAATGTTGGCAAAAAGCTAGCTGTTTCAGAAACTTTTATATAGGATTTTTAGCGTGGGTGTAGATAAAATACATATTTACATGTGACACGATACTACTCAGATTTTTTTTCAAGCTCAGCTTTTCTGGAATACGGTGATTGTTTTATAAATGGTGTTTTTTTTTAATCGTATAATAGAATTACTATTCAATACTATTAAATTTAATGTAGCTCATTATATGAACAAGGATAGCTTATAAGCTATCTTAAATTAGTGAAACTAAGTAGTCATTTTTTTAAATTTAATATTTATATTTAATATAATTTAAAAAAAATATTCACCTATACAAATCATTTTCTTTCAATATAACTATCGAGTTACATTATAGAAATTCTTACAGACTGTACAGTCAGTTGGTGTTTTTATCTGGAATGCTTCCGAAAGTTTTTAAATTGTTATTTTAATAGATTATGTTCTCCTCAAACTTCAACTGCGCCCTGTAGTTTTGTTTACCGCTCGCTATATTAACAATATATCGCCTTTCTGACCCACTTTTTGATAATCAAAAGTACTTATGTACATTTGTACAATTATAATGAGAACCTTTCCTGTAAATTACAAAAAAGGTAAAACCCAAAAAGTGTAGTACTGTACTGTAAATATTTGTCATGTTCAATTAACAATTAAGTATGAGCAAGCTTAGCTTATTTTCATATTTACATATTTTATATTTGAATGAAAAGAAACGATTATTTTTAATGGATCGTTCAATTTATTCCGAAAGTGCACAAACGATATTGTAATGTCAAAGTTGATAGATAGATAGGGTATGTATTTAATTTATTTTAATATCTCGACAAGTACAATGAATGTGTGACTGCTGATTATTGTATTAACATGTAGACATCATTGAGTGCAAACGACTGCAGACTACATTGCATGCCTTAGTTACATAAAAATGCTGGCAACGATTTCTTTGAAATGACAGATAGTCGTGTAAACTTACCAACATCACAGTTATGTTTGTTATGCTTCTATTCAAAGCTAAGCTATAAATAATCTCAGTAATTCATATCATGCTTTATTTATTTATACATTTATTTTATCCTAAGATTAATAACGATAGATCTTACTTGACCTATTACCCTAGTCTATATTTGCTAATATCTACATTATTCACAAGTGTCCGTTGTGTCAATCTCCGTACCTTTATCCTGGTCCGTGCGGCGAACTTGGACACTTTGGAGAGTGCGCTAAGCGCGAGGTCGCTCGTGTCGATATCGAGTGCGTGTGACTCAAGGCAGGCCAGAAATTTGTCCTGAAATATTAATTAAGCTTATTGATTCTATTGTTTTCCCTCCACATCAAATTATGATTTCAAAATGTGTTCGTTTTATACACAGTTATATACCAATGTGCGATTAGCGAGATACTTACGGCATCAGCTTTACAGACAGTGTTGGCCATTTGTCTGCAAAGTTGTCGAAGAAAATGTGTCTTGTCGACGGTTTCGTCTGTGATCATAAAGGAGTAGAGTTTCTCTTTGAGCTCTTGGTTGTTTCGGCACATCAATGCGAATACGTTGTGACAGTCTAAAATCAAATAATAACATAAGTTATTTTGTGTAGCCGTATATATGAACTTATTTTAAAGATTCTCAAGTAACACCTTTGCTCATCCGTTAGAGCTGTCTCTTAAATTTGATTGTTATTAATACTTTGAAGTGTATGTTTAATCCATTGGATATATAAGTATGTACATTAACGGTTGCGTTGGCTAATTACAGGCTGACTTGCTTAGTGATGCACGTCTGTGATCACAAATAAAAATGGTCGAAGGACAGGCGTTTCGAGTGTTTAGTACCTGATTTGAGATCACGGTTATTCTCGAATCATTATGTAACTATTTAACACGAAAACAAAAACTCTGTTGTGATGTTGTCTTTATATTTAAAGTGCTCAAACAACTAATGTAGAGGAGTTATAAATTTAACATTAAGAATCAACCTACCTTCAGCTTCTCTAATATCGACAACCCGCTTGACTGTACTGAGCGGCATCAGCGAGATATGCCTGTAAGGTTTGCTCGACCCTATCCGCATTGTCCCTGTGCCGTTGGTCGGACTTTTACTGTTAAACGCCTAAACAAAAACACCTAGGTCATTAAAAATATTTAAATGTTTAATATTTTCACATTCTATAATATAATCAAATTAACAAATTGTAATGTTGATTTTTATGTTACAAAACCTTAAAGAATAAATAAACAGTTTTTAAAATACTTTACATTTACCGAATATTAATTACGCTTTCAATAAATCCTAAAAAGTTTACCAAATTACAATTTTAAAGTAAATGATTAAACATTCTAGTTATAAAATAGAAGATATGAAATTCGCTCCAGTAAAGATCGAACTAAAAAATATTTTAGTGTTGCGCGGGTAGTTTAAAATAAACACTTAGGCACAAATTACAACTTACTTTCGACCTTTTCTTGCAAACTTCCATCGTATCGGTGAACAGAAACAACACAAGGTGATCTCCTCTACCAGATAACTCCTTAGACAATTCCACCACCTCGCAGCGCGAAACGAATGATCTATGAGAAGAAACTAGGTGCGGCTGGAACGAAAATAGAGCACATATTAGCCTATGACTAGTAAGGTTTGAAGTGTGTGTTATGTTGTTACTCGTAGATAACGTTCATTGCTTATGAATTATTTACTACAGATAATCTTTTTTTAATAAAACCTGCATTTTTTTATAACAAGAAAATCAGTTGACTCGGTACTATCTTCAAAACAGACGTGAACGTATACACGCATACGCAAACGCACGTGCTTTCTCTACCGTACACGTATGCGTTACGCTATTTGTGTTGCGCTTTAATCTTTCGGATGCGCGAACGGGTACTTCCGGTTACATGCACCGTGCGGCGAAATTGCAAAATTTTGCAGCACGGTGCATGGTGTACGAAAATGATCAAATCTTTTCAAAAACAATGCTCGGTGGTTATAAAAGTGATTATTTTTCAAAAGATGGATAACAAGCGTACATGGTTATGCCATATTTTATTACTAAACTAATGTTATCGCTTTATTATTTACTCACAATTGAGCCAAGTATTAATTTACGCACCTATTGTGTTAATAAACATGATTTTAATATTTTATGTGGTTTATTATTCATTTTACTTATTATCCTCATAAAGTTCGATAACTAAGCTATCTACTGATATAAAAAACACTATAACTGCAGTAAAAATTCATTGAGAAACATATTTGTAAAAATCACATTTCGCTGTCGAGATATTCGCCATTTTGTCACTTTACAATCAAACTATTATTTGCGCCGAACACCAAATTACGTAGTATTTATATGAAGAAATAGTGCTTTTTAGTTAAATAATTTATTTTTTTAGTTAACTAGTGCAAAAGACAGGAACAATACATAAAAAAAACAACCTATTTATCAAGTTATTTAAAAAAAGAACTCGTTTGTTAGACCAGTTTTCATTTATTATTTTTAAGTTCTGAGAATTCTCTAAACTCTATGGAAATGACTGAATGCTAAAGAGAACAACTGAGCGTTCCATTATGTGACACACAAAGTCTATGCTCAATACAAAATAATTTAGTAAAGCATAAACAAAGATCAGTTTACGTCTTGTTCATTGTCCGTCACTACTGTGTATGTGTGGGTGTTAATAGTTCCGGGACTTCCCGCTAGGCTGCGTGCAAACACGAATCAACGGCGATATACAATTTTAAGTGGCGTGCTATTGGAGAGGCCTATGTCCAGCAGTGGACTGCGATAGGCTGATGATGATGTAGAACAGTAATGGCGGGGAAGCCCTGTGTATGTGTGCGTCTAATTTCGCTCGTCAGACAAAAAATGAGTGTTTATTTAAATATTTAGCTTTTCTAACACATTTTTGTTGCTATTCTATATTCTCTATAAGATTCTCATCGCAATTATATCATTTTATCAATAAAAACATAAGAATAAATGCGTAAAAACCTTCAAATGAGTAAGCCCTTTTCAATAGGTAATAGACTCGGTAACTTTTTGAGTAACACTATTCAAAATTACGCATGATTTATGCCTCAATTCGTATTGATAGTGGTTCCTAAAATAAGTATAATAAGTAAAATATAATAACAAACTACCTTCAAAACCACCTTATCGGCAAAAAATCAGTTTTAAGAGGCACTTGACAGATCGCGTTGCGTCATCGTCAACTTTGAAATTGGAACTCGTTTTTTTAACGGCTCTTGAAGCGCACTTGACAAACGAATGTTTTAAAATGTTGTTCGTAAAAAGCAAATGCATAACAAACCTTTCTAGACTTCATTATAATAACTTTAATACCCAAAATTAATTAAAATGCAAGTTAACTGCGGTTAACATGGATCCGTGTGTGCCGCACCGACGGGACAAACATGGATCCCTGTTGCCGCATCCCAGAGGTTAATAAACATCAGTAAGAAGAAAATGAATAGACAAAATGTTTTTTCACAGGACTAAATTATTTTTCGGTTATAGTTAAAGAATCGTAATTATTCATTTACTTACTGGGCACTGATCAATGTCATTGTAAATGTCGAACATTTGTAATTGTCCTTCCGTCTTGCGCTTGTCCTCGTTTATGTGTGACATGACCTTGCGCAGTCCCGCTAACGCCCTGTCTAATGCTGCGTGGTCTGGGTTGTTTTTGTGCGTGTGTTTTAAAATATCTGTAACATATATATATATATATATATATACATATATACTATGGTAAGAGATCAATGACTTCTATTAAAATGCATCGTGTATAATAATTTTCTGTGTCCAATATTTAAGTAATATTTATCTAATAGGTAATACTGATGTGGATTACTATTTTGTATTAATAAAAAGGGGCTAATTAAATATCAAGTCAATATTTGTAGTTTAACTTTACCCTAATCAATACATAATTCTTAATGGCAAATTGCATGCATCAACTGCTCATCAAGTGAGTCTCAGAGTTACAAATCAGCTAATTCAAATTCTAATTTCTTTATGCTTATACTCCTACCAAAATTTATATTCACTGAAACACGTGCCTCATGCTATATCATATAGCTTAACAAGAAGTTCGATATATTCATAAATTTTCATCAAAAAGTATACTCTCTAGATCCCCGTAGTTATGCAATGGATTATCGAAGGTGTAAGCTACTCTTATTCTTCTGAATACACGAAGGCATTATTTTGGTGACTTTCATACAAAATACCACGTGCCTGATAATAACTACTAATAGTAGTAGACTAGTTATTGACTGTCCCTTTTACAATGAAAACCATAAGCTAACAGTTCGCAAGTTTGGGAGGAGGCACGAAACTCTAAAAAACTGCGATACAGTTTTTCTACTATCACATCACACTGAAGCCAGCTATCCCATTTTTTAAAGTTAATTATTTTCTATGGTATGCTAAACCTTAAGGACTTATTATTTATCTCGTCAAGTCATTTATGTATAATTAGATGAGTTGACTCTCATCATATGTAGCAATAAAGTAGTAAAGTGGCATTACAAAGAAGCTAGAACGATGCTCTCTCACCAAATTACAAAGTACAAATCGTAAAATTTTAGCATAATATTTACTTTGTGAACATTATATACCTAGAGGTTATTTCTGTTCTAACTTCCTTTAAACAGAAATAATAGCCTGATTATAATTGATACTGATTGGTTTAGATAGGTGATCTATTTATGTATAAATAATCATAATTTTCTACTTACTGTATACACACTAACAAACACAACTGAATCAACCTGTTCAAACTCACCCCCTTTTTATCCTAATTTCACCTTTCTTTTTCTCCACCATACAAATACATAAACATTAAGATTATTATCCTAAATAAATGGAAATAAAACCGTAAAAGAATGCGCTTTAAGAATGATAAACAGTAAATTCCACTCACCATCAAGTAATAAACTTATACTCGGTAACCGCTGCACTGGTCTTATTAAAAGTTCCTGTAAACTTTGTCTGCCACACTCTGGTTTTGTTTGACAGATTTTCAGGAATGCATGAAATCTGAAATATAATGTTTCATGATAATCAACAGTAGAGATATCTATTTATTCTGAAATTTACAAATCGTAAGCGTTACAATAGGTAAAACATTTAAAAATTATATATTACTTGCTTTTTTTTAAATAAAGTATTATTTCTTGGTGTTAGTGTATATGTGTTAGTTTGATATTACACACCTGGGGTTCTCACGGTCGCACTGTTGCAGCATTTCCTTAGTATTCTCAAAAAAGTTAACAAATGGCGGGTACGCCTTCTCCATGTCCGGCGTGTATCGAAGTACGAGCCGACCGATACTCGTCTCTTCACTCCAGTGCGCTTGTGCATAGCGCAGCTCTTCTAACATTCGCCTACGAATTACAAAAATACTTGTCATAATGGACTTGCGTTTTTCAGAAAATTTACGATAACGATTTAGAAACAGTTTCCATTAAGACGCAGTGAAACGTGGCTACGGAAATATTGTTAAGTTTGGAACAGTTTTAATAAAGAAAATCAGAGAAGAAACGTTTTACTTCTATGAAGTAAGATTAACTTTGTAATATTTATCTATACTTACTGATGTAATTCATAAATAGGCGGCAAATTTCCAAATATAATTTTCAATTCAGTATTATTGAGCAAAGCTTGAGTTTTGCCATTACTATTGTCTTCTTCAGCCATTTCTTCCAAAGGTTGTTTAAACATCTGCAACAAATACGATACTTTAAAAGGTTACCTATACAAAACATCATACCTAAAGAAATTTAAAGTAAATCTTACCGTGACTATCGTCTGCAATATGCCAACATAGTTTGATTCCGTCTGTAGAAGTTCCATAAATACCTGCTGCCTAGGCGACAATAATTTTCTGACTACTGTATCAGGTACTTCCGACTCTATGTGAGAAAATAAAAACAAATAGCAATTTTATGACTGAAATTCTAAGAGCCACATTTTGAGTTACAATGAGTGGAAAAGAAACACAAACGTGGGGCCACATAAACTCACCCTCTAATAGTTGCTTTCCGTCCGGTGATGGTGTACAGTCGAGCAAGTTCCCCGACAGGCTCAACAGCACCGCATCACCGACGGAGGACCGTCGTTTGTGGTGTGCGGAGTCTCCGCCCCTTAATTTTCGTTTTCGCAGTCTCTGTAGATGTGACGGCGTCCCGCTGGGCTCAGCGGGCGTAGTACCCGCGCTCGCATCTTCTGGCACCGCTACTCCCGGCCCGCCTACTGAAGACCGCCGTGATACCTCGTCTAGGTACTATGCGATAGATACTTATCAGATTTCTTTACAAATATTTATTAATGCATGCAATTCAATTTATTGGGTACAAATCTTAACATAATTTTATTCCTAAGAATTTGGTTAATTTAGAAATTATAGTTGTAGAAACATTTGTTTTTCTATGAGTTGACAAAATAAAATAAATTTTTCTTACATCTTTGAATAAGTAATCTCGCTCGTCTTGTGCTTCCTCGTTTTGTACTGAAGCCCAAAACCATTCAGCTTTGACGATATGCACTTTTAGGGGACACTCTGGTGCGACCAATGTATTGTGCTCATCGACGACCTGCGTTCATCAAATATACGTTAGCAAAAACATAGATGTCACAATTATATCCACCACCTCTGGACTAGACTAGACCCTTGATAGGGGATTTCCTAAGCAAATCTCATGAAGACGCGACCCCTTAAAGCTTCTAAGTAACTTTTAAAGTGCGAACATAATATTTACGAGACATGCATTGGCCAATTCGAGATTGAGTGACCCTGAGCCGGAAGATACGACATAGACCATGACCACTGATGTTTTGATGGCATGAAAAGCTACTATAATTTTAGTAGAATTGAATAAAATAGTGTTAGTACCGGCAGCGATATTCCATGGCATTGCGATATGATGTGGGCGTCGCGGATGGGAGGCGTCGAGGCGGGCGGCGGCTGGTCGCGAGCGGAGCGGGGAGCAACGGGAGCGAGAGGGGCAGGACGGTGGCGTCGAGGAGATTGTGGAGCACTTCCCAATAGACTCAGGCGGAGCTCAGAAGCCCCACAAATCGAGTGTCGCTGTGTTCGGAGCCACGTACTTTGAGGTGTTTTAAATACGGCTGAATCATCAAGTTCATCTACATCAGCGTCTCTGTCTCTGTTCGAAGTGCCCAAGTCCGTACTGTCTACTGTATCCACTTGTACAGGTGAGATGTCCAAGGTCATTCCATCAAATTCTCTCTTTGGCGTTGAAACATGTTTAAGATTTGTAGGTAGGTGACATGCATCTACCTCAACTGTATTGCGTTCAGCTCGTTTTTCGTACTTTTTTTTTCGTTCACTCCGAAATGATGCCGTAAATGATTTAACACTCCTGCGTAACTTTGAAGCAGATTTTACAGTTTTAGAACTTCTTATAGAAGCAAATGAAATATCAAAAAAACCAGATTGTTTACTAGTGTTCAAAGAGGAAATAGAAGCGTTATCATCTTCTTTTATAGGGGATGAGGTAGACGCAATAAACTCTCCAGCTGGATCCGTTGGTTTTACACTGTCTGGGCTTACAGGCTCTACTACGATATCTCCAGTCGGCTTTGATACCGAATCCTTTTTCGATCTTTTAAATATTGTAGGTCGATTTTTAAACTTAAAAGAATCCTTGATTTTGAGTCGCTTAATTGATTTCCAGTTACTATCTTCACACTTATCAGGAGATAAATTTGAATCGATGGTGCTTACTTGAAAATTAGAATCTGTTGACTTCCGACTTCTTTTCTTCGCGGAAGAAATCGTTGTATTGGATTGTTGTAGTTCTTTGGCTGCAGTCGAGTTAGCCAACAAAAATACTGGTTCATCTTTAGAATCTAAATCACACAAACTCTTAGTAAGGGATGAATGCACGGATCCCGCCTCCGTTAGACAATCCACCAAATTAAATACGTTTATAGATTTATTTCTGAATACTTCTCTCTTATCTTTAGTATTGAGTCTATCAGATGCGTGCACAATCGGTGATATGTCCTTATTCTCTTTATCACACATTTTGTATTTTTGTGTGTTGTGGTATTCTACACGTTCAACGTGCGAGGGGCTTTTAACGTTATTGTAATTGAAACAGAGTTCATCGTTAAACGACTTTTCTGCGTAACTAATACTGTACAAATTATCTGTTTCATCTCTGCTAACGGCTTTGGTATACTTTTCTCTAATACTGTTTCGTGCAAGTTGCAATCGCTGTTCGCGATCATCTTCTGCGTCATCACTATGTTTGGTGGGGCTGGTTCGACGGCCCGATAGCCGTGCTGATAGTCTGCGGTAAAGCGAACTCTTGGGAGTGGACTGGGAACGGTTGGGAGTGACGCGTATAGGTTTCGTTGTGTTAGGTGTACTGGGATGGGATGATAGGATAAGCGAACGACCGAAAGTCTCCCCATTGGCCATTACCTGAAACATGTGTGAAACACACCACGCAATGATGTAATGAAGCCATTCCAATACAAACATGCACGACGATAATAATATAGTATTATCGTGATAGTAGTAGTTAGACACAGAAAGCTTCCTAGTGAAGATTTTATATCTTAACTGCTTAGGATGTAAATTTTGTAATTTTTTATCAAATTTATGTACAAGATGATTTGGTTGTAATAGGTTTATATCCATAACATGTATGTATAAAAAAGAAGCAGTTCAGATGTCTTAGTCTATTGCAATAAAGAGAATAGTATTGAAGCATACGAACATTTTATATTAAATATGAAGAACACTAGAAGTAGACAAGTGTAGTTACGCGAGCAGCGTGTAGTATACACACAAGCGGAATGATGCATGTGGTTGTACACCAGCGACTGTGACATGACAACATAATACAGGGAAAAATAAAACAATGGGATGACTTCTCGCCGCACAGGGTGGGATGTGATTGGATATGGTGCAATATAAAGAAGGACAAATGTGGTTCAACCAAACGGGAAATTTTATAACAAATGTGTAAAAACTACGCTAAAAAAACGAAAATAAGTAGCTTCTTATGTTTGTTTTATTAGATGTAATACAAATTACTATCACAAATACGAACTGGCGTTAAAAGGGCTAGCTAGCACGTAATCGGCAGAAACAAGAGAAGTGATGTGAATTTGTAATACTTGCATTCCACTAATTTATATCCGTCTACAATGTAACTAAACTAAGTGGTTTGGATACCCAAATTTAACTACTTGCATGCTGATTTCATTATGCTAAAATTAGATGATCATAATAGTATTATGAAATGTCTAAATAAACAGGTGTGCGAATAAGTCAGAGGTAAACGATCTGTAGGACATATCACATCTGTAATGTATGGTGAAGTAATAACAATAGAAATTTCAATGTAACTGTATGCATCAACGTGATTAGGATTTCATGCCATGTTTAACTTTGAAAAAAAAAATGAAATATAGGTAAATTTACATGTGGCTGTGTCTAGATAGTGTGGTTGTGTAGAACGTAAATAAGTGTGTACTCACAACGTGCGAGCAGTCTGGATCGTCCATCTGGCAGGTGGATCCCCCATTGCTGGCCAGCACCTCGGCCATGTGCTGCGTCTCATCTTCAGGAAAGCCCACAAAGCAGACGCGTGCACCCGCAAACACCATCAATTTATGCTCTTTCTGTCAACATCATACATAAACTGTTAAAATTTCTTATCGACTTACAGTCTTAGTTTTAAAAGTATTGATATCTAATTTATGTAGGTATTATCCAAAGCCTTTAAAGTAGACCTTTTTCAAATGATGTAGTTTTAGTATCTTCTATTTCGATATACAACTTCCCCGTTTGTCAAAGTAAAATAACTACATATACCACAACCATAAACTACTATTTGTTGCAATATTATAGTATCTAAGTTATATTTTCAAATATTATTTTGAAAAGCAAAACCTTGCTACTATTGTTTACTATGGCTTGTAATAATGGTTAAAGTTATTCAATGACGGCTGGTGGCAGTAAATCACATTCTTTGTTACGTATTATTCTAAATGTTTATAGAATATTTGATTCCTTGTAGTCTTATTCTTATCAACTACTAATGATCGGTAACGTATCATACTAACTATAATATCATCATTGGTGGCAAAGCAGGTAGGGTCGTCACGTCGTTCCCAACAGGCGTCCACCCAAGAGCGCGCCAGCACGGGCAGGCCGAACCCGGACGCGTAACGGTACTTGTCGCCTGTAGCGGCCGCCGCAATCAAGTGCGTCACTTTACTCGACATGTCCTTGCGGATCGACCCACCCATATAATGTATCAAATTTATCAGGTACGTCTGCAAAGAAATTTACATAATTGCTAAAATCTAACTCACTAAGCTAACCCCGCTTAGTGGGCAGAGTATACGAGATAGCAAACAAAGTTTGAATTAAAAGGTACTTACAAGTTCCTCTTTCTTCCGGAATCCCGAAAAGCATATAACGGCGCCACGCATCGCCAGTGAGTAAAGAGGCCGAGAATTCGCCGGCGGCGGGTCATCTCGCTCTGCCAACTGTAGCACCGCTGTAGGACCTAGCACCCTGTATCAAATGGATAAAGCAAAAAAATATAGACGTGAAAACACTTCCAAAAAAACTTTAATACCTTAATAGTACCTGCAGTTGAGTCATGTACGGCATAGTAGGTACGGCAAAGTACGTAATATTAACTTTGTTTAATTCTGTACAATCAATAGATTGTTCATTCCGAATTTTTGAAGTATTTTTAGCGTGATTTAGTAAGTAGTGTACTTTAATTTAGATTATGAATATAATAGGACCGCTTTAACAGCCTCCATGATAAATATCCACTATATCAAAGCCTTATATTATCATACGTAATTCAATCATAACTTTACACATTCAAGAACCTTGCTCTAGTTCGTAATTTCTACCATTCTACAGTCACACAAACCTAAACTATTCGTTTATAAGATATATAGACTAGACCCATCAATTTTCGTCATGGGCCCGTTGTCTTATAATGTTCAGTTATACTATTCCAGTGAGTATTGAAGGTTTTACCTTCAGTACTCATTGTAAGCTACTCGTTTAAACCGAACAAAAGTAATCTAAACTAATAGTATAAAGCTGAAGAGTTTGTTTGTTTATTTGAACGCGCTAATCTCAGGAAACATTAGACCATTTATCGAGGAAGGCTATAGGCTATATATCATCACGCTAATACTAATAGGAGCGGAGCACCAATGAATGTTTCAAAAACAGGGGAAAAATTTCTCGCTACGTGCAATAGAAGTCGCAAACGAGGTAGCGTGGGTTAAGTATTTTATAAATTCTCAACTACTTTGATTTACAGTAGCTTGAATATGTATTTAATTTGGTTCTAAAATATAATTCCTTTTGGATATCACTAATCGTTGACTATATATTACGTAGCTCAACATTAGGTTGACGATATAATAGTGATCTTTGGGGTAACTATACACACTAATCTTCAATTAACCACTACTGTCTTCTACTTCTGTTGTCTCTGTTGACTCAAATAAGTTTCACATGTAAAGTAAGAAATGGGGTGGTTCTATTTCTGTAATTAGTTTGCCGGAAATCGAACTGCCGGTGCCCAAACAAAAAACTTCTAAATCTTGGTAACTAGCAATATTAAATTAGATAATATTAATGGCGACTGGATTCAGTTGTTGTTTATTTGATCTGTTTTTTAGGTATTATTTTTAGAGCATATGGTGCACAATATAGATTGATGAGACTGAAGTATTGGAAATTAAAATTATATATGGTAAGTAACTTATTGGATCAAATATAAATAAGATAACAAAAACTAGGATGACTAACAAGGCGAAAAAGGTTTTCACTTTTCTTGGTGACCTGTAAGTACTCTGTAGATTCTAAAAATACATTGTTTATGCCGCTTTTGCCGTTTACGTAATTTATATCATGGATTTATACTTGTTGACAGATATCCTTTAATATCAAATATTAACCTACATTCAGTTTAGTCTATTACATGATTATACTTTTCGCTACTGTAACACACTTTCTGTTGCGTCATACATTATGTATAGATACAATACCAAAGTATCACTTCTAGAAGAATTCTAAACCTAAAGAATGGTAAAGAAACTAAGTTTTAGCCGAGTATATTGCAACTATATATATCTGTCAGTTCCCAATAAACACAGAACAGGATCATTATTAATTTTTTAAATAGACTTTTTGAATATATGTATAAATAATGTTAAGTAATAAAATAAGCAAGACATAAAACTCCTTATGATTATTCGATTAACAATGTTCATTATTCTGCTTCTTATCTATGTGAATTGTATGCATGTTTACCACTCAGTTGTAATGTGTGTATTAGAAATCGTTTTCACTGTTATACTTGAACATTATAAATATGGATGAATTAAATGTTATATACGTTTCCTTGTGTAAGTCATGTTTAAACAAACCTCGACATTGCCAATACAAACAGTAGCGGACATATTGACGTAACAGACAGTAAAGATGTACATAAATCATTTATAGCGCTAAAAGGTACCGCCGGCCTCTACATAAAAAATCAATTCAGTTTATTGAATAAGAAACAGAATATAATGCAGTCAGTCATGTTTTGTGGCAGTCTAACGTAAGTATTATTGAATATTAACTAGACTATTTGGATAGCTTAAGACATCATCATCATCATCAGCCTATTGCAGTCCACCGCTGGACATAGGCCTCTCCATTTGCACGCCAGTTAGTTCGATCATCATATGCATGTTTATTTTCTTAAACAATTAAATAATTTAAATTGTTATACAAGTTATAACAGTGTTATATGTCAGTCAGTAATTACCGTTCCACCCTTATCTGTTCAACACCAATACATTATCATTTCAAATGTAATCGGATGCAGTCATATATTGCATACTGTGTCGTTCCAATGTGGACACCAATTCCTTACAATCGAATCCTTATAAAAAAAATAACGGTACACGTCCGGTGTCGCCTCGAACTGAATATTTAATTAATCTATTTTGATTACTTTTATAAAAAAAGAGAATAGATTACTGAAACTTAGATTGATTACCGACGAAAAGTTTACTTCTTATTAGAATATTTGCAAATATGGCATTAACGTTATTATCGGTGCCCATAAACCCTCATTCTAAGTACAACAACAATATGACGGTTTTGATGTTCATCCGAATTCTTTTGACATTCTTCACGAATAATTTTGTCATAAACAGAAATTTATTTGTCATACCTTCAAAATATTCATTTAACATGTCGTATTTAGTTAGGGCAAGGACAATTAGGCCATTTATTTGGTTTTTGATAAATTTAATGAATAAGTCTCTGGTCTGGAACATACAACCAGGATGAACAGTCCTTCCTTCAGAAAGTTTATTGGGTTTTTAGGAGGCCCAATGATGCAGAAGCATCACTAGGCCGCCATTGAGTGGGTTACCATGTTGCATTGTTACATTGTCTGCATTCGCAATGAGTATGGCGACCACTAACTACTCTCGAATTCTGCTTATGCTTTCTATAATGACAGAGTAGTCATTACGGCTGGGCTATACATAAGAACGATTCGAAGACGATAACCTTGTTTTTTTTTAGATGCTATGGCATCTAATAAACATACATAGTGCATGCTTTACTTAGTCCTTCCTTTATTTTAAGAGAAGTATTGGTGCTAGCGTAGAAAATTACACGTGTCTTACAAATATTGTGATGGTTTAATATTAATATTTAAAAGTGAGCACTGTGGTGTGCCTTGAGAGAGGCCTATGTCCACCAGTGGACTGCATGACATGACATGACATTTCGACTGAACTCGGCATCAGTATTGGTAGTGTAGTCTATCATTCACGAACACCTTCAATATTGCAAAATAATGGCGCGATGGGTTCCTAAACTGTTGAACTTCGAGCAAAAATTCATGCTGTTGGAATTTTGTCACGAGGTGGAGGGGGACGCTTTTTTAACGCGAATCTTCACTACAGACGAGACATGGGTACACTATAACACTTCCGAAAGCAAGGTGTCGTCTAAAGAGTGGAGGAAGAAGGAGGAAGGGTTGCCAGTCAAAGCGAAAACAACTAGGTCCGCGAGTAAGGTTATGTGTACTGTGTTCAGGGACAGGCAGGACGTGCTGTAAATCGATTTCCTGCGACCCAACTTTCCATCAATGCTGCATACTACTCTATCCTTCTAAAAACACACGTGAAACCCGCTTATCGCTCGAAACGGAGAGCATTCAAACAAAAAGTACGGTTCTTTTACAGGATAACACGCGACGGCATACCGCGCGTCTTACCCTCGACACAATATCGGAATTGGGGTGGGAGGTACTGGAACCACGAAATGTTTGGACCACTGAAAGAAGCTACCATGTTCGGTAAACAAAATGAGTAACTAGTGAGGGAAATTACCTAGAAAAATTGTACTTTTTTTCGATAGAAATAAACGTGTCAGAGCATTTGTCTCGATCATATTTGAACCCTTTGTATTTCTTTATATGATTACTTATCAAGATAAAAACACTTTTTTATCCCATGTCAGTAACACAATTCAGTGTCACGAATTTTGTTGGGAATGTGTGTCTAGAGTATATTAATATTTCATTGAATTGTTTATATTGTATATACGAGTATTATATTTTTCATTCTACTGTAAACCACCCATATAATTTAATAATTAATAGATATTTTTAATTGCTTTAGCTAAGTTTATGTTGTTGTCATAAGTATAACATATACGAAGAAACTTTAATTTTTTTTTTTTAAATTTTAGCATAGCTACATTTACACCCGCATATAACCACTTCAATAGACGCTATAAAAATAAATATCAATTAGGGATAAAAGTTTTAAGGATTAACACTTATACACAAAGAAATAAAATAAAGAGAACGTTTAGCATCACAATAGTCTACCTATTGAGCGACGAGTTGATCATTTCAATCATACCAAGCCTTGATTGTTGACTAACATCGCGTGGCGAAACAAGATAACAAGATCAAGTTATCATTAGGCAGGTGGTAATTGGCGCACGTCACTTGCGTCATTCTGAAATCTGGATATATTTAGCACAATTTATTGATAGTATACTTTCCCTTTTATATACCCTTATGCTTTAATTATTTCGTTGGCAAATGTGTTTGTTAAGTGCAAAACTTGAGAGCGGCTTGACTAATACGACTATTTTTTAAGCACAAGGACGTTTTTATGGGAAGAAAAACGTAAAAATAAATTAAAACACCTGTCCCTGGCTGTCAAACATTTAACTTAATTCAAAACAAAGGCACGTTAGTTAATGGTTAAAAGTGGTTAGTTGGTGTAAACCTAAATAAACTTAGGAGATAAAAAGTTTGTCGTCAAAGAAAATAATATTACGAAAAGCCAATAACTTTTGACAGGACAAGGTGTGTATTGACAGCTAGTCTTTAATTAATATGAATGTCTTTTTTTTTTTTTATTGAAAAGGGGGCAAACGAGCAGACGCATCACCTGATGGTAAGCGATTACCGCCGCCCATGGACACCTGCAACACCAAAAGCGTCACAAGTGCGTTGCCGACCTTTGGGGGATGGGGAGAGGGAATGGGGGAGGGGTTGGGGTATGGGCCTCCGGTATCCTCACTCACTCGGTGAAACACAGCGCTAGCGCTATTTCATGTCAACAATAAAAACATAATTTATACTAGTTAAATAAAAGTGCAATATCATTTTAAATTAACAATTAATATTTAACGGTATGTAAATGTTATTAAGTTATACCTAAGAAGTGTCACTGCCCTAATAGCTCTCTAATCATTATAATTTGCAACATTGATTAGGTTTTACCACAGATCACCCCCAGGGAGTGATCTGTGGGTTTTACCCTTGGAGATGGAATATTTCCTACATTATGAGACCAACCGTAAGTACAATCAATTCACTAATGACTGAAAAAAATCGATGAAATCATAAACAGTTTTTTTTATGCAGTCGGTTAATTTAGATAACGTCACAACATCCTAACATTATAAAGAGGTAAAGTTTGTGAGGTTGTGGGACGTAATCTCTGAATTTACTTAACCAATTTTGAAAATTCTTTTACCAATAGTAAGCCAAATTATTAAAGTGTCATAGGCTATACCGCGATATCCGACATACACGCGGGCGGAGGCGCGGGCGTAACCTAGTTCTGTAAGTTGAGGCTCTGTTAGTTTCATTTACTTATTTTTGGACGAAATTCGCTCGACATAGAGTCCTTTTTATAGACTTAGTAGGTACTACTATGTATAATTACTATAATTTTAGTGTATGATAGTTTATGAACGTTACCTCTTTATAATTTTAGTACTGATCATATAAACTATATTAATATTACTTAAGATATTAACATTTTTGAAATAATATATAATTAACCACAATTAAAATTTACAATAACACCCCCAAGTAGATATTATTTAATACACATTTCTAGTAGTTGCGATCATCAGTAATGTTAAC
The DNA here is from genome assembly GCA_916048165.1 of Spilarctia lutea. Classification (NCBI taxonomy): domain Eukaryota; kingdom Metazoa; phylum Arthropoda; class Insecta; order Lepidoptera; family Erebidae; genus Spilarctia; species Spilarctia lutea. Next base: position 10,177,533 of record OU696471.1, on the reverse strand, counting down.
TTTGTTGTATAGAAAAATATAGAGATTATAATCATAATACGATTTAAGTAGGTAGGTACCAAGATAACTACCCGACATCCTGTTGTATACTCGCTATTATATTGCTACTAGCCTACGCGTGCCCCCTTCAGTGGGCTTTAACCACCTGCTTTTCTTCGACTTGATTTAGAAATACTTTTATTTTTAACTGAATTTTTGGTTCAATCATAATAAAATATGGCCTATGTCACTCCTGAATAGTGTCGCTTTCTGATAGTGAAAGAATTCAAGATCGGATACTAGGGGGGGGACTACTGCCGAAGATTACCCCCCCCTTACAACCATTCAAACAAAGTTAGAAACTTTACCTCTTTATAATATTGGTATAGATATTACCGATAATCTGTATAATTCAGGTATTCTATACCTACATACTTAGGCAATGTATAAAATAACCGGACAGTCCTGGCAATGTATGAAATATTATGAATACTAGCTGAACCCCGCGGTGCTACCCGCGGTACGATGATAACTGCGGGCAACGCCGCGAGGCGAAGCTATATCTTTATAAATAGTAGCCTATGTGTTATTCTGATGTATAAGCTATATTGTGGTAAAGTTTCATTCAAATCCATTCAGAAGTTTTTACGTGAAAGAGTAACAAACATCCATACATACATACATCCATACTTACAAACTTTCGCCTTTATAATAGTAGTAGGATTACTGTCCATCCATGTCCATTGTGTAGAATACATATCTACTGATCCACCGGCAATGTGTAAAATAAATAGATTTTTGATCTGTATTTATTAATTTTATGTTACTACGTAGCTACATACTACTTCCTAGAAACACGTTGTTTGCTTAAAATCAACATTATTCAGAATTGTAAAGGTTTAGGTTAGGTTAGAACAGTGATCATCCAAGATCTACTCTGTTGTTGTAGAATCATTTGGAGTTGATAAGTTTTGTTTATCTCTTTAAAAAGACGACTCCCGTATTAGGAATATACAATTATTGCCCACCGTGCAGTACCGTTTTAATGGTTTTTTTTTTAATTTTTTCCGTAGATAACACATTACCGGCTGCGCATTAAGCATAGCAATACGGCAAAAAAAAACACACTCCCTGCACATTTTAGGTATTGTATACACTGACCTAGGCAATGTATACAATACCTAAAATGTGTTACTTATTGCATAGAATACCGGATTATACAGATTGCCGGTAACATAGAAATTATCATAGGGCCGAAGTGTAAGAAAGTTTTTATTTCTCTAACACTTTTACAGTTAAGCCTTAACGTCCTTAAGCCTGTGAGTGTCTACATAACCAACGACTGTTTTACTCCGTAAACATTATGTTTAAAATACTCGTACACTGGTCACTGGCCTTTAGTCATTCACATTCATTATAGAAGCCCGTTTATTTGAATGTATGTCATTGTAAAAAAATATTAATAGGACATTGAGTTTATCCGTGAAGAAAGAATTAAAATTGTTCTTGGATGTGGTGGGCGGAGGAATCGTGACGCGTGCTTTCGGGAAGGCAAGTGCGTGTCTTCGCGACACCGGTATTGGGACGGCGCCATGACGTCACAGGATACACTATATGTATACAGACGCTATAAAATATATCTCGCCATAGAAATAGTCGATGACCGTTAACATTCAAATTCTAAGAATTTGTAAACAATCATAGATGATTCTATTGAATAATTGACAATATTCTGGAGATTGAAGAGATTTGGCTATGCAAAGAACAAGATGTTAACAAAAACAGATGGGAACAATAGGACATGGCACGGCACGGTGTACATAAATGCAGTCTATCTTTCAGACAGAAAATACTCGTACATTTGTGGTGGTAACGTGCCTTATACTTATTTAACAATATTATATGCCCCATGAAATTATTATAAAGTAAAAAACATTTGATTATGTGGAGGTAATGTATTCCATACTAGGCATGTATGGAATACGTTTGAGTTTGTATATAAGTATCTATGTAAATATCGGTCTACACTACTATATCTCTAGTTTCACAACTGTTAGTTTGAAGAGAAGTATAATTGCACTAAATTTAATAAGAAGTTTTGATTAAGAACTAGAGCTTATTATATACCTACTATATAATAATATTATATTAAACTAGACTCTCACATATCACAATTTAGGTGAATGGTATCCAAAGCTTTCGGTACAACACCGGCGATGGGACCTGTTGGAGGCTCCTCATCCTCAGGTGTAGGCGGTAACCAAATGGGACCCATCACTATCACTAGACACTAGTCCGACGTGCTCTCGACACAATCTCGTTACTCTGGACCCACTCACAAGCACTCTTTATCATTGTAATTTGTTTCTCATTACAACATCACGACAATTTTAAACCGTATGATTTCTTTTAATTTCGAGTCATCGTTTACAAATAGTTCGCAATAATTCTAGAAAAAAAAAAGTTTACGTTTATCACAGCCGCGAAAACAAAGGCACAAGCGGCATGCGCGTTATGCGTTTCAGGTTAGATTAAAAAACAGTCGAGAGGAATGTGAAGCCGAAAATAGCAAGGAGCGTCGCGCGGCCACAAGGGCGACCCTCGCGCTACGCAGAGCTTTGCTCGCCGACTACGACATACTACACGCACCTTTATTTACATCCATCTTTCTGTAATACCGTCACCCAACTAACATATGTCCGCGTATAAGACAGAAAACTCCCGCTAGTAAAAGTGTTATGTGGTCTGGAAATGTTTTTGACCGTCGATCAAGAAAACGCATGTCTAAGAACTTTAAATTTTCCACAAATTGATATTTATTTTTTCAAAAAGTTATTGAGAAAATCACGTGTATTTCTGTTTCGTCATAAGTAAGCGTCACTATTTGTGAACTGTGAAAGAATGTTTGAAAATTTAAAAAGCGATTTCGTTCATCAAACACTAATTGATATAATCCAGACAAGCGTAATTGACAAGAACATGGACGATTTCAAAATAAAATATTTAAACCTCATCCCAGTTTTCTTCAGATAATAGCGATAAATGTTAAGTATATGACTTCAAAAGGAAAAATATCCCACGCAATCTTCTATATATCCTACTACTATTATAAAGGCGAAAGTTTGTAAGTATGGATGTATGTATGTATGGATGTTTGTTACTCTTTCACGTAAAAACTACTGAATGGATTTGAATGAAACTTTACCACAATATAGCTTATACATCAGAATAACACATAGGCTACTATTTATAAAGATATAGCTTCGCCTCGCGGCGTTGCCCGCAGTTATCATCGTACCGCGGGTAGCACCGCGGGGTTCAGCTAGTAAATAATAAAACAAAGTCGTGTTAGTTACACTAATGAAAACTTAAGAATGGCTGGTCCAATTTTTAAGATTTTTGTGTTTTTGAATTTGTCTTGGTACGGAATAGGATAATAAGGGTATTAAAATATAGTATTCATCGATTAAAAATTCTTTAAAAACATGATCTGCTGCACTCATTCATTGACTGTTAAGCGGAAGAAAGTTTGCCGGGTTAGTTACTTCAATATAAAATACAAAAAACGATCAAGGCATCAAAACAAAACTAAGAGTATTCATGTTTTACTTATCTAAGATACGATATCAATATACACATGATGTACAGGTCATAGAAAACGCCGTTGTATTCAATAACCACAAGCGAATACATTCAATGATAAGGAGCAGCCAAATTGCCACTCGTAAATCAAACGCAAGACAGTTCATAGTTTCAATGCAACAAATTACTTAGTTACAAGAAACTAGGGGTGTTGAATACATAACAATACTATTTCCAACAATACAAATTCAAATAGTGCATACTGTTCTTAATAATACCTACATTTAAAGTTATATCTTTCTAGTACTTGTAAATTATGATTATGACTGGACATTCACAGTCTTGAACATACGAGTACATACAATTCCAAGAAGACCTTGCTTTAGTCATTTCCTCTGACTATGAACAGTATCCAAAATATCCAATTGAGTTTTTAATTAAAATCGAATAAATTGTTTACATAAATTTTAAAGGAAACAACATTTTCACCTTTTAATACTACTATGTTGATTTATGGTGAATTTACTAGATCTACACATATGTTATATACTACTAGAATGATTCATTCATGAGAAGAGCGAGGTAGTATGCATGTAGGTGTTGTGCCTGTTTATAGAGATCGTAAATCGACTATAAGTATGTGTATTATAGGTTGCAATGTGTGTTTATGCTGAGAGTGTGAACATTCACTCGATCGAAACTGTACAACTTTTATATAAATAATAGGTATTAGTCAATAACAAGTGTTTCATAACAATCATAACAAAGAAATCTAAAAATGTGCGTTAAATACCTTTGACTAGACATTGCGTACCTACTCATACATACGACATTAAATAACTTTTAATAACCTAATTTATGCTCCAACAACACAAGCTTCAAGTCATTCACGTCATTTATTGCCAACAAGATGAACAAATATGAAACTGAGATTTATTTTGTTAGATTCTTCTTTAAAAGCGAAGTTTATCTCGATGTTCATCTTAATTAGTATAATTTTAGAAAGACCGTCACAGATGTCGAGCGATGTCACGAAACAGGCATCCACATTTGTGATAGCTTACACAAAGCACTAGGAGAGGTCCGTATATTTTTAATGAAGCTACTGTACCTCTGTCATTTTATCAATAGGCATACCTTACGTTTTTAGCTACTTTGATTCACCTGTTTTATCAAAAACCCCGGTGAGGTAAAGATTAAAGGGGATGTCCACACGCACTAAAATAGTATTGGATTAATGTTAGTAAAATAACCTTATATAACAATCATAAACTAAATATAAACAATTCTAAATACTGCTTTGTCATAATACTGTAATATTTATTTATTTATTTAATGTACTTGAATAGGTATGTAACTCGTCTTTCTCCATGTTTTATGTTTCAATGGAGAAAGACGGGTATATTTTTGGATTAAATACTGCCTGAAATATAATGTATGGACAAAGACTGAGCAAGAGTATCTTATATTTAGTCATTTTGATCTTTTTACACCAGAAAAATGGATGTCGTATCTCTAGAAACCAAGAAAGTGATTTGGCTGATGTCCCGAGAGAAAGGAAGAGGTACTAAGGAGGTTGTACTATCATAATATATGGATACTGTCACCAGAAATCGTTGTAAGTGCAGGGTAACAAAACAAAACGATAATTTATCAATAGTCAAGAGAAAAAGCTGTTGTGCTGGAGTGTCCAGCTGTCTACTTACTAGTTTTGTGATTAAACTTTTAGCATTTTACCAATGAGTTACTACGTAAAATTAGATCTATGAATTCGTTCGTACAACTTTGAGTTTATGGTAAAAGACCTACTTCATTGTTGTTTCTTAGCAAGTAAATATATTTATAATGTATAATTAAGGGCAGCTGGTACAGAGATTAGGAAGAAAATATACAAACAATAGATAAAATAAAATTATCACTAACCTGTATTTTGCTCTATGTGCGGTGTCAAATAATTCACCTTCGAAGGGTGTGGTGATGAGGTAAGGAGGAGAGACGGGAGGCTGTTGGGGCTGCGACAGAGCTTCTGGGCTAGGGGCGATCGCCACCGTGCCCAGGCGTTCACAAGCCGCACGCACCCTCTCGCACTCCAAACACGTCTCATTCACGTACACTATTGGAGTCGACGTGCCTGTTGAATAAATAAATGTTTAGAAACTTAAGCAATGGTTACTGACATCTATGATCCGACTGTTACTTTTTTTTTGTTTACTGACTGATCAGTAGCTTTTAATCAAGGAAATAGTTGTGTGTGACGGTACAAAATTATCAATCTAAAACTAGTATTTATTTTATGACATCTCGAATAATAGGATTTAAATTAATTCTTTTCCCAAGCGTGTGAAAACCCTAGCTCGAATACAAGTGATCAGTTTGAAGACGATTATATCAACACAGGTTGAAAGTAGAAGGAATGCCTAGGTAGAGACAGTGGTTTGAATATAATATTTACGTCTCAAGGAGCAATGTTTCGCTATTATCTAAAAGCTAATGCTATTATTGAACGCCAATACTGTAACGCACCAGAGTTGGCTGTCGCTAATATGCAATGTTCAATAAAAAATAACCTGAATCAGTACTCACTTTAATGACATGTAACAATTTTAAAGTGATGTAATTTTTGCAAATAAGATCCATTATTAATATCACTACCAACTGCTTTGCGACTACCATGAGTGCGAATAATCATATAAAACAACTAGCTTATGCGCGTGTTCGTCGGTTTTCGCAGCATAATGTAGTCTATGTTCTTTCTGATGAATCAAAGTATTTCCATGCTAAATTTCATTGAAATCAGTGTAGCGGTTTGGCCGTGAAAGCAGGACAGACAGACAAATTACTACTTTCGCATTTATAATATAAATATGGATTACGTGCATGATAATAAATGTGTTTACAATATTTCTTATACACCATTCTGGAAAATACGGTATACGCTTAATATTTCACTTAAGGAAGTCTTGAATATAAGCTCAATTTATCCGATTACGACAAATCTCCTTGAAAAGAAACAGATGCTGACTCCACAGCTTCCTTTGATCCTTCAAGAATTCACTGTAAAGGTATGCAGATCACTTTTCAACTCATGTAAACATCGGTCATCGCCACACATTATTGTTATTTCTGTTACAGTTTAACGTTCAAATGTCAAGTAAATTATGGTCTGACGAAGAAATAAACTCTAAACGCGCTGTATTATTTAAGTTAAAAGAAAAATCATGGTAAAATTTTTGATGGACCGATCCCTATAACTTCTATACTAGAAAATGACGGTGTAAAGAATGCTACCGTTACCTAGAAATCATAATTAGTAACTATATTTTTACATATTTCGTAAATATAAGTTTATGGAAATATCATGTAACTTTCCAGGACTACAACATTAACAATTCAGGTCCGTTAAGACACTCTTATGAAACCGGGAAAACTCGACACTTTCATCATGCAGTTAACGCATAATGCCGTTACCAGAACCTAGATTTCGAAAGTGAGTTGTATGTGTAAGCATCTGACAATAATTCAAAACAACACACTCAAAACCAATGGTGTCTAACATGACATTGATAATGTTATCTAATATGCGATGAACTGATGATTGACAGCAATTCTTAAAGATATCAGTACGATGTTTTTGAAATCATAATCTATTTGGTATAGAAACCAGGCAGAAATAAGATTCTACATGATTAAGTACTTTTATGTTAAAAATTATGAATTGAAAGCGAAAACACGAGATATATTACTATGACACTGGCAATAAGCAGTGTTAGATAGGTATGTATGAGCGAAATAATTAGCTTTTGTCGAAATCAACATTCCGTTTGTTTATTTTATCGGATGACAAGATTTTAATCCCTGGGGCTTTTAAACATCTAATTCAGATTTTTTCTCCTAATTCCTCTATCTACACTCCTCTTCAGGCACTACAGATTTCTTCTTGTAGCAAAAACAAGATTCGACGATAAAATTAACTCTAATCATGTCTCTAACTATACTCAATAAGTAACTATATGTATTTTATTTTAACAAGTTAACTTTAATTATAAAATATTCCTGAATAGAAGCATAGCCTGTCTATACCTGTAAAAAAATTGGCTTGGCGCTTAATTTAGGAGACAGAGCTAACACAATCAATATGATGTCTAAACATAAAATATATTGAAGAAAAACCAATCAAAGGCGTCTTTATTAACAGAACTCAAAACTAAAGTTTTCATAAATTTTGTCTGTGTCTTTATGCATGCTAATCTCGAAAGTGGCTGAACCGATTTGGATGCGGTTTTCTCATCTGTATTGTGGTAAGCTTCATTTGACATTTAGTGTTTATTTCAATTGATTGATCGATCACTAACACATACGCAGGCGGTAAAAGATACTATTGAATATGTTACATGGCTTTAGAATAATTTCTTAATACTTTAACGACAATAAAATGAGTATCACCATAGTATGTAAACAATAAAGTTCTGTTGAAATGATTTATGATAGTAGGTGGTAGGTATATTTGAGAACACGCCATGCTACAAACGCAATCGCACTCACATCCTCCACCGAGGTATGACCGCAGTTGTTCTACCAACGCTAGCATAGTTGGCGTGCGTGCCGCAAACCACGGTTTACGCCATCTGCAAAAGCAGTGCTCTTCAACAAATTTAAGAGGAAGGTTGAGTCTCTTGTTAAATCTGCTTCAGCACCTAAAGATACACGAAAGCAAACATGGAACCATCAACAGCCTTTAATAGCCCTTTCCAGGAGAAAGGCCTCTTATTAGAAATTAGGTTTTGGCCTAATATACCATGCATGTGCATGTATTTGGACTGTTATATTTATGAGGATAGAATGTCACTATTCCCAATTGTTAGTTTAAATGAACAACCGAAAAAAAGCGCGGGAAAATTCAAGCGTACCGTCTCCTTACCTATCAATTTGTGTCATTCAAATGCCAACCAAATAAAACTTGACGCTGGCAAATGCACAGAAATACGAGCCAAGTTCTTCTACCTAACTGGGAGAGAAAAAAAGAACCAAATGACTGTGTTACATATAAAAAAAATAATCAATTTTAGGCAAATAAAATTGTTGACCTATTTACTATTTATATGAAAATATAAGATATTTGGAGTATGATACTCAAAATGTTTTGATTTTTACAACAATGACTAATAATAATATCCTAAGAGATTGCTATCTGATCCAAAACTAGGTGAAGCCTGCACTAAGGTAAACAAACTGCTGATAAACATTATTAAACATACCTATATAGTACAGTAATTGCAATATTCATCATTCAATATAGTTTTGATTCCAGATTATCAGCAGTAAAACTATTTAAGTTTTATGATAACAAAGACTTGTATTCAAAGTATCACTAGGTAAGTAGTAGTTTCTTATTTATTTAAATATACTTATAATATTATAATATATATTAACTTATAAATTATTTACTTATTAAGGTACAGTCAACCTCAAAAGTAGTTGACCATTTTAATGTGCCAAAAATTGGTATACAACCGTAGCATACAGAAGAAGCATATAGAAGCTTACTAAACTCTGCGCAAGATTGAATGATCATCTGAGTGATGTGAGCAAATTTTGAACTCATGAATCATCATGAGTTCAAAATTTGCTGATGCACACTACACCAAAAGTAGTTAAACAACACATTACCAATAGTGAAAGCTAAAATGTCAAAAGTAAGTGAACAATTATACATATTATGACATTGAAATTCATTGTCCACTATGCAGCTTTGATACATGCAGCAAAGATTTACGTATAAAATAATAAGTTACATATTGATTTTCCTGCAATTACAATCAATTGAATTTTAAAATTGATCGGTAATTAAGTATTGTTTTTGTTTTTAGTATGTTAATAATAAAAAAATACTAAAGTATACATTGTTAAAATTATTGAATATATAAGAATTTTCTAAGTAATCAATCATAGACATTTTATTAATTTCATAAAAAAAGCTTGGGAAGGGTTAAAGGTTAGTATATATATTCACTCGTCTGTGTGGTGACGCATTAAGAAAATGTTGAATGTGCTGATGATGATGGTATTTTAACTATTTTGATATGTTACAGATCAGCTTATTATAATTAGATACATATAATTCAACAAATTATATTGAAATTATGTAAACAGGGAATTTATTGCCTAAATTGAATTGAGCATTACGGTAACTGTCCTCAAAAGCAAATTCAAATGGTTTTATGTCATTGAAATCATACTGCTTTTCTTATCAAATATTTAGAATACTACACCTAATTCGTTTCCTACATTAACTATTCCAAACAAAATATATGTCAGTTATGTCACACAAGAAATTAATGGGATGGATATTCAAGAAGAAAAGAAGAGGAAAACATTTCCAAATATATATATAAAGGTAATTAACACTGATTGTTCTCTATACTACTACACTTTGTAAGCGATTTATGTGCTCTAAGTTGTATTTCAATTTTGGAAATTTGGGCATGGTGAGCTACATTTGAGACTGACTGTACAATGGGTATGTTGTGAAGAATGCAAAATATGTCATTAAAACTCCACCATCAAAGACAAAGGTAAAACAAAAGAAGTTTATCAGACCAGGACATATTGGGAGTAACAATTGGATGAAAATGAAAAAAAATAAGAAATTCATAGGAGTTCATCATTTTAAATGTTTACACAAGTTTGCAGTTGGAAGTGGGAAGTAAATCACTAGAATATCTGTTTATCAAATGTATGCTAAGTTGTCAAGGTTATCTCTACTAAGGTCAAGACTTTAAATTAATTACCTTGTAACCAACTTGTCTTAGAAACATGTGCATTATTACATAAACACTATTTCTGGCATGTTTTACTTTTATTGTGATCAACGCATATGCAGGTACATGCAGGTGCTATATCAATGTAGATTGCCACTGACACCAATATTAAACAGTTCAAATGCAACCTTGAAGAATCATTCAAAACATGGATTATATATGTATAGCATAAATAAAATACAAAACTACAGGCACATAAACTACTGCCTGAATATCTAGAAAAAATAGTTTTTAATTCTTTTTACTTTATATTTTAGCCCGTGATTCCTGGAACCAATTTTACAAATTACAAGCAATTTTTTGTGAGTGGCTTCATTTTGATGAGAGGCCCACTATTTCGATTGTGGTAGCTAACAGAAATTAATATTTATATAATTTAACAGCCACATTGTCCTACAAATTGCGTGGGTATGTTATCCCAGTCTTACGCTCAAAAGTTTTTTGTCCTTGCTGTCCCTGTTACCTACCACAAACGAGAATTTAGTAATAGGAAAAGGGGATGTCTCATCAAAGTGAAGCCACTTACAAAAAATTAGCTTGATAGTAATCATTTGTAAAATTAGTTCCGAGGATTCGGGACTATTTTAGTATTTATATTAAGTTGATTTACATTGGAGAGTCATTTGAAAAGTGATTAAACACTTCAAATTTCAAGGTTGTAGATTAAAATATGTTCTAACCTTGCTGTTGCCATAAACAGTTGCCGTTTTATTACTTTTCATTATATGACGAATATGGTAGACCTTTTTTGCGAAACAAATTTTAGACCCGGTGGATTATAGACCAAAAACATTAGTAATTTGTTTTTGAAAGAAATATTGTAATTTTAGTTACAAATACAATAAAGAAAAGTTAATGTATTTTATTTTAATATTGTTATAATAGGGTTGTAACTTGAAACAATAAATTGAACCATTATTTTACAAGTTAGAATTATTTTGATTATTCAGTGTATACCGGAGTGGGCTTAGCCTTACTGGCTAAAGTTTAGGTTTAAAAGTATTATTTGAAAGTAGGAAGTTTATTAAATGTATAAACAATAATCCCTTCCTAGCCTTCAAGACTACAAAACTAGTTAACAATTTTGGACTCTGTCAGAGTATTAAGAAAGAGAGTGATAGCTGTTTAGTAAGGCTCTTTTAAAAGATTAACAGAGTTAGTTTAATAAATATCTGTGTATTTCTCATTTGTAAGATTTAAAGGTCTTTTAAATCTTAATCTTAAAAACATAATAATCTTAAGCATTTTAGCTTGCACACAGAATTTGTGTTATAAGGTTTGTATTTATAATAAACTACAGGTTTTTAAGAATGAATTAATAAATATATATAAATATGTTATAAAAGACATAATCTACACAGGAATTTAACTTAGCTATAATATACAAGTAAATAAAATTGGAGTGTTTGTTGGTAACATTACAATAACTGCTTTTAGCTATATGCATGTGTAAAAAATTTTGTGTCTGTCTATTCCAGCTAATCGCTGGAACAGCTGGACCAATTTTGACAACTTTCACTGATAGGTAGCATATGATATGAGGAGTAACTTTAGCTACATTTTTTAGATTAGCTTAGCCCTACAGTTTATGTTATATGTTGGGTAACACCATAGGGCAGAGCTCTAGTAGTTTATAATAAATTAATATTCCCATTGCTCTCATTAGTGTTTTAAATAAGTTTTCAATTAAGATAACAATGAAACATAAAGATACCAAAAATTTAGTTTTGTAAATTATGCAGTCTAAAACATGTAAAACTATGAAACTTATTGGAATTAAAGATGAGCCATAAGATTAATTTTTGCAAAGGTACTACAGTATTTAGCAAAAAATAGATAGGAACCATTTTTAATATAAATAAACAGCAGTTTATCCAATGGTTAAAAAACATTGATGTTTATTTAATATTTTTATTACACCCAGTAAGTAGCAAGGCTAGATACAGCAACTTTACTGGTTTTGTAATTGTGATAATAGATTATTATAAATATTAAACTACTATTACAATGCATACAATTACTATTCATCGAATATTCAAACATACATTTTTTTTGGAAATTTCGGTTATTGTTTACCATCATACTGAAGGACATTTATATTAGCTTTCGACACATTTAGACGTTCAAAGAGTTCTTTTTCTTTTTATACTGCAATAAGCTGGCATATTTACCATCATCATTTTCTTGAATTTTGTCAGTTATAGCGGTGTTTCCTGTTTGTGTCATGCCCTTAGACAATTCGTCCATCTTGCCGTACACTGGTTCGTTACATCAATCATTAAAATCACAACACTAATTACAATAATCTAAAGAAACACACATTGTATCATAATTCACTATAATTAAAACTCAGTCTCTTTTGAAAATAATAAGTTTTATCCATTTCAGGCACATTTCTGGATACTCGTATGAAAACCTGCGAACCAAATTGAAGTCCGTCAGACAAACCATAAAGAACAGACTTTAAAAAAGCTTTCATTTGACTACTGTGACTACTGTCTATCATATAAATTTATGGTATCAACGGACAATTTGATGCTACACTTGGTGGGCAAGTTCTCTCTCTCTAGTTTCATTTCTTAATTTATTTTTTACTTGTACAAAAGTAGATTATGCTGATTACCCATTCCATTATAATGAACAAGTCGTCCAAATCATTAAGCGGTGGTGAATTAAAATTTAAATTAAATAATCAAAGGCTTTGAGCGTCCACTTGTTAGTATTAGTTTTACTAAAAGAGTATTTCTTGAAAGTATCAACTACTTCATTGTAATAATAGTATAATTAAGCATGACAAGTATAATTTATATGATATTGTTTCTTTGAAAAACAACAACAAAGTATAAAAACTATGTATTTAAATTAACATTTCTCAATGGTGATGCATGGCATGACAAGTTTTCAGCATAAGGAAACTCCTTTTTGTAAAACTTTTAATCAATTTTTTTTTTATCTAGTTTAATTAATCTAGTTTGAAACCTAAAATAATACAATGTCTAGATTTGTATAATATATTATGACATCTTACTAGCATACAATTTGAAAACGAATTTAACATCGAAGTAAAGTTAGTTGTTCGAAAGTGTTCTGTGGTTTTTCGTCTTTGTCAGTTCGTGTACATTGGCCTTAAACTACACATATTAGTTAAAACAGCCAAACATCTAGCATCTTTATCGCACTTACAGCTGCATCCGTATGCGCCGTCCTTCTATTTTCGAAAATATCAGATTGTTGGCACTAGAACAGGCTGAACGATAAGGGGGAGAGGGGATTGTCATCGTTGTGTATATTATATGTTAACAATAATTTTTGATAACTATTATATCTAATCTGTGATTCAATTCAAAAGTAAAGTCTACCTTGTTCCCAGACAATAGAATTTTGATAAGACTTTTGAGCATCATATTTACATAATGATAAAACAATGCAATGGGCTAAAACGTTAGCCTTTTATTAAAAGTGTCGCCGCATATGTTAGTATTAAAGTATTTAATTTAGAGTAACATAATGGAACATTTTGGCCTATCTCACATACTGCTTGAGCCAGATAAATATAATCCCGATACTCTGGACTTATTGTCTGATGAAGAAGCCCGAGAATACTGGCTAAACACCTGTGAAAAACTGACTGAAAAATACGTTAATTTTGCACTATCTAACAACGAAGATCCAACGGTAGAAATACGTGCTCTTAAATTCAAAACTTGCTATGTTGAAGCATTAAAAGAGCTCAGAACTAACCCACTGTAAGTATTTGTTATCAATATCATGATATTCTTATTTGATTTATTTTATTATTATGTTTTGTAATGCATTACTGTCTGACTAATTCCTATGCTAATAATAAAATGAACATAATTGAACTTATAATAAGATGAAGCCATAATTAAATTATTACTAACTTTATTGTCTCAGGGCTCATGGGCAGTTGACCATACGATTACTTCTTGACATCAACGAAACATGCCTTCGTTCTCAGGGTTTTTTTGATTTATGGAAACAACAGAAGAAATATGAAAATGATACTGCATTGGTTACTTTTGCATCACGCTTAGCAGAAATTGATGCTCTCCATAGTACAAGAGACAAATGGACTGAACTCTGCAGGGGAGTACTTGCTGGTAAAAAAATCTACATCAATTTGAAATTTTTTAATAATTAATTATTACAAATTTAATATTTTGTTATTATCAATTTCATATCTTGCTTTTCTTGTGAAATCAGTGGCTTAATATTTGAAGTGACAGAAAGATTCCTTTATTTTTAGTGCCTTTAGCATTGATAGATTTTAATTTAAATATTATTAAATGAAACTGTTACTTATTTTAATACACATGTTGTTCCTGCATTACAAAGAATAACATAAAACAACAACTTTGATTTTCTTTAGTTCTAATATTTATTTGCTACATTAATACCTCTTGAAAATTTAAGTGTACTGTCTCAGACTTTTTTTGGGAACAAATAAGCAAGTGGGTCATCTCTGCAAAGTGAAAAGTCGCAAGAATGATTTCCCTCCACTCCAGTTTCCTCACCTCATTTAGAACTAGGGTGGTAATGGTCCTTTCCGATTACCTCACTAACTCAATTTAAGAGCCAAGCCCTTATATGTGAAGGAATCGCTACTACTTGCCTTTTCTGGAATCTGCCATTACACCCACATACTGCTTCACTTACTGTATGTTGATAATTTCTGGATTTCTCTTGAATTATGCTTATGTAATATCCAGTTATTGATTTTGTTGTATGTTCATTTTAAAAAATTGTTTCCTTACTTGAACTCAATATGAATATATTTTTATTTTGCTAAAAGGTAATATGTTTGATTGGGGAGCCCAAGCTGTAACTAGTATACTTGATCATGGTTTGTACGAAGCTTTAGAAAAAATTCAAAAGAGGCCATGGCTGTATGATGGATTAGAGAAATGGCTGGACAAGTTAGAGGTATGATTGGAAATTAAAATTTGTAATTAAAGCTATATATAAAGACAAGCTCTGCTCATTGGTGCTAATTGTGACTAAATACATTGTTATAGAAATATATGTTAATGTTTTAAATAAAATGCATTTGTACATAATTTAATCTTGGTAATAATCCTGGAAACATAACTTTTTCCTCTATTAGTGTTAAAATTAGATCAAAATCAGTATTAATGGCTCATAGCTTTGAAATAAATTTGTTTGTGCTACTTTGCCTTAAAATTAAATTAATATCTTTTACCTGCAAAGCATATAAAATAAACAATGAACATTCAAATAAAATTGTCTATTGTTACAGAAAACTGTCCATCACTGTGCTGCAGTATTCGTTGATAATAGTGGAGTTGACATAGTCCTTGGTATTTTGCCATTTGTTAGAGCATTACTAATAAGAGGAACCTCAGTCATATTATGTGCTAATGAATGGCCAGCATTGAATGATGTTACCAATGTTGAATTAGAAGAAATAGTGCAGCAAGCTTCTCATGTCTGTCCTGTTATCTTAGCAGCACTCTCTACAGGAGATTTAGTAGTAAGATCAAGTGGACAAAGAGGTCCATGTTTGGACCTTAGGACTATTAGTGTAGGTGAGTTGTAAAACAATGACTATAAACACAATAACTATCATAATTAATACTAGGCAACATTCAAGAGTATTTTCTTGGATACCACTGGTTTAATCAAAAGACCTTGTGTCAATATCAACCGTGGGAGAGCTATGCTTCGGTATGAATGGGTCGACTCGACCGGAGTGATACCACGGCCTCACAGAAAACCGGTGTGAAATAGCGTTTGCGCTGTGTTTCACCGAGTGAGTAAGGATACCGGAGACCCTTACCCCAACCCCTCCCCCATCCCCTTTCCCATCTCCCAAAGGTCGGCAATGCACTTGTGACGCCTTTGGTGTTGCGGGTGTCCATGGGCGGAGGTAATCGCTAACTATCAGGTGATACGTCTGCTCGTTTGCCCACTATTCAATAAAAAAAAAAAACCTGTGTAATTGTATGTGTTAAGACTGATATACACACAACTGTAATACTTAAGAGAGTATCAGCAAAACATTTTATTCCTAAATTCTAATGCCCGAACCACTTATTGTCACGACATGCAGTTGAGTGCTCTAAAGCACATCAAATTTCATGATTCGACGAGGAGTGTCTTGGAATATGCATATCAAAACAACCTCATTGGTGAAAGGTTTTTTTTTATGTTTGGCCCAGACAAAATGACTACACTGCCTGATGGAAAGCTTATGTAGTATCCAAAAAAGAGTGGTGGTCACCATACTCTCTGCAAATGCAGACAATGCAACAATGCAGCATTATGAAAACCCTCCATGCCTCCAAAAGCACATTGTACCGTCTGTACCTATTGGCATACGAACATCTTTGGCAATTGTTACAGATAATTAGGTTACAATCTTAGTACTGGTATCAAAAAGAAGGTCTTCAATACCTGCGTTCTCCCATGTATTACATATGGGTGTGAAACCTGGGCGCTCACGAAACATCACAGAAATATGTTGGAACATTGTCAAAGAGCTATGGAACGAAGTATGATAGGTATTAAGAAACAGGATAGGATACGAAACACCATCATAAGAGGTAGAACAAAGGTCACAGACATGCTTAATACAATAGACAGTTTGAAGTGGAGATGGACTGGGCACATGCTGCGCGGTACACAAGAGAAGTGGAGCAATATCATAACAGACTGGTACCCTAGAGATGGGAGAAGGAACAGAGGAAGACAGGGCAAGAGATGGGAAGATGAACTAAAACTGACGGCAGGCCCAAAATGGAGAAGGGTTGCTAGATGAGTACAGTGGAAATTATTAGAGGAGGCCTTTGCCAAGAGGCACACTGAACTCAGAGATATTTTGTAACTTAAGAAACAACCACAATTCAAAGAAAGAAGAAAGCAGTTCAGGATAGGAGGCTTATTATTATTATTATTATAATTTAGGTTACAACAGTAACCTCGATGCACCTACCTTACTAGATCTCTACACCCCCCAAAGGTTGGCTGGTAGAGAATGCCCTTGGTATTAAGTCCGCCGATGTAGATGCACGGTTGGCCGAGTGACTGCACGGTTGGCCGAGTGGTGTCAGCGGTCGCCATGCCGCTTGCTACTGCGCCAAGTGTCGTGGGTTCAAATCCCACGCGGTACCTACAACACTTTGTGTGATCCACGAATTGTTGTCCCGAGTCTGGATGTTCTTTGTGTCCGTTTCATGTATGTTTGTAAAGTCCCCCACGACACAGGATGTTTATTCCTAATGTGGGAGTTGTCTTTTTAAAGAAAGAAAGAAAGAGAAAGAGATGTGCATGAAGTTATAAATAAATAAATAAATAATTGGGGCTCTAAAAAAGTCAGAACTATCTTTCTACAAAACTTTGATGAATTTAAAAATTGATGTTTTTTCACAGGTTTGTGTACAGAAATGAAGGTTCGCGGTGTGGATTTAATCATTTTAGAAGGCATGGGTAGAGCTCTACACACAAATTTGAATGCTCGCCTTGCCGTGGATTCATTGAAGATGGCAGTAGTCAAAAATGCATGGCTGGCTCAAAGACTTGGCGGGCCACTTTTTTCAGTAATTTTCATTTATGAAGAGAAACAAGTAGATAATTAACAGATTGGTAAATAAGGTGTCTAAATGAATAATTGTATGACTGTCCAGTATTCATATAGAATTTGTAATACATTGATCTTTTGACAGCCATTTCTACTAGTAGACTCCGTAATAAAATGTGCATTCGTATTTTAGAATGTTCGACCTTGTGTTATATTCATAATAGTGATTTTCGGAATATATTGAGTGTTATCTTGATATCGAGTTTCATTTTGTTATATCACATGGTGGGTAGTACTTGTATTGGTGGTTTAAACATGATATCGAGGCTGCTGCACTCATTCGTGGACAGCATCACGTTCAGCAGCAGCAACAGGCGTTTGGATCCACGTAATGACGATGTTTTCAACTTCGATATTTTGAAATTTGATTAATGAAAGCAATGAATCAGCACCAAAAAATTTGGGGAAGTACATATTCTAATTGTGTATAATATATGTATAGGATTTTTATGGTATATGTATAGGAAATATATAGTACAATGTATTGAAGTTTAAGCTCTGAAACTTAATATATTGCCCAATTATACTGTATAGTCCATTTGTTTAGATAGTGTCAGAACACCCGCACGCAATCACTGTTGTGAGATACGAATATATTAAGTACGCTGTAGGCGGGCCCTTTGATTTCGTGACCGTATCTAAGCGAATGGACTGTGACTTCTTTTGGTTGAAATTGTCTCAGTTCTCAAGAGATTATTTGTCACATAGTATTATCAAACACTACATAGATAACTAGATCCGTCGTTGTTATAAATATACTTTGTACTTGACTGAATTGAATTCAAATTATAGAGCAGTGATTTGACAAATCTTGTAATGAAGTTATCACTATCTGACGACTAATAAACAGAGACTGATTTGACCTAACAGTGAAATTATGTAAGTATTATTCTCAATGTTGTACTGAATTTTGTTGAATGAAGTTGATGTTTTTATTGTTTAAGGTCAAATTACGTACGATTAAGAAATACAAAATTTTGTTGAACTCTCGCATGTTTATTTAAATTAAAAGACCCAGTTCATACACAACCTATTCACTAGAGGAAGGGTCCAGTAACTTCTCAACAATTCATTACATGAAGATGAAATGCAAGAAGAGTTTATAAAGTACAATGTTAAAATGCAATGTACAAGTTGGAGAAATATACAGCACAGCATATAAAAAAAGTGTTTCCTAAATACTAAGAAATAATAACTTTGATGTACAATAACATTACCATCTTTACTACAATAGTGACATTTTACTATTTCCCATAAACGGATGAACCAGTGCTCAATTTCATAATGTTAACTATGTATGGGTAAAATTCATCTTACATTTTAATGACACTAAGTGTACTTAGGATCTATTGAGCCAAGCAATAACTTTGATCAACAAGTAAGCGATTCCAATTGCATATGCAATCTTCTCTTTCTGTTGTCTCTGCAATTGTTCTGCTTCTATGGACATAACTCGACGGTTCAACTTGACGATTTGACGCCGAAGGTGCACCAACTCCTCGGCAGAAGATAAACCTTCACCGCTACTCAAGGGAGGAGTGGGGTCTCTGTTAAAAAAAAACATTATGTAACTCATTTTTTTTATATTTATCAGACAACTTGTATAATAAAAATGTTTTAATGACATTCGTCTTATTTATTGAAATTATCGAAAACTTGTTATCTCTGTATGTAATGATATTACAAATTAGTTAAAAGATTAAAAGCAATCACATACATTTGGTATATATTTTTTTTTAAATAACTCGCATTACGAATATATCCTGTGTATTTGGACAAACATACAATACACGCACAATAAATATACAGACTCAGAATTACAATTTGTGGATCATACAAAGTGTTGTCTCATGTGGGGATAGAACCCAGAACACTCAGTGCAGTAGGCGACAAGGTGACACATCATCCGTGCAGTAGGCGACAAGGTGACACATCATCCGTGCAGTCAACATGTGCTTTTATTTTTGCCAAGTTGCTGATGCTGTATAGGTGTATATTATTTCACGTAACAAACGGATCGTATAACATCAGACCAGACTGGATATTAAAGTCTTTAAACGATACACGATTAACGTGCAGTGTTTAAAGTCTATGTTACCAATAGATGGAATATTCTCTTGAAGAACACGTAAATTAATCAAAAAACGAACCTTTGGAAATTTACTAATGTGGATATGAGCGTACCGAGGGTAGGGCAGGGGAGGGCAGCTGCTCCTCCCCTGGATGTTGACGTTCCTACTATGTATCTTCTTCAGTCGATAAAAGCCCACTCAGATGCGTAAAAACGTGACTAAGATCGACTATGGACAAAGTTTTTTTTTTGTGTTTTTGTAAGACTATGAGCATGCAATGTTCGAGTGTAGTGACGATCAGAGCGTTCTCTCCAGCAAGTAGAACTACTTATGCATGGTAGCTTTAAGCTACTTATCCTAGCATCCAGTACAGGTTGGAACATTTCGGAAGCCTTTCAAACCGGCTGACACAGGTGATCACTGGGCAAGGATGCTTCGGAGAGTGTCTGATCCGCAAGGAGTCAACGCCCGAGTGCCACCACTGCGATGGTTAGACCGTGGGCACGGCATTCCACACTCTGGCAGACTGTCCAGCGTGGGACGAGCCGAACCTTGATCTTGAGGCGGCCATCGGAGTGAGGGTTCTCTCGGTCGGTAACATGATTGCGACCATGATGCGGGGCGAGAGCGAGTGGAATTTTTGGATTTTTGTAGCTCACAAGTAGTACCGCTGTGAATGTTGCTATACTGACACCAGACCAGAAAAAATAGAATAAACGGACTTTTTGTTTCATCTTAAACTGTATTGCCGAAGACCTCTTGAAAATTTATTTTTAAATGTGATCGAACCAAGTGGCGTGCAATTGGAGAGACCTATGCCATAGCTCTCCATTTGCACGCCACTTGTGGACTCGCCAGTGGTGGACTGAGATAAGGTTTTTAAAATAGCTATATATAATTAATTAATTTGTTAAAAATAATACCTTTTATAAATCCATTTATTTGACGACGTGCTTTTTTTTAAAATAGCTATATATAATTAATTAATTTGTTAAAAATAATACCTTTTATAAATCCATTTATTTGACGACGTGCTTTTAAAATATCCCGATTTGCCCCCCCTGGCCCAGAACCTGGGAACGCCCATGCATGTGGAACTGTAGGGATATTACCAGTCGACAAGATACCCATTACGGATATATGGAATTGTTCGTACCTTAAAGGTCGGCAACGTCTCTGGTGTTGCGGGTGTCGGCGGCGGTAATCGCTTAACATTAGGCGATAGGTCTGCTCGTTTGCCCCCTATTCAATAAAAAAAAAGAGTTATAGAGGCCGAACTTATAAAATTCGCTTTAGGTTGTATCTCATGAACCGTTATAGTTAGACAGTTGAAATTTTTAGACATGATGTATTTCTGTAGCCGCTATAACAACAAAGACTAAAAATAAGATTAAATTAATATTCAAGGAGGTTCCCCTACATTAAACGTGATTTTTTTGTTTTTGCAGAATGTTTAGATATATATTCACTAAAAAATAAATAATTAAAATAAAACAAATATTTAAGGGGACTCCCTTCAGATCAAATAAAAAAGGTAGATAAAGCACGGCCTTTGTTCTTACTGAAGCCCAAAAACTTAGCTACTAAGTAAACACACGCGTTAACGCACACATATATGCAACAAACTACGCTACTACTCGTTGTACCTCTCGTACAAATTGTCGTATATAGTAAGTTTACAAACTGTTTAAGCGCCTGCCAAATTGTTGATCGCAGCGTTTGATAGTAGTATTTGTTGCTGTGTCATCGATCACTCTCACTGATATGTTTTTAACTATACTGCATATAATTTTAATATACGTTAGATCTCGTCATTAGAAACACGTCCAATCGTTTTATTCACCCAAGTATCCCCAATGTACCCCTGGACACCAACAAAATGCCTTCTGCAATTAAATGGTGTAAAAACTACTCTAAAGTGAAATTAAAAGTCGGAATGAATGACATTTCATAAATAAATACACTAAAAGACGTACTGAGAGTGTTAACAGGAGTTCGTATTCCAAAAAATGTGGGTAAGTAACTTATAGGTAAATTCTTAGCCAAATAATGAAGTAGAATGTGAGACATAAATTTTACTTTATTTTTTAAATCATGTACTTTTGTAGTGTTAAATATGTACAATCTAATTGTAATTTATAAGAAACAGATTTATTTTCGCATATTACCCATTTAAATGCAATTTCTACAGACATTTTTTTTTAAAGTTTCTAAAAAACGGAACACTTCGTGCGCGATTCCGACACGCACTTGCCAGTTTTTATTATTCATTGATGATACTCTATCGTATTGGTAGTAGCGTGCCATTAGATAGCATAGATAAATGCGCAGTTAAATTATTCTCTATTTATCTAAAACGTTTTGTTTTATTAATCATTAAAAACCAATTTGTTTATCGTTTGCTCACTGCATAGTACTGATTTGTAACATGTTATTTTTTTCAAATAGAAGTCAAAAAGATTTTTCCAAAAAAGTTTAGATCTTAGAGTTGTTTTTATTTTACTTCAGTTATTCTCTGTATTAAGCTCGTAGTATATGATTAAATATATATACCATGTCAGTCAGTAGGTTTGATATATTGTGATGATGTCTACGTACATACCTCAACATCAAACGTGATTCAGTCATAGTAGATTCATTGAAGTTATCAGGACGAGGAGTAGTTGAACGAGCTCCATCACCTTGAGATCTGAATGCTCTCAAATTCTTCGGCGGGGAATGGTTCTGAACATCTGGTGGAAAGTCATCAGCTGATGGAAAATAGTGCTGGTCAAGTGTAATAACACGCGGTGGCGTGCTTACTCTGATCATACCAGGGTCAGTAGGCAGCACTGCATTGTCAAGTTGAATTTCTCTTGGTGGTGCTTTGGTACCTGTAAACATTGAGAAAAGATTAAGAAGTTATTTTCAGATTCAAAATTCAGTGCTTGATTTTCCCATTTTGTTGTTGTAATAAAGGGTGGCTCCCATTTAGGGAGTAGAATGGGAACATTGTGTATCCACCAAACGATGGGTTTGTCTACAGCGATGGATAGCCTGGGGTCCTTTGGGTACAAAGATTTCTTTCGTAGAGTAGATCTTAATCCACAACTTGAAATGGCATGTACTTGGTTTGTGTCCAGCATAACCATCCCAACGGTTTTTTATCCTACTAATATTATAACGTGAAAGTTTGTGAGTATGTAAGTGAGTATGTTTGTTGCTCTTTAATGCAAAAACTACTGTATGGATTTTGATGCAACTTTACAATAATATAGCTTACACATTAGAATAACACATAGGCTAGAATTTATAAAGATAGCATCACCTCGCGGCATTGCCCGCGGTTGTTGTGGTACCTTGCTAGTTAAAAATATTTCCTATTATCACTACTCTAATAATAAAAATTTTTAGAACTTGTGCCATTATAAAAAAATAATTAAATTTATTGGATTATTTGTTCTTTAAACTCACCAACATGTTGATCTTGTCCAACAACAAGTATTCTTTCAGGCACTTTCATATCAAATTTCTCATTAGAGTAGTCCCAGCCTGTCACAAGTCCATTAGGACCATGTTCTTCATCCACTATATCACCAGTGGCCTTAAATGGTATAGTTATCATAAAAAATAGGGTAATCATAAATATAACAACATGTCTTTAGTAATAAGGCATTCTAATAAGAGTATAATTTGATACCGAATACACACATCTATAAATATTTCAACAATACAATTGTAAAATATTAATGTAAACAAAAAGAACCTGAAAATATGTAAAATGAATAGTAATAGGTATCTAATTTTGATATGTTTGTAAGCACAAAGCAAAAGTTTACTAAAAGATGTGCAAAAGAAAGTACAATAACCAAACACTGCAACTTAATACGTAGAATTTTCGTAAAGCTTCTATTATTATTATTCGTAACTAGTTGATGAAGGTACTTAAAATTTTTATTCGAACAAATACGATAAAAAAAAATACTAAGTATAAAACACACCAAGCAAGTGCTGTGGGTATATTATCAATCTACATTCGTAAATACAGTTCGATTTCAGAATGTACATTCCTTTATTAAAAAAACGATAAATGTTTTGTTACCTTAATTCTTTGGGGTACTGTCATATGGTGACTGATAAGCCGAGCATAAGCCTCGTCAGATGTGTACTGCATTATAGCGAATTAAACCTAAAAATATTCAAGAAAAATGTAAGTCAGTTTTAGAAGTCATGTATAAAGTGCAAAAGATAGTTATAAAAAAACTGTTTTATTGTAATTTAATTTAAAATAATACTCTACGAATCAACGCCTTTCGAGCTTGGCATTTATTGCTGAGTAAAAAATTTGTTTGCGCTATGTTATTACTATTGTCTTTGATTATTTAGTTTAAATTTACAGTATGGACTTACTTTTGCTTATATTAGTCAACACTTTATTCCATCTGAGATCTTAAAGAATTTTTGAGATAATTCTGATTTAGACTTTATTTGGCTGTCACTTCTCTCTTACGTTAAATGACAAGTACTACAGTTGTGACAATAAATAAATGACAGTGACTGCATAATAATTGAAGTTACAAAAAATATTGTATTTGGCGACTGACCTTTTTAGCTTTGAAAAGCGATTGGTCCTAATTGGATCGTTTTTTGTTTTTTCGAAAGACGGCCCCCATTTTATCTCATCCACATTTTTTAATGCTAAGACTTAAAATTTGAAGACTGAAGAATACTTGACATCAAAAGAAGAAGAAGCTTTCATGAAGATGGCTATTTTACTAATCAAACTATCGTAGTCCACCGCTGAAAGAAGTCGTTTCATCGTTTTTTTATTTATTATACAGTGGGCAAACGAGCTGACGTATCGCCTGATGGTAAGCGATTACCGCCGCCCATGGACACCCGCAACACCAGAGGCGTTACAAGTGCGTTGCCATTGCCTCGTGCTGCAGAGCGCACTACACTACATTTACCCAATCGAGGTTTGTAATTTAATAAATATAAAATAAAAATTAGAAGAATTCGTGATGCTCTCAGCATTAGGCTAAGTTCACATGGCAGCGCGGCACCACGCAGTAACGCTCGGTGAAAGCATTCACATGATGGTGCGTTTATACGTGTGGCACGCCTCGACAACCCTCCACAAATACAAGCGTGTAAACGAGCTGTTTGGCTTGCGTGAGATTGTGATAGCTTGTTCGACCTGTGTCAGTGTCGGTTTTAAACACATATCAAAGGAAGCGTGCGCTCGCCGCTTGTGACGTGAGCGATTGCTCAGACAGACACAGAATATGTACGCGTAGTACTGTCGCGCGTACATATTCTACTGTGTATCGCGTGTTATCCCGCGATCATGTGAACTTGGCTTTTCTTTTTTTACATTTGAAATGATAAGGTAAGACTAAAAAATGAGCTGATTGGCTCAGAAAATGAATACTTTAATTATTAATAAGAATTTGGAAAAACGATGATAACGACGTGAAAACCATTATTATAATATAAATATTAAAATTAAATAAAAATAAAGAAAATTACAATGAAAAGTTTAACCTGCCATTGGTCTTTTATTTTAGTAATTATAATAATAACCAATCAACGCAACGTAGTTTTGGTCTATAGAGAATTACTGTCTATTATGCCGTGTTCAACTGTCATTGGTGGCTGTTGCAGGTTGTGGCTGTGTTGTCTTTTGAGAGGATGAGTCTTATTATCTGAAATCTATAAAATAAAGTTAACGTATTAGTTCGCTCGTAAAAACTTTGATAAGTATGACCATACATAAAGTGTGTAAATGTGGCACATTTAGTTAAATATTTTAATTTTTGAGCCAACATAAAACTATAATTTGTACATGATGAAAACCACCAGGTTTCTGATAACTTTAGTTCTTATAGCTTACGTTTTTATTTCTTTCGTTTCTGCTAATGATACGTCAAAACGTGATGAGAAGAAATCAAAATCTGTGACTACTTTCGTAAGTGCGAAATGGGAAGCTACACCGATAGTTTTAGAACTTGCCGAATATCTTGCAGGCGAGAGTGCCGATTTATTCTGGTCTTTTGTAGATGGTATAAATTCGCTGAAATATAGTTTAGACTTACTGGGTAAGTAAATATTTATAATCTTCAGTATATATCATTTATTAAATTTGCTATCCAACTTTATATAACTACTTAGGATAATATTTAGCAAAATTCTTTTTCCATACCATGCACAGTGTTTTTTCAAGGAAGATTAGCATTGAAAAATAGTATAAAAGAAGAGAGTTTATATTTAGACCAATAACAACAAGTGTTTATTTAGATTAGCAGTACTTGACAAAGGAGAAAAATATAGAATATAAAATGGAAAAGTTGCAATTGTAGAATTTAGCTATGGTCATAATTCATTTAATTTATTTCTTATATAAAAGACCAATAAGAATCCAACTAGAAATACCCTCTATACCAAAAACTGGTAAACCAACTTTAAAAAATTTAAGGTTTTAGTAACATATTTTTCTTTTTATTATTTACTTAAGAAATAAGAAAACTAACATGAAATTACAAAACCCCCTAAAACCATTGTTGATAGTTTGACTTTAAATATGATATGAATATCAGACATAAAAACATTTCCCTGAATTTACAAAACACTTTGAATTAGATACACAAAGACAGACAGAAAGTAGTGGCTTTAAAGTTAAAATAAGCATTATTTCATTACATTAAAAGAAAACATTTTATTGACTACTAAACAATCTATATTTTCATTTGCAAAGTGTTACAAATGTAACTCTAAATTTTTTTTTAATATTTTATCTAAAAATATATACCTATATTTATACCTTTACTTACCTTACTCTTGGTTTTCTCCATAAAATTATGGTAAAAGAAAAATTCATATCATTATTTAAACATTCTGAAATTCAAAATCTTGTAATTTTTCTAGTCAGTTTGTAAATTAATTTGATAAAACTGTATGATTACAGAAACCGATAAACAAGTTTATGATGCATGCATTGATGTTGCAAGCTCTGTTTTGGCCCCGGCGCAACTGCGTATGGCAAAGCTGGCACTTTCTATGCACCTCACCTCACCTACAGTCAGGATGTTTGATCAGGTTGCAACACAGAACAATGCCAAAGACATCAATTGTGAAGCTTTTGTATCAATTGCTTCTAAAAATATTTGTGATAATGATGCTCTAAGAGATATTCTAAAGTCATATAGGCAGTATGATGTGGTAAGTGTAAACAAGCATACAATATAAAATATAACACTTATAAAACATTCAATTGAGAGTTAAGCCTCCTACACACCATGACGACGGGTGGCTGTGCCTCTTCAGCCTTGCCACACAAACAGATGGCTGGCATTATGAGTAGGAGGTTTATATTTTATTTAAAAATTTTCGTCAGAGTGTGTCATATTGTAATTTGATAAGACATGTGAAGTAACTTATTTATTTTTTGGGGCTTTCTTACTAATTCAAATTAATTTTTAGGAAGAACACAAGTTGCAGACTTATCTCCTTGACCACTCATATCCAAGCAGTGACAATAAAAGTCTGACTGCCATACTTTATGGAGAACTTGGTTCAAAAGACTTTGCTTCCAAGCACAAGATACTGTCAGCATATGCAGACAAGGGAGCTATTAACTATGTAATAAGATGGAATGTAAAGGTAAGTTTACTAACTTAGTTAGTTACTTTGTCAAACAAACAAAGCATGTTTGTGGAGAAAAACATCAATTTACAAATTATGTGTAAGTATTGAAAACTTCATTCTGTGAAGTATGAAATTTAAGATAATACATTAAATGCTGTTCGTAGTTTAAATCATTACAAAACCAGAAAGTAGTAACAACTGAAAGAATATTTTTTAATGTAACTGTACATAATTTTAAGAACATTTTTTTTCACATTGTAGAACAAGTTGGTGCAGCAATATTTAAAATATTATGTGAATGGCACATGTATTTTGACGGTCCCTATGATCAATCCCTTATGTGTTAGCACTGTGATTTGCGTTAGTCTGTAAGATACGAAAGCATAACATATCGTTTCATAACTTACAGACCATCCTAGACAATCTGTTAGTTTAACTGAAATAATTCTAATTTAATTTATTCTTCTATTTTTTATCTATTCGTGGGAGATACCTCGACCGGTGTGATACCACGGCCTCACAGAAAACCGGTGTGAAATAGGGCTTGCGCTGTGTGTCACCGAGTGAGTGAGGATACCGGAGGCCCATACCACAACCCCTCCCCCATTCCCTATCCCCATCCCTCAAAGGTCGGCAACGCACTTGTTACGCTTTTGGTGTTGCGGGTGTCCATGGGCGGCGGTAATCGCTTACCATCAGGTGATGCGTCTGCTTGTTTGCCCTCTATTCAATAAAAAAAAAAAAACCAAACTTTCCAATGTAACTGTAAAGTCAACCGGGCAATTATATTTCCGAATATGGACTAATAAGTGGCGTCAGATACATTATGCATTATCTATTAACAGCTTTGTTTTTTGTAGCCGCGTGGAAAACCGAAATTACGCCTATCAGGCTATGGAGTGGAACTACAGCTAAAAAGCACGGAGTACAAGAGTCAGGATGACTCTACACCAAAAGAATCTGAAGATGGAGAATCTAGTGCTCCATCTGAGGAAGAAGATGAAAATGATCCTCAAAACCAAATTGATGGTTTTAATTTTGGAAGATTGAAGTAAGTTTATCACATACTTTTCCTAAGATATATTTGTAATATTAGCTTATTTATGTGATCTAATCAACTATATTATCTTAATAGGAATTTGTTTCCTGGATTGCGTTCACCCTTAGAGAAATTCCGACGTCATTTATCAGAGTCCAGCGAGGAATTAGCGCCGCTCAAGGTCTGGCAAATGCAGGCGTTAAGTATGCAAGCTGCAGTAGCAGTTGTTGACGCTAATGATGCGGGCGGCGATGAAGCACTTAAAGTACTTACTTCTATTGCTCAAAACTTCCCTATGCAGGTTTGTTACAAAATTGTTTATGGGTAATTGAAAAAGACCTTTTCCGTCCTAAGTATCAAGAGGAAAAGTCGCACACATCCGCAAACAGATACGTATTTTATTCGGTGCCATTATTGTTATAGACAAAATCGCTAATCCACGTGAATGTCCCCCGAGCATTCCGTGAAGAAGTGTTATACAATCAAGATATCTGGTCTTCTGCGTTGGGGCTTCGGCCCGCAGAACCTCTTCTTCTTGTCTCAGGAGCACAGTATGACGCTGAGGAAGTTGATGTAATGGCATTGCTAGCTGCATTGAAAGAAGATATTGGACCCATGAATACACTGCATGCGCTCGGTAATTTTTTTATTATACAACTTTAGTAAACTGAACTGCCTAGGTGGCGCAGTGGTAGCGTATGCGACTGCTGTGCTTGAGGTCTCGGATTCGATTCCCGGATCGGCACAAATGTTTGTATGATCGACAAATATTCGGTTCGGAGTTTGTTTGCAATGCTAGATGGCGTTGTGTTTGAAATGTCCGAAATATTTATTTTTAGTTGTGTTTTCTGACGATAGGAACATCAATATCTAAGTCCTGTCAAAATGAAAAACGAAAAGGGTTAATACGTTTACTGACTGTTTCATGTTGGTAAGGTACATTTTTCCAAAAGTTCTGAAAACATTTTCTGCAATGTCGAAAATCTCCTTAGTATCTGTGATCTGTATGTGTGATCTACTAAAGCATTTTTATTTCTATCAATATTCTGAACAATTGTTAGTGTCATACGCTATATATAAACCTGAGAAATGATTACCGCGACATCGATATTTATACAATTTTCTCTCTAGGATTATCGAAAAAGCTGATTAACAAGCTAATGTCCTTGGAATTGGGCGAATCACATACATGGGAAGAGTACGGGCTCGACATTCGCGATACAGCTATTACATGGCTCAACGATTTGGAAACCGATGATAGATATCGCCGATGGCCTGGTTCCTATATGGAGTTGCTTAGACCTACTTACCCTGGAATGTTGAGAAACCTTAGGAGGAATATTTACAATTATGTAAGTATAAGCGAGCAAATCTACACCGTTTATACAATAAGCTCGTTTTTTTACCCTGTCAAATTTTGGTAATGTCATTGATGTTTTTGTTTCATAAAATAAGTTCTTTAAAAACGATATTTTAGGTATTCTATTGATTGTAAATTGGTTTAGTTTTATTTACTTAAGTGTTTATAGACTTAATAGTGATTTTATTGTATAACAGGTAATAATAGTGGATCCAACATCACCCAACTCTGGACCTCCATTGAAACTGGGCGAGACGTTGCTGAAACATGCTACACCAGTCCGAGTCGGTCTTGTGATAGCTCCTAATGCCGATAATGCTCCTCTCGAGGCCGCCGTGAGGTCTGCTTTCAACTATGTAGCACAGGAGAGGAATTCTAATAAAGAGGCTTATTACTTCTTGACACAGGTATTTCAACTTCTATAAACTAACATATATTCCGCTTCATTATTTTTCAAGTAAGAAAATATATATTTATTACTAGCTGCTCCGACAGACTTAGTCCTGTCAATAGTTACTAGTCTGTCGCAATCCAATAGAAAAATATATAAATAAAACGTTTTTACCTTTTTTCTCTCCATAAGAATCTTCCCTGTGTCTTAACATAAATCCTACTAATATTATAAACGCAAAAGTTTGTAAGTATGGATGGATGTTTATTACTCTTTCACGTAAAAAACTACGGAATGGATTTTGATGAAACTACAATAATATAGCTTATACATCAGAATAACACATAGACTACAATTTATAAAGATACTTGCTTCGCCTCGCGGCATTGCCCGCGGCTATTGTCGTACCGCGGTGTTCAGCTAGTATTACAATTAAAAAGTACCGAATCGCTCGAGCGGTTTTCGAGTTTTGAGCATAGTGCCAATACATTTGGCTATTCATTTTTATTTATATTGATAAATGTATGGTACGTTATTCTTGTCACCATTGTGATATGTCACTTAATGGTTGTATTTCTAACTAACATTGTTTAAACTTTAATTTCAGTAAAGGTAGTAATTTATAGTTGGAACAAAATAAATGAGATAATTAATTTATTCATACGATACAACTTAGTGAGCGATATTTTTCAAATTTAATGTCATATCGTATAATTTTTCATTGCCTACAGCTTAACCTTAAAGTAAACTGTAGCACTGGACGACTGCTTCTTGTTCTTATACCCAAACAGTTAACGAAATCATATGAAGTAATGTCGATTATTTCTTTCAGCTATTACATTCAGCTCCAGGCGAATTAACTATAGAACTTGTAAAGAAACAGCTGAACAAATACACAAGTTTCAACTCCAATTTGGATGACATTGTATCAGAAGACTCCGAATACAACTTTGGAAGACAATTGTCGGCTGAGTTTGTTGCAAAGCTCGGTACCAATAATTACCCTCTGGTTTGTAGTGTGTTTGTTTACGTATATAAGAATGTATTTAAACATTAAAAAAAATAATTTTCTAGATTCAACACAAGCTCTTGTTCGCGATTTCGTTCGTGTTAATATACCGACATTAAAGTTATTTTTCTTGCCCGTGAACTGTACTTTTTTGAAAGAAAATTGAATAACTATATCCTTTACACTATCTATACTCTTCACAATTACGTGTTCCGTTTCAGTCACCGCGTGAAAATGTAGCAATCGATGCTTACTCTCACACTTATTAGTTATTATGTTTGTATTTATAACGTGACTTTTACTGATTCTTTTCAAATTTTATTTTTACTACCTCGGTGACGCAGTGGTAGCGTATGCGACTACAATGCTAAACTTTCGGGTTCGAGTCCCGGCTCGAACTAACTCGAACTAACCACTTATAAGTGGTTGTATGTTCTACATAAATTAGTTTCGGAATTTGGAGGTTTTCTTTGTTATAAAACGTATGTAATTAAAAAAAGCCATTCTAGTCTTCATACTATAGCGCTCTACTTAATTTGAGTCATGATGGCGTTGTGTGTAAATATTTATTATTATCATCAATTGCAACTGCAGGTATTAGTAAATGGGGTACCGCTTGTTGAGGAAGGTGCAACTTCAGTAACTTCCTCAGTGGAGCTACTAGAGGAGGCGCTCGTGACGTCATTGTCTCGCCACACGGGTCGTTTACAACGTGCTGTGTTTAGAGGAGAGGTCTCAGACTCGGAAGATGCTGTTGACTATCTCATGAAGCAGTCGCATATTATGCCAAGGTTAGTTTATATTGCCTGTTTTTACTTGGTAATTGTAGGTTTTGCTGATTATAAACCACTACATTTGAAAAGAAACACTCTCTACGGCAAGCACGTATTAGCAATCAAGTAGCTTTGTTCCATTCAACTACTTGAGTATTTGCGCGTCCTGACACTGTATCAGTCCTCGTGACTCCTTTTTCGTCGTATCATAGTTTACTAGCGACCCGCCCCGGCTTCGCACGGGTGCAATGCTGATACTAAATTAAATACACTACAGAAAAACTATGAACGTTGTATATAAAAACATAGCGGCCCGCTCCGACTTTGCACGGGCATAAAATAGAAACCTCTAAAATTAGCAATGTTGCCTTAGTATATGATGCATGTATTATACATATAAACCTTCCTCTTGAATCACTCTATCTATTGGAAAAAACCGCATCAAAATCCGTTGCGTAGTTTTAAAGATTTAAGCGCACATAGGGATATAGGGACAGAAAAGGCGACTTTGTTTTATACTATGTAGTGAAAAGAAGGTTTTTAACATTTTGTATCCGCAGTAAATAGATAATGGTATGCATGGTATAAGATTCTGTATACCTTCACTAGTGGCTTCAATTCGAACCTATATTTGTTTTGAACCACATGTAACAGTATAAAAGCTAATGAGATCCAAGATATTAGTTATTATATTCCTTACACGCTATTCGTGTTCGGTTCGGTTAGAGTTCAACGGAGATTTTGATGTTTTTTTTTTTTTTTATGAGTATCGTGTACACATTCTACATGCTCAAGTCTGCCAAACTGTAACACAGTTTGTCGGCAGAAGTTCTCGCTGAAATATACATAATATAGTGTATTCAGATACAAAATTGGTTATATATTAAAAAACTGTGTTCACCATGTTCACCAAAATCACGGTTTATATTAAATAAAAGAAAAGAAAAAGGGAATGTTACTCATTAGTTAGGGACATAATGAGAGGTAATATTTGTGAAGTTGTATTTTAAAGTGTAGTGTAGTTAACAATATAACCAGTCTTTCTAGTATTAATTGACATCACGAAATGATTATCATGAGCAGGGCTTGACTGCTAACAAATTGCAATAACCATTCCTGCACAGAATATAGGTACCATAAGCGTGTAATTAAATTCATGAACACTAAAACTAAATTTTGGGTTTCTTTACTATGAACAGATTGAATCGTCGGGTTTTGGCTTCGGACCCGTCGCAGTACTTGGATTTGTCGGGAGTAGCCTCATCTAGTGAATTCTTTACTGAGGACAAGATTCAAAACCTTCTGCATTTAACAGGTACCTATTGGCTGCACGCACACATGGCAAGCATAATTAACATTTTATACTTTAACTAGCTTTTACACGCTGTGTATGTCGGTTATCGCTGTAAAGCCTTCCTCCTTCCTCAAGAATTAAAGTTCTCCATGCCAAATGTCATTGAAATCAGCGCAGCGGTTTAGCCGTGAAAGCTTAACTAACAGACAGAGTTACTTTCGAATTTATATCTAATATTAGTATACATTTAAGTTTATTATTTCAGAATAGCGTTATAGTAAGAACTGTCAACATTTAGTTTGTAATGTTTGAGAATTATACGGTAAAGAGATCATATTTTTATACCCCACTAATTTAGATATACCTACACATGTATGGTGTTATGCGAGAATTATAACAAAAAAGTATTTGAATTTGTAAGTTTTATACTTCACATGTACTCCCTAGGTCGAGATGCCATCGCAACTGCTTTACCGCTACTCAAGTATTTCGTCAAGTCTAGTAAAGTGGAAAAGATCACTCAAACAATTTGGATAGCTGGCGATTTAAATAATAAGAAGTCTAGGGACCTTCTAAAAGATGCTTTGACATTCATGGTAAATATACTCTTTAAATACCTACATCGACTATAAGCAATTATTTCGTATTGTGTGTATTAGGTGCAATTGTAATATAACGAGAACTGAAAAACTAACTTAACCTGTTTGGGAAGTAATTTTTATTTCACGACTTTATTGTATTAAAACCTTTATTGACCTACTTGCTAACAAGTTACAAATTATTACTGCAATGTACTAAAGACTTTTTTGAATAAATATCTTATTTATATGCAATATCAATACCATGCTGAAGTTTAAAGCGAATAAGATTGAACTATACTAGGTATAATTGTTATTGGGAAGTACCCTTAAATAACATTCCTTAAATAGTTTAACCTTCGAATTCAGGTCGTTCTCAGAGTTGTGGAGGTTCGATGCCTGTCACTTTGTGCAAACAGTTCCATAAAAAACTTTTAGAATTTAATCAAGGCTAGGAAAACGTAGTTACAGATATTTTTTATCGTAAAGCTAAACTTTTGACTAAATTCAAATCTACAAAGATATTTCAGCTGAAGATTCTTGATTATATTTTGTTTCATAGCGTGAATCTGGTGGAGTTCGTGTGGCGTTCATACCAAATGTAGATAGTACTGTAACTGTCGACCAATCACTGAACAAAGTTGTGTTAGCCGCACTAACCACACTCGACGCACCAAAAGCTACCACATATGTGCTCAAGTTACTTGAAGATGAAGGCTGTCATGAGAAACAAACTTGTAATATATTGGTAAGTACAATAATATGGATATGTTTTGTAATAACAACTTTTTATTTTATTTTAAAGAAGATTAGTGACCATATTTATGAAAATACTAGCTGACCCACGCAACCTCGTTTGCGTCTAATATTGCCCATAGCGTTATAATTTTCCCCCGTTTTTGAAACATTCTTCATTGGTGCTCCGCTCCTATTAGTAGTAGCGTGATGATATATAGCCTATAGCTTTCCTCGATAAATGGACTATCCAACACCGAAATAATTTTTCAAATCGGACCTGCGGTTCCTGAGATTAGCGCGTTCAAACAGACAAACAAACTCTTCAGCTTTATTATTAGTATAGATTGAATAGGTAGTGTTAACATTATACTCGTATGTTTAATTTTTAACTTACCCGGTCAGAAAGCATTTTAATAGTAAATATTTTGGTTTCCTGTATGAGTAACAGGTACATTAGTATTCAAAGCACTTTGCTTGCCCTTTGTTTCATCCGTACTTTTGTACTATACTACTAGCAGACCCGGCGAACTTCTGCACTGCCATTATTTTTTGTGAATATTTTTTAAATTTTCGTAAAAAAATGTTTTAGTATTTATACTCGCCTGTTTCCCACGGGTAGTGTATAGTGGCGGTGTTTCCCACGGGTAGTGTATAGTGGCAAAATTAACCGAAATCATCGAAAATACAACACTTCCAGTTATCTTTTCATTTTTTTCTTAACAAAGAATTTGGTGATCCTATTTGGTGTGGTCGTCCGCAAGTTTTTTTTTTATACATGAGCTACCAAAATGACTCTGCCCTGCCTGATGGAAAGCACAAGTTATACGCGTACCATACATTTCGGTAATTCATTAACGTCATTGTTTTTATTTGGAAACATTTACGGGCCACTTTATCGAAACCAACGATAGCATGTCTAGATTATAGTGGCTAAAACCATAGTGTTCTGTCAACAGAGATCTGTCGCAGAAACCAGATATTTCCTTAGAAATATATCTCTGTAAAGGGACAGAAACATAAATTTTCAGTCTGTGAAGTAAATAAAACCAAGTTTTCGTTGTTTCTTGTAATACGTCTTATTAAACCTTCAGCACTGTTGTATGTCGCACTTCGTTGTAGCACAAACCATATTTAAAACATATAGTTTGAGCTTCATCGGGGCAGAACATGTTAAGGTTTTCAAGCGTAAGCAAGTCAATGTAATAATTTTTATTTATTCATGTTATTTATGCAACTTTATAACTTAATAAAATAGGTTTTATCGCTCACGAAGATGATCATATCATATCGTGCAGATATTTATAGATATATATTTATATATGGGTAGATAGATATTTATACAGGGTCTGTCGTAAATAATGGATAAGTCGTAAACTGGAGTTGGTCCGGCTATGAGAATATTAGAAAATCGTATCTTTTTGCCAGGGTTTCTAACCGTATGGAAATGGCGTAGACTTTTATGTTTTTTTATAAATTTCGCTACTCTTTGCATTCATTCCGTTGCCATTTCGTTAAATTTAGGTATTTCTGTGTCATTTTTTTTGTATTATAGTCTTGAAGATGTGTATTATTTAGTTTTAGTACTGTTTTAGGCGTTTTTAACGTTGGTCATTTTCAAAATTGTCATTTTAAGATTTTTTATGTTTTTGTTTTACTTAGGGTCAACTTTTGATCATTTACTGTGTAAAAAAAAAGTACGGCGCTATAGCTGCCCATGATCTTAATAAATTATCTAGTATGTGTAGATTCTAAAAAGGTATAACAATGCATACTTCACAAGTAATATTAAGCTACATGAGCGAGATCAATATCAAGGTGAGAAAATATTTTTTTCATGTAATGTTGTAAATGGTTATAAAACTTCGTCAGAATGATTTATTTCTGCCAAGATTCTTTACACAAACACTATGGGGCCACTATTAAGGATATTCAAAGAAAACTAGGTAGTTTTTTGTCAAAAAAATTTCATGCCTCCTCATTTCATAAAGGTGTTTAATTTTAAAATTGATGTGCTCTAATAGTTACATGCGACAAACATGTTACAAGTTTATTCGTAAAAAGGATCATCAGGTAAAAAAATGAACAAAGACAGCAATACAAAGGGTCTCCCCGCGTGAAAAGGACATTGTTACTAGGCACACTGCATGATGCACCGTCCCTTTCACACTCACGATGTGTGAAAAGGTTAGCATGCGTTTAGCTAGGGCGCACTCCTGATACATCTCTCAGTGTGATTTTGACCATCGCATGTGCTCTCGTTTTCATTACTGTCGTCAATTTGTTACTGCTTTCTAATATCGGACTTAGATTTTCTTTGTGATTTGGACTTGTTAACCTGGTGATATTGACAACTCAGCTCTCATTTATGGGCATCGTGTTGTGCTATCGATTGCACGTGTTATTTTGGAAAATTTTGTATATCATGCCTCAACAATACACGCCGGCCGAATACGTAAACATGCATTACATTTACACTCTGTAGAAGAGTTGCGTGCGCGCATTCAAGTAGCAGCGAGAAAAATTGAAGAAGCCGGTTATGTGCGCCGGATTAAGCGATCGTTTATTAGGCGATGTAGAGCGTGCATAGCTGCCGGCGGAGGACACTTCGAACATTTAGTTTAAGTTGTTGAATAAATATTTTTACGTACTAAAACAACCTAGTTTTCTTTTGAATATCCTTAATAGTGACCCCATAGTGTTTGTGTAAAGAATCTTGGCAGAAATAAATCATTATGACGAAGTTTTATAACCATTTACAACATTACATGAAAAAAATATTTTCTCACCTTGATATTGATCTCGCTCATGTAGCTTAATATTACTTGTGAAGTATGCATTGTTATACCTTTTTAGAATCTACACATACTAGATAATTTATTAAGATCATGGGCAGCTATAGCGCCGTACTTTTTTTTTACACAGTAAATGATCAAAAGTTGACCCTAAGTAAAACAAAAACATAAAAAATCTTAAAATGACAATTTTGAAAATGACCAACGTTAAAAACGCCTAAAACAGTACTAAAACTAAATAATACACATCTTCAAGACTATAATACAAAAAAAATGACACAGAAATACCTAAATTTAACGAAATGGCAACGGAATGAATGCAAAGAGTAGCGAAATTTATAAAAAAACATAAAAGTCTACGCCATTTCCATACGGTTAGAAACCCTGGCAAAAAGATACGATTTTCCAATAGTCTCATAGCCGGACCAACTCCAGTTTACGACTTATCCATTATTTACGACAGACCCTGTATATGGGTAGTCGGTGGTTTCAATGCGTGTGTGAGTGTGGTGTGCATAAGCGTGTGTTGTGGTCCAGCCGGAGCTGGTGTCGGCGCTGAACAAGCACTCGTGGGTGCTGAAGGCGGCGCGCGTGCTGTGCGCGCGCTCGCTGCGCCTGCGCGCCGGGGCCCGCGCGCTGGCGCACAACGCGAGGCTCATCGGGCCCTTCAACGACGACGAGACCTTCACGCTCGAAGATTTTACGTTACTCGAAAGGTACGACTCTTTCGGGACTATATTACACTCAAATAAAAACAAGGTATAACAGATAGTGTTCGCAAGTTCGGTAAGAAAATAAATCACTTCCGAATGGTATACATAGGAAGCACGCCTTAATCTTTTCACCGCTTACGTATAGGCTTTGGAGTGCCTATGCGGCGCAGTGGTAGCGTGTGCGACTGTTGTTCTTGAGGTCTCGGGTTGTATGATCTACAAATATTTGTTTCGGAGTTTGGGTGTTTTCTATGTATAATATATATATATATATATATATATATATATATATATATATATATATATATATATATATATATATATATATTTACAAAAAAGTATATATATGTATTTATACAAGTTGTCTAGTACCACCCATAACACAAGTCGAAAAAGCTTGGGACTAAATGGCGTTGTGTGTAAGATGTCCAAAATATTTATTTATTTAGGGAGTAATAGAGTTGTGGGGGAACAGGTATCATGTTCCGCCCAACACAAAGGGAGATCCTCCGACCAGGCGAGGTGCTCATGCCCGGCGGGCTACTGCCCAACAGTTGATGTTGGGATGTTGTACATATGATAATCGGCGCGAGAACTTCTATTGCGCGATTCAGGATTAGTAGTTACTCCGCGTAGTGCGTTACTTCGTAGTTCAGTGTAACTTCGGTAGAAGGCGCTGCAGTATGTTATGTTGTATGTGGAGGCCGCCACACGAGTGATGTGGAAGTCGCCACAGAGTTAACGTCTTTAATTTAGAAACCGAAACAAAAACTTAGAAATGATGCTGTGCATCGAGGAGGTTTTCTAACCAATTACGAGTCGTGATACCTAACGAGATTAAGGTTTTCAACTGTGTAAGATTATATACGTAGTAGCAATAACATTAGTTAATTATTTCATATTGTCAATTGTATATGTTTTTGTTTCAGATTCAGCAACCAAGCATACGCCGATAAGCTCTCTGAAGTCTTAGATACGAAGAAATCAGTAGATTTGGATGATATATTTAGTAACGATGATGGTAATATTATCTTTTTTCACATGTGATGTCGATTACATGATATTTAATAGAATATTGTTCAATTACAAAGATTTACATTATATTAATTCTGAATTTGCCTTACTCCAAAATTATTCTGGCCGTTCGCGTATTAATAGTATAAAAAGGTTCATTTATTATTAAAACGAATTTAAAACGTAACTTCAACTTGGTTTCTAGATTATGAGATAAAGGAGCTAACTGTAGAAGACAGGCTGAAAGTAGTGTCAGTGGTAGCGGCCCGCAGCCCCCGCGTGCGAGCCTCCCTGCCGCCCGGCCTCCGCACCGACCACTCGCTCGTCGAGCTGCGGCCTCTGCGCGAGGACGAGGCTGCTATTGAGGTACCGCAACATTGTACACACAACAACACTGTACATTTAAGTAATGGACCCAAATAACCCTATTCAATATGTATTTGTCCGTTGTGGAAATTAAGCCCTGCCGGCAGTGATCACTGGCGAGTCGATAACCTTAAACTATTACGCCATGCCACTTGACTAAGAAGACTAACAATTTTAGCTATTTCCCAGTATTTGAAGTCAATTAGTTTTTTCATTTCTATTCATCGTGGAAGAGCCACGCTTCCGCATAAATAGCCGGCTCGACCGGAGTAACATCACGGCCTTGCAGAAAACCGGTATGAAATAGCGCTTACACTGTGTTTACGCTTACCATCAGGCGATACGTCTGCTCGTTTGCAATACGAGAAAAACAATATTATAGTCGTTCCAATCGTTTATTTAACTTTTGACAGATCACGCACATAAAGTTTTGTAATAATTTTTGATACAATGTACTACAGGGAATACTGTACTTCATGGACGGACTCCGCCCACTTAGAGATGTGTCATTCGTAATTATTGACCACAGACTATAAAAACGGTTTTGAAATAAATCGATTATCGATTATATTTATAAAACATACAATAAAATTATTCTTGTATGTCCTTTGAGTACTTTATTTTTTGGTATTTTAACAGTAACGAAGGGAGGAACGATACGCTCAACTCAACCAAACGTGAGAATTCACAAATAAATCAATACGGAGTAATATAAATATTCAACTCGACGTATGAAAATCTGGATTAACATTAACAACAAAATGGCGACGCGCGTCGGCTCCGCGTCCGGTGTTGCTGTTTAATAATCGATAAAAGTACGAAATTATCGATAAAATAATGAGTGTGTTAAATCGATTAAAACTACTTCATGCATAAAATCGATCTATAAAAGAAATCGAATCGGTGACGGGTCAGGGTATCACTATTTGATTAAGTATTAGAGCTGTCAAAAGTTAAATAAACGATTGGAACGACTATAATTGTGTATTTTTCCAGTCATTTTGGTACTGTCTATTGTAACGTTAATGTTGAATCATTCCAAGGAAAAAATTAAATGACTACTACTAATAATATGTAATGAAAGTGGTATAACAACAGATAATAGCCGTGTTGGACCCGGCATCGACAGCAGCTCAACGGCTCGCGCCACTACTTTTGGTTTTACGTCGCGTCATCAACTGCCGCATCAAGCTGTTCGTTAACCCGCAAGATAAGAACTCTGATATGCCACTTAAGAGGTACGTTTTGAATAAAACTGGTAGAACATAAAACTTTGTGAGTTATCAGAATTCCTTTCACACACCACCAACAAATTCGCGTAATTATGTGTGCAGTCATTTTTTGTGCCAAAACATTTACCTTTCTAAATAAAACATTGCGTCACGAGAATTTAAAGAAGAGCCTAACAGTGAATTTACTAACACATACTGTTAAATAAATTTCAACGATAAATTCCTGTTTTCAACATTTATTTTTGTAAATAAAAGCAAAGAATTAAAATAACAAGGGCGCGAATCTTTAAAAAAATAAAAGTTAATCCTATTTTAATGGGCTATCCTGTCATCAGTTTCTACCGCTACGTGTTGGAACCAGAGCTCCAGTTTACATCATCAGGAGCGTTGGCAGGCGGAGCCCTAGCGCGGTTCGCTCGCCTGCCGCACGCGCCTCTCTTGTCGATGGAGTTGAGGACTCCGCCCAACTGGCTCGTGGAGTGCGTCAAATCCGTTTACGATCTTGACAACATTCGATTGGCTGATGTGGATACACTTGTGCACAGGTCAGTACTAAACGCAGACCTAAACCACAAATACGCAATATAAATAGAAACTGGAAAACAATTTACATATTAGTAAGAAAATATCTAAAACTTACGTTTTAAATATTAACTGTATTAATGTTTTTTAAATAATATACAAAAATAGTGTATATTATTTAGATGTTTATTGATATAAGTATGATTTGGAGTTAGGTAAAATGAAAAAAATTACTAATTTGTGTTACTAATTTTTTTTTCCATATCTTGTAGTAAACATTACTAAAACTGAGTTAATTTTTGCTATGTAATCGAATAGTAATATGATAAATTAATAGAACAGAATTAGAATAAAAGTAGCCTTAAAAAGCACTGACAACTAAATAATTTCTAAATGAAACTTTATTTTTACAGTGAATTCGAATTGGAATACTTACTACTGGAAGGTCACGCCTGGGACACAACACTGGGCACTCCACCACGTGGTCTCCAGCTGGTGCTGGGCACGAAAGACAAAGCAGAACTCATGGACACCATAGTTATGGCAAATCTTGGTTACTTCCAGCTTAAGGCTAACCCTGGAGCATGGACATTAAGGCTACGGCCTGGAAGATCAGATGAAATTTACGAGATTG
Organism: Spilarctia lutea; assembly: GCA_916048165.1. NCBI lineage: Eukaryota > Metazoa > Arthropoda > Insecta > Lepidoptera > Erebidae > Spilarctia > Spilarctia lutea. Next base: position 10,135,383 of record OU696471.1, on the reverse strand, counting down.
TTGGGTATGTTGTGATAAGTTATATTATTATGTATCTTTTGTGTATTTGTATTATGCATTCGTGCTAATAGTCTCACTACCAAGGATGCCGAAGACCGGGCAAAGTGGAGAAGAAAAAGCAGGAGAGTGGACCCCGGGCTCCAGAATGGAAGCAACCGGGATAAACGCTAAGACGATGATGATCTTTTGTGTATTTGCCCCATTTGCCTCGGTGGCGCAGAGGTTGTGAATGCGATTGCTGTACTTGAGATCAAATCAAATGGTTGGTTGGTTCAAATCCTAGGTCGGACCAAGTGTTTGTGCGATCTACAAGTATTGGTTTCGGAGTTTGGGTGTTTTCTATGAATATTATGTATGTATACATACATACAAAAAAAGTATATATGTATTTATATCAGTTGTCTAGTACCCATAACACAAAGCTTGGGACTAGATGGCGTTGTGTGTTAGATGTCCGAAATATTTATTTAAAAGTGAGATGAACTTCTTTCAAGCTCTGCGTATTTCTAGCCTAAAATTTACAGAGTTTGTAAATAAAACGTGATTTTTTTCATGTAAAATAATTTGAATCTATTACATTATTCTAACTTTTAAAATTGTACACACCTTAATCCATATTTTTTAATATACAGTCACGAGAATACCGATACCCCGGCAGACAGTGACGATATTCAGGTACTGATGAGTTCGTTCCGAAGTCACGTGATCAAACTGCGGGTCAGCAAGAAGCCCGACAAGCAAAACTTAGATCTGCTCGTTGAAAATGATGACAAGAATTCTGGCGGTATATGGAACTCAATAGCCAGGTAAACTTCGCCAATTATTATACATCCTTACATACTTAAACTCATTTATTAGTGCTGTTTTACTTTGGGTATACAATAATGATAAATAAATTTAAAAAAAACCTGGAACTCACTACCAGCGAACGTGTTTCCGTCCCACTATGATCCCAGGTCCTTTAAGCGAGCCGTGAAAAAGCATCTCACTAGGCCTCCATAGTGCTGGTCACCATGCTGCACTATCCTTGTTTGCATTGAGGATGGTGACCAACACTCTTGGATGCTGCTGGTGCTTTCCATCAGGCAGGGCAGAGTCATTTTGGTAGCTCATGTATAAAAAAAAAACAATACACAATAACTATATAAGGTATTTGTCTGTATCATAAATATATAGCAATTTCCGCTTAATTAAAATCAATATCACAAACATTATTGTATCACCTTTTAACTTTTAACTATCATGAGTTGCAATCCAATAAAAGTTAAGTAATATTCTAAATATAAAAATTTAAAACAAATTATCTTCTATTAAGTAGTCTGACCTGGTGACGAATTACAATTCTATAAGCTGCTGGTTAGTACATTTTTCATACATAATTGTAGTTTTGACAGATGGTAAATAGTTATTTGTTATACAAGAGTGCAAAGTTGCTTTTTAACTGCGTGCTCAATTTTTATGAACCAGCAAGTGAAGGATTCTAAAATTGAATCACGAGCGCAGCGAGTATTAGAATCCTGAGCATTAGCGAGGGAATCAAAAGAGCACGAGGTGAAAAATATGTGCACTCGAGTGCAACACGTCACTTTTTATCCCACTTCAGTGAGAAAATGACTAAATACAAAAATTCGTTTACAATCACAAGATACTTTTATTTCAGTTTAAATAAATAAATATTGCTACAATTACTTAAGTTGCATGTAATATTTTTAATGATTTTTTATTTAAATCTATCAATCTTAACCCAAATTAGAACATATGCACACGATGTTCTAAATTCAATTTACTTTATCAGAGGATAAAAGCTAGAGAGCGTATAAAAACGGCTTTTGCACTCAGATATCGAAGGGCAAATATACTCTTCCCGAGATAGGGTTGGGCAGAGGATGAAAAATGTAATGGTCAAGGTGTCAACTACCCGAAACTGTAGTTCCTTCATGCGACCAGGAGCTCTCTGCATATTATTTAATACGATGATTTTGTAAAAACCCATATTTTAAGCCCCGAAGCAGATTTTACTTCAGCGATAAAACATAAATGTAAATATCTTACTGTGTTGTTGGACAGTTCGTTCGGCGGAGGTGACGATCAAGAAGCACAAGAGGAAACTATAAACATTTTCTCAGTCGCATCAGGACATCTGTACGAGAGGTTCTTACGTATTATGATGTTGTCTGTACTCAAACACACAAAGTCGCCTGTTAAGTTCTGGTTTCTCAAGAACTACCTCAGTCCTTCACTCAAGGTAAGTTGAAGTCTTCAGGAATCATCACACTTTACGACTTAAACGTGAGGTTACCGAAACCCCAAACCTCCCATTCCCGTCGCTCTCGCTTGTTAATCTACTTATACCATAAAAAACATACGGACTAATGTCGGTTAAAATAGTTATTGTTACGAAGAAAAATCATTGCAGACAAAAAGACTCGAAACATCATGAAAATTCTCGTTGGTTTCTTGAGGCACAGAATAATGAACCTTACACCGATATACATAGCGTCGAATATAGATTGATAGTCGCGCGGTTGGTTTGATTACATTCGACGGCGCGTTCTTGGAACCGGTCATTAAACTCTCTCGAATGTACTAGTAATAGCGGCATGTAATAAAAAAGAGGGTCTCGCGGGCCGCAGTTCAGTTGAGTATGAGTTACAGTGCGACAAATATCATAGTGATATCAGTGATTAACCTAAAAATACATCAAATGTATCTTCAATATGGGAATGCAAGTCAATATATGTTTTAGGATATCTTGCCGTTCATGGCGCAAGAGTACGGATTCGAATACGAGCTGGTACAGTACCAGTGGCCGCGCTGGCTCCAACGGCAGCGTGACCGACAGCGAACTATCTGGGGGTACAAGATCCTTTTCCTAGATGTGCTTTTCCCTCTACACGTTAAAAAGATCATCTTCGTGGACGCAGATCAGGTAAAGTACACTTATTATAAATATTTGTATAATAGCAAGCAAGAACCGTTTATCATCTATTAATATCTCGCAGATTGTCCGCGCTGACCTGAAAGAGTTGGTGGAATTGGATCTAGGCGGTGCTCCTTATGGTTACACACCGTTCTGTGAAAGTAGAAAAGAGATGGAAGGCTTCAGGTATGTTCGGGCCCATATAAATTATCGACAAACAAAGGAGAAATAGACAGTCATAAAGGAATTTCTTATTAAACCATAATTACTTTTTGATTAAATTTTTTTGTTAAAATGCTTACCGATTCTATTACTAAAGTATTTTATTTAGGCTCTTGAATGCGTGCCCAATCTCATATTTTACTACAAGTACAAAATGAGATTTTAATAACTCCCAATATAGTATATTATTCACAAACACTATTTAATAATACTAAATAAAAATAGTAAATTTATTTCTTTAAATATTTAATAGTAATGCTATGTGCTTTTCTTAGATTCTGGAAGCAAGGCTACTGGCGTAACCACTTACAAGGTCGAAGCTATCACATCAGTGCGCTATACGTGGTGGACTTGAAGCGTTTCCGCCGCATCGCCGCTGGAGATCGCTTGCGAGGACAATATCAAGCCCTTAGCCAGGATCCTAACAGTTTATCTAATTTGGGTAAGTACTTTCAGTCAAAAATATTCTCAATGGCTTTGAAAAGAATTCTATGTTATACATATATGAACACAAAAACAATATATTGTTTTTAATATCTTTATCATTACAGTAGCCCAGAATATATTGGCAATTTCTTTTTTCTTCGATTTGGCCAGTGCTTTGCCGTACCTATTGAAATAATAACGTTATTTGGAGTAATATGTTATTTACTGCAATATGATGAGTTTCTAAAAATTAACTTTTAGGATAATGATAACTAAAATACACAATATGAAACGAAGTATAACAAGAAGTTATAATGACCATTATAACTTCAAGGTTTCAATGTCTTATTGGGTATTCTGTGCTCTCTTAACATATCTCCATCAGCTATTGACTGGTTTCGTAGTTACCTGTATGGTCGCCAGCAGCGTGTTTGTATTGAAAATACTTACTCCTCTTGGTGCACTACAACTGCAGACGTGCCTCAGGGCGGCGTTTTATCACCTTTACTTTTCTCAGTTTTTATTAACTCAATCACAAATCAATTACTTTCTTCCTACCATCTTTACGCAGACGATTTACAAATTTATTCACAAGGTACTCCAAATGAATTAACAGAAGTAGTGAATACAATTAACAAAGATTTGATGAAAATATGTGACTGGAGCGTAGAGTTTGGACTGAGTGTGAATCCGACCAAAACGCAGGTCATCATAGTGGGTAGCCCCGGGCTACACTGTAGATTAAACTTCCAGCAGATACCAAACATTGTTTGCAGCGGCTCGATTGTTCCCTTCAGTGAGAAAGTAAAAAACTTGGGGATACTTATGGATAGGTACCTATCCTGGGGCCCCCAGATTGGGGAAGTTAGCCGCAAACTATTTGCGGCAGCGGGGTCTCTGCGAAGGTTGCGAAACTTTCTTCCCATAAACACTAAAATTGCGCTCGCACAATCTCTTCTTCTTCCCATCCTTGACTATGGTGATGTCAGCTATCTAGATCTCACCGAAGACCAGCTAAATAAACTTGAGCGACTCCAAAATCTTTGTATTAGATTCATATTTGGACTACGCAAGTATGACCATATCTCAGAGTTTCGTTCTAAACTCAAGTGGCTCCCAATACGCTTTCGCCGGAATGTACATATTCTTTCTCTTTTATACAGTGTTCTGTTTCATCCTCATACCCTCTTTTATCTTAAAAAACGCTTTCAGTTTTTACACAACACTCATTGCCGGGACCTGAGATCATCAGAGAATTTGAAACTCGAAATGCTGTTGGCATTTCGAGTTTCAAATTCTCTCTCTGGAACGATTTGCCTGAAACAATCCGTCGCGCCAAAACCTTGGCTGTATTTAACCTCTGGGGTGCGGCATCGCGGATCCGCGATTGTCCCGTCGGTGCGGCATCGCGGATCCGCGATAACCGCAGTTAACTTGCATTTTAATTAATTTTGGGTATTAAAGTTATTATAATGAAGTCTAGAAAGGTTTGTTATGCATTTGCTTTATACGAACAACATTTTAAAACATTCGTTTGTCAAGTGCGCTTCAAGAGCCGTAAAAAAAACGAGTTCCAATTTCAAAGTTGACGATGACGCAACGCGATCTGTCAAGTGCCTCTTAAAACTGATTTTTTGCCGATAAGGTGGTTTTGAAGGTAGTTTGTTATTATATTTTACTTATTATACTTATTTTAGGAACCACTATCAATACGAATTGAGGCATAAATCATGCGTAATTTTGAATAGTGTTACTCAAAAAGTTACCGAGTCTATTACCTATTGAAAAGGGCTTACTCATTTGAAGGTTTTTACGCATTTATTCTTATGTTTTTATTGATAAAATGATATAATTGCGATGAGAATCTTATATAGAATATAAAATAGCAACAAAAATGTGTTAGAAAAGCTAAATATTTAAATAAACACTCATTTTTTGCCTGACGAGCGAAATTAGACGCACACATACACAGGGCTCCCACGCCATTACTGTTCTACATCATCATCAGCCTATCGCAGTCCACACACACACACACACATAGGCCTCTCCAATAGCACGCCACTTAAAATTGTATATCGCCGTTGATTCGTGTTTGCACGCAGCCTAGCGGGAAGTCCCGGAACTATTAACACCCACACATACACAGTAGTGACGGACAATGAACAAGACGTAAACTGATCTTTGTTTATGTTTTACTAAATTATTTTGTATTGACCATAGACTTTGTGTGTCACATAATGGAACGCTCAGTTGTTCTCTTTAGCATTCAGTCATTTCCATAGAGTTTAGAGAATTCTCAGAACTTAAAAATAATAAATGAAAACTAGTCTAGCAAACGAGTTCTTTTTTTAAATAACTTGATAAATAGGTTGTTTTTTTTATGTATTGTTCCTGTCTTTTGCACTAGTTAACTAAAAAAATAAATTATTTAACTAAAAAACACTATTTCTTCATATAAATACTACGTAATTTGGTGTTCGGCGCAAATAATAGTTTGATTGTGAAGTGACAAAATGGCGAATATCTCGACAGCGAAATGTGATTTTTACAAATATGTTTCTCAATGAATTTTTACTGCAGTTATAGTGTTTTTTATATCAGTAGATAGCTTAGTTATCGAACTTTATGAGGATAATAAGTAAAATGAATAATAAAACACATAAAATATTAAAATAATGTTTATTAACACAATAGGTGCGTAAATTGACACTTGGCTCAATTGTGAGTAAATAATAAAGCGATGACATTAGTTTAGTAATAAAATATGGCATAACCATGTACGCTTGTTATCCATCTATAGAAAAATAGTCACTTTTATAACCACCGAGTATTGTTTTTGAAAATATTTGATCATTTTCGTACACCATGCACCGTGTTGCAAAATTTTGCACTTTCGCCGCACGGTGCATGGAACCGGAAGTACCCGTTCCCGCATTCGAAAGATTAATATAAATAAATATAAATATTTTAAAAAACAATGCTCGGTGGTTATAAAAGTCATTATTTTTCAAAAGATGGATAACAAGCGTACATGGTTATGCCATATTTTATTACTAAACTAATGTTATCGCTTTATTATTTACTCACAATTGAGCCAAGTATTAATTTACGCACCTATTGTGTTAATAAACATGATTTTAATATTTTATGTGGTTTATTATTCATTTTACTTATAATCCTCATAAAGTTCGATAACTAAGCTATCTACTGATATAAAAAACACTATAACTGCAGTAAAAATTCATTGAGAAACATATTTGTAAAAATCACATTTCGCTGTCGAGATATTCGCCATTTTGTCACTTTACAATCAAACTATTATTTGCGCCGAACACCAAATTACGTAGTATTTATATGAAGAAATAGTGTTTTTTAGTTAAATAATTTATTTTTTTAGTTAACTAGTGCAAAAGACAGGAACAATACATAAAAAAAACAACCTATTTATCAAGTTATTTAAAAAAAGGACTCGTTTGCTAGACCAGTTTTCATTTATTATTTTTAAGTTCTGAGAATTCTCTAAACTCTATGAAAATGACTGAATGCTAAAGAGAACAAACTGATCGTTCCATTATGTGACACACAAAGTCTATGGTCAATACAAAATAATTTAGTAAAACATAAACAAAGATCAGTTTACGTCTTGTTCATTGTCCGTCACTACTGTGTATGTGTGGGTGTTAATAGTTCCGGGACTTCCCGCTAGGCTGCGTGCAAACACGAATCAACGGCGATATACAATTTTAAGTGGCGTGCTATTGGAGAGGCCTATGTCCAGCAGTGGACTACGATACGCTGATGATGATGTAGAACAATAATGGCGTGGGAGCCCTTTGTATGTGTGCGTCTAATTTCGCTCGTCAGGCAAAAAATGAGTGTTTATTTAAATATTTAGCTTTTCTAACACATTTTTGTTGCTATTCTATATTCTATATAAGATTCTCATCGCAATTATATCATTTTATCAATAAAAACATAAGAATAAATGCGTAAAAACCTTCAAATGAGTAAGCCCTTTTCAATAGGTAATAGACTCGGTAACTTTTTGAGTAACACAATTCAAAATTACGCATGATTTATGCCTCAATTCGTATTGATAGTGGTTCCTAAAATAAGTATAATAAGTAAAATATAACAACAAACTACCTTCAAAATCACCTTATCGGCAAAAAATCAGTTTTAAGAGGCACTTGACAGATCGCGTTGCTTCATCGTCAACTTTGAAATTGGAACTCGTTTTTTTTACGGCTCTTGAAGCGCACTTGACAAACGAATGTTTTAAAATGTTGTTCGTATAAAGCAAATGCATAACAAACCTTTCTAGACTTCGTTATAATAACTTTAATACCCAAAATTAATTAAAATGCAAGTTAACTGCGGTTATCGCGGATCCGCAATGCCGCACCGACGGGACAATCGCGGATCCGCAATGCCGCACCCCAGAGGTTAAAACGCTAGTGAAGGATTATTACCTGTCATTATAATTATGTACTTGTTATATATATATGTATTATATTTTAGTCTGTGTATTTATGTGTATCTATATATGAGTATATTTATATGTGTAATATGAGTAGATGTGTAAGTACTTATATGTAACTGTTAAATATTTTGAATTTGGTGTTTTTTTTTTTATTTTCACATGGTAAATTTAAAACTTGTGCACCCTTCTACTGCTACCCTAAATAATATCACTTACCTTAAATATCCATACAAAGGTTGTCTGTAAGAGATCGCCATTAGCGATAAGACCGCCAATTGTCACATTTGTATATTACAACTCCTTTTGTCTATATGTTATGTGTGTACAATAAAGATAAATAAATAAATAAATAAATAATTATTGATTTCAGATCAAGATTTGCCGAACAACATGATACATCAAGTAGCAATAAAGTCATTACCTCAAGAATGGTTGTGGTGCGAGACTTGGTGCGACAATGACTCCAAGACCTACGCTAAAACTATTGATCTGGTAAGTACAAAAATAATTTGTTGTATTTTAATTTACCAGCAGTACACCAAAAGGTGTTTGTTTGAACGCAGAATTTGCCGTGCCAGTTCTAGATAAATTTATCTAGAGTCGAATCAAGTCGATCATAGGCTATTTGCAATCGCTTACTTATTCCCTAAAAATGAATATTTTCAAATATTTGTACAGTTCAGGAAAAGAACCTGCTACGTTTTTTGTAGCATTGAAACAACTTACCTCTGCGCTATAGGATCCTCTGTTAATTTATAACATAAAAATACATAAACCACTTTTGTTAAACATATTATGTTGTTTGTGACAGTGCAATAACCCAATGACAAAAGAGGCAAAGTTGTCAGCTGCGATGCGTATCGTACCAGAATGGAGCCAGTACGACGATGAGATCAAGGCACTTCAGGCGAGGGTACGGCGCGGATTGTACCTGGCTTCGGATCACGAACAGGTAACAGAATTAAGAACCTAGGTAAAACCCGAGCCAATAACATATATAACTGTAAAACCCCCCAATAATGATTAAGGTTTGGTAATGTCTTGATCTGAACTTAAAGATCCGAAACTATGAGACTAATAACTCCCTCACAACCACCGCTGTTACTCCTGTACCAGGATTACCACATGTATTTGGACATTAGATGAAGTACAGAACAATAAATAAAGTTTATGCCCATCTATTTTAACTGACATTTATCTACTAGCAAGACCTACTAAGTATATAATATTGTTTCAGGAAATTGAAGCGCCTACCATAGAAGAAACTACTACAGACAGTAGACGTTCAGGTAAGTACCTGCTGACTATTATTAGTAACTGCATATACTTTAATCTAATTGAGCAATCTGAACTAAGGAATATTATTAACTTGTTCAATATAATGAGGTAATATTGAAATAAATGTGTTTTTTTAGCACTTTACTCACTTTTGATCCTATAAAGATAATTTCACCTATAAGTGGAAAAAAGGCAAGATAACGAATTACCTTTTTTCTGCTTTGGCAACATTTTACGGTTTTGAAATTTATATGTCCCATCTGGGCAGTATGTTAATTTTTTTTTCAAGTTTGATGTCTCTTAAATGGTAATTAAAATATTAAAAGAAAATATTATTTCTGTTTCAGAACACGACGAACACACCGAGTTATGATGAGTTACAGTACTGATAATAATTATAGTTTATTCCAATTTTTGTTGAATGGTTCATTTGTCAGTGAGTGAATGATATGTACGATATGATCACTGCTGTGTGATGTTCAGCCTTCGATGAAGTTCCACTATTGGTTGTAGTAAAACTAAATTTTATGTATTTTCTAACTTGAAATAAAACTTATCTACTGAGATTTATAATAACCATATCAAAATTGTAAATAGATCAAACTTTAATACAACTTCAATATTAATATTCACCAATGTAACATGCCCGTGCAATGTAATTTTGCACTATGCTTTATTTCCTACATATTACTTAAGCCGCTACTAGTTTTGTTATAAGTTTAGTATGTGATTTTTAGTTCATAAGCAAAAAGATTTTTTATCTGTTATTTGCTAAAGAAGTTCTATTTTTGTAATTCAAGTAATACAAACTATTTTCTATTGTCACATTACCAATGAGTATGAATCGGTTTATATAAATAAAGCTGGACTGAAAAATTTACTGTAGAGATATAGTTATACAATTCTATCACCTTTTATAGTTGACTGAATGATAGGAGGTGGGGAAGGTGCCATAGTTACACCACGTATAGTGGTCGTCTTGCTAATTGCTCCACATCCAGTTCTTCGGTTCACCTTCCAATGTAATGATGATTTGGTGACTCTGACAGTATCTATGTGCATTTCGTTACGTCATCAAATAAACAATACAAAAAATTTACCCGATTAATAAAAATTCTATGCTTAATAAGTTGGACAAATCCATGGTTATTTGATGGGATCATTGTTTTTTATGCAAAATTGAAACAAGTACATGTTTCCGATTGTGTTTAAGTTAAAGTCTATATCTTAGTTGTTACCTCATGGGTCGTATTTACATTTATATCTTTAGTAATTGGTTTTAGTCTCTGTAATTGGTAATTATACTACATTAAATACTATAGTACTGTAAATAAATAACATGTCACATTACTCTTGATTTTTATTTTTACTACCAGCAACACAGGGTTCTTTTTTAATGTCATTGCGTTTCATTTTACGAAAAGGCAAGACTTTATTTTTAACTATATAAAATTGATTTGGCAATTCTTTGTCTCATTTGGGAGGAATTTAATCATTCTCCTTACTTTCTTGTATACCAAGACACCGTGGCATTCACCTGCTCCAACAAAGTGTCGAGTCATTCGTTACTAATGAATAATCATTTAAATAGTTTAATACAGAATCATTGAAAACGAAACTGTTCAATATAACTTCTTTGTGAAGATGACTCATTTCTTACATTTCTTTGCCCCATTTTTTTAGCGTGGTCATGAGATATAGGGAATAAAGTGAAAGAGTATAAAAGAACCAACTTCTTAATATCCTTCCAGGTGGCATAGTTTTTATAAAGATGGAGCCCATATCAATTTACATTTGTTTAGAAATACTCTAATAAAGTAAAACGATAATTTCTAAGTACAACTTTATTTACAACGGTACTTAAACTTAAAATCACTATATATATAATACTAGATTGAAATGATGTATCTCATAAAATAATCAAAACAGTACGAAAAATACTGTCTTTCTACAGTTGGATACAATTTATTCTACATTAATGGCCTTGTTTGAATGGCGTACTTACAATAGTTGTCCTACAATGTTCATTATTGAAGACAGGAGACGTACTAGCTGACCAAGTGTCCCGGATTAGGAGGTTAAAGTTAAACACCATTCACTAATAATACCGAATAGAAATTAGATGTTTTATTTAAATTTTAAAGATACGCGAGTTAACTTTTTACCCGACTACGGAGAAGTCTAACAAAAGGGTTATATGTTTGGCAGTCTATGTACCTATGTTAGTATTTTCCGCAATACCGACTATTCTGCTGAACCGATTTTAATCAATAAGGTGTGAAACATTCATAATAATAAACCGGGTGAAATAGGCCATACAAATTTTATCAATATTTTCTTGTTCTTGTTTGTATATGTTTTGTTCAAATAGGTACCTACACAAATACATTTAAGGGCATAACGTTCACCTTTATCCGCCGAGTACGCCGTGTTAACGCCGCACTCCTACAGGATAGGCGCATTTAAAATGCCTGCCAAATGAATTTAACTGAAGAAATTTGTTCGGATACATAAATATCTGACACGCCAAATAAGTAACATAAACTGAAGAACTTCTATCAGCTACCGGAGTCCACTACTGGACAAGCGTTCTCCTATTGATCGTCATATTTTTTCGTACTGTAATTTTACTCTAACACTGTATCATTATTATTATCATAATAGAAGAAAAGTATGTCTAGTAAGAAGTAGTAATGAAAAATATATACATCGAGATACTACCGCTTTCTATCTTCATTAAAAGTACTATTAGGTATAATATGAAAGTGAGTATTCTATCTATATTCTATTAAGTTTACATTATCAAGTTACAGAAATGGAAAATCTAAATTTTACAAAGTCTTAATAGATCTACATTACATTAAATACCTACTCATTATTGTCGAAAATTTGATAATACAGTTTAAACAGTTACGTACTACGATCATAATCGATATCTCACAAAATATAAATTAACAGTCTTAAATAAATAGGATTAGAAGACCTACTCCTAAGTATCTCAGTAGCATGCTCCTGAAAAAACCTCTACCATTCAAGTGTCCGTTAATTTTAGCGATTTGTGCGATATTCCATTTACCCACCTGATATTTTGATTCGATTGTATTTGATCGCAATCATTTCTTTTCGATCGAAGTATCGTATGAAACGTGAATCGTACATCATAAATTAATGTAACCCATTGAAACATCTAGTATACCACACTTAGTTATTATAGAAATGTTATTTTAACTGGATATAAAGACAGTGGATATTTAACACTATCATTTGTTGTATAAGTAATGACTAGCTAAAATATAAATAAGTATATCTTTGGTAAAAAATTATAATATGAGTATTCAATGGATGGTATTAATTTTTTAGTAAAACTTGACGATATTTATTTTCGTGGACTGCATTAACTAAAACAACATTATCAACATGAACATTTTAAAATTTTAAAATATTCAGAGATAGAATGTTGTTTTTTTTTAAATTTAAATGCAACGACAAAGCAGACCTAAGACATAGGTCAAAACTGCTGAATATATTAAAAGTATGACAATATTAGAATGCTATTCTTCAAAACATACTTAGAATAAATACTTAGTAAATGGTAAATTACCTTTTACAGAATTTAAAAGCGATGTCTACATAACGGAACTGATTTCAAACTTAAATAAGAGAATTAATTATTCTCATTGAGTAAAAGCATGAGCATAAGCATTCTTCTATCAGGCCTAGGTCCTAGGTCTGCTTTGTTGTTGTATTTAAATAAAAAAAAAAAACAAGATTATTAAAATGTTCATGTAAGAGTAAAATTCTACTTCGTACTCGTCATGATTTATTGATGAATTTTTTTTTTTTTTTATTAAATTCAGGTACATTTTCAATAGTGAAAAGGTGTAGTATGCATTGTATATTTTTAATGTTCGAAGATAATTAAATTACTTAGAGTACATACTGAGATCTATTACTTTTACATAATGTAATTGTCGTTGAATTTCATTGTTGTAGGTATAATGAAGGAATTACTTTAATGTTGTAGTTGTCCAACTTTTCTAATCTATTTAACTTTATTCAAGGAATCGTAATGTTTCATTATTATTTATACTAATAAAACATTTCAACAAAATAATTATTTTCGATTCGATTCAGCACATCACTAGTACTTAGGTACTTGGGTGTTTTTTTTTTAATTGAAGCTAAAATAAAACGTTTGTTGTTATATAGTTAGCAAATTAAGCCAAGATCCAACTTCTAAAAATATTGGTAATAATGAAACAGTAAAAGTACCTAGTTACGATTTTGGGTCAAGAAATAAATAACCTATTATTATTTATTAAAGATTGGAATTGTCAAAGATACGAAATACAAGCATGAAGTGAATAGTCATTCACTGTAAAGCCATTACATTTTGAATGATAGGGCAATGCGTGCCAGGTATTAGTATTATATAACATCCTCCACAAAGACAGCTTGTCGCTCACTTGTCTTGAAAACCAGCTAGGTGATAGTTTTGGTGTCTACTTACTCAAAATACTAAATATGATATAATGTTGTATTAGAATAGAATTAGTCGTGAGTCAAGAACATATCTAATAAAGTATTACTGTTTTACTGTTTTACTCTCGTCTGTATCTTGACTAGCGTCGGACACGATATTGGAATCCTTTATCAAAAAGTCTAGCGACCTATCGTATCGGATTGCAAACCAGTCGGGCAGCTACACTACCGTATTTTTTGGTAAAGTGATCAGTTGCAATAGTAGTCCTCGGTCGTGAGCCTGCAGAGCTGGCAGTCGACGCGGCAGCACCAGTGGTAGCGGCAGTGATCAGTTGCAATAGTGGTCCTCGGTGGTGAGTCTGCAGAGCTGGCAGTCGACGCGGCAGCACCAGTGGTAGCGGCAGTGATCAGTTGCAATAGTGGTCCTCGGTGGTGAGTCTGCAGAGCTGGCAGTCGACGCGGCAGCACCAGTGGTAGCGGCAGTGATCAGTTGCAATAGTGGTCCTCGGTGGTGAGTCTGCAGAGCTGGCAGTCGACGCGGCAGCACCAGTGGTAGCGGCAGTGATCAGTTGCAATAGTGGTCCTCGGTGGTGAGTCTGCAGAGCTGGCAGTCGACGCGGCAGCACCAGTGGTAGCGGCAGTGATCAGTTGCAATAGTGGTCCTCGGTGGTGAGTCTGCAGAGCTGGCAGTCGACGCGGCAGCACCAGTGGTAGCGGCAGTGATCAGTTGCAATAGTGGTCCTCGGTGGTGAGTCTGCAGAGCTGGCAGTCGACGCGGCAGCACCAGTGGTAGCGGCAGTGATCAGTTGCAATAGTGGTCCTCGGTGGTGAGTCTGCAGAGCTGGCAGTCGACGCGGCAGCACCAGTGGTAGCGGCAGTGATCAGTTGCAATAGTGGTCCTCGGTGGTGAGTCTGCAGAGCTGGCAGTCGACGCGGCAGCACCAGTGGTAGCGGCAGTGATCAGTTGCAATAGTGGTCCTCGGTGGTGAGTCTGCAGAGCTGGCAGTCGACGCGGCAGCACCAGTGGTAGCGGCAGTGATCAGTTGCAATAGTGGTCCTCGGTGGTGAGTCTGCAGAGCTGGCAGTCGACGCGGCAGCACCAGTGGTAGCGGCAGTGATCAGTTGCAATAGTGGTCCTCGGTGGTGAGTCTGCAGAGCTGGCAGTCGACGCGGCAGCACCAGTGGTAGCGGCAGTGATCAGTTGCAATAGTGGTCCTCGGTGGTGAGTCTGCAGAGCTGGCAGTCGACGCGGCAGCACCAGTGGTAGCGGCAGTGGCAGCGCTCCAGGCGCGACGAGCGCAGCGCGCGCCTTCCCCGCCCGCAGCACAGCCTCCCGCACCCGCCTGGGCCAGAGCCCACGCTCGCGTTACACTTCCTGCAGCGACACGGATATGCATTACTTCATACTCATTCTTCATAATTAAGTATTGGACAAACAAGCACACTTTAATGGTTAGTTGCACATAAGCCTTTTCTTATCATGTATTACGCTAGTATGACAGGTCAGTATGCCAGCTTGAGGATAAAACAAACGAGTACCTGAACTTTAATAGTCCACTGTCGGACGCCTCTTCTTAGCAAGGAGATTTTGTACGTGTTTTCCATCTCCTTGCAGTACAGTTGTCCTGCAACTCCCTTAGCCGACTTTACACACTATGTATTCTTAATCCGCCTCCATACATACAATACAAACAAATATAAGACAGAGTTTGTGTATAATTTGCTTGATTACGGACCTTCCATGTGTCCCCAGTGAGCCAGCAGCGGGATCGGGTTCACAGTAGTCGGGGCTCGGCGTGACGTAGCGCAGCTTGGGCCGCACACGGCGCGTGTGGCGACGTCGGGGCCGTAACGGCGCGGCGCGAGCGGCCTCGCCCGCCAGCGCGCTCGCCACGCGCGCCAGCGGGGGCAGGGCGCGCCAGCACGTGCGCACCGAGCACGACCCCGACACGCCGTGGCAAGTACACTTCGTGCGCATTCCCGTGGACACTGCCTGGTATCACAAAAGTATGTTTTTTAGTTCCGGTAATGTAATAAAATCAAGTCCTAAACGTATCGCTTCATAAGTTACTCTACCAGCAGAGTCACTGTGCACTGTAGTCAATTTTAACCGATTTATTAACTTCCGTTGGTCAAAATTAACAGTGAGAGCGTACAATACCATCAATGTCACTAGAGAATGTAAGTTAGATAGACTAAAAGAAAAATGTCAACAAAGAAGATTTGACACGACCACTGTCGTTCCTAATTTTCCTAATTACATCGCAGGTAATTAAGTTCTATTTTAAAAAGGACGGCACTTATTTCAGAATTTTAAAATGCTAATGAATTTGAAAATTTTACAGGATTTGAAGTAAATACTAAATCCAAAAATAGTGTGACTATCTCTAATTCAACCAAAGAAAATAAGATGAACGATGTGGGACTGATTTTCTTCAATACAAAATGGTCAAAATTTTCTAACGCGTTTATGGATGTAGAAAATGTTCGTAGCCGATCGTAGCTGGCGTAGCACAATAACGAAGTACAACTTTTGTAGGCACATAGTTTTTAACATAGCACAAGTGAGTAGCAAGTTGTAGTTGTTGTTGTACTTGTTTTATGTACTTAAGTGTATAATAATATATAATAAGTTTACCGAATATTTTTTCCCCTTTGGATGAATTAATACGAATTATAATTTGTTTGTTTATCATACGCTTACATTAAGATACTGACCCTAATCGTTTCATTAATTTGAAATTAATAAAACAATCGTTATTTAAGATATTATTATCAGAGTTTTCAAATTATTAAAATATGTTAAAATTAGATGTGAAAGAAAAGCAAAGAACTATAAACCTTAAAGTTAAATACCTTAAGGATTACTGATAGTATCAGCGATGTACGTATGCACGTACATACACTTACATTCAAATCATCAAAGCGGTGGGCAGAACGTTGAAAATATTGATTAAGGGGTAAACCTAAATCTATTAATGTAAAGCGGACACTATACAGATTAGTTCGTAAAAAGGTAAGTATCTAACCTTACGTCCAAATCGTACATTCATCAAATTAGCAGAAGCTATGAGCGACCTTAGTCGTTCGAGTCGAGTTTGCAAATCCACTTGAGGATCAAATCTCGGGTCGTCAGCCGCCATTCGGTATTCTATATTGCGATATCGTGAGCCTCTGTCTTCATAATCGTACCTGAAACGTATAGACATTTTAGTATATTACGGTACTTTAAGCTGTTGTTTTACAATCCTATATTTGGTGGTTTTTTTTAAAATGTATGTTCACTGTTATCTGGCTTTTCACTGTTATTATTACCTAGGTCTAGATCTGAATCGTTTTCTCGTCGGCCTGCCTCGTCGCGGTGATCGTGGAAGCCGCTTCCGCCCACGGCGCCCTTTCCTTCTAGTCTTCGGCGCATCAGTCGTATTAGCCGGTGCCGGTTGATCGTCCACTAAAATTACCACCGGTGGCACTGTGGTTGGTTCCTGGGTGCTTGTAGTAGTCGGTAGTTCAGTAGTAGTTGTTTCCATTTCTATGAACTCATCCACTTTGCCTTCTCGGACATCTATCTCGTGAGTATCCAAAAATTGCTTAGCGAATCTAAAAAAGAATTGCAATTTGCGATAATAATTATAATTGGGTAAAAATAAATATTATTCTATTAGTTTACGCCGTGAAATGATGTAAAGATGCATCTTTACATACATACATTTACATTTAAAATATTTTCTCAGTTGGCTGACTTTGAATAGACATTATTTTTTCACATACCGTTCCGCCCACTGAAAGTTGTCTCCACAGCCGCCCCATTTAAATCTAGCGTGAGGTTCGGCAGGCGTGACTTGGGCTTGTCTGGGAGGCCGCGGTGGTGCGCGCGGAGGCGCCGCGCATGAACACGCTGGTAAAGATCCTGCAGCACAGGCTCGTGCAACCGACCACGCCAGTGCTGCCGCTGACATCGCGTATACATACGCTTGCTCACGAGTACCTGTAGACATAAAGCGCTTATTTAAATGACTAACATAGGTGATCAAGCTTGTTCTTATTTACAACTTGCTGAGCCCCGTGGCACAACAACAACAGCGGGTATCGCCGCGGGGCAATCGGTATCTGCTAGCGAAAGTACCGTCAAAATCGGTTAAACTGTTCCAGTTCCAGTAAAAAATACACACTATTTCGTTGACGGATGCTTTGTTATTATTGCAGGAAAAGACAAGCGGCTTATTATTGTACATATCGGCAGTATTAATGGATTTTTAGAAAGAGGATTCAAATATTTTGAATAAAAAAAACCGCTGACTACCACTAAGATATGGATGCCACAGTATTTGAAAATTGGTTCCAAGATGTTTTACCTAAATTGGATGAGAATGCAGTTATTGTTTTAGGTAATGCATGTTATTATTTTCAAAAATTTGACAAATCACCTACAACTTCATCTCAAACAAGACATTATTGAATAGCTACGGTCGAAAAATATTACTTGTACCAATCAATGTTAAAGTTACAACGTTTGGATATGGTTAAGCAAAACAAAGATCGTTTTAAAAAAACGGTGTAAATGAGATGGCAAAGTCCACTAATCGTCGAATTTGCCGCCGTAACACTGGGAGCTCAACCCAATTGAACTTGTTTCAGCACAAGTGAAGGGCTACGTGGCAGCAAATAATAAAAGTTATACAATTGATTAAGTTCGAACTTTTTTGTTACAAAACCCAGCAACAACAAAACAAGATCAATACGTTTAAAATTATACTTTTACTAACTTAATTTTTATTACCGCGCAATTTGTTTCAAAACTACACTACCATAACATTGTTATTTTAGTGTAGTTGCGAAACAAATTAATAACAGTGTTTCAATACGAAAAGCAACAGTAGTAACAAAATTAAGTTGTACAAAGTTATAATTCTGCAAATAAAAAAGGGCTACGTAGTGGTTACGTAGGTAAATCCACATTTTGTTTCTGAGTATAAAAATATAATATATTATAATTAGTTAGAAAGGTACTAAGTTCCTATATAGGTATAGGTATACGGTCAACTACAATTAATTAATTGTTAAGACCATTTTAATTTTCCTGTAAGTTGTAATCAACGCCGACTCATCTAAATAGTTTATGCCATTAATGTAATTTTGACTGCCTCGGTGGCGCAAGTAGCGTAGCGTATGCAACTGCTGTGCTTGAGGTCTCGGGTTTGATTCTCGGGTCAGACCAAATGTTTGTATGATCTACATATATTTGTTTCGAAGTTTGGGTGTTTTCTATTTATAATATGTATGTATTTACAAAAAAAAGTATATATGTATTGATATCACTTATCTAGTACACATAACACAAGCTCTGCTTAGCTTGGGACTAGATGGCGTTGTGGGTTAGATGTCCGAAAATATTTATTTGATATATTTACTTATTATATGTGCGCTTTTTGCATGCCACATTTTGTTATTTCACTTTGATTAGAAATACACTTAAGTTAAAAATGCACTTCTGGCTCTTTGATTTTATGACCTTACGGTAATAACATGTTTTTTAGAAATGGACCTGGTCCGCCTGATATATAAGACAAAACAAAGACAACATTCAAGTCCCTAGTTAAGTATCATCATTATGATTGGGCTCTGGAGAGCATTTTTTAATGGAAATAAGCAAACCAGCAGACGTATCGCTTGATGGTAAGCGATTACCGTCACTTATGGACACCCGCAACACCAGAGGCGTCACAAGTGCGTTGCCGGCCTTTGGGGGATAGGGAGAAGAATGGGGATGGGGGTAGGGGTTGGGGTATGTATCTCCGGTATCCTCACTCACTCAGTCAGTGAAACAGAGCGCAGGCGCTGTTTCACCGGTCGAGCCGGGCCATGCATGCCGAAGCGTGGCTCGCCCACGATAGATTTTCTTAATCGACCGGCCTATTAGCCTAGTAATTGGTGACCTTGAATGCCACGAAACCATGACGTGAAGGATTGATTTGCTCCGAAAAACGTGTGATGAACTAAAAAAAGTTTGCTGTACCACTATCGTCATCATTCTACACCCATGAAAAATACAGCTTCCTAGCTCAATGATACGATACGTCTAGATAAGCAGGAGACAAATTAGTAAAGCTCATAGAGGTTCCTTTTACGTGAAATTAAGATCAGACATTCTAATGTTACCTCTGGAACGTTTAATAACATTTTTCTATTCTATAAACGGCATAATAAATAATTATCAAGTGGCGCCCCGTTAAATAGAAAGTCCAGCATAGTATTTATTATTTTAATTATATACGATACGATACAGTTGTACGATAACGCCCGCACGTCCTTAGCTTAGCGAAACAATGGCATCTGACGTGCTTATCGGACAACACATCGGCAGCGCAAAGCGCGCGTGAGTGCACAGCTCACGGTTATCGCTGAATGACATCCCAACCCCACCATCCCTCCTCCCAACTCCCGGCACGCTTGATTCATGCGTGTAATTAAATCTTTTGTCAGGCTCGCTGTACCTCGACCCCTAAACCCTTGATCATATTGTAAGACGAGCTTTCGATTGCCTTTCTAATTTAGTAGACTAAAGATAACTTTGGATTTCTAAAGAAAAGATTGTTCTCATCAATAAGGATTCGCAAGATTGATTTCTACGTTAACCTCCGGACACCGCCCACCTAACTGTAAAACTGATGCTTTTTTGCACAATACCTATCTGCAATAACTTTCCTACTCTCTCTCCCCACTATTGCTATAAAGTATCAGTCCACTTAGCAAATTTTCTTCTCCGCAAGTTTTTCGCATCGATTCTCGATTTAAGGCGTTAGCGATTGTATACAACACATAAACAACTTCGCCTGAATTCTAACAAACAAATGAAACCTATTTTTGTTATAATGTACCTACTTTTTAAGGCAAGGCCTGGACTGGGCATCAAGTCAGTGTATTATTGAAGGTTGTTGATAATAATTAATGTAAGGCAATGGTTATCATGAATTTGACTAAAGCAACATCAACTATATAACTTAAGTGTAATACGCAAATAAGTAAAGTAAAAGTAAGGTAAGCAATGGCTTAAGTAATACGTTTTTGGGTATGTTGAGATTTTGATTCAATTAAATGTAATACTAGCTAACCCGTGTCAAAAAGTCTTTTAATTATTCGTGTTATATACGTACCTATAGCCTATCATACTCCTGCTCATTGGTCTAGCGGTTGACGTATACGACTGCCAATCAAAAGGTCTCGGGTTCGATAAAAGTGTTATTGAGTTTTTCTGATTATAGAAATACTTAATAAGAGCTCGGAATTTGGAAGTTGGGGTCTGAACCCTCGTGTCTCGGAGAGCACGTAAAGCTGTCGGTCCTGCGCCTGATCTCTCTCTGGTACTGTCGGTTAACCGTCCCATCGGATTTTGAGAGAGAGGGAACAGAGAGTGCACCTGTGTTTGCGCACACACTTTTAGTTGGCTGGTCTCTGTTGAGACTAGCCGCCGTGGCCGTAATCGGCTAGTAGAACATCATGATACTCACAAATAAATGTAGCTTTCGAAGTATTACATTACTCTTTCAAATAAAAACGTGTCTTTGTCCTATGATTTATTTTATGACTTTTATTTTTCTAAGGCTTTATAATAAAGGGCCTACATTTCTCAAGTGCTCAACAAGTTTGCTTTTGTGATAAATATTCTGATGTTCATCTTTTGCTTTTATAGCACATGGCAATAACCTGAACCGCCTGCAAAATTATCCCAGTGAAGATCATTTTAGAGTACAAATGAAGATTCTGAAGATAAGGAATTTGTAGTGTCACAAGTAAGCAGTCCTGTACCTGGGGAGCGTTCAAGTATTACGTAACGCAATTTGGGGGAGGGTGGGTTCTCGTAAAACGTTACAATGCGTTACAAGGGCGGTTATTTAAAAAAAAAGAGAAAAACAATTGTGTGTATTGTAAGCCAAAAATTTATAAAATATAAACATGACACTTGAGTGTTACGTAGCGTTTAGATAGGGGGGGACGAACAGAAAAACGTTACGATGCGTTACAGGGGGGGAGGAGGGGTTCAAAAATCTTCAAAAGTTGCGTTACGTAATACTTGAACGCTCCCCTGGCTAAGGAAAAGTCGATGTCCAGGAGTGGACTAAAATGTTGATGATGATGATGACAATATTTAAAGTTGTAAAAATATTGTTTTTGTTTCATTTTTATTCATACATAACCATTTCCGTACCGGTTTTCTAAAAATATGATTAACCATTGTAATTTACACAAAAGTAAACTTTTTCAAATCATATGCTTTTTTAACCGACAAAAAAAAACGGAAGAGGTTCTCAAGTATATTTTTGTCGAACTTATCGATAATATCTATCAAAATTTCATAATCACTTATCAAAGACAAAATTCGTGTTGACTGTGTGTTATGTTACTAAAGTAACTTTCTAAATCTAACTTTCATTAGATCCCTTTATACTGCACAATTTTACATTTACTTCACTCTCTATAATATTAATATAGGTATTTGCTACTAATAAAACAAATCCTTGGGATTAGGTAACGTAAAAAATTAAATAGTGAGAATGTGTGACAAAGCTTCCTCTTTACTATTACAATAAACGTTGTAAGTACTCGTATATTAGAGTTATTAATTTCTAATACAATAAAACAGTGTTCAGAAAAACAATGTTTCGCAAGGAAAATTAAGACTAGAATACTAATCACAAAGCTCTTAAAAACATGAAATTAAGTCATTTATGTTATGTAAAATAAGATGGATACCTATCACAGTAGCTACTTTGTTTTTTTAATAAAAAGTTATTCTTTGTTCGGTGCCGCAGCGGCCGTAGACTTTATTCGCTCCTTAAAACTTTTAATTAAAATGTATCAAGCCAGAGCACTCCAAAGATTCCTAAAGGTTTTGTTTGTAGGCGACAATGTTCCGTGTCAATTAATTTCCTAAAGTGGGCAGACGGACGCCGAAATGGTGACCAAAAACAATGCTCCGTATTTAGCAGTAGTCGGCATCCGGCCGGCACTCGCTGCCAACTATACAATGTAGCCGACCATGTAAAACTAGAAAAAGTTCCCCATTGTTTATCTTCCTTCTATTCCTAACTTTTAGACAATTTTTTTACTTTCATGTAACACTGAAGAAGATTG
This sequence comes from Spilarctia lutea, assembly GCA_916048165.1. Classification (NCBI taxonomy): domain Eukaryota; kingdom Metazoa; phylum Arthropoda; class Insecta; order Lepidoptera; family Erebidae; genus Spilarctia; species Spilarctia lutea. The sequence continues at coordinate 10,112,440 of OU696471.1, read as the reverse complement.
TGATGGTATTGTTATTCTTAGTACCTACTAAGGTCTAATGGAAATCCATCAAAGAAGTTTGATTGAAACTAACACAAGGTATATTCTTATTGGGTTTTATTATTACGAAAAGATAAGCCTTTTTCATTTATTGGATCAATATTTAACTACCTACTTACTATGCAGTCACGTGATGCTATGAACCCCGTGTCGTATAGACGGTGGCATTTTGCCGGCGGTGTTCCTTCAACGAGTTTCGTGCTGGCGTAGAATTATGAAGACATCGCGTGACGTCTTCGGTTATTTAATAAGTTTTCTGGTTCGATACTGAATCGTCATAGGCATGATTGTTCTTTATAAGCTCAGCTATTAATGTGATAAATGATAAGAGAATAATTTAACTTAAAATATAATTAACAAAGGAGTAATTTGGAAGTTAATTGCCCGAGAAGTGATAAATAAGTTCATGTGTCATGGAAATAAAAAGAATGACCGAAGCGGAACGACTACGCTTGCATGTCGCTGAAAGAAAGGGCGCTGTCGTCACGGCAGCCGCGCTTTTACAATAGATCACTTTTGATTTAAAAGTCTCGGCAAACTTGTCTTCCCTTATCTTTCATATGTGATGAGTAGCAGTGTTTTCCTCATATCACAAAATATTATCTTGAATCTTTGCGTATGTGTATTCTTTTAAAACTCTTTTATATTTACGGAGGACACTGTTCCGAAAAAAATAACGTTATTTGATTAATTACGAATTTTTAATAACTTCTTAAGAACCGCGTGCGTTTCTTACATTTTACTACTTTCCTAGGTTTTGTCAGACTTTAAAGGCACTTGGCCCATAATAATAATAATAAGGTGCTTGTTTAATTTAGTTAAATGATTTTTTAAAGTATTCTTAGTTTTTAATATTTGTTTTGTTGGGGTTGTCGTGTTAATATTGACATAAAGGAACTAGAAACAAAAATGATAAATTTCAAATTTTGTTTGCATAAGGTTTTCCACGGTAAGTTCCACTTTTTTAGAGGATTTTGATTTATTTATGGACTGTTAAAATCTCTCGACATTTGAGATATTTATTAACATAAAATAATGTAATTTTACATTGAGTAATCAATGTAACAATATATGATCCCCCCGTGACTCGTTTCAAATGGGCCTTCTTCTTATGTGCGCAAGTTTGAAATACCTTTTTTTTTATTTTTTTTTTTTTTTTTTTTTTTTATTTTTATAAACAACAACATCTTACACATGACAAAAAATCAAATACTCGCCAAGCTGTTAAGCTTGTTGGCGAGACGCGCTCTTATCTACATATATATTTAAACAACTCTCACTAGTACATTATAAAATTACAAAATATCAAATCAATGTCAAAGTCAATGTGAAATCGACATACATAGACTGAAAAAACTGTTACCCTTCCTTTTCACTTCGTCGTAGTTGGATAAATTATTATATAATAGCATTAAATAGGCCGTGATAAATTGATAACAAAATGAATATTCTTGATAAATGGTGAGAAACTATGATTACAACTAGAATCGGTACACGACCGGACTAAACAAATCCTCTGTATTTTTTTATGCTTGAATAGAGTACCTTTCCATAATCTATCGCCCATTATAAGTTTTGTTACTTCGTAATAGTATTCGGGTAATGGTAAATGCATAGGAGTTAGAAGAGAGATGCTACATATTTTATTTAAACTCTTACTCTACAATGACATGGACAAAATTGGCCGTTGTCGTTGAAAGCGTTGTCTTTATTAATTTCTTAAAATAAACGAAACCGAGAATCCTACTACTATTATAAAGGCGAAAGTTTGTAAGTATGGATGTATGTATGTATGGATGTTTGTTACTCTTTCACGTAAAAACTACTGAATGGATTTGAATGAAACTTTACCACAATATAGCTTATACATCAGAATAACACATAGGCTACTATTTATAAAGATATAGCTTCGCCTCGCGGCGTTGCCCGCAGTTATCATCGTACCGCGGGTAGCACCGCGGGGTTCAGCTAGTTAATAATATATTATATTCTCCGTCATTAGCATTGCAATTCAACATGGCGTTGCTGCCAGTCTTTTCGGAACGCTACCAGTACGCAATGCTGTATGATGCATAGGCTTGTATGTATGTGTATATAATGTTAATATTTTCATTGATTTATCCATTATAAATAATTCTCATGTTTGGATGTTGCTCACGATGAACCCCGAAACTATCTAATCGATACTCAAATCCTTTTGAACCGTGTGTTTTGCTGGAGTGCTTTAGATAGGGTAGTTAACATAACGCTTAGACCAATGGTAGAAGAACATGATTGAAAAGAGACGCAGACAAAGTTGCATGGGTCAGTGTAAGTACCTATATAAAATTTAATGTAAATAGCCAATGTTATTTACTTAGTCTGGCCATAAATATAATTATATACGATTAAAATAAACAAAATATTACTTTTGAATTTGGAATCTGTCATTTTAATATGATTGTTCATTGTGTTAGCATATTTTCGCGCCAATATATTGCAAAATATTTTGTTATATTAAAATGAAGTGGGGTGATAAAGAGAACCGAATCGCTGAGATTAGTAGTAATAGTAGAAGTAGGCATGGTGCTAAATACAATTTTTTAAATCCTCCATACGCTTGCTATTAGTCAAATGTTTGTGAACCGGAGTATTGATAGGTACAATGAAACCTCCTCTGTTTGTGACAGAAAAAGATCTGGCGGTCCACGTAGTGTTCGTACGAAAAAGACGATCGAAGCAGTAATGAAAAGAATTCAAAGAAATCCTGTCCGAAAGCAAAAGATTTTATCTCGGGAGATAAAGATAGCACCTAAAAACATGTCACGTATTTTAAAAGATAGCTTAGGACTTGCAGCCTGTGAAAGGCGCACTGGTCATTTAATAACTGATAATTTAAAAAAGAATAAGGTGGTAAAATCAAAACAACTACTTAAGCGGTACGCTAAGGAAGGTCACAAAAAAAATTGTTTACGGATGAGATTTTTATGCAATTGAGCAATACGAGTATTTTAACTAACAAAATGATCCTATTTATGCTGATTGCTCTAAAGAAGCTTCCTAATTAATCTCTGTTGATTAATTCTTTAGAGTTTAATACAATGTGGGCATTTTCCGATTTCAGTGATGGTTTGGTAGGGTGTTAGCTATAGGAGTGACTAAGCCATGTTTATGTGGAAAAACTATCAATACATCGGTACAAATGTATATATGGTAGTTAAGCCCCCTAACAACACCAAGTTCAATAACCAAGAACGGTCCTTTCAGCAAGACTCGGCGCGGTCGTAAAGCTTTATCCTCCCAATCTTGGTTAGAAACGAACGTTCAAGACTTCATCAGAGCTGTCAAGACGTCATCTAGTCCTGATCTTAATCCACTGGATTATGATTTATGGTCAGATTTAGAGAGTAAGGCTTGCTCTAAACGCCGTGATAATTTGGCGTCCCTAAAACAATCCATGCGATGGCCAGTGAAGAATTTTCGCATAGAAAGAGTGCGTGGTGGCCTCAACGTTTAAAGGACTGTATTGCAGCCAATGGAGACCACTTTGAATAAGATTAAAATATTTTTAATGGTTTTATATTAATATATTAAACAAACACATTGTATAGTATATATAATAGTAATAAATGTAACAATATTCATGGTAAAACTAAGTATAATCTATCATAAAAATATATTTTATATTACCTCCTAGCTTCTGTACTAGTATTGAACACGATTATTGTGAATAAAATATATGAAACCTCTTTATAAAATATAGTCTTCTCTCGCGTTCACAGACCTGGCGTAAAAAAGGCTAATTAAAACATTTGATATAAAATAATACGCACCAGTGAGCAAGTCAGGGGTGAACTTGGGTGCGAGTTCAATGGAGGAGCAGTTCCATCGTTCTCCTGCGTGTGCTGCGAGGCAAGCTGCTCGGGACAGGCGCGCGGCCGCTGCTACGTGTGGCATGGCGGCAGGCTGCCGGCGACACGCACGGGCCTGACCACTCCATAGCACGCCGTTGCGACGCGCGTCCCAGCAGTCACTCTCCGTCCAGTTGCCTTCGCTCTCATGCAATGCTCTGTTTCATAAGTTCAATAATATAATAATAATTTAGGTAAAATTTTTGTGCAATTGAAATGTTATCTGAGAAATGAAACAAGCGAATTAGTCAGATATTTCTTTATTTTAGAAGACAATTTCCCTTGCAATTATTAACTCAACTAAGAACTGTTGGCAGTGATTGATATGCACGTACAAAGTTTTGTGTAAAGTAGCTTAATGTTAATTCGTTCCTTTTTTATTTTGGTTTACAGAGCTAGAAGGTTGTGATGGATCACGTCGAGCAGATTCAGGTCTTTGACCCCGTTGAAATGCTTCACACATTTCGTATAAATAATTCGGCAGGAAATCTGATGTCTCGCCTTCTCTACGGCGCAGCACACGGTATGCTTCACGTAATGTGGGTTTTGGTGCTAGACGAAGTTCCAATTCCACAGCCGTAGGAAAATGGGCAGCCAGAGAGTACACAATTTCCAAATCAGAAGGTGGCGGCGTCAGATGTCGATAGTTAGACACCTTATGGAGGAAGTATTCTGACATACTAGTACGCGAATTTCCGTCATCGTATTTTCCGAGTTTCATGTCATATAACACCGCTTTTTGCCTATCTGGGCCCCAAAATTCTTGCTCAAAAGCACTGTAAAATGATTGCACATCTGTGAACTCATTTTTGAAACAACGAGCCCACATTAGCGGCATACCTTCTAAACACGATATTATAAATGGTAATTGTTTCTCATCACTCATTCTTAATTCGGATATATAATAATTTATATCTTCTAAAAAATCCATTGGATGAGTATCTGCGACATCGTCAAAATGTGGTCGTTTGGTTATTGAGGCAACGATCCACTCACTAAGATTTTCTGTAGAAAATTGTATCGCTTGTGTATTTTTATCATTTCGTTCGTCGTCGATTTCCACAATTTTTGTTTTGCCATTGTGTCGAGACACGGAAGGTTTTTCGAACACATTATCTGATTTGTCTAAATTCGGCATGGACACGTGACTACGTAGTCTGGAAGAGGGCATGGGTAAGCTTTGATAAACATCTTCTTGACTGGGAAAACGAACACCGAATCCCAATGTAGTTGGTTTGTACATAGAACTGCTGTAGAGAATTTCATCTTTCTTTGAACGGTCGTCTTTTTTATTTTCTTTAGTTACAGATGAAGATATTTTGTCAACCATTTCAGATAGGTTTGTTACTGATGATTTAATTTGACGTAAATCAACGAACAAACTCATCGTATGTTCATTTAATCGTTAGATACTCGTATTTAAAAACATTTTGTGATAACTGAAACAAAATGATAACTGGATTTAATCGATGTCATTAAGCTTAAAGGTAAAAATTAGGGTATACTTCTACAATGTTTAACGGGTGGGCCATTAAACATTCTAAAAATACCCTACTTTTGATCTACAAACTACTTACTTAAATTAAACTAAGTATAAAATCTAAAAGTAGGTTGATGTCAATAAATGTTAGTATTTTGCATTTATGCTTTCAAAATAAGTAATTACAAACTAGAAAAAATTTAAATGTAAACAAGTCATATTTGTGATTTACTTATTCAATTATCGAACTTTCTAGTGCGCTTTCATGTTATAATCACGTCGTTATAATTGCCATTTAGAAGCATTATTTTTTTAAGTTAATACTCTTCTTTATAAAACACAATACTACTCGTATTATATTTTAACCTCGTCTACTTGCTTCTTTGGTCGGCGTGCGGAGTGACTAATGCGTGCGTGGAAAGTTAGTGGCAAAGGGAGCTTACGTGCGGTGTCGACGGGAAGGCAGTCGGTACTATTTGTGCCGCGAGGGATGCGGCAGGCGTACTTGCCGCTTTTTATATTATACAGCTTACGTTACGATAACTGGGTTATCGTAGACGGTGACGTTTTGTCGTGCCTGCCAAGGACACCCGTTGCCGATGGTACCGCTTTCCGATATTGTGAGGGAAGAATGTTTTGTCCAAATATTTAGGTTAAATTTGTGTAACAGTTGTGTAACTCACTGAATTTGTGACGGTTGTAATACAACAGTTTCAACGTTAGTAAAAGTAATTCAGGGACAAAATATATCTTGTTTAGCTTACTCGTAATTTTTTTATTTAGAATCAAAACGGCAGATGTTTACTCAGCCACGAAAGTAAGTTTTTGTAACTAATGTACTCTGATCATCATCATCGTGTTATTATCGACGTCATATTAGTTTTTCGACAAAGCGTTACTGTTCTATACAAGTACCTTTGGGGCGGACCTGACCTGACTCACCTGCGCGTTATACTGGTTCGTCCTTTTAATTTAACGAAGAGTTGCGTAGTGGTAGACAATAAAGTGAAGGTTCTAAATGTTTAGGTGACCACAAAGATATTTTTGATGATATAACGTATGATCTTTACATTAAATTACAAGTAACTGGTAAATTAGGAACCATAAATCGAGGCGCAGCTCGTAACGTATTAAGTAAATGTGCTACGAACGCCCTTTCTATTGTGATTACACACAGTAGTTGCGTTTGGATGCGTTTGCTAGTTATACCAATTTCAGTATAACTTATCATTTATTAACTTGTCCCGCGTCTCCCCCCGCGTATCCTTCCTCAAGAATCAGAGTATCTCCATTCCAAATTTCTTGAAGCCCAATGGCTTTAGTCGTGAAAGCGTAACAAACGGAGAGACAGGTAGATAAATAAACATATGTAGTTACTTTTGAATTTAGAATTATAATTAGTATGGAAGTTAGAATTATACTTGTTTATGTATTAAAGGGTTCGTTCGACTTTGTTCTATTTAATGTTTGTTTGACTGTAACCGACTTTTGTAAGCGTGTTTTAACTCCTTATATATAAGCTTATTTATTTTAAAAGAACTATCAAAGATGAAGTAATCGATACCTATAAAGTAAATATTTAGGGACATAAGCAGTGGTGTAAAAAATAAAAAAATCACTTACCTTTTGATTTATTAAGTACATATTTTAATCTATTGAAATAGTGTATATGCACACGCACACACACACACACATATACGATGTGGATGGTAAAAAGATAAATTGTATAATTGTTGAGATATTAGTCCTAGGCATAAAAGGTCGTAAATCATATTGTTTGAAAGCCACGGCACAGGATTTCCCTAGTGTAGCTGTTAAACGTAATTTTTTTGTATGATTTTCTTGATATTAAAACTGTTATTATTATTATATATAGAGTATAGGCAAATAAACACACGAGTCGATATTTTAACTTATTATATAATTAGGTGGCTGTTTTGGCGAGGCGAGGCTGATGATGGGCAATGGCTGAACCATTGCCCATCATCAGCCTCGCCCACTCTGGCTAGAGTGTCCGATTAAGAAGAAGAATATTGTGCATAGAAAATGGTTCAACCGTCCTAATATTGATCTCTTACTGTCTGGGTTGGATATTGTATAAAATAAAGTGACTTAGATTCGAGCAGCAGTCTAATGTGCTGATACCACTTTTAGATTGATACCTAAGTAATATTTACCAAGTTTTTATAGGTATCTCAATTTAAATCTTACATATGAGTGTATCTATGTCTCTAATATTATATGTATCCTATATACTTAAGTGCAAAAAATTCTTGAATGCCAGCCTGTGCAAAGGCTTTGAACGTTTCCTTGTTTCTGTTTGAAAAACCAATATCCGTGTAATGTCATGGGGGACAGCGCACGCGACGTCACCGCTCACTCACGGCACCACGACGGGCCACGTCACGGCATAGCATGCTGTACAAGATATATACTATCAGACTATAGAGCAGTACTTATTCTATAATAATGTTCTGCTCTATAGCATAAACATAGTTATGTACAATTTGTTTATAGATTTTTATGTTCTTATCTAAATCTCTTCTAGGTATTATTTCGAAAAAAATTGAGTTTTCAAAACATCCACCACCAACACATTTGAAATAGTCATTTGAAGTGTCTAGTGAAGTAGATTTTTTTCATCCCCCCATATCGGAAAGAGTGTTTTTGCCCTTTGATATCTGAGTGCAAATTTAATTTAGAACATCGTGTGCACTAATTTTATGAATACAAAACATCGTTAAACATATTTACTTCTAACTCCATTGCCGAATTTATCATACAACCTTTTTTATTTTATTAAAAACTTAGACTCGGAACATTCCTGGTGCATTTTTTTTAAATTTGCTTTGCTCGCGCCATTCTCTTGTAACGTCATATTGTTAAAACCTTAAGTTAAAAACAAAAAAACTTGAAAACAAGTGAAAAACGTGAAATGAGTAATTCTAGCAACGAGGAGACAGAGGAGAGATATTTGACGCCAACAGAACTGACTGAAATTGTTAATAATGCATAAATAAGCTTTTAATAAGTTTTGCTGGCATATTTTATTGAATTATCCTAGACCAAGAAAACAAGCACTCTATGGAGTACGTATTCAATGCTAAAAGCAATAATAAAGAGTTTGTTAATCATAGTCAGGGTCTTCAATTGATCCGAAACAGATTCAGAAGTTTATTTTTTTAATTTTGTCTAAGTGAGAGCGAATAAATCCAAATTCATGAAAAATGTGTGTGTGTAACTATTATCGGCGAAAAGGTGCAAGCTCTACGGCATTAGTTCTACACTTTTCCGTAAAATACAATCGGGGTACGCGCAACTCGCTCAATATTAATCCCTCAATATCAGTTCTGGGTACCACATAACATAGCTTATTTGATAATTCCGTATAATTATACTTATTGTGGCATATTACCATGAGTAAAGTGCGTCTGTTTTAAAAGATTTGCATAAGGAATCCTAGAATGAAAATACTTGTAATATGTAGTACGTTCCCTCTCTGTTTTTTGCGCGTTCACCACTAAAAAACTACCGTGGGTCGTATGTCCTCGTTTTGAAGACACTTCCCTAACTGCCTCAGCCAATATTGGAATACTTGGTGTCGACGTACGTGAAGTCCAGTTTCGTGGCCATTTGGAGGGTAAAGTTAAATTCGCCTATAAAAAGCTAGGTGTGCTCAATAGATCGAGGGGGTATTTGACTCCGGCCCACCGTCTTCGGCTTTATAAGGCGAAGGTTCGGCCTCACATGGAATACTGCCCTCATCTTTGGGCAGGGGCACCCCAATACCAGCTCCTCCCTCTGAACCGCATTCAGCGGAGAGCGACTCGTATCGTCGATTGCCAGGAACTTTCAATTCGGCTAGAGTCTCTGGCACTGCGTACAGATGTGGCTTCGCTGTGCATCTTCTACCGCATTTACCATGGGGAGTACTCGGACCGAGGAATTGTTCGGATTGATCCCTGCCGCCTCTTTCCGCTATCGTCGTACTCGACAGAAATTTCATCCCCATCATCTAGATGGATGGCAGTCTACAACTGTGCGACTCTCCCGAAACTTTCTGCCACGCACAACCAAACTGTGGAATGAGCTATCGCCTGCGGTGTTCCCGGACCAATACAACCTTCAAGAAAAGAGCATACTCCCTCCTAAAAGGACGGCAACGCACTTGTAACGCCTTTGGTGTTACAAGTGTCCATGGGCGGCGGTAGTCGCTTACTATCAGGCGATAGGTCTGCTCGTTCGCCCCCTACATAATAAAAAAAAAGTGCTGCACTTTGTTTAAGCACTTAACTAACTTTTAGGTGCAAAATTACACTTAAATTAAGCGTTTTTATACTTATTTGATCAGAAAAGCTCGGAGCCGATGTTGAGCGTGGCACATCAGCGCCCTCCTCTCAAAGTATATAGCTGTACGAAATTAAAAGGTTTGACTAATGGGTGACCTAAAAACCCGTTCTGTTCGGTTACTGGGGTAATAAGCCTGAGGGGTTTGATCTCCCATCGCTTCAGCTATGTAAACCTTTAGAGCTACGCAATAAGTATTATCAAAACAGCAATTGACTCCGGACATGGAGTTACGGTGTTGCGAGCACAAAGCTTCCGTAATCGTACTATTATGGTTAATTCATCTGGAATGTAATTGTTCCGTTGTTGGGCCCGCTGCCGGGAACATTATCGCATTCGTCATGCTGTGCACGTGTGCGTTTGATCTAATAAAATAATTCCCGTATCAAATTTTACGCGCCTATCTCGATCTGTTAGACAAAGAACTGAGAGGGGCGGAGGGTTTCGCTTTGTCATAACTGGTCGTCAACACAAAAGACCACCCAACATTTTTCGGGTAAATCTCTTTGTGTTGTTTATGTAGATAGAACAAGCCGTCAAGTTACAATGTAATTTTTCTACTACTGAAAAGGGTCACATGTCTACGCAACAGTTGTTCGAAGCGTGTCTAATGTTACATTGCAATTCATTCGTTGTACGTTACGTTATTACTAATTTCTTTTCATTTCTGACAACCTCGGTGGCGCCATGATAGCGTATGCGACTGCTGTGCTTGAGGTCTCGGGTTCGATTTTCAGGTCGGACCAAATGATTTGATTGTGTGATTTATTTCGGTGTTTGGGTGTTTTCTACGTATAATATGTATATATAACCAAAAAAAAATACATATATACTTTAATCAGTTGTCTAGTACCCATAATACAAGCTCTGCATAGTTTGGGACAAACTGGCGTTGTAGATGTCCGATATTTTTTTTTTGAGATTTCTACGTTGCATACGTTTGGATAGCATTACTTAAAGATATGAAAAAAATACAAACAAAAAATTCTTTGTTCATTCTTGTTATTAAATTATTTTCGTAGTGTAATGACAAATTCCGCCACACAACGATACTACATATTTTTTATTAGTAACTAAATCTGAAATATATCTATTTAAAATGTACATATGGTAAACAAACCGCTGCTTGTTTGCCACCTTTATAATATACTAGCAGCCCGCCCCAGCTTCGCACGGGACATAGATATAGGTATTTAACTAAAATAAATAAAAAACTTGAGAGGTGTCAAGGGACACCCGGATGGAACAAAGTTTGAAATAGAAAGACGAAACGAAAATATCTGGCTTGCTTTCTATAAGAGAGATAGAGAGACAGACAGAGAAACATGCGCACGCCGCACGGCTTACAATAGCTTACTGTAGCAAAAAGTGTCGTTACCAGCCTATCGCAGTTCACTGCTAAACTTATTTATTGATATATTTTGTATTTATATTTGATATACATCATTTTAAAAATCATTAATTTACAGCGACATCTATATTATTAATATTAAACTACTGGCAACGACAACTATAACACGTAAATGTAAGTTCAGTTTCTATTCAAAAGATGGCGCTATATATAAAATTGAAAAATGTTTTTCACCAATTCTTTAAAAAATAATAACAAAACATTATTTTCTTAATAAAAAAATATTAAGACTTCGTTCCCATAACGAAAATAGTGAATCAAGCAATGAAAAATAAACTAATAACAAATATAATTTAAAATAGCAAAAAGTGTCGTGACAACTTTTTCGTATGATTTTTTTCCGTCTAGCCCCCTTTCACAACGCGCGATAAGGAACTTCGTTCCAATAATAAAATCAATAAATAAAATTTATTATTATAAATTTTGACACCCTCTTTGCAAACTTTCCAAGCTTAGAACACTCGATCCAGTCAACAAATCTAAATAAAATTATACGCTCGGATCCCGCAATAACCCACAGACATACTCGTATATACACACAGACACTTCCACACGTCAAATTCATACCTAATACCCCTCAAAGAATCAAATTATCGCAAAAAAAATCATTAAAATCGGTGTAGCAGTGAAAGCGTAACATACAGACAAACACTACTTTCGTGTTTAAAATTTAGTCTGGAAGTATGAATTAGACACTCGTAACATACCCCCACAAAATGTATAGATAACTCTTCGCTTGCAGCCTTTCCCAAAGTGGGCGATAACGCCCCCTTGTGGGCACTGCAAGCCTAAAGGGGGGCGGTTAAGAGACCCAGAAAAAAATGGGGGCGTTGTGTAGAGGCTTGGGGGGTGATTTGTAATTTCATTTAGCTAGGAGGCCTCTTAGACACCGACTGAATGAGCTCTCGACTCTCAACTACAACTTGTGAACATCAATTAATATTAGTTAAGAGATTGCTCAAACTCGGTTCGATATTTCTAAGTAGTTCGTAATTCATATATCTGTCCTGTTTTATTAAATATACAAAATAAAAATCATGTCAATCGGTCGCTCAGTGTCGAAATGAAAGTTGACACAAACAAACAAATAAAAAGGCAACAGACATATTTTCGCATTTAACAGCTCTTTGAATGATAGATTATTATTATCAGCTTTGTGTTACTAATGACGAGGATTTTAACCGTTTGTTGTTTCATACTGAAGTTCGTTGGCTATCAAGAGGCAATTGTCTGACTCGATTTTACAACCTGTTTAACTCTGTGATAGAGTTCTTGGAAACTAAAGATACAGAATTGCACAACAAGCTCATTACATCTAAGAATGATATAGCTTACATGACAGACCTGTATAAATTGTTCAACGTCATGAATCTCCAAATGCAAGGCGATGAACTAAATTTAATTAAAACAAAAAACGTCGTTGCTGCTTTCGCAGCCAAACTGCTTCTACACAAAAAGAATATGGGCAGACGTGAGTTTCACAATTTTCCGAATTTATCAGTATCCTGCAGTAACGATGATTTGTTTGCCTACTGCCAACATTTGGAAAACCTCCACATTGACTTTACCGAACGATACCAGGACATTTTGAACTTGGAAATACCAGACTGGGTGTTGGATCCGTTTTCAAATGTCAACACAGCAATGTCACCTCAGCTGGAAGAAGAACTTATAGAATTGACAACAAACGAGAAAATAAAAATCAAGTTCAAAAATGGTTACCAAGAATTTTGGCTACAAAAACCGATCCCGCAATTGTACCCTGGATTGTGGTCAATCGTTCAACGATTCTTGATAGCATTCCCATCGTCATATTTGTGTGAATGTGGATTTAGTGCTGTGGCAACACTGCTTAAGAGAAATCGTTTGCATGTTACTGAACGTGGCGACTTTTCTTGAGTAAATTGGAACCTGATATCAACAAACTTATTAAACAGCATCAGGTTCATCCTTCACATTAGTTTTTATATAAGAATCGATTATGTTTGTTTTATTTTGAATAAAAGATACTATGTTTGAATACTATAAAGTTGCGTTTCAATAATCATTCTCATTTGCAGGTGTAAGAGTTAACTTGAGACCTGAGAGCCGTTGTGTATTACCTACTGCGCTCAAGTTTCAAGTTATAGTTAAAGTCTCGTTTAGAATTAATGTTTAATCTCCGCTAATATAGCTCACAATAATTGATTAATTAAATTTGAAGTTATAGTGGTTTTTAAGTAGGTGAAAAAATGGGGGCGCTAAAAAATAATTTATTCTCAAAGTGGGCAGTAGGCAAAACAAGTTTGGGAAACCCTGGGCTAGAGTAATCGCAAATTATCAGATCGTACCTAAATCGTATTAATTTTAAATTTCCCTGTTGAAACAATTTAATTAATTAAAATCCTCAAATTCGAAAAGGAATGTTTCAACGCTTTAAATTTTAGTCTGCTTCTGCCCAAAAGGCATAAAAAGTTAAAAAACGAGTTAAAATATCTATGTTTAAACCAATTGGTGATTGTAGCAAAAACATGTTTGGGGCGCAATACAGCTGACGCGGCTGCAACGGCGCGGCGCTGATTTCGCTTTAATGATGATTAAATGCGGTATGATTGTCGTGGCGTGTGTACTGTGAAACCACCCCTGCGACCGCTACCACTCCCGCCTCGGTCCACGATACAAGGGAAGTTTAAGGAAAAGTTTATAGCTTAATCGAACTTTAAAATATTTTGCTCAAGCTGACACCTTATTACTAAAACGCTGAAATTAATGAATTCAGTTTTTATGCATCTGTAATGTACCTACTAAATGATAAGATATTTTTGTAATATTTAAAGAAAGCATTTAACTTCAATTCCAGTATGCCCTTGCCGACCATGATCTCAAATGATATTCGTTTCGGCAATACACACAATTGTAAAATTGACCAATCATTCTCAAGCCCACATACTTTTATCCTTTACCGCGACTTACCAATAAACAAGTTGACTGTTACCGAAAGAAAACATCATTTGTAATAATCAGTGACTGAGATGCCTTTCTGCCCTCTCACTGTTGACTGCATCGCTCCATTACACCCGCAACAAAGATACGCTAATTATGAACCATTTGACACAGGCACACATAGTACGTTAAACAATTCTATTATGCCAAATGTACCCGTATAAATAGAAACGAAGACCCAAATAGTATTCACATGAAAATCACGTTCGAGAATCGTAATAACACATATTAATATTAGGAACCTTACATGAAATTAATTTGAAACGGGTAGGTATATCAGGATAATTGTAACATTCATTCACATTTGTATGCGAAGCACGTGTCTCAATGTGCCATTAGATTTAAATGTAGGTAAGGGCCATTAAGTAGGAAGCCGGAATAATTGAAACAAATGCAGGAATTACTCAACAAATTGTCCAATACAAGGGCTATTTGTCTAAGTCGCCGCACTTGTCGCTCTGTAAAGAACAATCGTCGCCTTTTATTGTTACAAATTTGACGACACCATTATCAAAAATGAATGACGAAATCGTGCATTAAATAGTTTAGATCTTTGTTTAGCACACGGATCATTAAAGCCGAGGGTATTAGTTTCTAATTGAATAAAAAGATGCCTATAGATAGATAGAAAACTCTTTATTAGTACACCATATTACTGATTAAAAAGAGAGTACAGAAAATAACAAATGTATAATATACAAAGGACGGCCTTATTGCCGAAAAGAATCTCTTCCAGGCAACCTTAGGATGAATCAAAATGTATCAGAGAGACAGTAGTTGACGACGGTGCAGTAAGTTCTGACCGTAAAACCATAATTTTCTAATGAATGTAACCAGAAACACATGTATGTCTCAAAACATACATATACACATACACTTATACATAAAATACATACATTCACATATACACATACATTTACACTATTCTTAATGTTTTTCAATCCTAAATTTATTTCCAAACATTTCACTTTCCTCTTCTATCGCCATTTAAAACTGTAAAAAAAAGATACAGACGAAAGGCGAAGCTTAAGGAACATGAAATGATCTTAAATATGAAGTACCTACTTAATGAGTAAATCTGAAAACGAATATTTTAATAATAGAAAAAAGCAATAGGTATTCGGTTATCTATTCAAAATTATAATATACTAGCTGACCCACGCAACCTCGTTTGCGTCTTATATTGCCACAACAATTAATTCGCAAAAAATAAAATTGCAATCTCAAATTGAGAAATAAACTATCCTATCTTGTAAAGTTGGAACTAAGCACACATTTTAAAAATAAAACGTTAAACTCGGTTCAGTAGTTTCGGAATTCATCCCGGACAAACATCGTGGCACTGAAATTATATATAAAACGAAAAATATGATTTGTATAGGTAATCCGTCCGACCATCATGGTAAGCTAAAACCTTCTTTGTGATAAGAGATCTAACTTTAGCAGTGGACTATTAAAAGCCGATACTATAGAATCGATGTGATGTGATAGTAATATAAGGTGGAAGCTGCAACAATCAGCCTCGGCCGTCTGTATAAATACCTGTTAATAAAAAAAACATCTTTTCACACGTTTTATACTCGTATGATATATTTTTATAACTTTAACACCTAATGAGAATATATGATCGTAGAAAACTGTGACAATAAATTAAGGGATGCGTCTGAAAGACAATTTAACCGATAAACATTGGATATTTCGAGACACGTTTCAACACTCATTATGAACTGAAACTGCAGCTGCGTTATTTTAGATGTTAAATAGTCGCGTGAAGATAAAAAACACTCATCGATAAATCTTCTCGAGTAATCCTACATGAAAAATGAATCACGTTATAATAAGTGATTTGTGCAAGTTGTGAAAGCGAAGAGAAGCCCAGGCGCGTGCCTTATCTGCATTAACAAAATGTTTGTAGCAGTTACCGAGCCGGACACAACATAACGTGTCACAAATTTATTTTTGATAGCCGATTATAAGGGACTTTTTAATAACACCAGTGCGAAGCAACTCGGGCTCGGTACATTTAATTAACATTTAGATTTGATTATTATTTGCATTTCTCCCAGACAAAACCTTTAATTTGTTTTTCAATTCTCATGAAGTTTTCCTAGAGATTCTTTTGTTTCTTAGAGCTAAGGCAGTTATAGAAACGCGCAAGTTGTAATGAATAAAGGTTGATAATCCTTGTGGAGCTGTGTTGTTGGACTCTAGTAAGCGTTAGCTGGGCGGGCGGGCCGGGTTGGACTTTCCGCGCGTGTGAGTCAACGTTCGCGCCAGACAGCATGCCGCCCCGCCCCGCTCCCCACACACTTCGGAATATTCTCTCAAAGCGCTAATTATTGACTCTTACCTGCCGAGAATTTTCTTACCTACAGCGTAGTACTTTTCATTTAATTACATTTCAAGCCAAAACTTTTATGTCTATACAATAATTTTTAATTAAAATACACATTTGCTTTTTCTGTAGTTAATTAAATACTATAATATATATGTAGAGCTAGATGATGTTTACTTTTCACTCTATAATATTCATTAGAGTTTTGCAGAAATAAAATGTAAATGCATATAATTTATGAATAACCTAAAAAGCTCAATAACATATTATAAATAAAGTTATGAATGTTCCCGGCATAAAATAGGTACACGTTAGGACACTCGTGCAGTCCTTAAAATAAATAAATAAAATTAGTGACTGTTTGTAATTTCAAATTAACAGCTTTTCACTAAAATCCAAAGTCAGAGAAAAAGTGGGAGAACCACGCTTCGGCATGCATGGGCCGGCTCATTCGTAGTCCACCATGGCCTCATAGAAAACTGGTGTAAAACAGCACTTGTGCTGTGTTTCACCGAGTGAGTGAGGATAACGGAGGCCCAAACACTAACCCATTCCCCATCCCCCAAAGGCCTGCAACATACTTGTGACGCCTCTGGTGTTGCGGGTGTCCATGAGTGGCGGTAATCGCTTACCATCAGGCGATACGTCTGCTCGTTTGCAGCAATATATGCCTATTATGTACTGTATTTACAATAAAAGCATTTTTTTTTTTATTTTTGTCTGTTTGTTCTGCAAAATAGTGAAAAAATATCTTTTAACATTCATGAAGACTCGAAAGACATAATAACTCAAATAATGTTATAAAGTAGATATGATATATCAAGATTTAACACAAGTTAGCGTGTAAGAAAATAAAGTATTAATTATCACGTTCATACATTACCATATCATTATAGTATTACCATAGGTATAGGGAACATAAAAACTGTTCAGAGATAAAACCTTTCCTAAGAATCTAATCCGAATGAAATCAGGCTAAGAGCTACTCTAGTAAATTCCAAATAGTTTTCGAACTCCCGCACTATTAATATTCCTCTATCCTGGGAGACTTTACAAACACATATGAAACGGACACCAAGAACATCCAGACTCAGAACAACAATTTAAGGATCACACCAGTGTTCTCCCATGTGGAGTTCGAAAATGGCGAGGTAACCGCTTAAACCATTGCGCTATACCTGTAGTCGAGTTCACAGAGTTTACATATCGCTATGAAATTATTATTTGTCCTTAAGAATAAGAATCCGAGTCCAAAATTAATTGTAATTTCTTTAGCTTTTTCTTTTGTACACTTACAGTAGACAGTTTTACCTTGCCTAATTACTATCTTACTAATATGAAAGTTTGTGAGTATGTAAGTGAGTATGTTTGTTGCTATTTTTACGCAAAAAGTACTGAATGGATTTTGATTAAACTTTACAATAATATAACTTATACATCAAAATAACACATAGGCTACAATTTATAAAGATACTAGCTGCGCCTCGCGGCGTTGCACGTGGTTATTGTCGTACCGCGGCTAGCACCGCGAGGTTCAATCTAACATTTTAACAAAAAACGACTTCAAGAATTGGACCAAATTGAAATGGGACACGGTAAGCACCAGCTTTGAAATAAAAAAAAATCTTCAAAATCAGTTCACCCAGCCAAAAGTTCTGAGGTAACAAACATAAAAAATACAGTCGAATTGAGAACCTCCTCCTTTTTGTTGGTCGGTTAAAAAGCAAAAGAAAAGAAAATGCATATGCGTTCTGAAATAATATATATTTGAAACAGGTGTGCGGCATCCGGTTCCGATAGAGAAGTGCGGATTGACGAACCGAATTAGTAAAACTGGATTGAAAATTTATTAACGACTAGCTGAACCCCGCGGTGCTACCCGCGGTACGATGATAACTGCGGGCAACGCCGCGAGGCGAAGCTATATCTTTATAAATAGTAGCCTATGTGTTATTCTGATGTATAAGCTATATTGTGGTAAAGTTTCATTCAAATCCATTCAGTACTTTTTACGTGAAAGAGTAACAAACATCCATACATACATACATCCATACTTACAAACTTTCGCCTTTATAATAGTAGTAGGATATATTCTACTATCAGAGCAAATCTCTTGCTTTTAAAGTTTCGACACTGACGTGCATTATTCTTTTTTTTTTAAATATTTACCAAAATTGATACTTGTCATCTATTATTGAAATGTATTAGGGATAATTGGTTTTATTACACCCTTTTAACATTCAAAATTAATAAATAAAATATAATTAATGATGTTTTTTTAAGACCTAATTCTTTATAGCATTTTTAAATTGATTTTTAAGAGTCTACTACAGCAGTTTAAAATAAAAACGTTCCCACACGCATCTACTTGCAAAAAAAAAATCATTTTAAACTGAAAGAACGAGTCGCTGGTTTATCATTATGTGTTAACTTCATTTTAGAAGATTTTACTACATAATTGTAGTAAAACAACTGTCTATTTATTATCTGCCTATTAGAAAACGCGATCTTTTTGTATATTATGTACGCAAAGTATCGATTAAAAGATTTAATAACAAATAGCTATTAATAAGAAAATTAAGTAATAACTAACCAGGTCATGCTATTTCTTATTTCTTTGTCAGGTTTTCAACCAATCTTGTCTTTTAAGATCCCTCAGACAGATTTTAAACACGTAACTAACTTTTTTATCGAATTAAAAAGTACCATTACTGGATAAAAAGCTCGCAAGAATATAAGAAGAGAGTGCATGAACTCACAATACTATTATATTGGCGGGGAATATAACAAATTCGATACAGCATCGTATAGATTTGATTAATGAACCATACACCAAAAGGTTGCCGTCGATACGGTCGAACAAGAGATGTGTGACAAAAATAAAAGTTGAATAAATGCCATGCGGTGAGGATGTCGGTAATTTATGAATTTGTCAGGACAAACTGAACAACGTCTGTAAATAAAGAGCGGCGCAGCGTGGATAAATTTGTGTCAGATCAAATGAATCGTGCATATAACGATTTGTTGTACTTATTGCCGTACTCCGCCCTCACCAGAAAAACAAAAACAATCATTCGAGATGTTCAGGAATTAAGTCGTTTGTTCTTCGTTAAGATAAATTGGTAAAGCATCAATGTGTAAGCAGTCCATTGAATGGATGAATAAAATCTATATTTAAAGGATCAAAGTCTGCGTCCTGTATGTAGCAATAAAAGTGCGTTTGTAACTTGACGAAACGAAGTAATCTACTTTAACATAACTGTACTTCCGTTGTTAGAAGTATTAATATGTTTTTAGAGGTAAAGCAAGGGTTTTACTAAAACTTTATTTGTGTGTTTAAATTTTATGTTTTCATGTATTGATTTAATTTGAATTATTTCCTCTCAAAATGTTTTCATTCCAAACATTATATTTTGAAAATAATGTAATTTACGATGATATTATCAAGGACAGTCAAATTTAAATTTTCAATATTTATTTATTTATGGTTAAACAGCATCTGGAGAAAGAATTGGGAAAAGTAAATCACTCACAATATTCAAGTCAACATAATTAACTATAGGTACCCATATCAACATTAAAAAAACATTGACCCCATGGCAAAATAGTCTGCACACTTTCAAAGTAAAATTTAATGCAAATAAAAAAAACGGCCATGTGCGAGTCGTACTCGTGCACCGAGGGTTCTGTACAAACCTGTAGGTATGCTATACGATGTAGCTAAAAAATTATTCTTTTCGCAATTTTTCCTTTATCTGTGCTATAAGACGCTGCTTCGTACAAAATTTTAAGATTATGAGTTCACGGGAAGTACCCTGTAGGTTTTGATTCTCTTACGAGTGTCGAAAATTTGCAGCATAAACGGCTTATAATATGATATAACTAAAAATTTATTCTTTTCGCAATGTTTCCTTTACCTGGGCTATAAAACGTTGCTTCGTACCAAATTTCAAGATTCTGAGTTTACGGGAAGTACTCTGTAGGTTTTGATTACCTGGCGAATGTTGAAAATTTGCAGCATAAACAGCTGTATCTTTTGATTGCGTTGGCTTAATAGTTTGTTTTCTTCACAGCTCCAAGGGACAGACAGACGCGTTCCTGAGAAAAAGGCAGTCAGGCGGACAACAAAGTGATACTATTAGGGTTCCATTTTTCCTTTTGAGATACGGAACACTAAAAAGGAAATGTATTTTTTTTATTTATATATACGTTTTATATTATTTTAACTCTTGACACATAAAGAGCATTATAAGGAAGGAAGGAGGAAGGAGTGTTATAAGTATGATTGCTATATCTGTCTATAGCATAATAGCTGCTAAACGAATGGATCGATTTGGAAGTATTATTTTTATTTGAAAGTAGTTTTTATAGCGATGGTGCTTAGCCATACATGATGAAGATCAGATCAGTCAATTTAAAGATATCACCTTTTTACGTTGTGATAAAAAGTATTTTTAACACAAATCAAGTTATTGAAAATTGTATCAAAAAGTCATCATTGAAAGCTGAACTGAACTGAAACTGACTCAATTTTTATGTTGTTTTGTTACTTTTTATGTCTGCATCCTAACTTGGTGAAACAAAAACACAAATCACATAACGAATGGCGCTCGTCGAGCTTCCGATTTTAAATGCTTTTATCTGTCATTGGATCACGAAATGCATTCATTAATATTGTATTTTTAATATAAGAATTATCTGTTGTACATTTAAGTTATTGTTTCTGTACAGTTTTGCTGTGGAGGAGTTTAAATTATAAAGCTCCAAAATTTCTGATGAAATGCTCCCAGACTTGGCTAAAACATAAGAACTCTTCAACGATCAGCGTTAGAGTAGCGGATGTTTGAACTTAACAACACTACAAATTAAACAATAAATAGTCAGTCAGTCAAAAGTCCATTCAGTTATGGTAATCTGTATAGTGTAAAGTTTACCATGACCTGGTATCTGCGCCTACGCTTGGCTAAACACAAGGGAACTCCTTAGCGTTGAACAGCGCAAGCAGGAAATGTTTTAACGCATTCAATTATCATTAATTGTGATGACTACACTGATTGCGCAACGATTAAGGTTACCTTGCAACTATAGTGCGGGGAATAGGAATATAATTTTGGTGTGATCCAGAATATTTGTGGAGAGCGCACGTGCTCCTTGTCTCGTTGAAGGCATTATTGTTAGTTTTTTTTTAATCTGACATAACCATTGAAAATGTGCAACTTGGTGACACACTATTAGTTCGTAACCCGTTTCGGAGAAGATAAAGTCTAAAAAGCTATAACTATGTTTCTTTAGGATCCGTTACCCGAAAACATGCCTGAAGCCGCCTAGTAAAGCTGAGACTAAGAGAAAACAAGATGTGCTAAATATAATATTGCGAATGTAACCTCGCTAAAACAAGATTCAAGAAAAGATTAAAAAAAATGCTCAACACTTCCAAAGAATATGGTAGGAGAAAGCATTTTAAGCGATTGAAAGAAAAGCAACTTGTACTAGACAGAACATGATACACGTGTTTAATAAGTAACAAACCTACCTACGAGGTTGCTGCTGCTCAATATTGTTCAATTAAGTTCTGTAATTTTACCCGTTTACAATGCAAGTTGCGAACTCGTGTAACAGTACAAAGTTGGACCCCCGCGAAGCCCTCCACGTTCCGTCTTGTACTTCAGTCTCGCAGTCTTTGTAGGCTTTCAAGAAAGTTCATAGATTTGGTTTATAATGAATTTGTTATAACCAAATGTTAATATGTAAATTGCAGAAAACATGTATAATTTCAGTCACCTATTAAATTCTGCTGATTTATCTTGTTTGCTTAAGTATAAAAAAAATGTGTGCGTGTACTAGCGTACACTCGTAAGAAGTGAAACTTCTTTATGACGTTATTTTTCAAAAAATAAATATCATATGTCGACGTAAGGTATAACGACAAAAGACATATTCGTGACAATTCTTATTTCAAGTGCAATAAAAGTTAAGGAGCGAGACTTTCCCCGCGGATACCACCTGGTGGCATGTCGGACTCGAACCGACCAAAACCGCACGCCGTCCCGGGCACTAGATGCCGGGGAACCAGGTGCACCCTAGAAAGGAAAACCCTGGAACCCCGACGTACCTCGGGCCACCTGCGCTTTGTAGATGGCCCCCTACTGTGTGAGAACCCCAATGTTCCCTTTAATAACCCCCAGGGCGCGCACGCTCCGCAGCGTCCGCGCCATCACCCGGCCTGCTTCTGCTAGGGTGACACATGGCCTCATGTGTCACCCTCAGGCTTGCGCTTATGGAGGACGGAGATCGTTCTGCGCTCTCCGGCGGCTGAGTCGCCTGCGGTGCCTGGCCCGTTCCCGGGCCCGGCGGTCCGGGAGAGTTCTAAACCTCTCCCGGTTCCGCTCCGCCGTCTCCTTGGCAAGCATAACTTGCTCGCAGAAAGAAACGGCGGAGTTCCACGCCCTCTCGCTCCGCAACATGGCCGCAATCATGTTACCGAGCGAGCGAGACCTGAGTAAATATTTCGCGATCTGTGGTGTGAATGAAGTAAGTTTGTGGAATGTGATGTGTGTAGTTATTTACATTGTGGACTAAATAAAATAATATTGTTTGTAATGTGATATTTCATTGTAGTATTAATTTGGTCCTGTTTGTGTTTGAAAATGTTTTTTGTTTTATTTTATAAATTTGACGCGTAACGTAACGGATAAATGTTACACGTAACGAAAAAATGTTACACGAAATTTTTTGACAACCCCGATAAAGAAGTTTCACTTCAATAACTAGCTGACTCACGCAACCTCGTTTGCGTCTTCTATTGCCCATAGCGGGAAAATTTTCCCCCGTTTTTGAAACATTCTTCATTGGTGCTCCGCTCCTATTAGTATTAGCGTGATGATATAAACCCTATAGCCTTCCTCGATAAATGGACTATCCAACACTGAAAGAATTTTTCAAATCAGACCAGCGGTTCCTGAGGTTAGCGCGTTCAAACAAACAAACTCTTCAGCTTTATAATATTAGTATAGATAGATATAATGGGTATAATAATAATCAGTAATATACAATGTTATTATTAACATTGTACAGGCTGATGTAAAAAGTCAAAAATATGTTAAGAGGAATATTTTCTTCGTAAAAGTACTTTATTGAATTAGATAATAAATTTGATAAAGGTAGACATTTTCATATTGTATGTAGATTATTCGATATCTCTTTCTATTCCCCGTAGATAAAGTTCCAACTAAACACGTTCAAGAAAGTCTCATGATCATCATTATGATCATGCTCATATCGGTAAACTTTAGCAAAGTGGTCAATAAATGTTCAGAATAAATATTCTTCAAATGAAGAACATGTTCTTATAGCGGAAACTAGCAATAATCACAGTAAAAAATCATGCTTTGGCTCATACATATAGCAGGAACATCACGAGGACGAAGAAGAACACAATAAGAACAGTAGGTAGGCTCGATTTTATTAAAAGTTTAATAAAATTCTCAACTACCCTATATTGGATAAATAGGTACTTAATACTTACCTACATTTAACATTTGAACATAAAATTGTAATAAACGTGTGTCCAACACAGTGCAATAAAATAAATCTTTTAGTAAGTGGCTCATATTTCACCTTCGTCCGCACTCGGCATACTTCGATATGTAAGACCGAAGGAGAATTCAATAAAAATCACAATCGTAAAAACTAAGACGGCAGCCATATAAAAATACCTAAGAAAGCATTAAGAGCCGTCCCCTAATAATAGGCCCCGCCAGATGCACGGGACGGCCGCCTGGAAAAGTCACAGTGGGAACTCGAGCGAGGGAAATTATTTTTTTCGGTCTGCCACACACGGCCCTTGCTAACTCAGCGAATACTGAAACCGCTCCTTTCACAAGAATCACTTACACAAGGACATTTTAGTGCAAAACTTTGGATATGAAAGTTATGGGGTAATATTGTGGGAGACGCAAAGTATTAGTCGCAGACGCAGGTAATTGGGTCTTGGTACTCTTACTAGAGGGTCTTATTAATGTGAAAAATAACGTAGGCTTTAATTGAAATAAAAGAAAAAACAATTATAGCAATTTTGTTTGTATTCGTGCAAATCTTACGAAACAATTAAAATTGATTTCAGAATTGTGTTAGCTTATGTTCCAACATACACATGGTAATAAAGCAACCTTCTAAGATGCTACCACAATTTCGTTACAATTTATGACAATAATAAAAAAATGGGTAAACCTTTCAACGGGACCGATGTACCGCATAAACTTGTCAAACCCACAGCTTCGCCATATCGAATACCTACTACTTTTATAAGTGGATATAACTAGGTTTTTATTCTTTTTTCTGGAACTTTTACGCACAGCGGATGTATCATCGTATTCTAAACATGTTGCGATACCACTTATCATTTTTAGATCAAGATTCAATCCACATGGATTTGAACAGAGCTTTCGGGGCAACGCTATATGATTCCGATAGAATTTTATAAAACATTCCTGCGTCAGCTTCAAGTTCAAGTCAGACACATATCTAACACACTCTGATCCTGACTTCTAGGTTGCTATATTTGCTTTAGTCAAAATGTTCTAACGTTAACACACCTAAATTAACAAAAACATGTTATCGTATTAAGTTTTACGAGGCGTGAGAGTATTTTGAGAGACCATTTTGACTATTTACATAAATATCAACAACCATAATATTGAAATAATTAGGCACTCAGAGCTACGGTCCGAAATCGTGCTCACCAACCAAAGCTCACATTTCCCGGGTAATACCGGGTGTAATCTCGGGGGCGAATAATTGCGGGTTGCATCAGAACAACGGCGCTCATTAGTGCGATGTTCAATTAGGGAGCGCCGATGGACGAGGGCGAATCGAGCCGTTACAACAGCTTTAAATCCTGTGGATGCTTCAAATGGTTCAATAACATTGTTACTATAAGCGTTTTGTAGGTATTGTGCTCTTTTGTGATTCATTCGTTTCGCTTTAAGAACTCGATAATTGTATTGATAGCAAAGTAGACGGGTCCTTTGTTAGATTGTACTCGTCTGGATAAAGATTCGTCTTCGCATTCAAGTAAATGGAAACTACAGTTGCTACATATATTCTTTTTTATTTGTTAATTACTTACAATTGAAATATAAATAGAAACATATAGGTACGGAGCTTTTTACAAACCGTTTTTTTTTTGTTCAAAATTAATAAACAAAGAATATATTCTCACAAAATTATCACAGGGGTAGTGATAATTTAACACTAACCAGTGACATACCTACTACAACATAATTAATGTATCATCGAGTTTTTAATGAAACGCTATTTGAATAGATATTTTTTTTGATTAGCTTAATAACTTTATATTCAGAGATTGGATAAAAGGGGGAACCATTCAGGCACAGGTACGCTGAAAAAACGATTTATTTAGATCACTAGATATATCAATAGAACAATTAAATACGGCTAATTAATGTAAGAAGACTAAGACAGATAAGGTTTTGAACATTCGTTTATTAAAATATCATGTCAGCTGTCTGTGCTCTGTTGCGGAGCTTGCCAGTGCCAGGAGTGAATAGTTCCAGTGAGTCGGAACTGAGTGCCGCAAGTTCCAGTGAGTCGGAACTGAATGCCGCTAGTCCCAGTGAGACGGGGCTGAAGTCCGCTGATCCCAGTGAGTCGGGATCGCATGCAGTGCGCGGTGCTGCGGTGAGGTCCCCAATGAGTCGGGGCGGTTGCTGTGTAGTGGCTGGCTGCTGCGTAATGGCTGGCTGCTGCGTAGACGGGAGAGAGATTATCTGCTTACATGGACCGTAGGTGCAGTGTGCTGTGCCTAGACGCTGTAGAGGCCGTAGGGATAACCAGGCTGGAGCGGTTGCGTCCAGCGTGTGGTGTATCCCTGTTGAGGCCGAGGTTGCTGGCTGGCTGAGACTTGCTGTGGGAGTGCTTCCAATCACGTCGGGATCACCACGGGGGAACGAGTATCATGTCCCTCCAACACAAAGGGAGGATCCTCCGACCAGGCAAGGTGATCATGCCTCGCGGGCCGCTGCCCAACAGTTGATGTTGGGATGTTGTATATATGATAATCGGCGCGAGAACTTTAATTGCGCGATTCAGGATTGGTAGTTTCTTCGTATTGTAACTTCGGTAGATGGCGCTGTAGTAGGTTACAGTTGCGTTGTATGTGGAAGTCGCCACGTGCAAATTGGTTTCATGCCTTATATTGTTTTGTCGGCAGTTACCCTCCCTGTAGCGTTGCGAATCATAATACGATTCACGTTTAACTGTTTATTCATATTGATAGAGTCAACCTTGAATGTAACCCTAAATGTATTCCTTTATACATATATGTTTAGATTTTAGTTATGTTTTTGTCGATGTGTAATGTGTCGATGTGTAAATCCGAACAAATATTAACTCACCATATCTATACCTACCTATACCAATACGTTCCTTTTTATTCAATCATATGAATCATTTAATGAATTTATAAATATAATCAAGTTAATTTAATGCGTTTATGTCGTTGTGATAAGCTATTCCTTAATCTTATATTTCCTTTACATTGAAAACTAATAATATATTTATTACTAGATTTTATCCACATCTTCGTAAAAGTGTTATTTTATTTCCCATCTCGATAAGTATTTTTTTTAGTCTGTGAATTAAGTTTCCCTTCATCTTTACTTACTTAAACCAAATTTACAAAAAAAAATGGTGCTATTAATATTAAAAGTACGTTTCAATATTTTTCTATTGATCGAAATGCGATAATCGTCATATAGAGTCTACCTATTACCACCGTGACCGCATTTAATGCAGAGCAGAATGCTGTTACGTACTCGTATTTGTATTCCCCTTCATTACTTCTACCAGCAATTACTGTTACGTAACCAGCCATGAAAATGGCTAGGCTATACGAGATCTCTAGAGTAAGAAGTGGTGGGCATAATTATTTTTCTGTTAGTCACCGACAATATTTACTTAACATATTTGTACGATGTTAAATAAGCATCGTTATATATTATTATATCAATTCATAAGTATGTAAAAGATGTATTATTAATTAAAAAATAACATGATTTTCATATGTTTCACCTGATAGTGCTTCAGTTTGAGCCTTAGCTAACACTCCCTAATCCACCCCTATAAGCAATATCCATCACCTTCCATTATCATTTACTCTTAACTACCTTTAATTTCAATATGCTCGAGGTTTTCCCATCGTTAATTTCCAAAGTGCTGAGTTGACCGCAATAGACTCGCCCCTTTTACGTGAATATATTCATATACAAAAAATATTTAATACACTTTACCCAAGAGAAAGGCCCAATGGTAATAAATATATGTATAGTTATATAAATTTTAACGTGTATTAACGTGTAATAAATAAATAGTAGATTTAAAAAACAAATTATATACCCTTGAAGAATTGCTTTAATCCAACTACAGCGAATCTAAAAGGGAAAGTAAGTTTTTGCAATTCGTTTCGTTGTCGTTCGGTTCGATTCCCAAGTCTCAAGTTTGGGTATTTTCTATGTATATGTATTTAAAAAAGAGGTATATATGTATTTATATCAGTTGTCTAGTACCCATAACACAAGCTCTGCTTAGTTTAGGACTAGATGGCGTGTTAAATGTCCAAAATATTTATTAACAAAACATTTATTATTATGTATTTTAAATATAAAACCATTTTTTATTAAGTTTTATTCATTTTTAGAGCTATCAACATAGCTGGTGATGATCTTAGGTAAGAATAGACTTCTTGAAACGACTTTTTAATAGTCACCTCCGTTGTCGACATCGCCATAGGAAACGAAACCTGCAACTGTGTTTTTTAGTCGTCCAAAACTTGTACATTCGAGAAAACACTCTTTGTACTCGTGCATTTTTAACAGACAATATAATATAATATTTCAAGTTAAAATACATAATTATTGATAACCGCCACTTTTCAATAATTGACTACACTTTCTTGTAAATAGGTTTTTTTTCGTCCCGACGCTTTTCTTGGGGACACCGTGAATGAAAACTGAAAAACATACAGTTCTGTTAGAATCAGGCCATCGAGTCACGTTAATTAAACCAGATTACAAAGTACAAAACCAGAATATCACGACGGCACTGTATTCGCAATTTGAAATTATGTCTACTAAAATAGTGCTTTTCAATTTTAATGATCGAAGAGTGGGTTAGAGAGTAACAAAACTAAAGCACTTGACTTGAAATACTTTATGAACTAGGTATACCTACGCTCAAATTTAATAAAATATGGCAACATGCAATCATCATTCATTAATTACATATACAGTCTTAGTACCCACCTTAGAACTACTGTTAGTTTATGCTTTATGGCAACCAGTTTTTTTTTCTGGCTAGGCGAAAACACCCAGATATAGTGTAGATGACAGGAAAATGAGATAAAGTCAATAATTTTATCATCATCATGACAAAGTAATTACTTTTAAAATAAAAAAGCAATTATTTAATCATTATTGATACTAAGTTTCAAATGCATATAAATAGGCCAAATATACTTTATGCATTCATAGAGCAAAGTTTCCATTCTCACGTACAGGTACACATGTCATTAGTTATAATAAAATTAGTGGATAATTTTAATTTTCTGTTACCGTATTTTTACATTTTAACTATATAAATTATAGCTATTTACATGACGTACGTTAAAAAAAATAGTTCTCTACCATTGGAAAAAGTAGCCAAACAATTCATGAAAAAATAGATACTTACAGCCATCGTATCGCCTTCGTAGACCTCGGTAAAAACACAAAGAACAAAATTAACACAACATAAGAACGCATCACAAAATAAAATCGATCACTGTGTTACATAGAAACAACAATGATGTATGAATGCATAAAAAACAACATAACAATAGAGCGCGATTATTTTGGCGCGAAAATTCGGCACGAAAGACGCGGGTGAATCTGTCGAGAGCGAGCGTCGGGAGATGAGCGCACTCCAGCTGCGACTGCGACAGAATGACAAAATGCACGGCTACCACTTCTGCCATTCTCGGCCAGTGGTCAGGCAGACCAAAACGCGCCGCCGCCGCCGCAACCGGGCATGGGCAAATGGAGCCACAGAATGTTATTTGCAGACTTGACACATTTGGGAACACACAAAATTTCAAGATTACAAGTGATTTAGTTAGTAGCTATTTAAATTTAAATTCAATTTATACATTATCAAAAACTATCGTCCAATTTTTTTACAAAATATCTCCACACTATTAAGCTTTTAAAGTTTTTGTGAGTGATGAAATACATATTTAAAAAAATTACAGGTTTGGTCATCATTATCCGTAGCCCATAATAATCTACTGCTTTACCACTGGCAAAAAGGTTTTGCATTTGTCCATTATCAAAGATTATGATTATGGAATCATGAAATGTTATAATTAATTTATATATAATTAATTAGGAAATATTTCTAGACAAGAATGTCAAATATGAGATGGATTATTTTTCTATTAAACATTTATTATTTACTTTTCAATAAAGGTTAAATAATAAATACTAAAAGTATTTAAATCAGGATGCAATTAATTCCACATACGAACGAATAAATTATCATCAGTGAGGATTTTGTTTGATAGGCATAAACGCAAAATTAGCCGACGTTATCCGACATTGACGCACGATGGATCGGGCGGGCGGGCGCACACGCGCTCCCCACGCAAGCGGTACAACCCACTTATCAATTCAGTCGAGTGGGCATTCATTCATTGTGAAGCATTGTGTCTATTATGCTCGGATTCGGTGCTTATTTACCCGTTCACATGCTACTAGAGTAGCCGCAAGCATGTCTTGAACCTGCTCCATTGTGCTGAGTGAACTTTCTTTGTAACAATTTAGCATCACGTTTCAGTGAGTCGTTTCAATATACAGAAATGTCATTTATTAAATGTCATTCAAAATGCGTAAATTTACAACTAGCTTACACACGCAATCACGTTTACGTCTCCTATTGACTGTAGCGTAATAATTTTCCACCGCATTTTAAACATTCTTCATTGGTACTCCGCTCCTATTGGTCAGCGTTATGATATATAGAATATGCCTTCCTCGATAAATGGGCTATCAAACACTGAAAGATTTTTTCAAATCAGACCAGTACCTCATTCCTGAGATTAGCGCGTTCAGGAAAACAAACTCTTCAGCTTTATATATTAATATAAGATAAGAACTGACAATAACAAAGTAATAGATTCATAGAGACTTTTTATAATAAGTGAGCGATGGATCATCGGGTCAGTATTCAATACATCATAACGTCTCAACTATCCTGCTGATCACAGGCATTGTTGCGGCACCACCTACCTACACGCGTGTGCTCGTTGTAACCTACACCGTAATGTGGAATATTCTACTGATTATTTGGACATGCATTCATCTATGACAATTGTTAATGTCAGTGTCCTTACCTATAAATATCTGATATACTGTAACATCCAGCTAAATACACTAGCCCCTACTAGGACTTAGCTAAAATCTGTCAAATAGTTTGAAAATAAGTATTAAGATATCAATAATACCGAAGAGAGAAGAGGCTTCTAACCTCAAGAAATAAAGAAGCTGTAGCTAGTGTTTACATTTTCTTGCGTAATCACTGTGAAGTGAAAAAGGGTCTTTCTTGCAATGAGCGTAGCGCTGTTGTAGCCTATATGTTAAGTGGTACAACTCCTACAACAAACACGGTGAGGAGAATTTCTCGAGTGAAAATAGTATTATCTGGTAGGTCATACATATACAGGGTCTGTCGTAAATAATGGATAAGTCGTAAACTGGAGTTGGTCCGGCTATGAGACTATTAGAAAATTGTATCTTTTTGCCAGGGTTTCTAACCGTATGGAAATGGCGTAGACTTTTATGTTTTTTTAAAATTTCGCTACTCTTTGCATTCATTCCGTTGCCATTTCGTTAAATTTAGGTATTTCTGTGTCATTTTTTTGTATTATAGTCTTGAAGATGTGTATTATTTAGTTTTAGTACTGTTTTAGGCGTTTTTAACGTTGGTCATTTTCAAAATTGTCATTTTAAGATTTTTTATGTTTTTGTTTTACTTAGGGTCAACTTTTGATCATTTACTGTGTAAAAAAAAAGTACGGCGCTATAGCTGCCCATGATCTTAATAAATTATCTAGTATGTGTAGATTCTAAAAAGGTATAACAATGCATACTTCACAAGTAATATTAAGCTACATGAGCGAGATCAATATCAAGGTGAGAAAATATTTTTTTCATGTAATGTTGTAAATGGTTATAAAACTTCGTCATAATGATTTATTTCTGCCAAGATTCTTTACACAAACACTATGGGGCCACTATTAAGGATATTCAAAGAAAACTAGGTAGTTTTTGTCAAAAAAATTTCATGCCTCCTCATTTCATAAAGGTGTTTAATTTTAAAATTGATGTGCTCTAATAGTTACATGCGACAAACATGTTACAAGTTTATTCGTAAAAAGGATCATCAGGTAAAAAAATGAACAAAGACAGCAATACAAAGGGTCTCCCCGCGTGAAAAGGACATTGTTACTAGGCACACTGCATGATGCACCGTCCCTTTCACACTCACGATGTGTGAAAAGGTTAGCATGCGTTTAGCTAGGGCGCACTCCTGATACATCTCTCAGTGTGATTTTGACCATCGCATGTGCTCTCGTTTTCATTACTGTCGTCAATTTGTTACTGCTTTCTAATATCGGACTTAGATTTTCTTTGTGATTTGGACTTGTTAACCTGGTGATATTGACAACTCAGCTCTCATTTATGGGCATCGTGTTGTGCTATCGATTGCACGTGTTATTTTGGAAAATTTTGTATATCATGCCTCAACAATACACGCCGCCTCCACGTTCGCCAGACCTGAACCCCTTGGACTTCTTTTACTGGGGCTGTATAAAAGAAAAAGTATACAGTGAAACAATAAGTTCTGTAGAAGAGTTGCGTGCGCGCATTCAAGTAGCAGCGAGAAAAATTGAAGAAGCCGGTTATGTGCGCCGGATTAAGCGATCGTTTATTAGGCGATGTAGAGCGTGCATAGCTGCCGGCGGAGGACACTTCGAACATTTAGTTTAAGTTGTTGAATAAATATTTTTACGTACTAAAACAACCTAGTTTTCTTTTGAATATCCTTAATAGTGACCCCATAGTGTTTGTGTAAAGAATCTTGGCAGAAATAAATCATTATGACGAAGTTTTATAACCATTTACAACATTACATGAAAAAAATATTTTCTCACCTTGATATTGATCTCGCTCATGTAGCTTAATATTACTTGTGAAGTATGCATTGTTATACCTTTTTAGAATCTACACATACTAGATAATTTATTAAGATCATGGGCAGCTATAGCGCCGTACTTTTTTTTTACACAGTAAATGATCAAAAGTTGACCCTAAGTAAAACAAAAACATAAAAAATCTTAAAATGACAATTTTGAAAATGACCAACGTTAAAAACGCCTAAAACAGTACTAAAACTAAATAATACACATCTTCAAGACTATAATACAAAAAAAATGACACAGAAATACCTAAATTTAACGAAATGGCAACGGAATGAATGCAAAGAGTAGCGAAATTTTAAAAAAACATAAAAGTCTACGCCATTTCCATACGGTTAGAAACCCTGGCAAAAAGATACGATTTTCTAATAGTCTCATAGCCGGACCAACTCCAGTTTACGACTTATCCATTATTTACGACAGACCCTGTATACATTACCGATATTTAACCGTGGGAGAGCTATGCTTCACCGAGTGAGTGAGGATACCGTAGGCCCATACCCCCAACCCCTCCCCCATCCCCTTTCCCATCCCCCAAAGGTCGGCAACGCACTTGTGACGCCTTTGGTGTTGCGGGTGTCCATGGGCGGCGGTAATCGCTTACCATCAGGTGATACGTCTGCTCGTTTGCCCAGTATTCAATAAAAAAGAAAAAAAAAAAGAAAAAAATATATTTATATACATACTATTTAGTTTTCGTTTGTTTGTTTTAATTTTAGAATCAACCACTGAAATGCGCGTTTACTTTATTATAAATTATTTATAATTATAAAAATATTCGTCTGTTAACATTCGGTGCAAATATACCTTCTTCCACATGCTGCTCAAGTTTATTAGGTAATTCCGGGTAACACGAATAAAAAAAAATCGTAAAGGTAACCCCTTCAGAGTCTTTGAAGGGGTTAACCCCTACAAGCGCTTCCCATAATAAAAGTGTAGATAAACCATTACGCTGGGCTTTGAGAATGTACTCGAACAAAGGTAACAATGCGATAAGTGTTACCTCATGTATGGGTTACCCTTTTAAACGGCTTAACTCTTAAGCGGGGTTGTCTGGTCCCTGCCTACATATTTAGTATGAAAATAGATATTTTTTATTCAATGTAAAGATTATTGTCTATAGTTTTATAATATAATAACTTTCACCCTCGGCTTCGCTCGCATTTAATAAAAAGTATCCTATGTTACTTCTAATACCTACAAGAATATGTTTACAAAGTTTCATGATGATCGGTATAAAGTAGTTTTCACGTGAAAGCGTATCAAAGATTTGTTTGTTCAATCTTTAGAATACCTACTCTAGCTTTTTCAGTCAGATTTAAATAAAAAATAATTTTAACTTTTACCTATGTTAACTGTTTAGTCTGAAAATGACTATGTTTTCTATAAAGTTTTAGAAGTTTTCTTTATGCGTCTTAAACAATTACATTAACTACCTCTCTTTATTATTTCGTTATTGCCTTCAGGTACCTACGCATTCAAAATATACTCGCATACGTTTCAAAAGCTTAAGAAGTTCTGCAATTTTTTTAACCACAATGCGCTACAGCGAAGCGTGGTAGAGAACAACTGGTTGTATCATTTTTATATTACCACTAGCTTACCCATGCAAGTTCGAAAAATAATTTTTCATTAATGCTCTGTTCATATGTTCTGTAGCGTGATGTTCTATATAGCCCTTCTTCGTATAAGTGGGCTATCCAATACTAAAAGAGTTAGCAAATTCTGTACAGTCGTTCACATGTGATGTTGGGACCAAGGAAAATAAGGATTAATTTATATAAGTATATTATGTTGAGTTAACATCTGAAAACTTAGTCTGCATTAAGTAAGCGCTATGTTATTCGAGAATTGTAATAATATTATTAAGTTTAAATGTAGGGTAAAAGAACCTTCAACCTTTCTAATACTATTCTAAGTTAAAATAGTTTCTCGGAATTAGACGCGATTCTGTTTTGACCCGCTTACAGCCCCAACGATTTGGTAATGATGTAGGGGCGAACGAGTAGATTGGTGCCCTGAATGATGGTGAGTGACTACAATTCAAGAGTTACCAATGCGTTGCCGCCATTTCTGTCCCACCCCAGAGAAGCATGGGGACCTCCTTTTTTTTACATATGGATACCCCCACGAGCCGTCACCCCTCGGAGGTTTGCGGCGTGGTGGTGAGTCGGAATCGGTCCAACTAAAACCACAGGGTGTGCCACTCTGCGCCTAAGAAGAGAGGGATCCGGGAACTGCTGTTATTAACACATCCGGACCTCTCCCAGCACCTGCTCGCACTGGCGCGGGCACAGTCTGCTGGTAAAATCTCCGGTACACGCGTGGTGGCAGGCGGGACTCAGTTCCCTCCTGGCGACCGAGTGCAGGTACTTTCCGAAGCAACCGTGCCAGGAAAAGACCTGCGTCAGTCGTAAAGAAAGGATCCCATGCTGCCGCTCTGAACACTCGAGGATGACCGGCTGGAGAGCCTCTACAGCGACAAAGCGAGGGCGTGGAGCCTCCAGCCGGGTAGCCTAGCGAGCCATCGTGGCTTGACGAGTGGCTTCACGCCACTCGCGTACCTCTTTGGGTGGCGGACGAAAGCTATTCTCCGCCCGGAATTTAGCCGCCCGTCGATAAACTTCGGCGTGCACTTCCGCCCCCAAATCCCACGAGGGTGTTCTGACCATGGCGCACGCCGCCTCAGTCGACACCGTGCGGTAACTGCGTATGGCTTTGACCGCCAATACCCTCTGAGGGCGCAAGAGGCGCGCCTTATTTTAGGCGGTCAGAGCCGCCACTTACACCGGTGCACCATACAACGCCATCGACCGTTCAACCCCCGTGTAGAGTAGTCTTGTTGCGACGCTGGCTCCACTCAAATTGGGCAAAAGTCGCACAAGGGCATAGGCAGCGTCGATCAGCTTCGGAGTAAGCTGTCTGAAGTGCTCGTCGAAGAGCTCTTCAGACAGCACCTACCAGTCGTACCTCGATGGACAGACCCCCGCACGACATGGGTCGCCGTCTCAAGACGCCCTCTCGGTCCTCGTACATGACGGTACGCTACTCTAAATACTTAGCTACTAGCGGCCTCAGGTATTCTGGCTCCCCGTGGTAGTACTACCCTGGTGCAGCTAAATGGCAGACTATTGAACGCGTTGGCGATGTCCAATGACACCGCCAACACCACGCCGCCACAGCTCCCTGCCTTTTCGGTCACGGAAGTTGGGCAGCATGGAGACATCCACACTCAAGGAAAAGCAACGAAAAAATTACATAACATTACTGAAGTTCCAACAGTCGCAATAGTTGTAATGGTAGCAATAGATCAATATATAGCGTTGCCGCTGTGAAGGCTCTCCAGCCGGTCATCCTCGAGTGGACAGGGCGGCAGCACGGGACCTTTTCCTTTCCACAGACTCAGGTCCTTTCCGGGCACGGTTGCTTCGGGAAGTACCTGCACTCATTCGCTAGGAGGAAATTAAGTCCCGCCTGCCACAACTGCAACTGAAGTGAGAAATCGGCCCAGCAGACATTGGCGATTTGCTCCGCCTGAGCGACGCAGCATAGGGCCCTTATTTTATCGTAGATCTCTCGCTGCGACCGTCATTTGCTCCATGGCCGATAGAGACAGTTATTTTCGTTAGTTAGAAGATGTTCTTTCGCAGAAGGAGGCGGCGGAGAAGGCCCGGGAGGACAACCTCCACTCGGACTCAATTTGCCGCCGGCGAACCGGGCAGTGGTGGCGCGCTTACCAGCGCCTCTTGCTTAAGTGTGGCCGCGGATTGGCAGAACGGGTTTTCCCCTCCATCCGCTTCAGTGGCCAGCTCTGACGTACTACAGAACACTAGAAAGGGCAGAGAGAAACTTCTTTTTTCCCTGAATTTTTAGATCTTTTACTCTGACGGATACGATTTTAGGAGGGTAACCTCCCCTGTAAATAATCCTTCGAATCGAGATGGATCAAAACATTGTTTTACACTCAAAACGACTTTCGGTACCGTCGTCTGGTACCTTCATTCTACACATTTCTTTGACAAACTCAAAATAAAACAAATAGTAGTTTTCAATGATATATTTAAATCAGTTATTTCCTTACACACTTAAAATAATTTGAACTGATATAATCTAATAAACAGTGCAATATTTCTAAACTGTTACATAATTGATGAACGCAACGCATTGGGTGCCCAGGTTATATAAACCATAGTAACAAATTACTTTAAATACTAATATTACTGAAAATATAGATTTTTTCCTATTACTAGAGAACTTAAAAACTAGATAATGATGTCGACAATTAAAAGTTATTCCTAAAAAATAGTATAACAAATTGTTTATACGTGCTGGTTGAACGAATATGCCAAATTAAAAAAATTAAAACAGAATTAGAAGTAAGAATTCCAAGTGCACCTAGATTGACAAGCGTGTTGATAGTCGTTACAAAGAAAATGATAATCACTACGTACTATGTAAAACGTACGTATTTTGTAAAACTTAATTCATTAAAACTGGTGCAATCCCTGGTGATTACAGTGAAAGAAGATTTCTGTGAGAAGAAACGAGGTTACAAATTAAAAAACTGAGGCAGTTATAAATAAACTTATAGCATAGTTCTTGTTCTGAGCTATGGACAACAAATAACTTATGTTAAACTTATAACGGGATTTCAGTACGATACCATCCGTCGATGTTAGCACCATTTTTATTTACTATATGATAAATTAATTACTATAGATGAAGTCGCCTGCCAATGTTACATCTTTACTACAAATATGTAGTCACTGTTACTAAGTAAATACTATTTAATAAATAATAAAGATATTTCGAATATTTAATACACAACGCCATCCAGTCCCAATATAAGCAAAGTTTGCAATATGGATACTAGACAACTGATAAATACATATATACTTTCTTTTGTAAATACATACATATTACACATAGAAAACTTCGGAACAAATATTTGCAGATCTTAAAACATTTGGTCCGACCCGGGAATCCAACCTGAGACCTCAGGCTCAATAGTCGCATCCGTTACCGCTGCACAACCTAGGCAGTCAAATTGAAATTTAAGTAATAGATACATGGTTCGCAACGAAACAGCAAAGTATTTAAATCTTTAAATAAATACATAATCATTTGGTATACACTAGTCACTCCGATAATATAAATAATCGAGTATGGTCCTTCTATAGTCCTTCTAACATAGCTTGGTCTCTGTGACAGATGTCATTAGTGTCATTTTGGAGCTTACAAGGTACAATTTAGGTGGAGGTATGTACTTCCTCAACAATCAATGTATCTTTAAGCTAAATTTCATTTAAGTTGCTGCAGCGGTTTAGTCGTGAAAGCTTAACATACAAACAAGAGTCACTTTCGAATTTTCAATTTTAGTATAGATTGCAATTCATTTGTGATAAAACAGACACGTAAAGAAGGCGATATAAAATAAAATAAAGCTCGTGGTCACGGGTAAACTGCCCCGACGACCGACTGACGAAGAGTCTACCCGTGACCAGGAGGGGTAGGTACCTATAACCTGTTCGAAACATCGAAAAATAGAAGGTATCGTAACCTTATACATATTTAAGTCATGAATAAGTCCCGCTAAAACTATGTGTAAAAGTCTAAAAACAATTATTCATTAACATTATCTTCATCATTTTATTTCTTTAAGACAATAAATATATATATTAACAAAATTAGTCGATTTTCCAGAATTTTGTTCTATTGTAAAAATATGCACTCCCTGTTAATGTGTACATTGAAGAGCACAATAAAATTACCTTTTTGTTAAACCAGCAACCAATCGACCTTAAGAAATATTTTGTTCTTTTCAATGTTTTTTTTAAAATCATGGGTTATACACTAGCTATACACTTCAAAATTACATATCATTCAACATATTTTCTGTTAGATTACACATACTTAAATGATAATACAATACATGAACAAATAGTCTCATTGACAGAACTGAATCTCAGCTCATTGTAACACTTAAAACAATTCATTTTTTTTCGCCGTGAGAAGACGACGTGACGTAAACACATACATAGCCACAGAACATCGTTAAATCTTACTTCCAACTCCATCACACGCGCGGTCACTACATTTTCCTTCTCGTGTATTGCTTTATAATAATAGTGCGTGGCTGTCAGGCGAGGTGGGACAGGTCGTCTAACTCTGGCGGCGCTTGAGGTCCGCCGCTCCCGCGAGCGAACACGGGCTTAGTCACCACTGATACCGGGGCCTAGAAGAAAATAGATAAATATTAGAGTTTGCATGTCAAGGGTCTGTCCGCAAGACGATATTTCGCGCAGAAATAATTTGCATTCAATCACAGACTTTTAAGGGTTTTCTTTTGCCGTGAGATATCGATGTACCGAGAATATAGAATTAAAGCCTTTAAGTACACCATTGAATAAAGAATTTATAGATAAATATAATGTTGTAACTTTCTATTTTTAATAGAGTAACGAATGGACCTTTTTGACGGTTCTTCTCCGTAGGAATGACATTTTGGAACCGTGCAACTAGAGTCATTAAGGTTAAGTTTCAAAAGTTCCTGAAAAGCCTACTTGGAATAAAACTTTTTTGATTTTTATTATATTGGTGTTGATTATTTTTATTCACTTCTCGAAAGTATTTCTATGATAATGTTATTTATATTTAATTTAAGTAGGTACCTATATTTTTAAACAAAAGAACATCTTTCACAAGACAAATTTATGAATTAAATTAAAGAGTTAGATACATAACGTACTTTAGATTGATTATTGATGATAATAGCAAGAAAAATTAGTTCGGGTTACCAAGCGTCTTATATAATCTGTATCAATTTCTACAAGGTATGTTCTACTTAGTAATTCATAAAATATTTCATTCACCATTTTTTGTAAGATATTTAGCAATTGGACACATTTTAGCTAGATAAAATAGCAACTGTTTTGGTCATCATTGTGATGTTATGACCTTAAACATATTTTAATAAACTCTAAGAACGCAATCTATCTCATAGGCATGATGACAGTAACTAATAACCACTAAAATTGGGTATTTATCTGATAAAATGGAGTTTCTGTAAACGTCATTTTGATTGAATATAATCGACGATCACTTTGCTGTTGTTTTTAAGTGCTATAATTGAGACTGGTTGACAAATGGTGAAGCAGACGCCATGACACCATCGAGCGTTTTGGCGCGAATTTTATACTTCATTTTTTTCTGTTCAAGCTTTATTTTTTTTATACATATGATTGTTTTTGACAACAGGAGATATTTTCGAACATTGTAAAACAGTTTTGCAAAATTAGCCATCATGCCTATTAGTCTCGACATCGCAATTTTGTTTAAGGGATTCGTTAAGCTACATAAGTTACATGTGCACGTCCCACAATTAAGTGTATACTTCGTGCCTGGTGACAGAAAGTTGTATGTCTTTTAAAAGTGTTTGTAAAAACCTATTTACCTACAGAAATAAACGACTTTGACTCCGGTAAGTTCTTACCACATTATCACATCAAATCAGAAATATCAGATTCTTAGATATTGTGCTCTCATTCGAAAAGAGGTTTTGCCCTACTATACTATTTATCTCGTAAACTACCTAAATTATTATCAGGAGTCTGATTGTTATAGTACAGTCTCTGTCTAACTTGGGATCAGATTGCCAGGCGTTAGATGTGTAGAGAGAATACCTAAACATCCTACTCATATTAAGTACAGACCTGGCTGACCTGTCCAGGTGCTGAAGTGGCCGCTTGGAGATGCGACGGTTGCACGCCCACTACTAAAAGCTTCTGAGGCGGCGCTGCTCCGCTGGCCGGGCCGGACGTCACCACCACCGACTATGACACATGCACAATCTACGTCACTACAACCCACACTCTTGCTACTTGTGTAAACAAACAGTCTTATGTCGTCTTACAGTTGTATATAATTAGCTAATACATAAGCTAATGGACGCTCCAGTACTCACAATAGGACTATTAGACAAGAGTACTATAAGTAAAGTGAAAATTTGTGGCTTTTTACGACTTCTTTCTGTGTACGAGTCTTGTAATTCCCACAAGAAAAAAATATTTTAGATAACAAGATGAAAAAAAAACGTTGAAAAATTTTACTTTTGGTGGTTAACGTACGAGTATATCTTGAAATACAAAACCCAAAATGTTTGGTCATTCTGATTTTTTCTAATAATTTATAATGTAGTTAACAGAAGTCGAATATTTATTTGAGCAGGGTGTACTATACTCGATTAGCTTTATAGTTTTATTGGCCATCATCGTGAACATTACAATAAAAAGACTGTCGTTCTTTGATATCGTCCATGCACGCACACGCTTACAGTAAAGTCATCACACAAAGCAATATGTTTAAAGCCTAGTCTCAATGCCTGAAAAACAACCTAGTATTGTCAATCCCCTAAAACTAAAGCTATACTTGTGTTATTAGTAAAATAAAATTGGCAGTCGTAAAATATATAATTGGTTCAGGTATATTCAAATTCACTCAGTAAAATCGTTTACTTGAATAGACTCTTGCTCTGAGTCTTTTTACACATGGGAGAGCCACGCTTCGGCATGCATGGGCCGACTCGACCGGAGTGGTACCGCGGCCTCACAGAAAACCGGTGTGAAACAGCGCCTGCGCAGTGTTTCACCGAGTAAGGTTACCGGAGGCTTTACCCCATCCCCTTCCTAATCCCCCAAAGGCTGGCACTTGAAACGCTTCTGGTGATGCGGGTGTCCATGGGCGGCGGTAATCGCTTACCATCAAGCGATACGTCTGCATGTTTGCCCCCATTGCCACGTTTCAATAATAAAAAAAAAAAAACAAAAAACAGAAAAACACAATGTTCCATTCAAATCGTACGATTCTAGGTGCATTTATATTTAACTACCAGTTCGGTACCAGGCCTGACAAACAGAAAAGCTGCATACTTGTAACTTTATATCTAAAGCGTGGAGAAGACGTGGCTTTCGATTAACCTTTGAACTAATACTTTTAGTTAATTAAATATTGAAATTTAGTATTTATATTAATTTAAACCATACTATAAAATCGATTACCTTACCTAATGTTATAAAGAAATCGTTTTATTTTCGGATCTCTTTTACTTGCTTTAATTTACATGTACTGTTGAATTCTGAGTCGCGAGGCTTTAATTTATTAAAATACACATATACGTTCCACATAAACTTCTTTGATAAACTTCTATGCAAATGAGATAACAGCTTAAGAAAAAACCGCATAATTTTAAAAAGCATATTTATCATGTCTACTAGCAAATCGCAAGACTTGCATTCGCATTCATTCGTCAATAAGGAAAGATCGAGACTATCATGCAAGTCTTTCTTTCAGTTTCATTATATTATAAAAGGTACCTGTACATTTTGACTACGGACGAGTGTTGGCTGCGAGCTGTGGACCATAATGTGGCCTGCGCCGCTTGCAGGTTGCGTCTATGATGAAAAAAAAAACCGTATTAGAGCAACCTCTTATGTTTAAACTGTAAAAGTACGTATAGAAAAGTTGGTAGAGCACACCGATTTCTACCTATTTTTTTGCCAGACTGGGTAATTACCTAGTGGTTCTGGTCATAATTTAATTATTATTAAACCCCCTACAACGACCGTGGTCCGACGGCCTGGTGAGGGTCGCAGGAGACTACAGGACCTGTTGTTATGGGAAGCCTTGGGGGAGGCCTCCAAGAAATAACATTGTCCAGCAATGGGCATATGCCAATGTCATGATTTCTTCTTAAAAAATGATTTCTAATGCAACAATCACATTATAACTCAATTAAGAAATATTGTTTTAATTGACTAACATAAAGTAAGTGAAAAAGGTGTAACTCAAACGGTACCGTCGAAGAGTCAACTTTTGGAGTGAGTGATTTTAAACCTTTTGGTAATTTAATTTATACCCATAATTTATACTAATATTATAAAACTGAAGAGTTTGATTTGTTGGTTGAACGCTCTAATCTGAGGCTGTACCTAATGGTCCAATTTGAAAAAAATATTTCAGTGTGATAACCCAGTTATCGAGGAAAACTATATATCATCACGGTACGACCAAAAGAAGGTAATAGAAGACGCAGACGTGGTTGCGTGGGTCAGCTAGTTATTATATAATAATAATAATAATAAATATTTCGGACATCTAACACACAACGCCATCTAGTCCCAAGCTAAGCAGAGCTTGTGTTATGGGTACTAGACAACTGATATGAATACACATATACTTTTTTTTTGTAAATACATACATATTATACATAGAAAACACCCAAACTCCGAAACAAATATTTGTGATCACACAAACATTTGGTCCGACCCAGGATTTGAACCCGAGACCTCATGCACAGCAGTCGCATTCGCTACCACTGCGCCACCGAGGCAGTGAGAAAACTAGATTACTCATTTAATTGTGGAAATTGATTAAGTTAAATTCATAATTTAAACTAATATACTTACATTAATAACTTGAGGAGCTTTCTGTTGCGAGACGATCACGAACTTCTGTGGCGGAGGTGTGGACGGAGCAGGGGACTGAGGCGCGGGCGATGCGCTGATCACAACGTTGCGACTGGCCACCGTTTCTACATCGGAACAAAAAATATTTGTAGTAAGAACTATCGCATTATTATTAGAAAACTCGGCCTTGAAGAGAAAGGCAAGTTGATATACATATGACAATGACTTTTTCTATTGCTACCATTTACAACACATCTTCATGCCTACTACGATATGGACAAAGACATTTTATCATATTATAATCTCAGATAAAATATTCATATTTTAATTATGTATTGAGATTTTAATAATAAAAATTTTTCGTTTCGGAAATATGAGCAACCCGGCCCGGCTTCCTACGGAAGTCCTAAAAAATTCTCGGATATTTGACTGCCTCTGTGGCGTAGTGGTAGCGTATGCGACTGCTAAGCTTGAGTTCTCGGGTTCGATTCCTGGGTCGGACCAAATG
The DNA here is from genome assembly GCA_916048165.1 of Spilarctia lutea. Taxonomy (NCBI): domain Eukaryota; kingdom Metazoa; phylum Arthropoda; class Insecta; order Lepidoptera; family Erebidae; genus Spilarctia; species Spilarctia lutea. Next base: position 10,068,676 of record OU696471.1, on the reverse strand, counting down.
TTTGTATGATCTGCAAATAATTGTTTCGGAGTTTGGGTGTTTTCTATGTATATGTATAATATGTATATAAGTATTTATATTAGTAACCATAACACAAGCTCTGCTTAGCTTGGGACTAGATGGCGTTGTGTGTTAGATGTCCAAAATATTTATTATTTATTTATATAAACCTTCCTCTCGAATCCACTTTATGTATTGCTGAAAACTGTATATAATCCGTCGAGTAGTTTAATCTTTCGGATGCGCGAACGGGTACTTCCGGTTCCATGCACCGTGCGGCGAAATTGCATAATTTTGCAACACGGTGCATGGTGTACGAAAATGATCAAATCTTTTCAAAAACAATGCTCGGTGGTTATAAAAGTGATTATTTTTCAAAAGATGGATAACAAGCGTACATGGTTATGCCATATTTTATTACTAAACTAATGTTATCGCTTTATTATTTACTCACAATTGAGCCAAGTATTAATTTACGCACCTATTGTGTTAATAAACATGATTTTAATATTTTATGTGGTTTATTATTCATTTTACTTATTATCCTCATAAAGTTCGATAACTAAGCTATCTACTGATATAAAAAACACTATAACTGCAGTAAAAATTCATTGAGAAACATATTTGTAAAAATCACATTTCGCTGTCGAGATATTCGCCATTTTGTCACTTTACAATCAATCTATTATTTGCGCCGAACACCAAATTACGTAGTATTTATATGAAGAAATAGTGTTTTTTAGTTAAATAATTTATTTTTTTAGTTAACTAGTGCAAAAGACAGGAACAATACATAAAAAAAACAACCTATTTATCAAGTTATTTAAAAAAAGGACTCGTTTGCTAGACCAGTTTTCATTTATTATTTTTAAGTTCTGAGAATTCTCTAAACTCTATGAAAATGACTGAATGCTAAAGAGAACAAACTGATCGTTCCATTATGTGACACACAAAGTCTATGGTCAATACAAAATAATTTAGTAAAACATAAACAAAGATCAGTTTACGTCTTGTTCATTGTCCGTCACTACTGTGTATGTGTGGGTGTTAATAGTTCCGGGACTTCCCGCTAGGCTGCGTGCAAACACGAATCAACGGCGATATACAATTTTAAGTGGCGTACTATTGGAGAGGCCTATGTCCAGCAGTGGACTGCGATAGGCTGATGATGATATAGAACAGTAATGGCTGGGGAGCCCTGTGTATGTGTGCGTCTAATTTCGCTCGTCAGGCAAAAAATTAGTGTTTATTTAAATATTTAGCTTTTCTAACACATTTTGTTGCTATTCTATATTCTATATAAGATTCTCATCGCAATTATATCATTTTATCAATAAAAACATAAGAATAAATGCGTAAAAACCTTCAAATGAGTAAGCCCTTTTCAATAGGTAATAGACTCGGTAACTTTTTGAGTAACACTATTCAAAATTACGCATGATTTATGCCTCAATTCGTATTGATAGTGGTTCCTAAAATAAGTATAATAAGTAAAATATAACAACAAACTACCTTCAAAACCACCTTATCGGCAAAAAATCAATTTTAAGAGGCACTTGAAAGATCGCGTTGCGTCATCGTCAACTTTGAAATTGGAACTCGTTTTTTTAACGGCTCTTGAAGCGCACTTGACAAGCGAATGTTTTAAAATGTTGTTCGTATAAAGCAAATGCATAACAAACCTTTCTAGACTTCATTATAATAACTTTAATACCCAAAATTAATTAAAATGCAAGTTAACTGCGGAAAACATGGATCCGTGTGTGCCGCACCGACGGGACAAACATGGATCCGTGTTGCCGCACCCGAGAGGTTAAAAGATCTAAGCGAACAGACAGCGGAAGTGACATAATTTTATACAATGTAAAGATATTTAATACTTACCAACAGTCTTCTGTGTGTGTGTGATATGTGACTGCTGCGGTGAAGGAGCCGTTGGCACGAGCGGAGGGGTGCAAGTGACCACCGCGACTGCGCCTCCGCTGCCGCCAGCAGACGGGGACGAACGGATTTTGGTCACGGCTTGATGCAAACTTGGACCCAAGTACCCGTAGTCACGTCTGCGTTCATTTTACTATTAGTTAATATGTGATACCGTTTTGTGCGGGTTCAAAAACCCGGTTTTTACGATAATCGAATTGTATTAATTTGGCTGTACATTTTATTATACAGGTTTATGAAATCCATGTTTATCATACCCTTAGTGACAAATAGTTATGATGACAACTTGTTGCCTAATTTATTTGGAAAACTTTATTTTTACGCGACAAAATTTAATTAACTTTCTAGCGACTACTTCAGATCAGTCGGACTAGTTCAGCGTCTTCAGATAAGCGTTCATTCTGTTGATAGGCGTTCGGATTTTTATCGTCGCTTTACTGTTTAAAAATTAAGTTTTTCTATTCGATATGACACAACATGGGAGTAACAAAACAAAAAGTTCAAATCATGCTGGATAAAATAAAATAGTATTATTTACTTGTAATCATCCGACAAATCGGGTGGCTGTCGCAACTGTCGTACTACAGGTGCAAGTACTTTTAGCAATTGGTGTTTAAGGTTTCCTGCAGCGAGTCTGTCTGCGCCGCCCAGCCCGCTCAGAGCGCCCTCCACTCTTTCACCCAACCAACGCACACGTGGTAATATAAACACCTGTATTAAACAAAAGGTTAAATAATTAGACCACCGCAAGTCATTTTTTTTTTCAAAGTTTATCTTAGAAAGGTCACAATTTTTTGAGTCATGATCATCAAAACTTGACAACATTTAATATTATATCTCTGCTAAATTGGAACAATTTGTAAAACGAGCATTCATTAACAACTAAAGTTACTGCTGACAGAAAAATATAATATACAAGGTATATATTTTTATACTCTTACGGACACTTCATAATTTAGTTAACATCATCATCTTATCGCAGTCCACTGTTGGACATGGTCTTCTCCCATTGAATTCAATTCTATTTAGATATTAATTATGTGCTAATAACTGCCTCATTGGTCTAGCGGTTGACATATGCGACTGCCAATCAAGAGGTCTCGGGTTCGAAGTCCGGGTCGGGTCAAAAGTGTTGTTGAGTTTTTCGTATTATAGAAATACCCTAACAACAGCTCGGAGTTTAGAAGTTGGGGTCTGAAACCCCGTGCCTCGGACAGCACGTAAAGCTGTCAGTCCTGTGCCTGATCTCTCCCTGATCGTGTCGGTTAACCGTCCCATCTGATTATGAGAGTGAGGGGACAGAGATTGCACCTGTGTTTGCGCACACTTGTGCACTATAATATCTCCTGCGTAGTTGGCTGGTCTCTGTTGAGACTGGCCGCTGTGGTCGTATTCGACTGCTGCAACAATAGCTCTTGAGCTATCTTCTTATCTTGATCTCCACCCAATCTAATTACATGTTTATAACATACTGACCTTGACCACCTCAGATCCCAATTCTGCTAAACCTTGAACAGCACCATACAAAGAAGCAAGAGGTGTTTTCTCAGATTCTTTCATTGTTGTAACCATAGATGGACCAACCCCTGATTCATTGTTAGTCTGAGAAGGACACTGCAGAGCTTTGGCAAATAACCTACAAATATAAAAGCAGTTTTAAAACGATATGTTTAATAAAGATATACCTAATGAGTTGACTTGTGAATGTAATCATAATATTTTCTTATTCAATATGTCGTTTTGAATGGTATGACATATGAAAGACAGATTGCAATTATAATGGTAAAGTGTAAAAAAAAAATAAGTTTATGTAAAGAGCGTACTCCTTCTTAAAAGGCCGGCAACGCACTTTTGACTCCTCTGGTGTTGTGGGTGTCCATGGGCGGCGGTAATCGCTTACCATCAGGCGATACATCTGCTCGTTTGCCCCCAAGACCATAAAAAAACCTTGTCCTTTTTTGAAGACGGTTAAAAAAAATATCCAAAAAATGGACCATTTTTTAGATAATTCTTCAAATTTATATAAATTTTTCGTTATTACTGCCTCTGTGCTGTTAGAAAGAAAATGCTAAAGACATATTGTAAAGCAATTTAAAAATTGACATTAAAATTGTAATGAGTAAAAAAATTAAATTAAAGTTCCCACGGATTAGTACTGCGGTACAACAATGTATTTCAGTTATTCACAGATAAAATGTACATATGTCTTAAGCATCTTATGTAAGTTTCTATAAAATATATATATATAGTACGTATCTATAAAATATGTAGAAAGTTCTCTTAATTTCTTACCTTGTTACTCTTGTTTGAAGATTATTTGTTGATGTGTTGAAAGTTTTGCATATTTGTGCCATGAGGCGGGCAGCAAAATCACGAAGAGCCCAGTGATTATCCATTTCAGGTCGCAAGCACAATTGCCGCGAAACTATGCACGTCGATACGGACGGGATCAATTCATGCAACTGTTACAAATATAAATTAATGAATAATTCACTCAAATATAAACATTGTATATAATTGTATAATATAATATAATATTGTTTAATCAAAAGGTTTCTTTTTATTGATATAAATAAAACTAAACTAATTGAGTTCTAGTTGTTTTACAAAGTATGTATGTATGTATTATGTATGTATGTACTATGTACAGACACAAAATATTTTTATTTTAACAATTTTTTTTTTCGAAACAACTTTTTTATAATAAAAAATTAAGATCTAGCTTTCTTATCTATACTAATATTATAAAGCTTAAGAGTAAGGAACCGCTGGTCTGATTTGAAACATTATTTCAGTGTTGGATAGTCTATTTATCGAGGAAGGCTATAGGCTATATAATCAGTGTTGGGCAAATTTTAGTTCAATTAAGAATTGATTAATTGTAATTGTATAAATACAACTGACAATTAATTAGTTGTTAATCGTAGTTTATTTTACGTAGAAAAATTAAACAATAACAATTATTTTTTTTACCATGTATCAGTTTTAGTATTATGTACTTGCGTGAGTGGATTTCGCCAAGTCAAATATATTTACGACATTTACGGTAGTAAATAAATTTTCTTTGGCCAAGTCTATGGCATAAAAAATGTAATTAAAGAAATTATAAATTGTTTTATTTTCGTCGTCGTAGTCGTACACCTGATTGCCTTATTATATTTACTTATATGTACTTTTAAAGTAATTGAATATGTAGGTGTTTAGAAATAAACTTAATCAACAGTACAGAAGATAACGGAAACGAAAGTTTGTTATAGAAATTATACACTGCAATAAAGAATGAGTGATAGTATTTAGAGTATGACAATATTTACAGAACACATAAGGATATTCAAATATAAGCGCGGCGAAATATGTAACGTAGCAAGTATAGGTCAACCTACTTATAAAGGGTGTAAAGGACTAATTTAACGTTAAACTTCCAGACCATTGTTCTCCATTCCCAATAAAGTTAATTGTTGGTTTTAATTGTAATACGCAATAAAAAATTTAATGGCGACAAATTCAATTGCAATTAATTAAATCACAATAACTTTTTAATCAATTAATTAGTTAAGTAAAAAAATAATTGATTAATGCCCAACACTGCTACATATCATCACGCTAATACTAATAGGAGTGGAGCACTAATGAAGAATTATTTCAGAAGCTAGTTTAGTAATTTAAATCAATGTTTTTCTGTAGCATTGCTACTTTGCCGAAGTTACTACCTCATCAACATCAACAGCCTGTAATGGTCCACTGCTATACATATACCTTACTTTAGCCCGGAGATTTTGGCCTACTATACCACTGAAGCAGTGTATATTGTTCATTAAAATCACATTATCTTTTGTCGAAATACTTATACATGTTAGATATGTACTTTTCTATTAATCAAGTTAAACATTTATATCTTACATATTTCTCCAAATATAACGACTGGTTGTCGAGTAAGGCTTTCACCATTCTCATCAAATATATAAGGAGGGCAAGATTATTTTGAACCACATTGACTTTGACGCCTTCAGAGATGAATGTGCACATTCGGGGCAACATTTCATGCAGGCCTGGATCACAGGACAAGGACTGTAAAGCTTCCTAAAAAAAAAAAAACATTTATTAGGATTTAGAAGTTAGTTACATTAACAAACCAGATAAGGTTTTTACCAGGTCCTGATAAAGTCTCAGATAGTTATCTGACATATATGTCTGTCTATATCTTAGACTTGTGAAATCAAAATCTGGGACTTTATCAGCCGCAAAACTAAAATGAGTTTTCAATAAATAGTTCGTTTAAAACTGGCAAAATTAAATATCTGATAATTTTGGCAATATTTTGCCACTTAATTTTACAAAAAATCGAGTAAGAGAAAGTTAAAGATAAGTAGCACTACCAGAGAACTGTACCAAGCTGAGTTACGTCCGTAGTCATAACTGATGTAATAATTATCATTAATATTTTCATCAAATACTGATACCATTACAATCAAAAACCAATAAGGTGTAGTACTTACCGCACGTCGACCCTCATCGCTTCCGACACAAGCTTCAGTTATTTCTTTATAGTATAACTGTTGTTCCACACTCAATTCATGAGTTGCAAGCTGTTTCACATGAACCGACTCTGATGCTTTCAGACGAGCTGCTTTGCCACACATAGGCTTACCTAAAAGATAAACATTTTTAATTTTTGTTTGACTTGTCAATTGAAATGGATATTTATTCAAGCATTATTCTCAGGTTTTCTTGTTTAGGATTTAAAGTGATGTTTCATTCTTGTAGAACTACATACACAACTAAAACATACGAGAGGCGGCTGATAAATTCGCGGCCTAAGGACTTAGCAACGACACATCATCTCGCTACTTATACCACTAATTGCGTGACTTATTATTACTATAAATAGCAGGTAGTTTTTTTATTTGGTTCATAAGCCCTTTACCTTTGGAGGAAGCAACAACAACATGTCAACGGAAACTGGAAGTTCTAGCAAATTTGGAGCACCGCGCCGTGATAAAATTCCTTGTGAAAAAAGGAAATACGCCCAAGGAAATTTTCGAGGAGATGTCATCAGTCCCTTAGGATTCTGCACCTTCATGATACTGGATACTACTGGATGATCGTAGAATTAAATTGTGGCACATAGCAGAAGAGCTACAGATTAGCAAAGAACGAATTGGAGAAATTTTGCATAATCATTTGCACATGCAAAAAAATTGTGCACGTTGGGTACCGCGAATGCACACACCGCTTGACAAGCAGCGACGATTAGAGAGCTGTAAGGATTTTTTGGAGTTGTGCGAGCCTGACCTGGCTCAAATTTGTAATCGCATTGTGACCGTTGATGAAACTTGGATTCGTCAGTATGATCCCGAGTCCAAACAAGAGCCGATGCAATGGATAAAAAAGGGAGAAAGGCCACCAAAGAAATTTAAAGTGGAGAAGTCGGCATCCAAGCTTATGGCTACCATTTTCTGGGACAGCGAGGGAATTTTATTAATTGATTATTTGCCAAAAGGAACCACAATGAACGCCCAGTATTACGCTAATTTACTGGGTCAGGCACGTGAGGCATTCGTGTAGAAAAGACGTGGCAAGTTAGCGCGCGGAGTGCTTTTTCTGCAAGACAACGCACCCGTTCACACCGCTCGAGTTGCGAGAGATTCCTTAAAAACTACAGGCTTCACAGAAATTTACCATCCACCCTACAGTCCGGACCTGGCTCCCAGTGACTTTTTCCTTTTTTCTAATTTAAAAAAGGAGCTACGGGGACGAAGATTTTCGGACGACAATGAAATGATGACGGCTGTAGACAGCCATTTTGCAGAAAAAACTTAAGAATATTTTTTTGGTGGTATGGAAGCATTATATTCACTATGTAAAAAATGTATTTCACTTGAGGGGGATTATATTGAAAAATAAAAATATTAAAACTGTATATTTCTTTCATTAAGTACCTTAGACCGCGAACTTATCAGCCGCCCCTCATATATAATATTAACCAATAACATAATAGACTTCTTTAGAGTCCAACTCTAGGTGCAAAGGATATTTATTAGAACTAGAATATTTTTGAAAGAATATTTCCTCTGATTAGATCTATTATTTACTTTATCTTAAATAATGGATCCAATGAGAATATTGTTTGGAAAAAATAATAGCTATAAAAATTAAACATGTATCACCAAAACAAGTGAATATGTTTGTAATTTTAAACACACCTATACTAATATTATAAATCTAAAGAGTTTGTTTGTTTGAACGCTTATCTCATATTAATCTCAAGAACTGCTGGTCCGATTTGAAAAATTCTTTCAATGTATATACTCGTATATATGATCATGCTAAGATCGATAGGAGCAGAGCCCCAATAAAGAATGTATAAAAGCAGGGGAAAATTATTACGCTACAGGCAATAGTAGACGTAAACGAGGTAGCGAGGGTCAGTTGGTATTAATATATAAATAAATGTAAATATTCTTTTTTGACATTTAACACAACACCATTCAGTCCCAAGCTAAGCAAAGCTTGTATTATGGGTACTAGACAACTGATATAAATACTTATATACTTTTTTTTTGTAAATACATACATATTATACATAGAAAACACCCAAACTCCGAAACAAATATTTTCAGATCAAACAATCATTTGGTCTGACCCAAGAATCCAACCCGAGACCTCAAGAACAGCAGTCACATACGTTACCACTGAGCCACGGAGGCAGTTGAGTTATATTGAATGAGTACTTAAATAATGAAGACTGTAGCAAAGGACAGCATAACAAATTCAACCCTTACCTGCAGCATCTTTATTAGTGGGCTTGCTTAATTTACTTATAGGATCAACAGATTCCAGTTTCTGTGATTCTTTAGATAATGGTGGTGGGTTTTCTGGTACCGTTGGTTGTACACCGTCAACACTTAACCAATGTGCTCGCACAGACACATCCAATGGGATCTTTGGGGGTGGAGCTGATAAAATTTCAGATAAATCAACCTCTTTCTCTTCTATAAAATGCAGTTCCCTGCCTCCACCAGAGGCAAATCTGAATGGTAGTGAGTCTGGCTGGATGAAACCATACTGGCACTGAAACAAGAACATGGTTATGAAATTAGAAAATCAAATGTTATGAAATATTTTAATTTGATTAAAAGAATATAATTTCAGGGCAATTTTTTTATAGTTCTTCCTAATACACATTCAATGGTGAATGTTGCATTAGGATTTTAGCAGGGTCCTAGGAGAACAATGTCTCTAATCTCAGTTATAAAATACATCAAATACTAAAAATCTCATCTTAAACTAATGGAGTATTATTATTTGAGCCATTGTACATATTGTGTTAATATTCAAATATACAATTTTTTTTTTATTAGTTGGAAAACGAGCACACGTATCGTCTTGTGACGCCAGAGGCGTCACAAGAGTGTGTTGCCGGCCTTTTAGGAAGAAGTATGCTCTTTTCTTGAAGTTTTGAAAGTCATATTGGTCCGGAAACACTGCAGGCGACAGCTCATTCTACAGTTTTGATGTGAGTAGCAGAAAATTTCAGGAAAATCGCATAGTTGTGGACTGCCAACCAACGAGATGATGGGGATGAAATATGCCTATACTTCCACCACTTTCCTTCAACCAACTTGTTCATGGATTTTACGAAAAAAATTGGAAAGTGATTGAGGTACCTGGGTCAAACCGCCAGTTGTAGCTGATTGAGATCTCACCACATATTACTACTAGACTTCAGTACAAACTGGTTTACATCATAATAGTTGTAGGGATTAAAATCCCTAAAACAAAACCTTTTTTCCATTAACACAACACAAAATCAGTCTTCCTTACAGAGGACTTACAACTGTTCTTACATAGACAAAATTACCAACTACAGTATCCTGGAGCGTGGCAGAGCAAATCATTATGTAAAAGATTTGCCTACTGTGTAGCTTACACAGTAGGCAAATCTCAAAATTCTGACTATCCCAGATATAGTTTTGCCTAGAAATGGATGGGTATTGTACTTATCTACAGCCAGTCATAATCAATTTTGGAGCTTAGAAGAAAAATATATATCACCATTAAACATTCATACCTCAATATTTTTTATTTTCAAAGCATTATCAATATCAGTTATGGAGAGCTTTTGCCGTTTTGAATGATGCATAAACTTCATGCTGTCTTGAACAATCACTTTTAATCGGAAAGTAACATCATCAGCCAGCTCTTTTGCAGCATCATCACCTAATGCTCCAATGCCCATGCTTTCTGCAATAACTTTCATGGAGTCCAAGGACAGTGATGACCCGTAAACGAATTCCGAATCACCCATTTTGCTATTTATCAAATCCAAAATGCGTACACGAAAACACTTTAGATTTCAAGAAATTTCCGACGGATAACAAACATGCCTATGATGTTTTTTTTAAAGCTCACAGTTGATATAGCTATTACTGCTTATAACTGTTTATTCAACAAAGCAAATAAGAAAAAGTATTTATTCTTTCAATGATATTTCACTACAAACAATTTGTTTAAAATAAACAAAATGTACTAATCACGATATCTATACACGACATAACAACACAAAAGATGACTGACAAATGTTCAATCAAACTTCAATGTTCATCGTTCGTCCTTCGTTCGTGATGTCAAATCTTTTTTTTATTCATGACCGTAGATGCAGGTCTTTCAGTTCAATACATAGATAAATAATAATAAATAAATTCGAACATCTTACACACAACGCCATCTAGTTCCAAGCTAAGCAGTGCTTGTGTTATGGGTATTAGGCAGAGGTGAGTTTTAACTTACTTAGAATTACTAAAATACTAGCTTTTGCCCGCGGCTTCGCTCGCGTTAAGAGGTGTTATTATTAATTAAGTATAGTTTTTGCGGCCTACAAAATTTCGCAACAACATAATTGGAACGCCTACACGCAGAATAAGCTTATGATAAGGCAAACCTGGCGGTTTCAATGAATTTAAAAATTCTACAGGGTAATTAGTAGCGTCAAGGCGCAGGTTCGGCCTCACATGGAATACTGTCCTCATCTTTGGACAGGGTCACCCCATTACCAGCTCCTCCCTCTGGACCGCATTCAGCGGAGGGCGACTCGTATCGTCGACTGCCGGATCTTTCAATTCGGCTAGACTCTCTAGCGCTGCGTAGAGATGTGGCTTCGCTGTGCATTTTTTACCCCATTTACCATGGGAGTGCTCCGAGGAATTGTTTGTATTGATCCCTGCCGCATCTTTCCACCATCGTCCTACGCGACAGAAATTTCATCCCCAATATCTAGATGGTTGGCAGTCCACAACTGTGCGATTTTCCCGAAATTTTCTGCCACGCACAGCAAAACTGTGGAATGAGCTGTCGCCTGCGGTGTTCCCGGACCAATACGACCATCAAACCTTCAAGAAAAGAGCGTACTCCTTCCTAAAAGGCCGGCAACGCACTTGTGACGCCTCTAGTGTTGCTGGTGTCCATTTTCGGTGGTAATCGCTTACCATCAGGTGATACGTCAGCTCGTTTGCCCCCTATATAATAAAAAAAAAACTGTATTAACCACATTATCAATCGAAGAATGGACCTCTTCTTCGCCCTCAAACGACATGAGCAGGATGTCGTTGATAGCTGCTGCTTGATCGTTCTTTGGAGTAAGTATATGCACGCTCACATAACCATTCAATAGGCTTGTCATGTATATGAATATCGTTGGATAAACTTTAGACAGCAATTCTTGAACCGTAGTAACAACTGTGCATAATTCTTCCGGGATGGTTATTTCATCAAACGATGGAAAATCACCATTACCGATTTTAAGATGGAGATCTGAAAATCTACCAGCAGACTCATCCCCGCCCAAATGTGCTCTCATATTTTTGAGGCCACAAATTAGATTTCTTAATGCACGACTTTACTTCGTCAGCTCTGGTTCCTTTTGGTACCACTGGTAGAGTCTGCCGAAAGTCTCCGGCCAGCAAAACTGTTACGCCACCCATTAATTTTGTATTAACCCTTATATCTCTTATTGATCTGTTTAAGGATTCAATACCACCTTTATGTGCCATAGTTATTTCGTCCCACACGATTAGTTTTGTACTCTTTGAAACTTCAGCCAAATTACTTTGTTTGGAGATGTTGCAAATGGGAGTCTCGACAGTGATTAAATTGAGTGGTAACTTGAAAGTAGCATGAGCAGTTCGACCACCTCCGAGTAATGTAGCAGCTATTCCGGACGACGCCACAGCCAAGGCAATGCCGTGAGTACTTCTTACTTTCGCCAAAAATAAATTAATAAGGAAGGTTTTACCAGTTCCACCTGGATCGTCTAAGAAGAATATTCGACCGTCATTTGCATGTACACTTGTGAATTTTTTTTACACACGCTAAACAAAAGTAAAGCCGCGAAAACTATACCTAATTAATAATAATACTTCTAAACGCGAGCGAAGTCGCGGGCAAAATCTAGTCGTCAAATATAATCCGCTAGATATATTATCTATGCACTATGCACAAAAATGGTTAATTCAAAGTTCTCTCCAAAATAACTTAATGTAGATGGCGCTAGCATACAGAAATTTATATACCTTAAACTGAAAAGTTACTCACCTTATATAGCCTGCATCTCAAAATCCTTTCTTGGGGGATGCCTACGTTATAACATCTACCTGCATGCCAAATTTCAGCTCGATCGGTTTAAAATTGACAAAGTTTCATACAAACTTTCATCCCCTATTTTATCCCCTTGGTGGAATAATTAATCAAAATCCTTTCTTAGAGGATGCCTACGTCATAACATCTACCTGCATGCCGAATTTCAGCTCGATCGGTTTAAAATTGACAAAGTTTCATACAAAGTTTCATCCCCTATTTTATCCCCTTGGTGGTATAGTTAATCAAAATCCTTTCTTAGAGGATGCCTACGTCATAACATCTACCTGCATGCCAAATTTCAGCTCGATCGGTTTAAAATTGACAAAGTTTCATACAAACTTTCATCCCCTATTTTATCCCCTTGGTGGAATAATTAATCAAAATCCTTTCTTAGAGGATGCCTACGTCATAACATCTACCTGCATGCCGAATTTCAGCTCGATCGGTTTAAAATTGACAAAGTTTCATACAAAGTTTCATCCCCTATTTTATCCCCTTGGTGGTATAATTAATCAAAATCCTTTCTTAGAGTATGCCTACGTCATAACATCTACCTGCATGCAAAGTCTCAGCCCTATCGGTTTAAAATTGACAAATTTTCATACAAACTTTCATCCCCTATTTTATCCCCTTGGGGGTAGAATTAATCAAAATCCTTTCTTAGCGGATGTCTACGTCATAACATCTACCTGCATGCCAAATGTCAGTCCGATCCGTCCAGTGGTTTGGGCTGTGCGTTGATAGATCACTATGTCAGTCACCTTTGAGTTATATATATATAGATTTAGATATATTTATTAGTAAGATACTTTTTTTTTAAGTAATTACTAATATCTCTATTATTCATTATGTTTTTCATATTACCAACTTGCTCACCTTTAGCTTAGCTTTAGGTTAGCTGATTACATCTCAGTGATCTTTATTAATCTCTAGTAACCTCTAGTTTAATGAACTAAAGATTACCAAAGAAAAATTGGAGGTCATAACAGACAGGAATACCTGCGTATGGTTAATCTCTATGTTACTCTATGCTAGCTTATATTCATGGTGTGTTTTCATTAAAACACATTGATTAAGTTCAAGATACTACACTACACACATAATTGTGGTATATATTGAGGAAAGTGGCGTAGCTAGCATAGGTGGCACCCGGGGCTGATTTTAAAGGTGTCACCCCAAAACTCAATCGAAACTGTTAAAATAAAAAAAGTTATAATCATTTACGTTTTATTAAATTACGAATACCTATTACAAATATTGTGAAACAAATTTAGTTACTTCAAAATTAAAATTTCTTCCTTCTAGCTTTGACACTAGCGAACTACGAAATCACGACTTCAAAATTTATATTTTGTGTTGCTTCATGTTCTATCGTTAAAATACCAAGATTGTTTAATCTGGTTTCAGTCATTGTGGTCTACAAGTAATTTTTAATTAATTTTAATTTGCTGAAACTTCTCTCACATGAAGCAACTGATGCACATATTGTTATAAATAATTTTAGTGCGACCGTTAGATTCGGAAGAGATTCTGTAAAATCCCATTCCACAATAAATTTCAAAAAGTCCAGTGTAACCCAATTAGAGACAGTAATATTAGCCGCTTTTAAATGCCTTCTCAATCTTGGTATTTCTAAAAGGAGTTCTGTTTCTGATACTTCATCGTAAAGGTTATAGTCCACGGGCTCACGTACAAGGGATTTCAGTGATTAATAACAGGCTGAAAGTTTATACACAGCTTCGTTTTGACGAGACACCCAACTTTTATCATTGGACCAAATTCTGATAGTGGCAGGAAAAAGCGGGATAGGGAGCGAAACACGTCAATTTGATGAGTGTCCCAAATTAAATAATAAGTTTCTAAAACTCAATACTTCAAGAAAATACGATGGAAAACTGAGAAAAACTTGTGGCATACAAAGTGAATGGTACCTTCCCGAGTGACCCCCAGCTCTAACATGTCAGAATGGTGACTTGAAAATTTTTATTCATTTTCATTAATAACAAACTGATTTTTGTTTTGGGGCTTGCAAAATATATATTTTTCATAAAAAATGCATCGGCATACAAATTTGATGGTAATTTTTTTGAGACCTACACTCGAAAAAATATTAACATAATCTTGACAACTTTAAACTTTCAGCCTGTTATTAATCACTGAAATCCCTTGTACGTGGGCCCGTGGACTATTAGTAAATTTTGATATAGCAAATTTAATTTTTTTTTTTTTTTATTGAGTAGTGGGCAAACGAGCAGACGTATCACCTGATGGTAAGCGATTACCGCCGCCCATGGACACCCGCAACACCAAAGGCGTCACAAGTGCGTTGCCGACCTTTGGGGGATGGGAAAGGGGATGGTGGGGGGTTCGGGTATGGGCCTCCGGTATCCTCACTCACTCGGGGAAACAAAGCGCAACATATGTCTGAAGTATCATTTAGGATGGCTCAATAATATAGTTTTAAAATACACAGTAATTAAAAGAGAACAAAATAATTGAAGGGTTTTTCAAAATAATCTAAGATACTGCTATTAGATACTAAATGAATTAAAAATGTAAGTATTACCTGTAATAACAAAAATACTTCACTTACCTTGTTTATTTTCTTCAAGAATCGACTATATTAAATCGGTTTTTATACAGAAAATGTTGTTTATAATATCTAATAATTAAGAAACACTTTGACGTTCACAAGTGACGAGCGCTATCCGAGGGAATCCCCTGACTAGCGTTGGTTATGCGCGAACAGGGTATTATATTTTGGGGGAATCCCAGATCGATTGAGAGTGTGCACATTGTTTTTTCTTTCTAAATATCAATTTATTATGCTCGTGGTACGATATTATAGTTACCTAGATAATATTATTAGTGGCGGTTATGCTCTCTGCCTCAGATTTACGATTTTTCATAGGTAGAAAGAACTACAACTGATGGTCATAGTCGGGCTCGGCTACGCCAGTGATTGAGGCGGATATTGATTAAATAAAAGTATTCGGTTGATCATCAAAAAACAACACAATATTTATGTATGACAACACTTTTATAACAATAATTCACTAAATCACTCGTTGGTCGTACTAGAAAATTCCTTCGATGTTAATCCGCTGTATCGTGAAGCAATATTTGACCGTATGGCTAACACACTCCGCTCTCATACGGCTATCGAAATATCTGGTATGATCACTAGTATTCCATAAACCATTCTGGACCAAATAGAATTTCCTAGAATTATCGTTATCCATTACTTGCAGCGCCATTTGGCGTTGAAAATAAGGGATTATTATTAATCACAATTTCAATGGTAGTGCGCTACTGGATATTAGATGGTGCTGTCCTCAGAATCACAATATTTAACTTTGTTTATTTTTATGTAATCTAAAGGACACAGGTATATCCCAATTGAAATCGATTAGATTCATATGAATCGGTTGTTGTAGTGATAGACTTCTTCGAAACCTTCCTATTCTTCAATCTGCCATGAACTATCTTCTTATCGGTACCTCTTATTCTTTTGTGAATTTCATAACTATATGTCTTATTTGACAACTACATTATTTTAGGGTTACTTCTTTCTAGAAATGATCGTTACATTTGAATTTCTTTTCGACCGGCCTACTTGATGGTTGGATGCCAGTGTCAATATGACCAACATTATGACAAAATCTAGTAACATTAAAACTTTTCTTCTGAATTGGGAGTTTTGTCTTTTTATGATTTTTTCTCAAAAATTAAACAATGTTTAGTTTTTAATTTACCAAAGTACTTTTTTGATACTTTATTAAATAGAATTAAAAAAAAAATAGTAGGCTTTGGGTGAATGTTCAAAATGTTTCGAAAGAAATTCGATGAACAGAATTTAGTTCAATATATTAGGTTAGTTAAGACACTTTATGTTACATTGTTTAATATAATTCTCAAATTCCACTCAAATCATAAAAAAAATGTTTTTTTGTGATAGGTTCAACGAATTTTTTTTAAATATTACATTTATTAGAAGGTTTCAATAATTTTAGGTTGTCTACCCTGAACTCAAAATGACGAACACCGAATGCTGATCCGTCTGCCCCACGCGATTTTTTCATGTTAAAGTGCATTTGAGGTTTATTTAAACAAATAGCTTGGTGATTAGTTCTTCTAAAATGAATAGAAGCAAAAAAGACGTGGATAAACTTGTAGAGAATTTACTATCGAAGTTATCTGAAAAAGAGGTAAGTAAAACACTTCTCAAATGCTATCTTCGTCTTTACGGTATGTGGCTTAAACTAAGAAATTAATATAATTTTCAGTTTCAAGCACGATGTAATTCTCTTGCTCATAAATATTATGAAGTGGGGGACTATCCAAGCTGCCAAAAATATGTTGAACTATACCTCAAGCATAAAGATAACAATGCAGCGGCGTTTAAACTTTATGGACAAGCTTTACATAAAACGGGCCAAAAAGAAAAGGCTCTCGAACAGTTTAAAATGTCTTTAGACTTCGATCCTTCTCAAACAACAATAATTTTGGACAGTAAGTAGATGCATAGTTAATAAATATATGGCAATTACGTCTTTACGCATAAGGCTGAAATCTCAGTTGGTATTTTCGTTTTGTATATATTTCTAAATGTTTATGTTCATTAGTTCTTGCTGAATTAATTCAATACTTATTGTAAAATAAGGGGTTATTTTTCAAGAGTCAAAATAAGAATCTCATAAGAAATATCTTTCGAAAAAACATTTATACTCGCATTCCAAAGGCCGGCAACGCACTTGTGATATCCGAGTAGCAGATTTACAGGGACTGTGGTACTCTCTTTCTGGTCTCTCTGGTGTTTGTCAACTATATTGTTCATACTATTTACATTTCTTGAACTCCTATTATTAAATACCGGTGGCATCAAAGGTAGCATATAGTTACTTTGTAACATTAAACCCTTTATGATAAATATCTTTACAGACAAATACAAAATATTTTTCAATTGACATCCAATTTATATGTAAAAAAATCTTGTTCATTGGTTCATTCAAAGCTATAAAAACTAGTTGTAACAGTAAAAAATCATGTCAATCATCAAATTATGTTTACATAACAACAAAAGTTTTTACATGAGATCAAAGAAATTTATAAATGTTGCTAGTGTTGTTAGGTTACCTAACATACATATAAAATACGTATATAATATAAACTCTCAGGGACATCTATATATTAATATGTGAAGCGAAAACGTTGTACTCCTTTTTTAAAATAATTGTATGAGTTTATCGAAACGGTCACAATACTCTTGAATTTCCATTAGGCATGGTAGTCAGTTTGGCAGGTTCATACATAAAAAAAAACATATTGAATTTCAACCTGTTTAAGTTCTAAGTCAACTTCAATCAAAACAAAACAACAATCAAAGAGAAAAAAATAAATTCAGCATAAATAGTTTGTACAATAGGTAACTGATCACTTTAACCAAATAATGAAAACTACAGGTATAGTCCATTCATTTAAATAGTGCCATGATAGTAAAGACAAATTACATAAAAATAAAAACACCTCAATCCTCCTCCTCCAAGGTGGCTCCTTTGATTTTACTTTGACAAAAAACGCATGTGTAATGGCATAAAAGTGGCCGTATCTAACACCTAAGCTGATTGAGAAACACAAAACATTGCGTTTCAAATAAGAATAGGATTGGAAATCATATTCATCCATCTTGCCCTGTATTTGTACTGATGCAGATGAGGACAATATCAGTGGTATTGAAAATTTGTAATAAAGTTTTTTAATTGTAAATTCTTGACTTTTTTTTTTGCACATCAAACAAAAATATCTGAAGTTGTTGACAAAGGCAGGACAAGATACTAGTTTCCAATCCCATTCTTATTTGAAACAAATTGTACCTTGTGTTGATATACCTGTGGAGGAACGGTTATCATGTTCCCACCAACACAAAGGGAGGATCCTCCGACCAGGCGAGGTGATCATGCCTGGCGGGCTACTGCCCAACAGTTGATGTTGGGATGTTGTATATATGATAATCGGCGCGAGAACTATTTATTTCGCGATTCAGGATCTGTAGTTACTCCGTGTAGTGCGTTACTTCGTAGTTCAGTGTATCTTAGGTAGATGGCGCTGTAGTAAGTTATTGTTGTGTTATATGTGGAAGTCCTACCTACTCCAAAATACTTCTAAGAAATAAATGTCTCTTTTATATTAAACAAAAATTAACTGTGCCTTTGATACACTTGTGCGTTAAATTTATGTTTTTTTTTTAAATGTTTTGGAATAAAAACTAATACATATTTAGCTTTGCAACACCTGTAAATTCTGCTTCCTGTGAGTTTTGCCATAGCAATTGCTAAGTTTGACATATTTTTAGTTAATACATTTTAATAAAAATTTATAAAAATATTCTAATTCTCTAAATAATTGAACACATTCATGTAAAACAACATATTATTATCCAGTCCTTCGACAGATACAGCTAAGGCCTTTTATGATTTGTATGCTGAATATATAAGAATAATGTAAAATAATAAAGTGGCCATGATGGAGCGTCATAGTCATAATTGTGGCTAAGCTCCTTAAATAAAGATTAAAAAAAAAAAACAATATTATAAAAAAGTAGAAAAAAGCAAGTAAACAAAAACCATTTCACTTGTATGATATTAAAAGACTAAATTATATTGAAGTTAAATTTTAACAAATGCCAACCAAGAAGAAGGATAGACTGCACACATATGGTTGTTAGATTTGTTTATAAAGCTTTTGCAATAACTATGTGTTAATGTTGTCAACAAAATACCTACCTTATTGGTTCTAAACTTCATCATCATCATCAGTATATCACAGTCCACTGCTGGACAAAGGCCTCTCCAACTGCACGCCACTTGGTTCAATAAACTTGCCATGCTTAAACTCTTAGTTTGAAGTTGGATTGTGTTGTGTGTCAGATAGCTAAAAATCTATGCTAATATCATAAAGCTGAAGAGTTTGTTTGATCATGCTAAAAAGGAAGATAATACTGATATGATTTGAATAATCTTTCACTGTTAGGTAACCCAGTTATAGCGTATTAAATCTTTGATAAAACACCAAATATCGTATTTGTGTATTGAGCTAAGTAGCCTAAAAATACAAGTGAATAAATCATAAGAGTAGGGTAGGAAAAACAGTTACAATGGAGGGTAGTTTCATAACAACACAATAAATATAAACTTATAAAGTAGGAAGTATGTAGGCACATATATACAACATAGAGGTGCTATATAGGCTTTATATTATAACGCTATGTTCATACATACTAAAGTTTCTCAAAAACACAGTATGAAATAATTGTTTCCCTTTAAAAAATCGAAAAAAGTCTTAAACAGCATATGTCTATCTTTTGAGGTGGTCACACTATAACCATTTTAATGACAACCATGAAATACACAAGATGAAACAAAACAATGCCTGCCATTGTCCATTTCTAAAACATTGCAATCTTTTTATTTTGTAATTATTTAATTTTATTACTACTTATCAATAATAAATAATTATTATTCTTATTTCTATGATTTATCTATTTATCTTTCCCGAATCCAGTGTTCTATAGAGGGCCAAAACCACCTTTGTTCCTGTCTTAGTAGAGACTTATGTCCAACAAAACAATTATTTTTATTTACTTAAATTTACATAATTAGTGCTTAAAGTAACAATATAATTTAATAACATGCATAGCAATTTTGTAGTACTACAAATAAGTGGGTCAAAAATAATGCGCTAAGACAGCTCAGCAAAATAATTTTTATTTACATATTTCACGTATCTGCTCAGTTTGCTCATTCAACAAAATTTGTAACCAATTGCGTATTGTGTTTTTACAACTCACATAATTTAGTTTATAAATACTTATTTATCTATTTAACCTATTACATAAAAATGACCCCAGAAAAGAAAAAAACCTGTTTGTATAAATGTACAAGCTTTTAACTCTGAGGCAGAAACGTTATCTATTTCTGTATAAATTAATATCCATATAGTAATAAGAAGCGTAGGTCTAATATATACAAGCGAATATGCGACGCTCTTAGGCGCCCTCATA
This sequence comes from Spilarctia lutea, assembly GCA_916048165.1. Classification (NCBI taxonomy): domain Eukaryota; kingdom Metazoa; phylum Arthropoda; class Insecta; order Lepidoptera; family Erebidae; genus Spilarctia; species Spilarctia lutea. The sequence continues at coordinate 10,048,041 of OU696471.1, read as the reverse complement.
ATCTATGGAATTTATGTACCTAAATTCAGCGGCTTGTCTAGCTGGGCAATCAGCGTCTCCCGTTTTGTGGTTGCTTGGCTTTTTGAAGCGCAGGCACGTTGCACATTTAGGTTGCTCTACTTTTCTGGTACAGTCTTGGACGGAATGACAGTCTTCACCACAATGTCCACATGTAGAGGTAGCCGTTCTGCACGTCTTGGCTGCGTGTCCGTATTGCTGACAGTTGAAGCATCTGGTCAGAATCGTGAAGTCTCTGACCGGACAGGACGTCCAGTTAATAAATAGCCGGTTCTGGGTAATAAGCGCTTTACGTATTGCGGCTGATACTTCAATTATACAATTACAGGTCTCAGAATTTCTCTTGCCTGACTTGTGACTAAGTTTTATAGAGGTCATAAAAGAGTTCTTCGATAATTCAGGGATTTTTTCAGCTATATTCTGTTCCTATAAACATTTGTAGACCTCATTTTCGGACATCATGGTAGGAACTCCAATAATAACAATACGAGGCTTGCGCTTGTAAGGTTCATCTATCTTAAGTCCTGATTCAGCAAGTTGAACAGTTCGCTTGAGCTTCTCGATATCTTTTTTGGTGGTACTGATGACAACACCGCCATTTCTGGTCTTTCGGACTCCACGCACGTGGAGTTTCATATCTTCAGGACTAATTATTTTCTGCACCATTGTCTTGGTATCCTCGCTAGATTTCGAGTTATCGCTTGGATAAATAACTACCGAACTAAGACTGCTGGGACGAATATAGTTGCTAGATCCTTTTTTAACCATGTCTGCAAAAGAAGCGCTGGGTGGTACCTGCTTTTCACTCGACTCCTGGATGGCCTGCTTGATCTGCGCTAGGGATTCAATTAGTTCCTCCGTTTTCACAGCATTTTGTAAAGAGCTATGTGCATGAAGGGCTTTTTGCTTGAGTGACTGATATTGTATAGTAATTTGAGCCACTCGGGATGCTACTTTACGGCAAAGGGTATTTATTTTTAATTTTTGGTCCGAGTTGAGCTTGCCTTCGGATGCAACAGAACAAACTTCGTTTAGACACTGCTCAATAGATCCCAACCATCCCTGAATATCACAGGTTGATATTACTTCCATGCTGTCATAGGGCTCAGGAGTAGGTTGCCTAGAAGTCGTAGGTGGAGGAGACCGGCGTGTTATGCCGCTCCTATTAAAGGGGCTATTACTCATCACTTATACTTATCACTTAATTGTAATGTACATTGTTTTGCACAGAAAAACAATAATTACAGCTGCACTTATGCGCTTACATATGCACTTAAGACACACCAAAAACTAGGTCAGTATTATACAGAAATGTAAATTTTTCAATTTTTTTTAAATTGCACGTCAATTAGCAACGACGACTAAGTATGGAATGGGAAGTATATAACATTGTAATGTTTCCATTATCTACCCTTGTCCTGTTCCTTCCTGTATGTAAATTTATTTATTTCACTTCTAGATCAGCAATTTAAGCAATAATACATTTAATATTAGTACTGAAAAAAAAATGTTTATGCTCAGAATTGTTAGAATCTTGTAAATGTTACACAAAAAGTAGATCAAGGTAGGATATAAAAAATATTTTTAAGGAAAGCAACATTTTTTTTCAATTATTTAGTTCTTTTTTAGTGATCAATACAGTGTTTTTATTGACATCTTAAGTGTGTTGTCTCATGTTTTTCTTAATGTGTGTTTTATTTCAGACTGGGATGGTAATGTTTCTCAAAAACTTTTTTTTTTTTAGTTTGTGAACTACTGGCTGATGATGAAGTAATAGTGGATCCAAGCAGAGCAAAATATTGGTGTGAAAAAGCTGAAGCTACATTCCCTAGACACCCAGTTACATTTAAACTGCGCGAGAGACTAATTACTGCATCCAATTCAGACCCTGAAGCACTTGTAGAGCTGTTATTGTCAGAATTGTCTGTGAGACCAAAAGATGTGTTAATTCATGCCCGTCTGCTGGACCATTACCTGAACACCAATAACATCAAAGGTGCTTTTGACCATGCCTGTCGTGTGGAATTTGAAGACAATAGCTTCATCAATAATTATACTTGGTACAACAGTCTCAATAAAGTTCTTAAAAATAATGCACTTAACATGATGGATTGGCTTTACCAGTTACTTCTCCTTACGGTTAGGGAGCGGATTTGCTTATTAAGCATAACAGAAACACCTAGTGGTTTATCTCAAAGTCTAGTAGAATCTAATGAACTTCTTCATTCATATGATCAAGCTATTGACAGTGTTGCTAAAACAGGGGCTGCATCTGGATATGCCGAGTTTCATAAAGCACTATTACAACATCATAGAGGTCAATTTGCTGTTCATGCTGCTACACTTCTGTTAAAAAAGGCTAAAAAAGATCAGTTGAGCTGGCGAGATGCTACAACATTTGTCTCACCCTTGATGTTATCTGCCTGGCAAGTAGTCCCTATAGATCCAAAGGTGAATTGGATGAGGTCTGCACCAACAAAGCAAGTCTTTGCTGTCAAGCGCTGGTATACTGAGGGGTCATACAGATGTTCTCAGGCTGGTCATTATTTACTTTCATTTATTCAAGAAAAAAATCAATCTTTCCTTGATCAAGTTTCACAATGTTACTCTGGTACTCACTGGAGGGACAAATTTTACAAAAAGATGTTCCCAAATAAGGCTCATTTGGATAAAATGAAATCATCTTATGTTGCTTCAGATGCATTTTGCTGTCCCATACTAAGAACTCCTAGGAAAAAGGAAGTTGAAGCCTATGACATTGATGCTCAGAAAGAGTATGGCAACTCCCTTCATCATTTTGTTTGGATGTTGTTGCATTACAAAAACTTTTCAATTTTTAAGTGCACACTTTTCGATATGCTTGATTACTCAGCTGTAACTTGTGCCCCAGAAACATTAAATAAATTGGATATCTACGCATTTCTCTATTGCACAACTCTCTCTGCTCAACAACAGAAATCTAAAGATGCCTCTTATGTTGCCAGTGACAAGCCACCCATGCTACCAGCAAATATCACAGATTTATTGTGTTCTGTCTCACAAATGAAGTGGTGGGACTGTGCATATAAATTTAGCCAAAATGAACTTGGTACTGAATTGACAGATATTCGAGCAACATTGAGTCGTGGCATTGAGGTTATAAGGTGTATTGACAATCATGGCCTTGATCCTGAACTCTTATGCATATTGGGACGTATATTTGGTGAGCAAGCAGAACTGACTACCAATGTCGATGTCAAAAGTCACCTCGAAGCAAGGGCTGGTTTATATTATCAGTCTGCTATACCTTTGCTAGAAAAACTGAAAAGCAAAATAGTGGAAAAAATCTTTGGCAAAAGAATGTTTTCCTACGTTCATAAAGACCTTGGCACCAAAGAGTTAAATAATTTGATTGAAGAATGTAAACTATACCTAGCCGTAATTCATTTTCGTAATTGCGAGTATGAAAAAGTCATTGAAATGATTTCAAATCTTAAATCACCACAAGCATATTATTATATTGCACAAACATATAAGAAAATGGCTCTAGAGGAAAGTAATTTGTCCAGAGACAGTGAAACTAAATCTAAATTGTCTATTTTACTGACTAAAGCAAAAACTTTTGCTTTCAAGACTTTAAACAAACTTAAGGAAAATGATGCAAACAAAAAAGATAATTTGTATACTAACAGTCAAGAACTAATTGAAGAGATTGAAACCCTTTCAAATAAAATAGATTCAAATTTGTTTATTGATACACACGATAGTGATGCGAAATATTTATCCGACGAAAACTTATCAGCGGTTAGCGAATATTTGCCAAATAGGACTACTCAAGCCTTTCGCAACGTAAGCTCAACACCCAAAGCCACTAAGACTAATACCACTAACTATCGAACAGCTATGGACACACAAATACTGGAAAATACTAGAATGGATCAGGCACAATTGGCTACCATAGAAAATGAAATAAAAAAGATACAGAGAAGAGATTCAAACATCAGTGACTTTATGGAGCAAACAAAGAGCTGGTTCGAAGAGAATCGCAAATTGAGCAATGAAATAATAAGCACTATTCAAACTAACATGCAGAATACTACCGACCAATTCAAGTTACTTAAGATATCGGTTGACCAAGTAAAAGGCGAAATAGATGAATGTAGAAATGAATATAAAGATGTTGGCGAATTGAAGAAAGATATAGCGGAACTCAGAAAGGAAGTGAATAAGTTAAAAAATGTTGCAGCAGAACAGCAAAATATTGATGAGAGTGAATTATATAACTTAGATGATGAATATAGAACTAATGACAATGCTTCTGCAACTTTTGCTAGCCGACTACCTTTTTCTTCAGCCCAAGTATTGCCCCCCTTTAATCAGCGACTTATGCCACCGTTCGGAGTGCCACCTAATACTTACCAGCTGTACAATCAAAGTTTAATGAATCTATATAATCAATATTCGCAATTTGCTCAGCCTCCAGGAGTAGCTGGTGCGCAGTCAATATTCGACACTACAAGGTCCCAAGTGAACTATTCTGGTGTCTTTCCGACACCTGAACAACTATATCTAGATGGAGCTCACCTTGTCCCACCTAATGTGCCTACAGTACCTCCAATACCTGCAGTGCCACCAGTAGTAGCACCTTTACTACCATCCGTACCAGCAATGCCAAGTAGCATGCCAACACCAGCTAAGGCCAAAGAAACTGCTCGACCTCTGCCAGTAAATGTTGTGATAACCTCTTCAGATCCCTTACCAACTTGCACTACAACACCAGCACCTGCTCTCAGTGTGACCATTCCACCTAAGCACATTAAAGGTACACCTCACAATTACCAAATACCAATGCCCTCAACAAATGATGTTAATGTTTCCTCACCTCCAGTTTTTACATTCCCACAAAATAAAACATCTACATCTTCTGGAGGCACCTTCTCGATCTGGAATCAATCTTCTTTATTTAAAATAGCTGCAAATTCAAACTCTACAGTGCCTCCACTTCAAGATTATGCATTGTCTGAACGGAAAATGTCCACAGATAAGTTAGACACTTCGAGGACAGTTGTTGATGGGATTATTAATGTATCTTCTCCAAATACTAGTCTTAACAAGTCTAGGACCATATCAGAAAAAAGTAATACTTCTGTAGAAAATTACGATCCGTGTCCAGATTTCAAACCTATTGTACCTTTACCAGCCGAAGTTACAGTAACCACAGGTGAAGAAGATGAAATCACGATATTCAATTCTAGAGCGAAATTATTCCGCTTTGTGGATAAGCAATGGAAAGAGAGAGGTATTGGTGAAATTAAGCTGCTTAAGCATAAAGGTACTGGCAAAGTAAGGGTGCTCATGAGACGAGAACAAGTGCATAAAATCTGTGCCAATCATATTATTACATCGGATATGGAAATTAAACCAATGAAAAACGAGACTAAAGCATATTTCTGGGTTGCAAATGATTTCGCCGACGAAAAAGTGGTTTTAGAAAAGTTTTGTATTCGCTTCAAAACGGCCGATATTGCACTAGATTTTTATAATACTTTTGAAAATGCTAGACAGTCATCTATGACTAAAAAAACTGATGACTTAACTAAACCGATATCCTATAAAATAGAAAACCCTAAGTTTAACTTTGAGCCAAGTAGGGCTACATCGCAAGGAAAGTCTGTCATTGGTGGATTTACATTTAGCAGCACTCCGACATTGAAACCTATATCAGATAATACAGAGGCTGAAGTCAAGAAACCCCAAGAGGTTGTTACCAACAAAGTGAATGTTTTCAGTGGTTTATCTTTTAAAAGCAACACAAGTTCTGCAACTAGTAACATATTTAATATTACTCCTACTTTGAGTACAAGCACTCCTAGCAAGGTAACAGAGAATGTAGCATTTAACACATCAAATCCAAGTAATCTAAATAATTCTGATATTGTGGAAGAGTATGAACCAGATGTAGATTTTAAACCTGTCATACCACTGCCGGCCTTAGTTGATCAAAAGACGGGTGAAGAGGATGAAACTATTTTGTTTGAGCATCGAGCGAAATTGTTAAGGTTTGATTCTTCGACAAAGGAATGGAAAGAGCGAGGACTGGGTAATATAAAATTACTTGTTCATAAGGACAATGTACAAAAAGTAAGATTACTAATGAGACGGGAACAAATAATGAAAGTATGTTGTAATCATGCAATTACTAAAGATATGACATTCCAAAAAATGCCTAATATGGATAAAGCAGTAACATGGTGTGCCAAGGATTTCTCTGAAGGTGAATTAGTGGCAGAAACATTCTGCTTACGATTTAAAACAGTGCTACTATGCGATCAATTTATCGAAGCTATACAATCTGCACAAGCAAAAATGAAAGATGAATCAAAATTAGCAAAAGAAGAACAAAATGCTGGCAAACAAACAAATGAACCTGGATTTGGTGATAAATTTAAACCTAAATCTGGATCGTGGCATTGTGATACATGTTACACAAATAATTTAGAAAGTTTTGAAAAGTGTGCATGTTGTGAAACACCCAAGCCTGGTTCTGTTCATGGGTTAAAAAATACAGACAGAGCAGTTACTAATACTCCCTCTAATATTACTATCACTTTTGGTTGGGGAGATAAATTCAAACCTAAACCAGGTAGTTGGGAATGTAAAGCTTGTTTCGTACGGAATGAAGGTTCTTTTGAAGCTTGTAGTGCCTGTAATAGTCCTAAAGATCCTACCAAGGTAAAAGCCAATGAAGTAAAAAAACAGGATAGTGCTATAAAATTCAACTTTGGCATACCACCTACAACTGGTACCTCTACAGTACCTGTGAAAACTGAAAGTGTTATTGTGAGTACTGGACAAGATCTGTTCAAACCCAATCCCGTTAGCAATGAAAAATCAATATTTGGTCCTGCTACAACTGGAAAAGTACAATTCCAATTTGGTATGCCTTCTGCAACAAGTGGACAAGAGTCAACGAAAGAAACATCCATATTTGATGGTACTGGTGCACCTAAATTTAATTTTGGAGTACCTTTAACGAAATTCGGTGCTACTGATTCTAATTCAGCTGTTCCAGAAAAACCTAGTAATATATTTTTTGCCCAAAAAGTTGATCTTGATAGTGTGCTAGACTTTACTATGAAGAAAGCTAATGAACAAATTGTAAAGCCTGCGTTACTGCCCACCCCAAAGACCAATAGTACTACATCATTTGCCATCAATGAAGATAGTAAATTTAATTACGTATTTAAACCTAAAACGGATACAACCCCCGTAAAATCTGTACTAAAAGATGACGCTGATGATGATGAAAATGACGAAAATGAATATGCTGATGAAGACGAATGTCAGCAAACTTTTACTCCTGTCATACCGCTACCAGACAAGGTAATTTTTTTATGTATTACTCACTTATTTTCAATAAAACTTTTCATTAAATACTCTTTCAATAAAAAACAGAAGAAAGCGTGTACTAAAACTGATAATTTAACAGTAGCTAAAGTGTAAAACAACTAATTAATTGAATAAGAAATAAATATTCCACTATATATTATATTACGACGTAAAACTAATTATCTGTATGTGAGACTAAAATCGGAAAAAGCAGTAGCAATGAGATATTTAGTATGAGTAGGTTGCGGCGACAAATGTTTTGTCTTTTGTGATGCTTTTATAAAATTAACTGTGCATTGCAATCGCAATCTAACAAGTATTATGTTTAGGTTTAAAAGAATGATATTCATTCCTTATTTTGTAAGTTTCTGACTGTCCATCACTGGAATTTTAAATGCCGTTGATATGATTTGAATAGGAATTTGGTCAACAACAATTTTGGTTACTTAAAGTGTATTATATTTTAGATTGAAGTTGTCACTGGTGAAGAGAATGAGACTGTGCTGTATGGGCATGTAGCCAAATTATACAGATTTACTTCAAGTGAATGGAAAGAAAGAGGAAAAGGCGTAGTAACAATATTAAAGCACAAAGAAACAGGGAAATTAAGGTAAATAATATTAATATTTAGAGCTTATACAATAGACAGCTAGGTATAGTGATGTATGGTCATCGTTAAAGAATTTGCTTATTAGTAATAATGTAGTCTATTACTGCAGCAGTTTTTTTTATTATATAAGAGAGCAAACGAGCAGACTTATCGCCTGATGGTCGCCCATGGACACCCTCAACTTAGGTGAAACATATTATGAAATAAAAATTTTTAACTTAATAAAATATTTTTCATAATTAAGAAATAATGAACTTTTATTTTACAATATAAGTAGAACAACATATTTTTGCTGTTGGTTTTCTCAGGTTTGGGTTCCAAAGTTATAAATAAGAACATTGCAGCCAAAAGATATCTTTTATTAGTACCCATTATGTTATTCAAATAACTTGATTATAACTGTTTCCTTATATTTACAGGGTTGTAATGCGACGAGAACAAATATTAAAAATTTGCTTAAACCACTCCTTATCTCCTGCTGTTACCTATAAACCAAAAGATGAGAAATCTTGGATATTTACAGCCAATGACTTTAGTGACGGTGAACTAACATTGGAAAATTTCTGTCTGAGATTTAAAAATAAGGAAATAGCTTTACAGTTCAAAGAGGCAGTTGATAAAGCACTTGATGGCTTAACTGTCGAAGCCCCAAAAACGGATGTGGAAACTATCAATTTGACAAAAGATGAGGTTGATGATGTTATCTTTGTCAACGAAATACAATCTACTAAAGAAGAAAAAGAAAAAGCTTCTGAACTAATGTTGCCAGAAAACTTCTTTAATTATAAGAACAAAGAACCATGTCAAGGTTGTCGTGGTTGCCATGAAGATGACTATTCAAAGACTACAACTTCTGAAACACCGAGTTCTTGTTCAGCATCTGAGATTAAACCTTTAAAAGTAAAAGCTACATTCACATCAACAACTAATGCAAGTACTCCAGTGAAAGGGACTACCCCAATCTTTCAAAGCCCCACTAATTCGATATATGGCACTCCAACAACTGCAGACAAAACTATTGATACATCTATATTCCGTACTCCGTTAGGATCTATTGGTTCCAATTCTAAAACTCCTCTTGTACCACCCACCACTAAAAGCATTTTTGGAAACAATTTGATAAACAAAGAAAATACATTACTACAAAAACCCATTCTTTTCTCTGAGGTAAAAGAAAAAACTACAGATAAAGATTCTTTACAAAGTGCTTCATCAGTTTTTGCAAGTAGCAATGCATCAGTTGGCACTAAGAGCGCTATAATAGCACCACCGAAATTTAATCTTGCAAAAGAAACCCAAAAGGAGCCTGTACTTAATCATTTTAGTTTTGGGTTGTCTCAATCGAAGCCAGCTTTTAGTGAAAAACCAGTTTTTGCTTCAGGCCCTATTGGCGTTTCTAGTAACAAATCGATATTTGATAGTAATAGTCAAAACACTGAAGTAAAGTCTATATTTGGTGACGATAGTAAACCTGAAAATCTGTTTATGAATGTAAATCAAGGAAGCATATTTGGGCTTGGTGCTTTAACCAACAACCAAAGTTCGTTTGGTGGTAGTATCTTTGGATCTGCTGGAGCAGACGGTCTTTCACTGTTTAGTTCTCTATCATCAAAAGAGGAACCGTTCGATACTGCAAAATCTTTATTTAGTTCTGCAGTAGCTGAATCAAAATTCAGTGCAGATTCAAAGACTGAAAAGTCTGAAGGAGACACTGGAAACTCTGGTGTCAAGTCCAAAGAGGAAAATCCCGAGAAGGCAGATAATTTATTCAATGTTACTAATGTTCCAACGTTTACTGCTTTGTCATCTAACACTGGTGCAGGTTTTGAGCAGACCAAAAGTAAGATTATTTTCAAAGATTTTCAAATAAATTAAGGTATTTGGTACATGTTAATAAAAATATTTTATTTATTAACAGAAAATCCAGATTTTAAATGGCAAGGTGCTGGAGAGCAGTTATTTGTTGCTAAGAAGACAACCACACGAGATGGCGATAAATCTCACAATGAAAGTGGCGGTGGGGATGAGGACGTAACTGGGGCGGATGAGGATTATGATCCCCAATACGAACCCATAGTACCCCTGCCGGACAAGATAGTAGTCACAACTGGAGAGGAAGATGAGGTACCATAAATTTCTATCATAATTGAGATATACCTAATATAATTGGTTGCCCCTATAGCAGGGTAGATGGCACGCGTGCCATTGGTTCGCCTACCCTGCCCTATAGAAAACAAGACGGCCTTAATAGACGCTTTTTTCCAATAAAAGGCTCGGTCACTTCAAGCTGAAGGAAAATTTTAAACATTTAAAAACTACATTATTTCACATGTCTTACATTTCCACATTTTGGATAATTGTAGTCCCAAATATTTCAGGCTTAATGTACCTACGTTTAAATTATAGGAAAAACTATTTGGAGAACGGTGCAAATTATTCCGCTACGATGAAAACTGCCGAGAGTGGAAAGAACGTGGTATCGGCGAAATGAAAATACTGTACCACCCTGAGAGAAAAACATATCGACTCCTGCTACGCCGCGAACAGGTTTGTACTTCTAATAGAGATGTTTTGGTGTATTTTTCAACTTAATATAGAAAATAGTATAGGAGAAAAAGTTTTATAAAACACTTTATGTTGAGTTCCTACTAGCAGCCCGCACCGGTTTCGCATGGGTAGACAGATATTTATCAAAAAATACAAATTTTAACACACTCTTAGCAAACTTGCCAAGCTTAGAACAATTGAGCAAGTCTACTTTTGACAAAACAAATAATCAAAATTATCCGTTTGGAAGCGGCGAAGTCTGTGGATTGCTGCGGCATCATGCCGCAACAATCTACAGACAGATATACATACAGACGTAGATCAAACTTATGCTTAAAGGCGTATCTCCTGCTCCTAAAAATAACAAAACAAATTAACGAAACATGTTAACTAAATGTGTTAGCAAAACACTGCAGTCTCCTGCGACTTTTATGCAAGCCGTCGGAAATATCTACGAAGCTGGTATAATGGCGTCCTGCTCATAAGAACGGTAATAGTTTTAGCAAACTACTGAACCTATTAAAATAAATAAGGTGTCAATAGATTTGTAATAATGGCCCGGGTAAGCATAAAATTCGACATTGTCACAGCTGTGATCAAATTGGCATCTCGTTAATACGTCTACCGTAGCTTTAATCACATAAAACTGCTGTCAATATTTAGACTCGGTATCAGAAAATTGAATATTGGAAATATGTTTATGTTCAAAATAAATCACAAATAGCAATATTAGTTAGTTGATACATAAAAAGTACAAAAAAATGTGTTATGATTTTTTAAATGAAATCAAATACATGCCTTTTCTATTCTCTTGAAAAAAAAAACCGACGAAACCGGTTTTTAATCAGCCGGTAATCCGGTTAATTCGGATAATCGAAAAACTGGTTTGCATGCGGTATGACTTCAGTACTTGCCAATAGTTACAATACAAAAGGTGTTTTTACGTTATGTTTAAATGGAATTGGCAGATCAATTGGGATCATTGGTATCTTCGGTATAGGTATAAGCTAACCGATCTGCTGCTGGGACGGTGATAATGGTCATTAAAATTAAATTGTCCTACAATCTCTCAATACTAGTCTCATTTTATATGTTCGAGGGTTTAAATTTCTCATAAAGCTTGATTGGCATGATGTGACTCTTATTTACCACATACAGGAAACATTAACGAAATTTTATATGTGATTTATTTGGAGAAAGATTAGTACCAAGGTACGAATAATGAGGCCTGTTATTGTATCGACGCCACTCTCACAAATTTTAACTAGCTATTGTGACATAACTGCAATAGTTAGACATATGGTACGGCGGACTTGTAGATATTGAACTTTTCTATTAAACTGTAGTACATCACTTTGCTCTATTGTCAATAGTTTCCGCAGCGCACGCGATATAGTGTGTTTTTGAGTATTTTTTTAACACCTTGGGTTACATTAACGAAGTTTTCATAAGATCCCCTAAGTTTTTTGCAAATATAATATAGCCTATGTTACTCGGACATGATGTAGTTTTCCAATGGTAAAATAATTTTTGAAATCAGTCCAGTACTTTTTGAGTTTATTCGTTACATACATAATATCAATTTTTTATAATGTTAGTGTAGATTAAACATTTCTAAAGTTATTCAGTTAATGTCTAATTTAGTTGAAAACCTATAAGTAATGTCCTCAGGAAAATGTGCTATGCTGGTAAGATGTACCGCTATGATAGACGTAATCTTAAGGTGATAATTTAATCGATCTCCAGGTTCACAAAGCAGTTTTAAATATGCTGCTACACATGGATTTAGAATTACTACAGATGAAGAACTCAGACCGTGCGTGGACGTGGGCGGGACGCAATTTTGCGGAGAACCCTGCTGGTGAGCAAGAGACATTGGCTGTGCGATTCAAGTCTGTTGAATTAGCACTTTCCTTCCAAAAAGAAGTTGGTGCGTGTATTAGGGTGAGTGTTGTATTATTTGTTGATTTTTGATCATACATAAAACAAATATTTTGGGTGCCTTGTGCTATGTTTATTTTCATATTTTTGATGACGTACTTCTACTTCAGAAATTGCAAGCAATCGCGGCAAACGCAATAAGAGAACACAAGGAGGCAAAGGGAGTTACACCGCTTAGGCTACCTAAACATTTACAAGAGAGTGCGCGTGCAGACAATGCAATGTCTAATGAAGTAAAAGAACAGACACCGTTGACGACTGCTCCTCCAGCTGAAACAAGAGTTAGTGACAACACAGAACCTTCGGCACTCACGGAAGTGTACAACGAGGATTCCTATGCAGAGGTAGAATGTGAGGTTCAAGAAGACCAAGACTATGAAGACGAGGACGATTACAATGCTTACTATCAAGAGGTATGTTGAGTTATCATTTATCTATATTTCAACGCACTTTATGGTTTTGTGAAATTGTTTTTTACATGTAGTTTCGGAGTTGTGTCCATGTCAAGAAATGAATTGGACGATGATGTAGATATTCCGTAATGCTGTAAAGTCAACTGATTCTGTAATCTCATAATAGCCTCTCAAGATGATATAGGTCGAAATACGAAATTTCTATAATTATTCATTAACAATCTATAGTAGTCCACTGCTGGACACACGCCTCTCCTTATAAAAGAGGTTTTGGCTTATATGCATGTTGTGTCATTGTTAATTTATTGTTATTAATAGCTCACAAACGCGATTTCATCTGCAACTCTTTTCAGTCATGCTCGGCTCTTAGTCTAAGCGTGATGTTAAATATGCTATTTTAGCCACGCCAGCAAAAAACATTTTAAAAAAACCTGAAAAGATTTTACAAGAAGGAAGGTTAGACAGTTTCGGATTTCATCGTGATCAACAACTGAAATTGGATACCAAACATCTCAGAAAGTAGAAATTCTAGCTAAATAAGGGGATGGTCCTTATACTGTATGTAAATAAAGGCACCTGTAAACGTTACAAGTTGATTGTCCGAATAATAATAATTGTTTAGTTCACAAAATATATAAACAGAGTTTCAAATTGTAGATAGGCTGACAATTCTTAGTTACAAATTAGTGAAGGTAATATCTATAACCGAGTTCGGTTCGGTGTAATTTAGTCGGTATGTATTTAGACGACGTCTAAGTGTATTGCGACCTTTAAAGTTTTACATCACACGTTTTAAACGTTCAACACAAGAATAAGAAGACAAAAATTATGGCCTAAGTAATTTAACCAATTTTGGTTGTGCCAAAGTAAATTTTCCTTTTTCAAGTTATAAACAAGTATGTCTCTGATTTACGTTTATTTTTTTATTGAACTAAACACAGTGATAGCTGATATGTGAGATATCAAAAAATATAATGTAAGCAGATGAGATTAAAGTATATAATCCAATAACAAATTTTAGTGAATTTTAGTTTAGTCATGACAACAACAGAATTACCACCAATATCGTCTAATTAATTATCTTAGCCATTATCATTTAATTGAAATGTCATCGTACATCAGCCCTATATACATTAGTTACTTCTTCAACAGGAGGAAGAAGAATGTGTATATCATGCGTGTGAAGGTGAGGCAGTTATTCGACAGCAAGATGAAGAAAAGACATGTCCGCTGGCATACATTCAAGTAATGTTTGATCAGGAAATCTGCTCACCCAAGATTTTGATCACAGATTCTTCTACGGGGGAAATAATTGTTGATATGGTTATCTACACTGATACAGAGTTTGAGGTATGTTCCTGAGATTTTAATTATTTTTACTTTTAAGTTAAGCATTTATTGCCATAAATTTATTAATAAAACTGACTGAACCCCGCGGTGTTACCCGCGGTTATTGTCGTACTGCGGGTAACGCCGCGAGCCGATGCTAGTCTAATAAAGCCTAAGTTACTCATTGTATCATCAGCTAGTTACTAGTGAAAGTCCCGTCAAAATCGGTCCAGCCGTTCCAGAGAATTTGCCGGAACAAACAGACAAAAATGAAAAAAATGTTATTTTGGCTTTCACTAAATGCATGTGTACTGTGTATGAATTTAGTGAAAGCGGTTAATTTAATATTATAAACAGACACTCTAGTTTTATTTATTTATATAGATAATGTTACTTTATTTCCACTTAAAGCTACAAAAATGATAAACAGCATTTGGATCTACGTCTTAAAGGATTTACATGAAAGAATCGAGGTTTTACTAATTACATAATTTTTTTTGAGTATGGTACACATAATGGCAGCTTGATACGAAAGTCTTTATTGTAAATAATTAACAACAACAATTATTTACACTTCACAGATGACGGGTGACTCCTGCATGTGGTCCGGCAAAGACTACACTGATAATGTTCCAGTTGACAAAACAATTTCAATAAACTTCTTCGACAATGAAAGTGCTCAGCTGTTTTACGAAAGTGTCAAGGTACGGACTTTCAATTACTTTACTGAAATGATATATTCCACTTAAAGTAGAATTAGTTAGAGCTAACTCATAGGTGTTTTCATAAGGTAAACTTTACAGATTGTCTATTTAGCCATTAGTGTCATGTGAAAATGAGTTTTATTTAACATTAAAAAAGTTCAATCTTCTTTTACATAATTATTTTGATACAATCTGGATAAAATTTCTTGGTCATAAAGTAAATTTTGAATATCGCATTTTTTCTAAAGACAATTCAATTACATATTCACTATTAACAAATTTTAAAGTAGTCAATATGAAATTAATATTAAATCAATTAAATATTACAAATGAATCTTATTAATATTTTGAATTTAGAAATTCTTTCAGTAAATAATATGATTTTTCCAAAAACCATGTCCTGAGACGGTTGTTAAAACGACTGTCGTAATTCTTCGAAGCATTCAGGAAGCTTATTAATTTTCAAGATCGGTTAATTATAGGACGATTTTCTTATATTTTAAAAGATTTATATTTACTAGTTGATGTAACCATTATCAAACTGTGACAGGTATATATAAACATACTTGATAAACCATTAATAGTTAAGTTTGCATAACACATAAATATAAATGTAACATTTATTTTACCCATATAAATAAAATAATGTCCATGCTATGGTTCTCTGGAAGAAATCGCCGTGACCGAGGACCGCTAATTGTTATTATGTATGTATGTACATACATTATTACATACTTTGTAACTCATTTTGTTGTACTGTTTCATTTTGTGTATACAATGAAGATAAATAAATAAATAATTAACTAATAAGCTCTTGGATAACTTGCATACTAAATACTCATTATTGTTACAGACAAGCAAAACAGCCGGATACTCATCTACAGATCCAGAATCATAAATGTACTCTTAATTATAAAAACTAGGTTATCAATTTATTGTTTATATAAAGACTTAAAGGGCCAAAAATTTACTACTTTTTGTTTCTTACAGTTCAATTATGTTGTTTTATTTGTGTCTAGAACTTGTGAATGTGTAATTTTTTTTAAATTTGGTATCAGGAACAATGTTCTATAAAGGGTAAAATCTATTATGACTTTACCTAAATGAGTAATCGTTTGTTTAGAACCTTATGGCCGAACCAACAAACACTAAAATGTTGAACCACTTTTGAGTAGCAGTAACAAAAATAACCATTTGGTAATATGAATAAGTGCTTATTTATTATGCTTACTGTAGGCTTATAATGTATGTAACTATATTATAACAAAAGGAGGTCTAACCAACACCTGTTGACATTTAATATTGTTTACTTTATATTGATAAAGTTTATTGTAAGGAATCAGTAATTTTGTGACATTAATGCACCTAATTGGTTAGATCTCTTTATCCTAGGTACAGTAGCACCAAGTGACTAGGCTGTTTTAAATATTCGGCGAAATAAGTTCTAAATCAATTTGTCGTTTATACTGATGTGGCCAAAAAGTGATTTAACCTGCGACAAACCTAGAGACATGTATCTTTATTATTATTACAGACCCCACCTCACTTCCAACCTTTAACCAACTTCTATCAAGGTGATTTATTGACTGAACTCAGTCAGCGATCAATTACGTTTCTGAATCTTATCGTTTTGATGTCTTTAGCGACCGAATAACACATTTGTAAATCAACATTATAACTATTGATGATATTTTTAATGAGTGTAGTCTCCTGTCTACCGAGAGTTTATACTATGTGGGTATTGGTTACTTGGTGCCATTTTATTACCGATTCATGTGTGGAGTTAAGATTGACTTGCAAACTTGTTGATTAACTAAAAACGTCAGTCATAGCTTTACATTATTTATTATGTCACATTAATTTATGTAGTTTTGATATAACGTGTTTTTTCGTCTAAATTATGTAGTAGAAATAATTGTCGTGCTGTGTGAAGGATAAGTGGCTCAAAGCTAATAAATATGTGGAAAAATGCAGTCAGTATCTAGATTATTCAAGAGAAAATCTTCTAGGTAACCATTGTACTTATATCTGTAGCAGTAATCAGGTACCTTGATTATTCAACGTGAAAAGGAATGGGTTTAATCGTGCTCTTAACATTTATTTACGTACTCGATCTTTGTTCATTTAGACTCCCGAAGTATCAAAGGTGTTTCTTTTGTCGCAGAACAATCTAGCAGATAATCTGCAATGAGCAAACTTATTTCTCAACCTTCAATTGTGGAAGTTGTTTTGCAAAGCGTTATAGATGTTTATGATTTTATTAAATTGATGATTTTATGTTGTTTTAAATGAGAAAAGGATGAACTGTTTTATTCATTTTGTTACTTTACTTATTAAGATGTAGTCAAAGTTATTTATAACATTTTATGGAAATATAATTTCCTTTTCTCATTTAAATTGTGATAAACTGATTATCTGATAATTAAAGTGAAATAAACAAATAGTAAATCATTATGTTGTTTCTTTTCGTATTAGTACCGAAATAAAAAATATTACTTCCTCAACTATATCCTGTTAATGATTACGAAAAGGCTGATACACACATTATAGTAGTGCTAATTTCAATCATGTTTCTCTGCGTAAAAAAACCCTATCAAAACTGTTTGTTGAGGTGCCAAGTTGTCACAGGGAAACGTTACCTAATGATTGACAATATATATATTAAGCATATATATATATATGTGTATGTTAGTATTTCCGTAGATGGATTTCTTTGAAAATTGAGGTAAAATGCATCTAAATTATAAAACCAATCGTGGCACTGGCTTGTCCACTGTAATAGATTTTTAACTTTTGTAACAAAAAATTAGCAAAATGTATTGCCAACTATTATAATTTTTTGCATCGCCAAACAAGTAATAATATGATGTAGATACTTCCTTGGCGATTTCGGCCATGGCGGCCAGTCTTAACGGAGATCAACCAACTACCACGCACTATGTAGCAGATATGTTATTTTAAAATTATAATCCGGTGAGAAGGCAATTGTACACCACCGGGTAGAGGTCATTCGCAGGACTGACGGTTTTACGTGCTCTCCGAGGCATGAGGGTTAACATTTTTGTCTCAACCTCTTGATCGTCAGTCGCATACCCTGATCGCTAGACCAACGAGTTAGCTTATTATATTTAGTCACAATAAAAAAAATATATCATGAACAAAGGTTGTATTATATATGATAACTTATTTTGATTTGAGTCTGATAACTTAAAGTCGATTTTAAAAGTTATTTGACACTTGACATTGACTTAGGTACGGAGCAGAGCGCAATTGATGCGTCAGTTTAAATGTTTTGAGCATTTTATTTTAGGCTTTAATCATATAATATACGAGATATGGAGCATAAACGGTATGTACTTTTTTATTATTTGAATATAAAAAAACCTCGAGGTTAATTGACTGAAAACATATTTTTATACTATTTCATCTAAGACTTGAGTATGGTGCATAATTTTACCGGTATTATTTAAAATAATTAATTATATGCTTCTCAGGTTAGGAATAGTTTTTATCGTCATTGTAGGCCAAATAATTGCAGCACTATGCTATGAGGAAGAAGATATAAATGATTTAAAAACGAGTGAAAGGCCTCAGGTGGAAGTGAGGGCTGTTTTTATAAATTGTCAACCCGAGGTAATTATTTATAATGTGCTTTATTCAGTTTATGTACTTTCTGTTTCATGTGAAGTAATGGTACCTTAAAGAAATAAGTATGAGTTACTAATGCCACTCCCCATAGTTAACGGTGAAAAAGACTGTTATGGTCGCCATACACAGACTTGCCTGTACAGTTTAATACCTACATATACGTAAACGCTACGGTTTACATGTAGATAAACTACAGGTAAACCATAGCTTGTATAACTGTGCAAGTTTCGAGGCCTGCAGAGGTAACCAAAAAAATTTTTTTAAATGTTTTGACCGTTGGTGTACCTACCTGTTCAGTTTAACTGTACAGGCAAGCGCGTGAGCGTGCGCTAGTCGTTAGTTGCGTAGTGATTGCAATAAAAGATGATAAGTGCAGTGATGTCAGTGCAAAGCATGCGTGAAAAAGCATCTCACTAGGCCGCCATAGCGCTGGTCACCATGCTGCACTGTCCTTGTTTGCATTGAGGATGGTGACCACCACTCTTGGATTCTGCTGGTGCTTTCCATCAGGCAGGGCAGAGTCATTTTGGTAGCTCATGCATAAAAAAAATGTACCAACACTTTGCCGTGTATGTACCTACGTTATTAGAGTTAATCATTTAATACTTTGTTAAAATATTCCTATTATTGTAGAATAGATTTGCCTGAGTTCTACAAAAACTTGTTAGTCTGTAAGATCTAGAAAGACATCTAACTTAGACTGGACTGCAAAATTAAATAAAAGCGGTATTTATGAAGTACTAAGTTTAAAACTTAAATTTACATTCTAAAAAGTTACGTAAATCTATATTTAGATTAGAATAGATTTTTATCATAAACTTTGTTCTAAGGTTCTAAATGTTGCTCCTGAGAGCGAAGCGACAAGATTTGAACGAGATGAACTTTTTAAGCACAATGTACTCAAAGACTGCATCAAAAAATTAGCTGTTACCGTCAAAATAACCAGTGAAGCTAGTGTAAGTGGATTAATTTTTGCCTGCAGAAGTAACTATAATTAATCGTAAAAATTTACTGCACTTGACATTATATCACGTATTTTAATATTGCTAGTAGAGATTAAACTGAAGTAGCGATCAATGACTTAAAAATTAAATTTATCGAGTAATCACCCGACTGTCTTTTACTCAATGGCATCCTTAGCTGGCTTTGTTTCAACAAATGCAAAATTGGGCCCAAAATTGCGGAGATGAGCGAAGTCGCGCGCGGTGGAAGCCATCGACCCTTAAAGGCGGCCTCTACTTATACTTGTCTCAGATTTTAACTACTTAGTTAACGTAGCTTTTCTTTAAACTAGTTAGAGAACATTATGGGACATTGAAGTAGGTATCTTCATCATCATCATCAACAACACCCCATAATGTCCCACTGCTGGGCTCAGGTCGCCTTACAGGAGAGGGTTCAGGCTATACGTCTCCACGCTGACCGAGTGCGGGTTGGGGACTGCTGGCAAGACAACGTTGTGGCTACGCAATCTTGCCGTTGGATGTTTTTAAGCCGCCCAAAGCCCTCCAACTAAGCTTCACGACTGTTATCCTATGATAACAACCGGGCCCGACTACTTAACGTGACCTCCGAATCACGGAGACGCTCATGGTATCATCATGCCACCAGCGGTCACCCATCGGTATTGACCGCGCCGTCTTTTCTTACCGTCGGTGATTGTTTCTAAACACCGAGTGCAACTGTTCTATGAGCGCCGAAGTAGGTTTACATAAACTCATATTTTTTCTAATTGACTTTGATTTATACTTAAACAGAATTCAGGCGACGAGTATTTGCCCATCGAACATGTATTCGAAGGTTCAGAGAAGCGTGTACGGTTACTCGATCCCTATATTCTCCGACTTCGAAGGGAAACGCCGCGTCAGGCTTATTTGTTACGACGACTTGATGTAAGAAATAATTTCTTTTTGGAATTTTTAAATGCAGGTTACTAACGATCCTGTGCCCTAAAGAAAAAAAATCGATGGGTTGCACTCCGGGAGTGCCGGCAGAAGTAAAAACTTGAATATTAACGTTGTGCATTTTTGATATTTTGGAATGGTTAGAGAATAATTTTGTACGAATTGCTTTCATTATCAGTATAAAAGTACTATTATTTATGTGGTGGAATACAATATTCATTTATTGCGCTATCGTACACAAACATGACAATTTACATTACATACACACACGAACATTCGCGCAAGTGCCCTGCGCCGCCTGTCATGTCACGTGACCTGACGCGAGTTTATACGTCCTCTCTCCATCCGTCTTACGAATTTTCGATCAGGTCACGTGACCTGACGCGAGTTTATACGTCCTCTCTCCATCCGTCTTACGAATTTTCGATCAGGTCACGTGACCTGACGCGAGTTTATACATTTTTACCCATTCCAAAAAAGTACACAGTGCCGCTAAAGAAGTTTTCACTTCAAAAATGCTATAAAAACAACAAAAAATGATAAAGAAAATGTCGATTTTAAAATAATAAGTATTATAGTTGAACATAGTTCGTAAATAACGATTTACTATAACTTTGTAATATTTTTATAACTTAGTAATAATGTTTTCAGACTGTAAGTTGTGTAGTGACAAATGATGTAACTCGTGACGCAGATGAGAAAAATATTGAATTAACAAAGGTATGCACGAAGCAAATGTACCTACTTACTATAAATAATTAATAAAATGGTAAAGCTTGCAAATTATTGATCGCTCTTTTTTCATCCATCAATGTTCAAATTAAACCACTCAGATACATAATACGGGATATGTTACCTTTGACGTAAACAGATGTTAAAGGTTTTCATACCTAGATAGGCTTAGACCTTAGGTTTCTAAACCTAGGTAGGTCTATCTACTAGTAGGTAAGTATTTATTGTGTGTAATAACGGATAATTATTCGTGAGAATCCATATTACTTACAGAACAGAAATAAGGCAATGCAAGCTATGGGAGAACGATTCTTAATTACAAGTAAAAAAAAACTCTAATTCTCCCCCCCCCTGACCCAGATCCTAGGGAAGGGATTTAATAAGTACCTATCATCAATCTAGAATGCGCGTATGTTTCTTTGAATTGTCTGATCATCCGCGCATTCTAAGGTACCTACATGAACATTATACCTTCAAATCACACATATCCACTGTATGACGAAATTATCGCATTTTGGGGAATTACCTACATTAATAATTAAAACATTTTTACGTTAGTAACATATTTTTTTTAATTTGTAAAATCTGTAATTATCTATGTCATAAACTGAAATTGAAAAATTATTTTTAAAAAGATCTGACCTAATAACATATACCTATCAATAGCTACAGTAAGCACCCATCATGATTGACTGACTGACATGACTGAAACATACATTATGTTCTTAAATATTGCAAAACATGTACAACGTACCTACCTACTTAAAATATAAGTAGGACATTTTAATTTTCATAAACAATTATTACGAATCTAGCAGCACCTTAAACACAATTATATACGTAAATATACGTGCACTCCTTTTACTTAATCCTTCTTCTGGGTCAGGCGGGTAATGACATACGATTTATAGAGGATTTGTGTATTTTTTCCACCAACATGAAATTTTTAATCTAGGTAATTAGCATGTTTTAATGTTTTTCCAACAGAGCCGCATCCAGCGTGAAGCAGAATATTACTCTGAAGAAAGTGAAGTCAACCTAAATAAGCTTGATGTTCCTTTCTTGCATGGCTACAGGACACAGCTTCCAGGAACGTCATTATTTACTACAGTTTCAGTGGAACATGATTGTGGTAAACATTGTAAAACGCACCTTAAAATATCGTTGTTATCATATACATTCCTTTCTATACAATTAACGTTGTTTTCATATAATTTCATATAATTACAGTCACATTTCTATTATTCTCTTTATTAGCCTAAAGGCAGAAAAACTATCTAAACTATACCACTGGTTTTACCCAGCAGTGGTGTTGATTTAAAAATACGCCTGATGAACTATATAAACTATACACATACCTATACAAAGTTATCAATTAATAAATGGCTATTTTCAGAGAATTTACACATAGGATTAGATTATACATACATACATCTACATACATCTCGTATACAAATAAATAAAATTGGAGTGTCTGTTTGTAATATTAAAATAACTACTTTTTACTAAATGCATATTGTATGTATACACGGTAAATATACCACAATAACAATTTTTATAATTTTTATCTGTCTGTCTGTCGATCTGTCTGTTTGTTCCGGCTAATCTCTGGAACTGATGGACCGATTTTGACGAGACTTTCAGTGGCAGATAGCTGATGATATAACGAGTAACTTAGACTAACTTTACTCCTCGGCGTTCCCCGTGGTTGTTGTTGCACGGCTATCCACGGTGCTATCATACAATTTCTTAATTTATAAAACGTCAAGATTTCTTCAACTATTTTCCGGTAATTCTGTCTTTATTTTACTTTCTATAATAAAAGTTGGATGAGCGTAGTCGTCCATTGCAGTAGTTTGTCCCTGAGACGAAAGACGTTCTTCAGCATCTATGATGACAGCAAATATTTTTTTCTTTACTTGAGTTTGCATCCAGTTAGGCATGTCCCTTGTGCTTTTTAATATACAGTTAAAGAAAGATTCCAGTGCGTCTGGTTCTTTAATGTTTATGAATTTATTTGAATTATCTTCCATCATGTTATATTCTGTACATCGACGTTTATTCGGAATATCAGTCTTTGTTTGGTCGAGAACGTTAGTCGTTGAAACGTCATGGTCTGAATTAATGGGTTTTGAGAAAACTGGAGGCTCCATATCTATGTTTTCTGTAATTCTATATTTCATATGTGGTTCTAAAAACTGCATGATTTTAGCATACTTCCAGGTGGTAACTTGAGCTGGTAATAATTTATTTTGGCCTAATTTCGCTCTTTTTAAAGCCTCCCGATGATTGTCACGAAGTTTTCTCCATTCAGTTCTTGCAGCTTTAACTGTAAAAATTATTATGTTTTAAAAATTTTTGACCTGTCTAGACACTAATTATAATGTTCTTTTGGGTACGCTACCAGTAGGCCAAGATTTGGAGAAGTCTTTTGACACATGTATTCTTTTTTAAAATTATTATTATATATTACTAAAATTATTCCCATTATATTTTATTTGTCAATGCAAATGCTATACGGAACATTACTTGGCATATAAAAGGAAATTATTAACTAATTCAACTGTCTAACTATCACGGTTCATGAGATACAGCCTGGCGACAGACGGACGGACAGTGAAGTCTTAGTAATATGGTTCCGTTTTACTCTTTGGGTACGAAACTCTAAAAGTGAGCACAAATATCTTTAGTGCTACTTGAGACAGGGGAAAATAAGGATTCTAATGAAACTTTATATAATTATTTCTGAATCTATTTAGCTATAATCGTAATGTATTGATTCAATCACGAGTTATCTAAATACAATTTAGTTTGCTGACGAAACCTTAGGTGCGCGTTTCAATCACGCACTTTCTTGATTTTCATTATATTGTAATAGTCATTTAAATAGGTAATACGTATACACACGCACCTTAAAAGGTATTTTTAAATAATCTAATGTTCTATAATCAACCTTAGTTGCTTATCTTAGTTTACTTACTATTGGGAATAGAATCATCATTGATTGCTTTGACGACATTCTGCCAGGCTTGTCCTCTCGCATGCAGTTCTGGATAATCAGGATGGTCTGGATTCCATAAGCAAGGATGTAACCGCACTGTTTCTATAAACTTTTCCATTTCTGTTTCGGCTACACGAATATGTTCTAACACAAAAAACTCGTTTTTGCTCTGTTTGTAGAACGTGAAACAAGCTCGGAGCGCAAACTGGCTCTGCATGGCTTGCCACGGTCGGCCTGAGCCCTCCGTTTACAACCAAACCGGTTTTTCTGCTGAACGCTAACTAGCATTTTAAAACCAGTTCGAACGCTTTCACACATATGCTTCGGCACTGGACAGGCAGTGCAACCAAAGTGTCTATTATTTAAAACTGCAATACTTCTATATTTTTAGAGTTTACAAATATGTGAAATAACGTAAAAACTATTTGTTACAAATAATTAAACAGTCAAATATGTGTTTGGGTTTTCCATTCACCATCAAGAGTTAAAGTGGAATCACTCCCATCTGTGTGTTCACTAACTTACATTAAAAAGTTACGATTACAATCACGTCATATAGTCGTATCATTTAAGTAGACAGATGAATGACATACAGGGAAAGCTATGGTGGGTCACCGTAAGCAAATACCAAATATATATTATTCATAACTGTTTTTTTATTTACGAAAGAGAATTCCTCTTGAATGCGTAGAGGCTGTAACACGGCAAACTTCAGAACTTAAATTTGTTCGCAATATTAAATTAGTATGTAGAATTTTACGTTAATTTCTGCAAAGTCTTATTGTTAACAAATACACCAGAACATTTAACGCGTTTGTAAAAGTTTTTTTAGTTGTGAGACTTTGTTAAGGAATTTTCTTTTACTTAAAAGTGAGTTCCGCCACCAAACCTATAACACTACATCTATACTAATGTATATTAATAATAATATATTTAATCCACACAAGAAAATAACAACATTATCACATTAAATTTAAAAAAAAGAAAATTAATTTAATATAAAAAATATGGAGCAATCAAAATGTGAAACGTTGTGTGAAACCTGAAATAATGTATTTAAACATGTAATAGCAAATACTATGTAAAAAAATAGTTATATGAAATACAAATAATGTTAAATCACAATTTTAAATTAAGTATTAAAGTTATTCTTTGATCAAACTTTCGAGCATTTATTGCAATTATGGTTTTTGCAGTTAAAATGAATTTCAATAGTGTGGAACAGTGGGACTGTTAGTCTGAGTATGAAATGACAAATGAAGATGTGTATACATGTGCGTACATACATGTAGACTTAGATCAGAGCCACCCCCAGACTACGTCATTTTAGGAAAGATGAAAAAAAGCAGGGCCGTTTTATATTAGCAAGTATCAAAGGTGGAAAAAAACATGCTGACTTACGTCATTTTAGTAAGGCTGAATTAAAATCTTTCAGTTTTAGCTAACCCAATTATCAAGGGAGGCTATATATAATCACGCTACGACCAAAAGGAGCGGAGTATCAACAAATAATGTTGCAAAAACAGTGGCACAATATTCCTTTTGAGAGCTCCTATTGCGTGCGCTGCTTAAACGGTTAAAGCTACACAAAAACAATGTATAAAAGAATTGTTCTTAAAAAGTTCTAGAAAAGTCCGCGGCAGCATATGTCTATTTTTTAAGGTTGGCTCACCTTATACGAGTACATAACCTTTTTTATGGTAAACAAATTTGTTAACGCTGTTATACCATCACGCTACGGGCAATAGGAGACGCAGACGAGGTTGCACGGGTCAGCTAGTATATTATTTACATTGGTTTTATTACCTAAATTATTATGATGTTTATTTACAGATAACAGTAATGACTCTCCAAGTAATAACACAGTAAACATACGTCATAAACGAAATGAGCGTAACATAATTGTAGAAAAAGTGACCGATGATAATACAAAATGGGTTCGGGATGGCATTTTTTATAGAGGACAAGAACACGATAGAGAGAAATATACTAATGAATTTGATGATGAGATAATTGATATACGTGATCGGCAATCCGCTAAACCTACCTCTAAAAGCGATGATTTAAATAATAAACGGGCAATGGTAAAATCTAAACCAAAAAAAATAACTGCAAGTCCACATTCTAATATTAAAACTAGAACCGTGGACTTTACTGAAGAATTAAAAGCTGAAAAGGACGATGAAGAAGAAGATATGAAGTCCTCAGATCCATCAACTGTAAAAAAAGCTCAAGACCACCTATCTAGTGGAATATCTAATGTTAAAACTAAAACCGGATATTTTTTAGATGATAGAAGTAAACCTGACGGAAATGATGATAACGTTCATTCAAATTCACCTAATTTAATAACTAAAGACTCCAAAGTACACAGTGAAATAAGAAAAGTTCGAGGTAAAGATAAAAGGAGGGATTACTCTGCTCGTTTACTTTATTCCAATGAAAAGGATTATGCTGTATATGAAATAGGTTCCCCCGATCTTTGGCACACTGTTCATATTCAATTATTTGAAAAACTGAGCACTCCAGAGGGGAAAACTGTTTGGAATGATTTAACTAAAGGCGAGGTGGCCAGGTAATAAACTCACTTGTAGATAAATTGAGGATAAAAAAATAAAATTTAATTATGGGTCATAATTTCAAGTCATTCGAGGTAGCGCGACTATGATGAAAGTACCGAAAATATTTATTTGTAGAATGGAACTTGAGAATATGAACCTATAGCGTCCCATAAATTTGGTAGTAAATGAATCAGGGTCCTAAATACTTTAGGTTTTTAAACCCTAAAAGGGAAAACTTACGATCATCCCTGTATGAATTTTTACAGTTCAATTCTTACGTAAAGCAGCATCATTGATCGCAAATGTGATTCAAGCTACGGTCAATATGCATTTAGTTGTAAGATTAGTTTTAGATTAGTTTGAGATTAGGACATTGTCATATAAAATTGCAATTAAGTACGCAACAATTACAGTGTTGGTTCGATGACACCGGAGTGGATCGGCCAGGACTTAAACGTAAAGTATCGTGCGACCAAATGGATGCCAAGAGAAGATTTCGAATTACCTTCAACTGCTCGTTTATGTCTTCTTGTACCGATTAACGACCGCCATGTCGATTCCTATGCCGATAACAGCAGTTCTTACAGTAAGATTTTTAATGATTTGACGTTCGCGGAATGATTTAACATTACAGTAAGTAAAGTGTGATTGGACCCATACCTTCTTAAGTATTTCAAGCCGGTCTATCATTGTACGGAATAAACAAGTACCTACCTATGTTTCTTGTCAAGATTATGAAATGAAAATAATTAAAACAGGCTGAAATATGTATGAATTTTAATTCATTCTTTTATATTGATTTTGATAAATGTTGGTACCAATAATATTCAATAATAATAATAACAATATTTTAGTCTAAATAAAATATCACCCATGTCATGTCGTTAAGTCCGCTTACTAGTATTTGCTACTTACCTAACTATAAACATTAATTCTACCAAGTTTATTTACTTATGGAAATTTGATACAAATAAAAACAAAAGTAACTAGGTACTTACAAATGGAACTTTTCAATTATTGTAATTTTTAACACTTCTGTAGGTATATTTCTAACGTTTTTTATTTGGTATAGAAGAACACTAAAATTGTGTCTTATGTTATGAGCACAAAGAGAAGACATAATTTATCAAAGTATATCAATGCGTAAGTAACTCGTGAAGGGAACCTTTTCTGTTAACTTTCTTTCTTCTAATATTTTTTCTCTTGCAAGGCACTTACGAAGACTCAGACTATATAGTGGTGCCCCAAGAGGACATTCTACGATCCAATGAAGATTCGAAACTTACAGAAAATAATCCTGACTCAGAAAACGCAGCTAATTCAAATGATTTTCTTGAACAGGTATTTTGACCATGCTTTGACAAAGTTTAATTTCTCTTATTGCCCGTAGCTTAACGACATCCCCCGTTTTTATAATATTCTTCATAGATACTCGGCTCGAAAAAAATTTTTTTATACATTATTCACCTTTTAAAGCTTCCCTGGACTACGACAAATATTTTAAAACCAAAATTAGCTAAATCCATCCAGCCGTCCTTTTCGACTTGAGTTTTAGCGAGACTAACGGACACAATTCATTTACATATACGTGGCGATCTCCACATACAGCGCAATAGTTGTTGATACTACAGCGCCATCTACCGAATATACACTGAACTACGAGGTAACGCACTACACGGACTAACTACCAATCCTGAAACGCGCAATAGAAGTTCTCGCGCCGATTATCATATGTACAACATCCCAACATCAACTGTTGGGCAGTGGCCCGCCAGGCATGATCACCTCGCCTGGTTGGAGGATCCTCCCTTTATGTTGGAGGGACATGACACTCGTTCCTCCACATATATATATATATAGATATTGTGGTTAGTGATAGTGCAGTATGGTAGGGAGTACACACGGTTACTGTAGTCATCATTTTCTTCCTAGCCTTTATTATTCCCAAGACAACTGGGACCGACGGCTTAACGTGCTCTCCGAGACACGGGTAGGAAACACCGACATTTACCATACTCCGGGCTGCTATTAAGATTTGTTTGTAAGATAAACCTAACAGCAGCCTGATTCGGGAACCGAACCCGAGATCTCTTGTTTGACAGTCGCTTACGCCAACCGCTAAACCACCAAGGCACACAGTTTCTGTAAAAAATATTAATTAAGATCAATTCATTAGTCAACCTAACTTCCTTTTTTATGTTTATTCATTACTTTCTTTACTTTGATGGTACACTTAAACATAGATAGAATGTAAATATGTTAATTTCAATTTACAAACAGATTACTGCACTTGAGGTATCGGGTTCGATTCCCGGGTCAGACATTATTATTATTATTCTGCTAGTATTGAGTTTTGTTTTGTTGTTCCAGACACATGAGCGAATAACGATTCGTGCGTCAAGAGCTGTGTTAAAGGGTGGGGCAGATAAGTTGAGTATCGCCTCTCATGGCTCTGAGAAATATTTGACGATAAACCACCATCAACCTCTTCACGCACAAATTGATGTGGAGGCAAGGGCTGATGAAAACCAACTAGTACGTGTAGGGTGAGTTACATATTACATCTTTTTTTTTTTTTTACGTGTGGAAACCCCCTCGGGCCGTCACCCCGCCGGGGTTTGCGGCGGGGCGGTGTGTCGGAATCGAACCGACTAAAACCACACGGTGTGCCAATTCTGCGCCTGAGAAGGGAGGGGTCCGGGAATTGCAGATATTACACTACCGGACCCCTCCCAGCGCCTGCCCGCACTGAAGCGGGCACCTTCTTCCAGTTAGAATCTCAATTTAAGCGACGCACGGCACACGCGTACGTCGCCCCCTCGCGGTTGGCCTGTAATGCGGATGAAGGGGAAAACCCATCCCGTCCATCCGCGGCCACACTCAGGGCGGCATGAGGCGCTGATAGGCGCGCCTCCGCCGCCCCGTGCGCCGGCGGCGGATCGGGTACGAGTGGATATCGTCCTCCCGGGCCTTCTCCGCCGCCTCCTTCTGCGAAATTACTTCTTCGCAGAAGGTCGCGACCGCGGTAAAACTGCTGTCGCTACCGGCCATGGACAGTACGACGGCCGGTAGCGACAGATCTCCTCCGATGACTGCAGTGAGGGCCCGGCGCTGATCCGCCCAAGCGGGGCAGATCTCCAGCGTATGCTGGGCCGAGTCCTCACTGCAGTCGCAGTGGTGGCAGGCGGGACTCAATTTCCTCCTAGCGACCGAATGCAGGTACTTTCCAAAGCAACCATGCCCGGAAAGCACCTGCGTCAGCCGGAAGGAAAGGGTCCCGTGCTGCCGCCCTGCCCACTCGAGGATGACCGGCTGGAGCGCCTCCACGGTGGCAAAGCCAGCGCGTGGAGCCTCCAGCCGGGAAGACCAACGAGCCATCGTGGCTCGGCGAGCGGCTTCACGCCAATCGCGTACCTCTTCGGGCGGAGCGGAGGACGATACCCGTTCTCCGCCCGATGTTCAGCCGCTCGCCGATAAACTTCGGCGAGCACTTCCGCCTCCAAATCCCACGGGTGTGTTCCGGCCAAGGCGCACGCCGCCTCGGTGGACACGGTGCGGTATCCGCGTATGGCTCTGACCGCCAATACCCTCTGAGGGCGCCATAGGCGCGGTTACATATTACATCTAGTCCAAGCTCGAGCAAATTGACTTGGCAATTGAGTAATAGAGTAACTGTTTGAGAATTATTATCAGATAATTGCACTAATTTTCGATAATGACGATTAAATGATTACGGCTTTCATTGGCAGTACAATAACCTTCCCAAGTTACTTATTTGTTTTCTTATAAGTAGTTAAATAAAACAGATTACAGCTACTAAATAATACAAAACTAAACTTATATTTCACTTTTAAATTATGCAGTCTCAAGGTCAATATAACATGCCTCAAGGTCAATATAACATACCTCAAGATCGAATAATTGTAATACCTGTTTAATGAAGGAATATTATCAAGTCAAAGGTTTTTTTCACAGTAATTCGGGGCGCATCTCAATTGCCGTTTCAGATAACAGTAGAAGAACACGTTCGACATTAAGTTTACAAATTGGAAATACAGGACTAGCAGCTGCACGTTTTAGGTACACATTTCATGATTAACTTGCAAATCGAAACTACATAGGCAATTTTTTTTTTGAATTATGCCATATTTTGCTAAGCATACAACACGTAAAAAGATTTAGCCAAATTGAAATTAAAATACGTAGCTACTTTTAATACTATAATTTTACAAGTATGTCTGTCTGTCTGTTACGCTTTTACAGCTAACCGCTGCTGCGATTTTCAATGAAATTTGCTATGGAAATACTTTGGTTCCTGAGGGAGGAAATAGGCTTCTCTGTACCGCGACAACCGACATACACGTAGGCGGAGCCGCGGGCAAATACTTGTGAGAAATAAAGAGACACGTACGCTCCTAAATTTATATCTCTAGATAGGTAACGGTGTTCAGTACACTAGGTACATATTGATAATAAAAAAAAATACCACAGAATTACTGCAAGAGAATGTTATCCTCTGCTGACTGACTTGACGAAGAGTAAAGATACTATCACGGCCGGACCTATTCTAATACCTCCAAGGCACACTCGAAGTCTTCATCTAGAGATACCTGTTGAAATGCCGGCTGATGACGCACACTGCTCTGGTAATACATACCAACATTCTGATGTTCTTATCTAAATGTAGTACCAAGTAGTGTATCTAAAGTCTTATTTAAATCTTAAAATACAAAGATACATAATAACGATGACAATCAATGATTAACCCTTATATATTTAATCTGTATACTAACTTTTGTAGTTGTAATGTTGGTAAAGTACGAAGTACCTACGTACGTATAATCGTAGTAAAATTTTGTATTTCACCAGCCTTCACATTGTGGTTGTGAAAAACAGATTAATAGATAGATAATTTCTTAAATTAATTTTGATTACAGTGTCCTTGATCAACGATGATGGCCAATCCGTAGCAGTTAGGGATGTGACAATAAGGAAAGGTGATCGCTGCTTCTGTGTATGGCACTGTGACTGTGTATGCTTAAGTAAGCCGAGTTGACTGTAATATTTTCATAGAGAAGGACAAGACAAGAAACTTAGACTCCATATTCATACATCCCGTCAGTCTCGAGCTATCTCACTATGTGCACAGGACATTAAGATGTACTTATCTATTTCGACAGGCCTGAATAACCGTTTATTTCAAATGGAACAGACGAACAATTATACTAACTACATCTCCTTGCTAGCAAAGGCTGCTTTAGTCGACCTATACCGAATGCACGATCAATCGTCGTTTTCCTGAAACATCTTCATTTAAATTAATTGATTATTATAATGTACAAAAAGTATTGTAATACGATAAATCCCGAATTAGAAATACACGTCCTGTGTCGCGGTGACTTTACAAACATACCCACATGAAACAGACACA
Organism: Spilarctia lutea; assembly: GCA_916048165.1. Classification (NCBI taxonomy): domain Eukaryota; kingdom Metazoa; phylum Arthropoda; class Insecta; order Lepidoptera; family Erebidae; genus Spilarctia; species Spilarctia lutea. The sequence goes on along the minus strand of OU696471.1, from coordinate 10,015,834 downwards.
AATAACACCCAGACTCACCATTTTTATTTTATAGATATTGAGATGAATCCTATGGTTATTAGGTGTGGATCCCAAGTTGATGTGCCGTGACATGGATGAAGCGCGACAGAAAGCAGCGGGACTCTCTATCCGGGACAGAATGCGCCACACTCGCTCCGTGTGTTACCAAGACGATGTCCCACTTAATATTTTTACCGTATTCACTGGTGTAATCTTTGTGCTATTAGCTATGGGTTTGTGACCAACATTTATTTGTACCTGGTTGTAGCAAGCAGTTCAGTTAATGATAAAAAAAACATCATCTTTCTAGCTTCTATTACTTGAGTCAACATTATTTGGAGTTGCTACTAGTTTTTTATCTGATTATCAGTTTTTTTTCCACGGAGCGACTGGCATCGCACTCCGCAATCCTGAGGGCAAAGTAAATTCGAATGTTTAACTAGTTGTCAGTACCTAAATTTAAGGTAAGGGACTTCCCAATAAAAAATGCTATAGATGTTGATGACAACCAGGATCGATGCATGGTTTATCGTGCCCTCCGATGCACAGGTGTGGATGATAAAAAATTACCTATGTTATTTTATCTACGACCATCATGAAATAATGAAACGAACGGAGATTTTTTAACGTAAACTATAGTTAACCAACTACGTATATTCCATTGTGATATATTGTTATAAGAATTATTCTGGAGTTCTTTCTTCCTAAATCTGATCTTTTAGGCTTTCGTTAAAATACACTTAGGTAGGTACTTACATATTTTGATTCTAAAAAGAGTTCCAAATCAAGAACTTCTATTTTTCAATATATTATAGACAACAATATATAAACGTTTAAGTTTTAAAATTTCAAAGAAACAAATATTACGAGTAATTAAGTTAGAGACTTGACCACAATAGTCAAGACAATCAATTGTACCTATGTAAGTATATTGTATGATTTCTGTTCTGAATGTTTTTCAGGACTGTGTAAAGCTCTTTTGGGCCTCGTATGTAGCTGTATCAGCATCTGGGGCTTGCGAATGTTACTGCGTGCCCCTCGTAAACTTGACCACTATTACGAAAAGTCCCTTCGGTGTCGCCCCGTCATATACGACGAAGATGGTTGGCCCATACACCCAGATACAAAAACAAGAACTGTACATCTAGTTAGCATGTAATTTACATTCTTCTTATTTTACTCCCATACCTATATCATGATCATCAATAACATAATTTTATTGTAAAACAAGCTGAACTCCGCGGTTTTACCCGCTGTACAACAACGACCGCGAGGAAAGCTACGGGGCAAAGTAAAAAAACCTATTAAAAAACTATTTGGTTCTAAGGTACCTCCTCACCAATTTTCAGCTTAATCGGTTTAGCCGTTTTTTAGTTATAAATAGTGTAAGTAACACGACTTTCTTTTATCTATATAGATATAAATCTAAAATTTAAATGTATTCACTTCCAGGCAAATGGAGTTTATACTCAACACTATTTTCTTTTTGTGCCTTGCTTGCATTGTAATCTACGATGGGAGCCAGAGCCTCAAAGCGCGATATTCTGCTAAGAAGGGTTGTTGCCTCAAGACTATGGCGCAGGATAATAAAGTTACAAAGGACGTCTTTAGCTCACATGATATTCAGGTATATAGTATCTCATTTTATATTTAATTGACAGTTAGGAATTGCACTTGCAAGTATGTATAGTATTTCTTATTTTCGTGGGTTGATAGTCTAACATAGATATGTCTATTTATTGGTACTGCCAACAGTTGGTGAGAAAGTGCAATTCCTGACTGTTTGTAGGAATTGGCGCCGCGGTGGCGCCGACGTCGTGACGGCCTACGTAGGTGGATGACACCTCAGGCGCAGGAACTCTCTACAGAACTGTGGCAAGAATCTCTCAAAATACGCACTGCAGATAATTATGAATTTGTAAGACCCTTCTATATTGATTTCTTCTTTGTCATTAATTTAATGAACAATGATATTGATGCATATTACAGATGCGACCCCTTCTTCGTGAAAGGCTGTTACATGATAATCGAGTGCGTGACAATCAATCACGTGTGACTCATGATAATCCCGACTCGTGTGTGGATTCTGAACAAGATGACACCGAATATGTTCTTACACAAATGCAGAAGAGCAGGGAGTCGCTTGCTGTGAGAGAAACCTATCTTTATTCTCAACTAATGTTCAGTGACGCAATGATGGTGAAGTTATTTGTATTTACCATAATATGTCATGGATATATTTATTCTTGCAGAGAAGTCAAAAAAAGATGACCAACCTCGATCCATCGTCGCATGCAGCATTGTCCAACATGGATTAAGTAAAAACAAATGGAGAATAATGAAGCAAACCAATAATCTTACGTACGATTGTTTAAAAATAATATACATTCATTTAATAGAACATACTTATTACTTACTGAATAAATTACCATTATATAAACGTAGCTATGTGATTTATTATGTTACTCGTATTATGTTGGATTATATACCTACATGAATCTCATCTTTTTACAGTCCATTTTTCGATATCTCACATCTCAGCTGTCACTGTTTAGTTCAGTACCAAATAAACATTAATCAGAGACATGCTTATTACTTGAAAATGAAAATTTTCTTTGGTATACCTAACCAAACTAAGATAAATTACTAAACATAGGCCATAATTTTTTTTGTTTTGCCATTCCTATGTTTAAAATTTAAAACGTTTATATTTCTTAATAAATATGCTTTCGTATCATTAAGACGAGCAAACAAGAAACCGCTTGGTAGGTAATTTTTTTCCATCACCGACATTGCGAATGTGCTCGGCCTTTATGAATGAAAATATGTAAAAACAGTAAATTATTAAACATATTTACACAGTTAGTGCAATTACGTCGCATATACACTGGTATCATGTAGGACACTTTCGACATAAATATGTCCACGACACATTTTGTCAAGACGAATTTATTATACCATATTGTGTGTTTACCCAAGAAATTTAGTGATACCACAGGGAGGATAAAATTTTCCCCACATATTCCTGGATCGCCTACTTAGTCACATCGTGAAGTCGAGTTCTTCGATACCGCCATAGTTCTCAGTCGAGGTACCTCCCCCTAATACTTTCACCCCCCCACCCTTTACCTATATTTTCAACCCCTTTTTTTGGGATTATTTATCTAGCGTAGCACCCCCAATCCATTCACCCCACTACCCTTATCACCCCCACCCCCTAAGATCATTCCTTAAGGAAGACACCCCCTCTATCTCCGAAACTATCGCTCGGAGACATTTTTTAGAATCCCCTTGCACACCATGACCTTGTCAGGAATCAGCACCTCTCAATATTTGCCTTACCCCCCCTTTTTTTTCAAAAATACTTCACCCCCCCTCAACCTAACTTTTAAACCAATTACCCCAGCACCTTAGTGCTTGGACTCATTTTAACGAGCACAGCACCCCCAACCCTTTCGCCCCACCAGACTGGTCATTTTCTGACCTCTCTTCCCCACTGATAGTAACTTCATCCCGCACATGTTTTCAACCCGTTAGTTGGATATCACGTTTAACTAGCAAGTTACTCATTTCCACCCCCACCCCCTCAAATCATCCCATAAGGAAGAAACCCACTCTATCTCCGAAACTATCGCTCGGAGACATTTTTTAGTCCCCCCTTGCACACCCTGAAATTGTTAGGAATCATTACCCTTTCTCTGTCTGTCTCTCTCTCTTTTATAGAAAGCAAGCCAGATATTTTCGTTTCGTCTTTCTATTTTGAACTTCGTTCCATCCGGGTGTCCCTTGACACCTCTCAAGTTTTTTATAAATTTTTATCATTAATTTCATCACGACGACGACTTGAAGACTTAGAATTGAAGACTATAAATACTTGACATTGGCAGAAATAACATCAGTTATTTCTGCCAATGTCAAGTATTTATAGTCATATACTCAGATCACTGAGTGATCCGGCTGGTTGCCATTTTGTCAAAAGAAGAAGAGCACCCTGAGTGCACAAATGATTATAATGCTGACTTTACTTTCCAAACCATTGTGGCATTTGGCAAAATTTTAGTCGACAGGATTTCGCATTCCAGGTGAATATTCTTTAAGGGCTTCAAGAGTCTGAGGTTTATTGATCAAAGCCCACAACTTCAAAAAACCTCATGAAAAAAAGTGTGCCACGGTTAAATAGGGTGAGAGATGAAGCGACCAGGACATGTTCCTTCATAATTTCGATTGTGGCTCGAGAAGTGTTCGCCGTTGCAAAAATTTTTTTGTCCCTGCTATGATATGATATGATATGACAACCACAATCAAAAAAATTTATAAGGTGAAAAGTGGGCCTCTCATCAAAGGGAGAGAAACTCACGAAAAATTAGCTAGATAGTAATAATTTGTAAAACTTGTTCCGGGGATCCCGGACTAACAGTTTTATTTTTTGTGTTGTTATAAGATCGGCAATCAATCCTAGACCTATGAGTAAATGTGATGTTCGAGCGTAGTGAGAAGAACTATTCTGCACAACTGGACATGCCAATTCATTTGGAAGGTATTTTAATCACCACATAAAATTCTCTGGGGCATGTCGTATTTCCTTACTCCCTGTTCTCACTTAGAACTGTTAATACAGTTCCACATTGGTAACTAACCACGATACATTTGCTATCGACCTTAGGATCATGGTCTGAGCTCTCTGTGTGACATTTATATTGGTCTATCCCAGGCTTTCCCAAAGTGGGCGATAACGCCCCCTTGTGGGCGCTGCAAGCCTAAAGGGGGGCGGTTAAGAGACCCAGAAAAAAATAGCGGCGTTGGGTAGAGGCTTGGGGGGTGATTTGTAATTTCATTTAGCTAGGAGGCCTAAACACCGACTGCATGAGCTCTCGACTCTCAACTACAACTTGTGAACATCAATTAATATTAGTTAAGAGATTGCTCAAACTCGGTTCGATATTTCTCTCCGCGTGGTTCATATATCTGTCCTGTTTTATTGAATATACAAAATAAAAATCATGTCAATCGGTCGCTCCGTTTCGAAATGAAAGTAGACACAAACAAACAAATAAAAAGGCAACAGTCATATTTTCGCATTTTAATAGTTGTTAGTACTCCTAGATAGGTAATTTTCGTAGATAGTAGACCGCGGGCAATCATGTTTTAACAAGTTTTTGTTAAATAGCCCGAATTGTGCATTCCTGTATCAATCGTTTGGTTCATATACTTTGTTTGTTCTTACTTGTTGAGTACGACTGAGCGTCGAATGAGATAAACGAGTTTATGCATGTTTGTTTTATTCCTGTCGGTGCGTGCTGCTTATGCAAACCTATATAAACAACGTAATATTTATTTTATTCCCATTTGCGGTTTCGCGCATAATAGATAAGCAGTACCTACTTAAGTTAAACACTAACTTACGTATTTCTTAAAACAAAACAATGTCGGAAGTAAAAAAGAAGAGACGGCAATACTGTGCGGCACATATTAAATTCGGATTCATTGAAAATGCCACAAACCCATCGTTGCCTTTGTGCCTTCTATATCTAAAAACATTTTCGAATGAAGCAATGAAGCCTTCAAGATTGCAAGATCATTTGAATAAAATGCATCCAGGTAAGAAAGACAAGAATGTAGCATATTTTCAAGACCTAGAGAAGAAGCATAATACTCAGCCAAGTGTAGCAAAACTACTTTCGGCGGCTGCTAAACAAGATGACGACGGACTTCGAGCTTCTTTTCTTTTCTCTTTGTTAATTGCTCAAAAAGGCAAACCACATAACATCGGAGAAGAGTTAATTTTGCCAGCAATAAAGGAAGTAATAACTACTGTGCTTCATACGCCGGCCGCAGATATTATCAGAAAAATTCCTTTGAGTAATAATTCTGTGCAAAGACGAATTGATGAAATGGCTAAAGATATTGAAGGATCATTGTGCGATCACCTGAGGAAAAGCCAATTCTCAATTCAGCTCGATGAGTCCACTTTACCAATTAATGAAGCATTGTTGCTGTCTTACGTGAGGTTTATTAAAGATGAGAAAATATGTGAAGAACTATTGTTTGCTAGAAATTTAGAGACCGATACAAAAGGCGAAAGCATATTCAATATATTGGAAAAGTTTTGTGATGAAAAAGAGATTCCCTTGAAAAATATTATATCAGTTGCTACGGATGGCGCTCCGGCTATGACAGGGTACCATAAAGGCTTCGTAGCGTACTTAAAAAAAAAATTCCAGGTATCCTTGCTGTACATTGCGTTATTCATAGACGATATTTGGTTGCTAGAAACTTAAGTGAACGACTATTTCAATCACTGCAATATGTCATCAAAGCAGTCAATAAAATCTGCAACAGCTCTTTGAATGATAGATTATTTCATCAGCTTTGTGTTACTAACGACGAGGATTTTAACCGTTTGTTGTTTCATACTGAAGTTCGTTGGCTATCAAGAGGCAATTGTCTGACTCGATTTTACAATCTGTTTAACTCTGTGATAGAGTTCTTGGAAACTAAAGATACAGAATTGCACAACAAGCTCATTACATCTAAGAATAATATAGCTTACATGACAGACCTGTATAAATTGTTCAACGTCATGAATCTTCAACTGCAAGGCGATGAACTAAATTTAATTAAAACAAAAAACGTCGTAGCTGCTTTCGCAGCCAAACTGCTTCTACACAAAAAGAATATGGGCAGACAGTATCCTGCAGTAACGACGATTTATTTGCCTACTGCCAACATTTGGATAACCTCCACATTGACTTCACCGAACGATACCAGGACATTTTGAACTTGGAAATACCAGTCTGGGTGTTGGATCCGTTTTCAAATGTCAACACAGCAATGTCACCTCAGCTGGAAAAAGAACTTATAGAATTGACAACAAAGAAGGAAATAAAAATCAAGTTCAAAAACGGTTACCAAGAATTTTGGCTACAAAAACCGATCCCGCAATTGTACCCTGGATTGTGGTCAATCGTTCAACGATTCTTGATAGCATTCCCATCGTCATATTTGTGTGAACGTGGATTAAGTGCTGTGGCAACACTGCTTAAGAGAAATCGTTTGCATGTTACCGAACGTGGCGACTTGCGACTGTTCTTGAGTAAATTGGAACCTGATATCAACAAACTTATTAAACAGCATCAGGTTCATCCTTCACATTAGTTTTTATATAAGAATCGATTATGTTTATTTTATTTTGAATAAAAGATACTATGTTTGAATACTATAAAGTTGCGTTTCAATAATCATTCTCATTTGCAGGTGTAAGACTTAACTTGAGACCTGAGAGCCGTTGTGTATTACCTACTGCGCTCAGGTTTCAAGTTAACTCTTGCGAGGTATAGTAAAAGTCTCGTTTAGAATTAATGTTTAATCTCCGCTAATATAGCTCACAATAATTGATTTATTAAATTTGAAGTTATAGTGGTTTTTAAGTAGGTGAAAAAATGGAGGCGCTAAAAAATAATTTATTCTCAAAGTGGGCAGTAGGCAAAATAAGTTTGGGAAACCCTGGTCTATCCGAATAGTCGCTAGTCAAGTGCGCGCTAGCTCTAAGGCGCGTAAATCACTAATGTAACCACAGACTAAAATAAAATAGACTTAAATTTGGTGTTTATCACATACAGACGACAGAGCGCTTTTAATGTTTATCTTATTTTATTGAACGTTGTACTTTACTTTAAGCCATCACTATCTTATCAATAACAAATGTTATTAATAAAAAGAACATATAATTGCGCAACGTGATAGGCTGTGTAAGTTATGCGTGTGTTATTGAGACCAATAGTCGTAGCTAGGAAGGCGCTTCAAGCTAAGGGAAGCGTGCAGTTGAAACACCCATTCACAACAGGTAGGACGTCTCTTTTTAGTGGCTGCATGTACGTATCATCGATATTATAAATACGGAAGGACCTCATTCATAATCTATTTTGGCAGTGTGCCAGATGGCTACAGTAATAATATACACACTCATAATACTCCAAATCGTATTATAGCATTGGTGTGGAGAGCCATGGAGGATAAGGAGTCTTTGAAAAAGCGATTGACACACCTACAATATCATGTTACACAAGAAGCTGGAACTGAAAGACCTTTTACAGGTAAGACACACAGGAGGCAAATCTGATCTTAAAAACAAAAAAAAATTATAAATATACTTCATGAACTTTTCAACTTGAGAGAAAGTTTGTTCAGAGTTTTTTAAATAGGGATGTTAATAAAGCATTATTAATTTTATTTTCTAAATTAATTAGTGCTTGTACTTTACAGGATGTTATAACAAATTCTATGAAGAAGGAATGTATGTTTGTGTAGTTTGTAAACAAGATCTATTTACTTCTA